>OZ018318.1:51135855-51752004 GCA_963969495.1 Ceratothoa steindachneri
ACTAAAAACCAACGCAAGCATCTTCGCCATTAAAATAATAAGGAGAGATGCGTAAGAAAGAAAATATTGAAGTAAAAGAAAGTGAAAGGAATTATCGAAACGAGATCATCCCTCATCCTCGAGTCCCCCCCCCCCGCCTTCCTCAAGCTTGAAAGTACAAGGATAGCGAGAGGAAATAGACTGACTCGTACATATTTACATAGCCATTGACGATAGATAAAGTGATTTTAAACCTTGTCATGAATGCTTAACTGATCCTGTTGCAAGGGTAAATGGGGACAGCTGTGAGAGAATTATAAAGAGTTTATAAATTTCAGGAGAATAAATAGATGAATAAAATGGAAAAATAGACTCCATTTATTCAAAATCTATTTGGTGAAGATAACCCCATTTATTTTATTTTATTTTCATCAACCAATTTTTCCTAAATTGGTTGACACGCATCAGTGCCTAAACGGCCTGGACTAAACGAGGTCTGAAAATCCCCCACCCCTTTCTACGATTACGTATTGCCGTTACAGGGAAAAAAACTCGGTTACGCGTTTCCTGGGTCAGAATCCCGTAACCGGACTTAGTTGCTTTTTACCCCTCTCCTTTGTGACATACATAAAAACGTAATTTATTTTTAATAAAACATTTTTTTACCATACACTAATAGTATTTTAATATATATTTTTAAAATTCAAATTGAAAAATCTGTTTCTCAACCTTGTTGACCGCGAACTCCTCTTCAAAATTAAGATTTATTTCTTTTCCTTGATCTTTGGCTGGGGGGCGGAGAGGGGGACGGGACTCAAATTCCTCCGAAAAATTTGCGTTTACCGCAATTCCTGGGTCTCAGATCCGTGACTTTTAGAGCCCATGTTCTGTTGTTACCCTGTGGGGGGCAGGGGCCGGATATGGACCTATGAGTGGCGTTTGAATTTTCACCCATGACTTGCGAAATGTGGCTCAGTGGAAGGATTTCGCCAATCTCAATAATAAATAAGCCAGGGACGATTCGCATCCAAGTGCTACTTGGAGGAGATGAGGAAGGGTAAGAAATTGAGTTTGAACCCTCGCAGACAGATGCATATACATACAGATATATGCCAAAATTATCCATATGAAAATCAAAGAGGAATTTAAGTATGACAGCAATCGAATTTCTCTTTCCATTTTCCTGCGGTTGATTTTTCAAAAATCTTTGCTCCCTTCGGGCGCTACTTTGTGAGTGTACCATTACGAATATATATATATATATATATATATATATATATATATATATATATATATATATATATATATATATATATATATATACACACACTCGGGCTAAAGCATAGCCGGGTTAAAAGAGATTACAGCGAAGTCAAACCACATCAGATGAGGCAAAATGGAGTCTGATTTTGGTCAAATTTCCGGGGCTGTTATCTGCTCAAGTGACCCATGGATCCCCTGTGCAGATGAGTGTTAAATTTCAGATCGGTGAAGTGCAGATGTGTGGTAAAATATAGATGGGGGGTAAACCTCCTACCTATTATAGTTCATTTGTTAACAAATTAGAAAGTTCGCTAATGATTCTCCACAACTCTTTGTCGAAAGAACGAAGCCGTATACATTTCTTCCACGAGGTCTACTTAGCAATAGGCTCAATAAATTTACAAACCACCTTTGATAAAAGACAACCCACCGAATTAAGGCCACCGAGACCTTCTCTATACCCCACTCACCGCATCCCCTTACCTCAAGGACATTGCTACCAGTTATGCCTAATGCGATTATAAACTGCTTTGCCAATTAATGTCAGCCGCGCCATCTGGCAAGAAATAGTGGGTATGTGGGCAGAGATGTCTCGCCGGGAGAAGACCTGTCCACCTTTGGACAATCCGTTCTCACTTGCTATCCGTGAACCTTGTCCAAGGGAGTGAGCTATATACATAAAGGGGCCTCGTGTCCTTAATAACGGACACAGCCATCCTCTCCCAACCCCCCAAACCAGTCTTTCCCGCCTAAACCCCTTTCCCCTGCCCCAAGGATAACGTCTTGAGTTACAGAACTAAAGAGTAATGATAATACTTCGTGTATGGGCCGATATTAGGTATATATTTATTTTCTATAAATTAACCTTGAACATTTTGGGCAGTTTGTTTGGTTCAAATGAAAAGATGAATAATTCAATGTGTTGATCTACAACAGGTAAATTTAAGGACTACGAATATGTAATAGGATTATTTATATAAGATGTTGATATATTTCAATTAGCCTTCACATTTTTAACAGATACGTAGATGGCTAAAAAGATAGACAAAGAGATATACACCTATTTTATTTTGTAAAAGAAACTACATAAATGTTAAGAGTGTGCAATAAATATTAAGATTGGTAGGAATTTAGGTAGTTAGGTAGACTCAAACAGCTTCTATCTATCAATTAATCAGCTTCACTTTCTCTTTCTTTATTTTACGAGTGCTTATTTAACTCAAAGCATTTAAATATATCAATCTACGGACTCAATATTAAAACAAATTAAAATACTGATTCTGTATGTCTATCCGTTCAGCTCTTTGTATGTCTATTTACTTATATCAAAGAAATGTGTGCTTTTTAATTTGTTTGTCTATTTTAGAAGTCAGAAGCTAATTAAGAAGGCGATTTTTTTAGTATTTGAATAATAATTTCCTCTTAGTTTGGTTATGACTTATGTTTTTATCAGTTATTTCTAATAATTCTTTTATAATATGAAAAAACAAAATGGTGAAGTTCAGAAAATTTATTTTTATATATCTTCTTCTGCAACTATATTTTAGCAACGTGATATTTTAAAAGGGGGCAAATTTAGTTCCTTTTTAAAATTATTATAATTAGTGAAGTTCAGAAAATTTATAAAAATTTAACCATGGCTGCTTTTTTTTAGATTTTAAATTTCAATCTTAGTAGCGAAGCGCAAGCTCCCCCGTAGGGGAGGGAGTGGCGAAGTCATTGCTTCCTTTTTTATATACTACATATAATGCCTCTCAGTAAGGACGAAAAATGAATTCCAGGTACTTGGAATTTGTTTTTCTTCTTTGCTTAGGGGCATTTTTGCTTTTATTGATCCCCTCACACGCTACTATGTATGTTTCCAATAAAAACATTATTTTAAAGATAAATTTGAATTATTTAAGAGATAAAAAAAATTCAAAACTACAAAAAGAACCATTAGCAACTATTCAAATCGATGTTGTGATTTACGTTCCAGGGCTTAGCGCCCTCAATCCCTTTTAGGCCTGTGCAGGTGTGAAGGAGGATAAAGGCTGGGGGGGGTAAGAATAGTAAGGAAGAAACAGTTGGGAAGAAGATCATTAATGAGAAGTGCTGCAACTACATAGGTCCTCTTGAATGTTGAGAAGAGGGGGTGAGGTTGTTCTATAAATAAACTGTTAAGAAGTTTTTAAATAAAATAGTGAAGTTAAAGGAATATGGGTGGCAGCTCCTGGCAAGAGGCGGGTGGGGGTCTATGAACCTATAGTAGATAGTAGTGGAACGATAGAGTACGGAATAGAACGCTCTAGCCCCCGAATTTCCAATGATGGTAATGTATAGTGATATACGATTAACGCCATTGGAGTATATGTAAATTGAGAACGTCTTTTTTTCAGGTTTGTCTTTATTTTATGGATAGAAATCAAATTCTTTGAGGTTATATTTAAATAAGTATGTATTTATTGATTTAATAGGTATTATAATTTCCACCAGTTTCCGCCACTAGTCTTCATCTGTCGATTAACCTTTCAAATACCATGTTTGTAAAAATCATTTGAGTTTGATTTTAAAACGTTTTTTAAAGGTTGTTTCTACTTCTTCTGTTGTTGGCATTTTCATTCTCTTCAGGTGATTCGCTAAACTCCTCAAAATATAGTAATTTGATGGGGTTAGGTTAGGGAATTATGAATGATAACTCATTAGATTTTTCATCGAAATCGTTAAGCTTTTGTATGATATTTCTTGCGATATGATGTGTGTTGTCTTTATTTGAAAGAGTACTGACCTTATATCGATTAATATAGGTCTTATTTTTTGAAGTACTGCATGTAACCAGTCCAAGTGAGCACCGTAAATATCTTTGGTGATCGTCTGATATGAGCTAAGAAGTTAAGTTGGATTATGCCATTCATTTCTTACCAAACTCTCAAGAGAATCTTCCATAGATTAGGCCCAGGTTTCGGCTGGTGTATTGATTTTCCCTAGGAATAATCAAAAACCTGCAATATTATTGTACTTAATCCACTTTTTGTCTCCTGGAACGATCGTAGTTAAGATGGCTCACTTTTTAATCGAGAAAGGAGAGAGAGGAACAAACGATGATTCTTTGTTGCAAGTCTACCTCTGACAGGTCTTGAGGAATCCATTGTCCAAATCGTGAAATTTTGCCCATCTCCTCTAAATGATGGTGCCCCGAGGAATGAGTTGAATGAAGTTTTTTAGCTAACTGTCCAACAGCTACAATCAGGAGGCGGGTTCAATTATCTTTAAAGGATCTTAATGAAATTCCATCGATCGCCCTGCTCAAGGTCCACCGAGCGAAAATTCTTAAACTATATTGGACACATCAAGCTCAAATTAATTGTTCCTTCACCATATACTGCACAACTTCTAGTTGTTAACTTTTCCTAAAGTCAAAAGTATGACGTTGCAAACTTGCTATTTTGAAACTTCCATATAATTCACATTTAACGATGTCACATTAAATTAACAATAATAGTACAAAGTTAAGAGCCCAAAATATGATGGCTAAGGTATGTCGAAGTGTAGTAAGCTTTAGGTCAGGCTAAGACATACATGACTAGAGAGGGGTAAAAATTAACTTCATTTCGATTATTTTTATTCCTAAAATTTCATATTTGATAAAAAAAAATATCTCGGAAGAGGCCAATGAATTCAAGTTGACCGTTTCGTTTGAAACAGTGTTTTTTCGTTTTCAATAATTTATACTTTTTATCGCCCATCTTGTTGAAGATTTATTTAATTGTTCTCGTCCTACAAAAGTTGCTTAGAATTTCTTTTCCTCGTGCTTGTTTAAATTATTCTACCATGTAAATAAATAATTGAAAATATACTTTAATTGCCCAATCAGAATTACCACGACCTCAAAAAAACGTTTTTTTTTCTTTATTTTGACTTTCAAAATATCTGATGGCAGTTTAAAGACTAAACATTGCATGGTATAGATTTGGAGTCCGGGAAGCCTTGGGCCTTGTAGACATGCCCTAACCGCCCCCCGCTCTCTCTCTTTCTCTCTCTCACTCTCTCTCTCTCTCTCTCTTATGATTATATTCATCTCTAAATCGCTAAGCGGAGATTTAAGATCTAGTTACCCTTGAGGATCCAAGTATTCTGAAAACGGATAAGAAAAGAAAAGGTATTGCTAAATATATATATATATATATATATATATATATATATATATATATATATATATATATATATAGTTTTAAAAAAGACAATGAACTCTTCTTGCTCACCCTAAAATGATGTACGTTGTTAACTCTCACAAACATATATATATACAACAGTGCCAATAGATAGACAAACAGACAAAATTTTATTTCGTAAAATATATTACGAACCATCATAAACCCTGAGAGCCACTCGAAGTTAGTTCTACAGAGAAGAGAAGGGTGGAAGTCAGAAATGAAGGACAAATACAATGAAGAGAGGATAACAAGAATTAATCTAACAACTTTTTAAAAGTAATATTCATCATTTCTATTTTTAAATATATTTTTTGTAGTAATTTCAACGACATTCTTTGGCAATTATTCCAACTTTGTGTTATTTTCTAAGAAAAGAAATTCTGTGGTGTTGCAGTGCTATTTTGTTTGTTTACTAGCTTGTAACTCGTATTAACTCTGGTTGTCATTCGGTTAGCTAGCTAAATTATTGAATTATAGTTTATTTTAGTAAAACCGTTTGGTATTTTAAATACTTTGATAAGTGACTGCACAAATATGATGTTCCATTAACTGTAAATTGAAGTGCCTCAGTCTGTGTTCATCCGATCTATTTCCAAGTTCAAAAATTAATTTTGTCGCTGGACTCATACCAATATTGCAATGTCTTTTGGCGTATATGGCGACCATAATTGTACCGCGTACTCCAAATGAAGTATTATAAGCGCTTTATATAAGGGATAAATTATGTATATTGATTTAAACGCACAATGTCTGGTTATGTATTTTAGAATCCCATTTGTCTCCTGTGAAACTACAGTACATTGTCTTAAAAATTTTAGGTTACGTATGATTAAGACATCTGAATCCTTTTACATTTTGACTATCTTTGCAAATTGAAAACCAATATTTAAATCTTCCCGCAGATTAGCATCACTTACATGCATTACCTTACACAGTGAATTGCATCTGCAATCTTTCTGAACATTCGACTAGTTTATCCAATTTTTTCTGCAAGTTTTCGCAATCGCCATGGTAATTTGCTAAGACCAATATAGTTATCATCAGTAAATTATGCATAATTAATCCATATTATTAAGGTTTATATTTTTTTTAAATAAGTGGCCGAAAACAGTTCCCTGAGTAAAGCTCGTGGTAACCAAAGCTAATTAGGAACTATGTATTTACGCTAACAATAACTCTGCCTACGGCTCCATGGAAGTCTTCAATCCATTTTAATATACTACGCCTATTTTCTGAGCATTTAGCTTTATATAAATTCTTTTCTGCTGAATTAGAGCATAAAGGGGAATAAAGGTGATATAAACTAGAGCTTTATCCTGGTGCAACTTATCATTTCGTGGACAAAAATTAGGTAAATTACATAGGAATTAACGTTCACGTCAAAAGCATTGATGCCGGTCAATTATTAACCTATTGACCTCTAGCTGATCTACGATCATATATATGACAATAGACAAAAGAAATTTATCCCCCACAGAGGTAAGGGAAACAGGGAGAAAGTGTCTAGGATCAGTTTGCTTAATTTTTTTTAATTTGGTATTAAATTTGCTTCTTTGAACCTATTCAGGTTTTATTCTCTCGCTAATGGATTTTAAAAAGATATGCCAAAAGGTTTTAATAGTTTGCTTTATAACTCTAAGGTGGATTGTATATATTTTATCGGGACTCAGCACTTTAGAAAGTTTTATTTTCTTTGGATGTATATTAATTTAATTATCGGTTATATGGAAATTTGAAAGTTTAGGTTCTTCAATAAATTTATTATGCCATGCATTGAAGGTTAATTAATTGTATAGGCAATGGTAAAAACATGCAAAATGTTCACTTAATATCTTCACTATGAAATCTGTATCATCGCTAGAGATTCCTTCGGCATCCTGGAGAAGTCTGATTCACATCATTTATATCTCTTTAAAACCACTGGGTTCTGTTTTGGCTGTACTTATTTTATTCCAATAGTATGCAATCATTTAAGATTATAGACATAAAAAGAAATTCATACATTACCCGTCACAATACGAGAATAACCTCCCTTGCTATAATAATAAATTCGCGCAAACAATAGCACTATTATCATTATCAAAAAAGTTAACAACGTTATAATAATGCTGTCATTATTCAGGAAATGATTAGATTAGTTCTTGAGGTGAGCTTTTTTGATTTGAATAAATTCCAAGTTCTAAAAGTATCCCAACCTCAGCAAGGGTTCGTAGCATTTGTTCGTACATTGATTATTATCACACGATTGGCTACAAATTTGTGCTTCCAAGTTCGAACCTTTTTCCTCTTTGGGGGCTGGAGATTTAAGGAAGTCAAATTTTAAACCCTTCCCACACTTCACAACATATCACCGAACCTTCCCACTCCTCTCTCTTATGTGTTTTTAGTCTTCCTGTATTTTTTTAGATTTCTTCTCAATCCAATGAGCAAAGTTCCTCTATCGGATTACCTAATTTTCCTCGCGCGTCTCAGTGATTAAGCGATTGATTGGAATGAATTGTTTACATTTTGTATATGTTGACTCCCAGGGGTCTTGCAGCCTACTGACCTTTCCCATGACCTTCCTTGATGGATGCGTCTCATATAGGATTCAAACTTGACTCAACCTTGGATACGAAGTCAATCAAATCGTGTAATGGCGCCCCTAGACCTTTAAAATACAACTGAGGTGGATCCGGAAGGAATTAACACCCACCAACAAGGTGATAAGTGCGTGGGGGCTTAATACTAAAGAATAGGGTTGGGGGTTTGGACATAAACTTTATTAATGTTATGGAAAGTCTATTTATCCTGTGGCGCAACAAGTTAGATACTAATCATAACCATGTCGTGATTTTTTTTACCAATATATTACCACCTTTAAATAGGAGGCAAGCAAAACATGTTGTACAGACTTAACATAACCGACTCCCGAACTTTAATTTTACTAGTTCTCTAAAGAGGTTGAAATGGATATGATCGTAGGTATGACTTGTTTTACCAAAATATTACCACCCTTAAAGGATGTACAAACAAATGTTTTTTTACAAACTTAATCTAGCCCAACTCCTAATTAAATCTTTGTCCAATTTGATTTTTTAATTAATATATTGTAATCATATTTTGCACTTATTTTTTAAATCATTAATTTAAAAATTCACTTTTTAAAAAATATTTCTTTAAAAGTTCGCCATCGATTTTTACATTTCTTTAAATGTTTTTTTATTCCACTTTTGATTAATAAATGATTTATTTAAAGGTTTACCTTTCATTTTAAAGTACAGTCATGGACCCCCCCCAAATTATACTAATAATTATTTATGTTTTTTCATTCGTTTTTTTTTTTTTATTTACGTGATAGAAATAATTATTCTAATATTTAAACGTTTGCAGGTTTATTAAATCGTTAGCATTTCAAAAATAATATAAAAAGGAATTCATTTTTTCGATGAATCCAAAATCCCGCTGCAGTCCTGTTCCTGTAGAAGGGGAATTTCAAGGCCTGGAACCTTGTTATTCGATTTAAAGGAAAAAATGCTGACAAATATAATATAAGTCGAATTAATGATGTTGTGTAATAATCTATTTCGTAATATTTTTCAAAAATAAATATTTGAATTCTTTTCAATTCCAGGAATGGTTTTCTCCAAAGAAAAGCGTGAAACCATTGTTGCTCTGCACCAGAGTGGCCGGAAATGCTGTGTATTCCATCGAGGAACGCTATCTTGAGGATCATTAATGACTTTAAAAAGACACAAAAGCGTCAAATCAACGCCAAGATCGCCTTCTGGCAAGGTACCAGGTCAAGGATCGGGTTGCTTCTGGCGTTAAGCTTGCTCACGATTGGAAAGAAGCAGGTGTAAACGCTTCAGCGTGAACAGTGAGGCGGAGAATTTTCAACAAACGTCTCAAGTCGACAAAGGCTGCGACGAAGTCTCATCACATCAAGAAGAATCTATCAAATAGGCCCCCCTTTTATAGAAAATATAACGAATGGAATGTTGAGGAGTGTGGCAAAGTGATATTTCCTGTGGCGTAACTAAGGTGAAACATCCGGACATGCTCCATTTCTGGGATTGTTCTCATCTAAGGAACTGGAAAACTAAAAATCTTACCCAAGAACACAAATGCCGAGTCCGCCATTTCGTTATATTAATTCCTAGTCGATGAGTGGCTAGGTTAGCGAACTTATTTAGAGTGCAGTCGATGATTGGTTTGACTTAATAAGCCATCCCACAAACCCACCTCAGTTGTATCCTCCCCACACTTCTCGTTATATCCCCTCGTGTGTACAAACATGCGAACGAAATGACCCTCAAACTCCTCTTTCTTAGACGTACGAACTTGCGAGCGAAGAAAGTTTCTAACCTTATTTCCCTTAGGCATCCCACCTCTTATATGTTCCATTATTTGACCATCGATATCTTCGCACCTTAGGTCTATGTCTAGAAGTTTTGATACACACTGCAGATATAAAGAATGAAGTTTGGAAATAGATAGATAACAAGTAACTTACGTTTAAATTTTATATATGAATACAAAATTGGTATTAATAGTATTGCGATAATGATTCTTTAATTTAAATAATTATATATATATATATATATATATATATATATATATATATATATATATATATATATATATATATTTAAATAACTTAATAGTGTTCATTAGAATAGCAGTTCATAAGTAAAGATGACTCGGTTTTTGACTCCGTCATCTCGGCAACGTTAGCGAACATTTTGGTGAGAAGTCGATGATTGGTTTGACGTTATAAGGATCACCTCCCCTCCTTCCATCACACGCACACTACACTATTACCGAGTCGGTAATTGGATAGGTCAGCAAATCTTTGGGGAGTGAAGTTGCTGATTAGTTTGATGTCATAAGGGATCCATCCACAAACCCTCCTAAGATGCTCCCCCCTCCCTTCCCAAATCAGCCATTTTTTTATACTAATCCTGAGTCGCTGATTGGCTAGGTCAGCGAACTTTTTGGGAGTGAAGTCATTGATTGGTTTAATGTCATAAATCATAAAGGATCCAACGACAAACCCCCTAACCGGCCCCACTCTCTCGTTATTTCCCTGAATCCCTATGATTTGCTAGGTCAGTGACCTTTTCTAGTGAAGCCGCTGATTGGTTTGACTTTATTAGGGATCCCTTCACCACAGTTGTCCTCGCTCCTCCCCCACTCTCTCCTTATTTTCCCGATTCCCTACGAACTTTCGAGTGAAGCGAGCCCAACCCCATTTCCCCTTAAGCATCCCACTTTTATCTGTTCCATTTTTTAGCCATCGAATTCTTCGCACATTAATAGATCTATATCTACAACAAGAAAAATTAAGAGCATGTGCTTAGTCAACCCACAAAGATGCCAAAAGTTTTGTGGAGTCGATGATTCGTTCGCCGTCATAAGAGATCTACCCACCAACTCACTTCAGTTGTACTCGCCGCTCCCTTTAATTTGAATAAACGTATTTGTTAAGGAATCATGCTGTAATATTTTGGTACACAAAGGCCTTTGCTGATTGGCTAGGTCACTGACCTTTTAAGAACGAAATCGCTGATGATTTGACATCAGAAGAGATCGATCCACAAATCCACCCAAGTTGTATCCGGCCTTTTTCCCCTCTCTCGTCTGGATGGATTTAATGGAACTCGCACATATAATCCATACTGAATTTATACCTAATTTTAATATATAAGACCTTCTAGACATTGTTTCTAAAACAAAGCTCTCTCATTCCACATCAGTAAAGTTAGAAAACTAATCAAAGATTGTATTTCTAGACGAAGTTAAAGAGTTTGGCAGACACAGATTTCGAATGAAATAGTAGAAAATAATTAGAAGTGCTTAATGATGCATGAAAAGACAGAATTATTCTGCCTAAGAGGAAATCACTACTCCTACAATTATCGTAACGTTAGTAATCTTTGCTTATCGAGGTATGAAAATGCTGAATTATTCTACATAAGATGACAGACTATCTTTTCCCTTCATTTATAGATGTATAAAACACATATCAAACCGTTACCATTTGTCATCTAAATCGTGACTTGCAGGGAAGAGGACATTTATTTCTTCATTGTTTTTTTGATCAAACTTGAAGTTTCTAACTATAAAACATACAAGAATATGCAACCCCTGACAGACGTGAAATTAAAGTTCTGTGAAGAGATGAGTGATCTTCTAGACTATATTACCGTCTCTCAGTTCATTGTAATGTTTACATCTTAAGTAATTTTCGTAGTTTTAGAACTTTTTTTGCAGTCAATGTCGTTAGAATAATTTATTTTACATTTAAATTCAAATATACATATATTTCTACAAATTAATATATCTAAACACATAAAACAAAGTAATCTGAATGATTTTATTAAAATCTATTATTTAATTGATACTTTCCAAATTTCATGATACCACATAATATATATATATATATATATATATATAATATTAGACATTTCAAACAAAAATTGAATATTTATTGAACGTATTATATCAATTTTCTTTATATTCCACGAGAGTTCCTTATATTGATAATTTCTTTGATCAATATAAGAATTAAAATGTTCTAGAAAAGGTCAATATGATGAATAAAAAAGACATAAAACAGACCGAAATCGTCTAAAGGGTAATTCTGAATCGGAATAAATTGACGATCAAATATTTATTCATTTTACTAAGTTTTACGAATATAAACATCGTCCTGGAACCCTAGATATAGGCTATTAAAATAACACAGAATTTTTCCCTACAAATACAGCTACTCAATGCGACCGAGGTTGGTGGCGGCTTTCTAGATTAATCATATAAGCTGGTGGTAGTATTATAGGCATAATGAATGTCTTGCAAAACACCCACGAAAACTAAACTAGATTTGTAGTTTAAATTCGATATCTTCGTTCTTCTATTTCTATTCTGTTCATTTTTAAAAGAATAGTCCAGTGCGTTCCTAGACTTATCCTTTTTAATAACACACTGAAACTCTGAATATATAAGACGGTCGACTGGCTTTATTAACATGGACCTAAGGTGTAACTATATTGAAAATAATGTAACATGTTGTATAGGATTGGAACTTTCGCCAAGACAAGTAGTATACTTTTTCCGATTTATGTTAAATAAATAAATATATTTTTTTTAGAAAATTTTCATAAGTAAACCCAATACTCTTACCACCTCCAATACACCTTACTCCGTTATATAGCGAGTAAAATTCTCTCGAAACAAGTAGATCTTCATCGTCTGATTAGTCTTTTTCAACTTCATTTCCGTTTATATAGGTAGTGATAGGATTCACATTATAACATTTAAATTAAAAAAGTGATGAATCATAACTTCCAGAAAATGCTTAATTCTCAACCATAGCAATCACCATCCGCTGAGATATTCTCCCAATGAAAAATTATCCACACTCTTCATTGATATTCCAGTCACAATTGTGAAATTTTGCATACGAATTTGTGTGACTGGGTACTTAGCGTTTGTTTTAAGAAGCCTATTTTTTTATCTCCAACTGAGTAGATTGGATTTGAAAGGGTGTAATTTAATGTGGTGCTCGGGATAACTTTATCTTTTGGGAAACTCTATTCATCAACAGCTTATGTTACGAAAAAAAATGGGCATGTAATTTTCCATATACATCAATTTGATTTTTCTTAGATTTGCTGTATTTCGTTTCTATACCTACTTTACTAGAGTAAGGTCCTACTGTGGAGAGAAGTGTAGATTTATCTTCATCGGTATAGTTCAACAGAGTCTCTAAATATGCAAGAAAGGGGTAATCATTTCCTATGAAGTTTACAGAAGTTTGATTTAAATAAATGTCAATAGGGGGGAACAAAGTGCGAATAATATTATTTTTCGGATAAATATTCTTACAATCTTAAAGTTCGTTTAACACTTGCCTTCATAATTATTTTTTTTAATTTAAAGATATACATCAATCGGGTCAAGATATTTCTAGTCCACTACCCGATACAAAATAATCAACCGAAGTGAGGTCGGAGGAAATATTAGTAAGTGTAGAGTAAGATTGAAAATTACTATCCATGATGGAAGTTTTGGTTATTGGAACATTAAATAAATTGAAATCTGTCTTCGAAAATGCATAACCTAAATGGTGAAGAGAATTCATTTTACAGATGTGTGATTTACAGTAGTTGATAGCTTTATGAGAAAATTTATGAAGGGTGCAACTGTTTATATTATGAGAAAACAAAACATCCACATCTTCTTCACCATCTAGTTTCAACTTTTTTCTCTTCCTTAACTTCTTATTCATCCCTTTTCTCTTATTTATGCCACCTAAATTTTCAGATTTTCCCCTATTATCAGTCTCGATTTTTAACTTTCTTCTGATATATCGTCTAGTATCTTTATTAATATTTTTAGTCCTTCTAACTTGATATTTCAAAGCTTGCTTCGCTGTCTTTTCATGCATAATACCCTAAACTGTGTCGAAACCAGCAGTGTCGTAAAATAGGCTCCCGACGATATACTATATATATCTATTCGTTGAGGTGATTATTCTATAATTCGAGTGCGTGGTAATCAGATGCCGAGAATGGTTCAAAAGTGGGCTTGGAGAGGGCTTATTTATCTTCAATATACTTAAGAAGTGGAACGGAGCCTAAGAATAAATAATATTGCAAGCATTAATAAAATAGAGTTTTATTGATTAATTTATCAAAACAACACACGGAAAATATTTACATGACCGGGGATTAAAATGGGAGAGACACAGGAAACGAAAAAGGTCATAGGAATATTTGACTAAGTGGAGGATTAAGATTTGGAGGGATTTAAAACGACAAAACAAACAAGAAGGGGGAATAGCTAGCTAATATCCGTTTAAAGCACAGAGTTGCGTTAACACACAGTTAAATGGTTAAATGTAATGCGTAGCTTACGTAATTATAAGGTTGTCGTGGCAGAGGAAGGCGATGGGAAGGAATCTTTGGTCCAACTGGCGAAATCTTTTCCAGGAGAAGGGGTTCTTCGGGGGGGGAGGTTGTCCTTAATGAGGGGGAAGGACTGACTTCCAGGAAGGAGAGCGAAGTGGGGCTCGGAAGTACGAGCGATCCTTGAAACAGGATATCGGAGATGTTCTAGATGAGCAATGGAGTTTATTGGTATAACCAAGCGTTCTCTTGAAGAACATTAAAAAGGGGGGAATTAAATTACCACTGACGTGATATCTTGGGAACGAGAACCGATTCTTGACGAACGGGCTTAAAAACCAATGGCTGTTCTAAAGTTGTTCTCTTTCTGAACAACAGGGGGGTTGCGAACCGTTTATTGTTGAACGGGCTTGAAGAACAATGTCTGTTATAAAGTTGTTCTCTTTCTGAACAACAGGGGGCCCTGTTGACTTGGCGTCTCGAGGGGCATGAACCTTGGCACTCAAGGGATATTGTCCTCTTCTAGGCAATAAGGGGGTTTCTCGGGGTAGAGTTCCTGGGTGCACAAGGGAGACCAGATCGGCGTGATGCCTCACGAAGATAATCAGGATCTGCTTCAAACGTGAAATGCTATCGTATAAATAGACAGAGCCAGCCCCTTGGCGTAGGAGACAATGGGGGGGGGGGACTTCGATGGAATGTCCCGATGGCGCTTGGGAAAATATATTATCTTCCCATAAGCCTAATTCAATCTGGGGAGATCGACGCATGGAGGCAAACGAGGGATTGAACCTCCTTGCTTAAACTTGGGGATGGTGGGCGTTAACGCGCATTCTACTCTCTCTCGCAGGATGCTCGTGGGAAGCATGTGTTTCGACATGTGATAGATGCTGAAGCATGGCAGCCTCAGACCGTTCTATCACCAGCAGATATGTTTTTTTTCTAAAATAACGAGCATCACTCTGAAATATATGGTGCCGAACTTTGGAATAGAAGGATAATAGGGGTCCGAAGCCATTCTGGTCTGAGTTCTTAACCCTTTAAACAGATGTGGTCATTCAACCCCTTTTTTTGTATTTAATGTCTAAACTCCAGATGAAGCTTTATTATCAACTCCCCAACAACAGATAGAAACTTTTCGTCTTCAAGTGTTTTATATATGTAGTTATAAATTGATTTCATCTACACAAAGCTTAGATTCAGATAGTGTAGATTATCTAAAGTTATAATAAATGAACCATCATTGGAAGGGAGGTGAATAATTCTAAGCAGCCTTGACTGCGTACCGCCTACTAACTGATAGTCTACCAAGTTTGAGTAAATGTAACATGATCTTAGATGAGATATGAGAGTTGGACAAACTAAGCTAAATGCTATACAATGGTTTAATTTTAGTATATCACTTACAGTATCTGCGGTATGTGGAACGCACTTCCAGTGGAAGTTGTCAACAGTGAATCTGTTGACCAGTTCAAGTCAAGACTAGACAAAGTCTTGAAAAGTGGCCGTTTAGGGACGCAAAACAATTGAGCAGCCTTGTGCCCGCTCAATTGCTAGTCCAAAGGTACCCTCTTTGAATGGACCGTAAGGTCTCCTAGGTTACCTTCTTTCCTTGTTGTTACTCCTTGTTGTTACGATACACCTCTTCATTACAATGCAAAATTATTCCGACTGATTAAATAATAGATTTTATTTCCTTTTTACATTCAGCATTGAAAGTGAAGTGAACATTAATGCATATTCATTAGACATTTTCATTTGCATTTTATCAGATTGAAATAATGAATCTTGAGATCATAATTTCTTTCTCATTTTCATGTTCATTTTCTTTATGAATACTTTTTCATTTTTGTATTATTCTACGTCTATCCATATCTCATTATAGTTGTATTGTTAAAAACACATCGTAGGATGGAATTTGAAAGTAAAAGATACGTCAAAAATGAGCAGTTTGAAGTATTATAAAATCTTATAATGGGTTCAGGTTAAACCAGAAATAACATAATAAGTGCTCTAAAAAGAGCACTTATCATTCCTCAATATTTTGCATTATAATCTAGATTAAACTTCTCCAAAATATTGTCATTCTCTCGATCACTTCCTTATTCTCACTGGTAACTTAATAATTTTTATGTCCGTTATTTGATAAGATATTTATTTCAGTGCCCTGAAATAAGAGAAATGGTGACATTTGGCAACCATGTAAGGTATGACTTTAGAAAACAGCTAGTATAATGGATTTGTTTTGCTTCTTTAAGTTTAAAATGGCTGTGATTAAAATAAAAACAATTTCACACTAAATTAATCTCACAACTTTTAATTTAATATTTTAAAACCCTCTATATATAGCCGACACCAATCGAAGGAATTTACAGAATCTTATTAAATTACTATTGTTTACTAACTCAACAATTGTGAGATTCGATAAATATGTAAAACATTGTAAATGAATTAAATTAAGTGAAGTGAGGAAATATATTATTATATTAAATTCATATTAAATCTATTAAGTGGTCTAATATGAACTCAGTTTGTTTATTTGATGCCCAAAAAGTAACTCATTCTTTCGTCCTAATATTTGAAAAATGACATTAATTCCTTGTATACTATTGAATAGCAATTATAAGACTTTATAATAGTGTAAAAATTTGTAAAATAAGTTAATATAAGTAGAGAGAATAAATTTAATATTATGGGAACTAATAAAATGTATAAAAATTAATTTTATTTGTGAATTTTAAAATACAGCACGTATGCGGTATATGTATGTAAAAAGGGAGCAGTAAGTTGCTTAAGGATGAATCCACAAATCAAGAAAAGATATCTGAAGACCTTCAATTTCCTACCGAATAAAGAATATTGAATCCAGCTCCACGATTCATTTTACCTTTGATTAAATCCCTAATCACCTTTACCCAGCCTACAATCAAGCAGGAAGAGAGCTTTCTACTCTTTTGGAGTCAGTTCCTTGTGAATACCAAGCACTCTCAGCAGAAGCAAACCGCCAACCGCCAAGCCGGATCAAGAACCATATTTGACAGTCCCAAGAGTGATAGCAAAACTCGGTGATAAATCACCCTTGGTAATCACACCACTCCCCAGGAGTTTACACAGCCTACCAACTTAAATAGTCAATTCCTTTTAGTTTTGGTTCCTGTGCTCTTGGCTATATAATATTTGATGTATAATTATGTTCTCCATTTAAATTTTTAATATAATGCAGGTTTAGTACTGTTAAAATTCTATATATCTTGTAGATTTCTTTTCTCTACCACACCTCGTCTTTTTTTTCAATTGCTGGAAACGTTTAAGATCCGAAAATGATCACCGATCTTATATAGAAACCGCTTGTTGCCTCCAATTATCTGATTCGTATAGCAACATCATACATATCTTTGACCGCTGTGTTCTCAATAATTATATGTCTAGAAATTTTTATAAGCGTTTGCAAAATTATCAAGCACGTCGATATATTTCCATGTATTATTAATAGTAAAATATCTCAAAAGTCTTTCCTTTATTGATCTTTGTACGCGCTTACAAGAGCAGCTTTGTTTAGTGAATGAACATGATATACTCCGATATTATATGCGCTCAATAGGCCTGTTATCTTCCTTCCTTTAAACTCTCCTCCATCATCAGAACATATATAACCTGGAATCCATTCCGTTTCTTCCATGACATATAGTATAGCTTTTGACACTACCTGTTCCGTATTCTCCTTTAAAGGAATTAACCATAGATATCTAGAATAGGCGTCAATTACAAACAGTATCTAGTGTACACCATAATTAAAACTTGGAAACTTCTGCACTACAGTGAAATCAATCTGCTAAATCTCATTCATACCTCGTACTTTTGCATGTTTTGTCATGAATCTTTTTCGCACAGGTTTTTGTAGAGTATAACTATCCAATCCTGAGAGAAAGCTTTCCACATCTATCTTTTAGCAACCTTTTTTGCAGTTGTTGGCAGACTCAGAGATGTATGCAGCCATAACAATTGGCGATTCATTTTGGACCGAATAACTGCATCCATACTAAAATAGATAATTTCAATTAGAATTTATTGATTATTCGCAACCATATTTTTTTGTAATTATTTACTGAGTCTCATTCAAAAGAGTCGTGTTAATCCGGTCAGGAGAACGCTATTCGCTATGCAGCCAATAAGAATGATCAATGTTTATTTTTAATTCAACTTGATATTTTTGAAAATGAATATCAGAAGGATTTTTTATATGACCTAAAATTTTAATAAACGTATTTCTTAAGGAATCGTGCTTCAATAAAAATTATTTTTATCTGAGGTGAACTTAAACTTTGCAAGTCTTGATGACGCCGACCTGTCGCACTCCATGATCTGAAACTTCATGATGAGACTGATTGATAGATATTTATTCCATTAGATATTCTTTACACGTAATGGCGACATAGTCGTAAATATCACTTAGGACAAATTATTTTGCAAGTTTGATAGTGTTCCTTCTCATATTCAGAAAAAAATGGAACTTCTCAAACGACAAATTGTTTATATGCGCAGGTTCGGTGAAGGTAGAGTGAATTTTTCGAAATTCATCGAGTCCATCGTTTAATGCAATATAACAAACATTCTTATTTTACCTGTGTATTGCCTAAAACAGCCAAAACTCATCCTCACTAAGACAGTTTATCGTTATAGTGAGATCTTCCGTAGGTATTTTCGAAGATTACTCGAACACAACCAGCTTTTGTTCTAGTAATCTTCAAAAAGCTGAATATATTCATTTTATTTTTTGTTGTAACTATATTCAGCTTTACCTTAACTCGGTATATACCTTCTTACGAGTGAGTATCGAGTGAATCAGGGCAGGCAATGAGACAGAAAGTATGATATGGGTAGGGAGCCTTTGCCGCTGTTCGAATATTCATGTGTTGTTTTGTTTTAGCAGAGAAACAGAGTTACAAGTTCACACTGTACAATCTTTAATTGGTCCGCCTAGGTACCTTTTTCTCATTGGTGTAGTTGATTAATAATTCAACCACTTCTTTAGTTTTCGCTATGGCATATAAAAAGAAGTACGGCATGTGTTTGAAGGAATCGCTGATTTTCTAACTCTTTCCTACAATGTGAGTTCTTTGTGTTAGATTTAGGAGAAGTAGTAGATATTAATTTTACTCCTACTTCATCCCAGAAGGTAAGTGGTGGTCTTTTTCACGTTCCAGGTATATCGTTGAGTGGGTCGGCATGTGTTTGGGAGAACCGCTGATTTTCTAACTCTTTCCTACAATGCGAGTTCTTTGTGTTAGATTTAGGGAAAGTAGTAGATATTAATTTTACTCATACTTCATCCCAGAAGGTGAGTAGTGGTCTTTTTCACGTTCTAGGTATATCGTTGAGTGGGTCGATAATGTTTAACTGTGGAATTCTTATACCATCGATGGTAATTACCCCTATCATTATCCCAATTAGAATCTTTGTATTTTTAGTGTCTGATAAATTAATCTACCTCTTTCATGAACTCTAGCCTCCAGTATTACCAGTATTTCATCTGTGTAATCGTTTATTTGATCCTTGTTACTCTCAGTAACTTTAAAGAAGGAGGGTGTACAACTTTATAGTACTGTTTTAAATAGTGTTCCAATGTCCTCTGGTAAAGTATAATACGTCTGTCTGATGAGATATGTGAATTATTTAGTATAGTAGTAAACTCTCATCTCCAAAGATAAAAGTCATTCTTGCTTTGGAATTAGGTTTGAGGGGGCTTCTCTCTCTTTTTTCGAGATAAACAATCATCCTTTTCATCTTAGAAGGTTGAAAAGGATAGGTGTTAGAACAGAGAATAAGATTGGTAGAAACGATCCTCAACGTTGATCCATTATTTTTCCTTTAGACGTATATGACCTGGCTTCCGAGCTGACCATATCAATCTTTTTTTCTGCAATTTTGCCATCGGAACATTAATTTTGTTAGATTAAGAGAGGCTTCACATGCAAATTTGACAAAATCATGCTTCCGATGATTGATTTTTTCATAGTTTTATAAAAAGTGGGGAACGCATGGAATAGATGCGCATATCTTTTCCTATGGCTCATTCTAAAAGATAGACAGTTTTTCCCTCTTTGGTAAATATTCGCGTCTACAAGTTAAATCGTACAGTTTTGGCACTAAAGTCACAGAGCAAATAACCAGGCATTATTTGTTCAGCGAATATATTTATCTGAGAGATATCTCTCCGCTGGTTAAATTAGACAGATTGTGACAATTTGAGGTAATGTAGCGCATATAGGAGTTTTATAAAATAGATTTGGGAGCACAAGAAATATGTATTTTTTTCTTGTTGTGGTGGGAGGACACTGGGAATACCTGATCTATTTGCATCTATCTTCTACATTGCCATTTAAAATAAGGAGTGTATGAATTCTTCCATCCAAAGATGACACATCATACACACCCACGTGAAACATAACTTCATCTTTAAACTCTTCTGCCATACAGTGTAATACAAGATGATTCTAGCAACGCAATGAGTAAACATCTTATCTCTATTACGCAGTATACGATAGACGAAGTGGGTTTTTCCACTGGACGTCGGGTCAATGGTGGATGAAGTAGATGGGGGCAACAAACATTTTTTTTCATACATCCTTCACTCATGTTTTCCCTTTGTATAATGAATGAGGCAACTACTTTCATATTACTATATCTATTATTTTTGGAGGATCCTTTTTACATCATCGGAAAATTTAATGGGTTTTACTCCTCCTGCAAAACGGAAGCAGATCTACCGAAACAACCCAACCTCTTTCTCTTCATCCAACCCCTCATCGACTGAAGGTATCGGTGAAGTTTCGCACACAGTTAATTCTGTCCCAACTAGTGTACCTAATGGTGATAATTAAGATACCATCGACAAAGAATACCAAATGTTTTGAACATTGCCAACGATGTCATTACACTGAGTTATGAAGATGAAGCTGTAGAATGCGCAATGAAGGGGGAACGGTCAAACATTGAAATTGGTCCATACAACAACACAATTCATTTTTCGGGTGGAGAAGTAAGTGAACCGGATAAGACTCTGCATCCTGATATGTATGAGCATCCTTTACTTCAAAGAGAAAATTATTCTTCTGTAGAAATTGTAACCTTAGGAGAAAATTGGCAAGGAAACCTTCTCATCAATTTATATAGTGTGATCATGGGGGATACCAGAAGAAGCTGGTATTGGGAGAGTAGTCCGTGAGCTTTTACTTTATATATTAGATGTAAAGTTGTTCAAAAGGGTGGTAATCGTGTAAATATTAGTTATAAAATTGCGGAAGCTACTGGTGATACGATCTATTTACACATTCCATTCGTCTAACTGCATGAAACGACACTTTTCGATTATATGATGGGACAATTCGAGACAGCATTACAGTCTACGGAAATCATTGAACTTGGAACCTTCAATCTCATAATTTGCATATATAGGATTCCATGTAATAATACCATATGAATGATCGATTTGATCGCTATAGAATATATAGAGAACAAAAATTATACAGAATTCGCCTTTGTTTTCTTAGTTCTTTCGAAAACAAAAATGAAGGAGACTGTTTTTTCAAAAGAAATGATGGCTTCCATCAATAACACTAGTCAACAATGATTTTCCTACTTGGGTATAGCTTGTGATTTATACTAAATCGAGTATGCTGATTCCGAATCTGTTATCAGAAGTGTTCTAGCACGTAAGGTTCCTAAGTTACACACATACTCCTTAGTTACACATATGGGCAGTGTTGCTTCGGCTACCGTAGTGAGAGGATGTGTTGTGTGTATTTTCTTCCTTCGTTACACTCCTGCTTTATGATGTTGTCAAATTTAGCCATTATAATAGTGGTGTTGAAACGGTATTTACATACAGTGATTAATTGCATTTTTCTTTCAAATTTATCTCTCAATTTATTTGTAAATGAAATAAGATTGTACAAAAGTATATAACAGGATATATACAAATTAAGTTAAAAACATGAATCGGTGAGGATGTATAAATAGCCCGGACAACTTTTGTTATATCTGTGGAAGATATACTTCAAGCAACCAGCGGAAAAATTGAGCTAAAAGAGTGTAAACTGCATACAATTATAATTTTGGTTGTAAAGTTGGCGACCAAGACAAAACCTGGGCACCCCACAAATCTTGTACTGTGTGTTATACAGGGCTCACACAGTGGTTAAATGATACTTTTGATGACAAATATTGCCGGATTCTCAAATAAGAACAATTCAGAAATTGTATATCCATATTGTAAGTCAGCTATAAAACCAGTCGCCCATAATTTGGAGATGCCAATTCCAGTTCCTCCATCAGCCAGTGCACTTAAAGAATATGATTCATCGCCTGAAGAGAAGGATAACAATGACGATGAAATGTATGAGGATGATTCTAAGGAAAAGAAGAACTAATTGATAAATCAATAAAGATTAAATGATTTGGTGAGGGATTTGTCATTGTCACACTCTGCGCCACATTTTCCCCCAGCAAAACTCACGCTAGTACGATCATTAGGAAATAAAACGTATGCTTTCCTGGTGTACACAACCTCAGAACTGAAACCTGAACGTGAAACGTTGTATGAGATCAGGAAAATTTTATGGGTTTGAGGAATTTGAAAAGATGGATGGGTTGTTTGCAGAGTACATCAAACATTTTTAGAAGAAAAAATAGAGGCTTCTGGATTACCATGAGGAGTGGATGGATAGAAGAAAAAAATAGCATATGCGAAGAAGGTGAATGAGGTGAGAGGACCAACATACAAATGGATAACATCTAAAGAATCGGAGAAAACCTTTTAGAGCAAAGCTCTGTCTAAACATATAAGAATTTTTTCCTGCGATAAGTTTATCTAGTGATCTTAATTAATTAAAATATTAGATTAAAAATGCAACTTTAGAAGTATTAATGCATTTTACAAAGAATATGAAGTCAATACTTCTCAAAAAAATTAAGGCGAAAATAATAATAATAATAATAATATTAACAACAATACAAAAACAGTCCATCAATCCTGCTCATATTTTCTTTGCTATCTCACTCTTTGCAGTCTCTGAGGAAAGTTCGCTCAGAGGATTCGCGGTTCGAATATGATCATCTTCGGTTCGGACAATGATGTTATAGGGCTACTAAAAAGGGAAGATTATATTGTGAAGTCTTTGAATGCAGTTTGTAACGTGTATATAGCGAAGGTGGAGAATGCTGAACATATAGAAGTTGACTCCCACGTTAAAAATCTTCCAATTGCAGCTTTCACAACCGCCTATGCTCAAGTCAAACTCTACTACTTCTTAGACTCTTTGGGTGAACGGCTCTTGTACTGTGATAGAGACAGTGTCATCTTTTTTACTAGAGAAGACGATTCGCAAACTCCACTTGGAGAACTCCTAAGTGATATCACCGATGAGATCAAAGAAGTATACGGTGCCAATGTGTATGAATATTGATTCTGCAATACAGGATCCAAACCCTACTCGGGTCCTATCTAAACGAGAAGTGAGGTGGAGTAATCATTAACCCTCAAGAGAAGGATATAATCAACTACGACATTATGAAACGCCTCGTTGGAGCTGATGAGGGTGGGGAGGAAGATGATAACCATATCCTTGTATTATTTTTAGGTTTCAGAGCCGAGGTATACGGTGGAGTGAATGAGGTGAGAGGGGAAAAGATTTTCAGAAAGGCTTTGACAGAAAGATTCCAAGTCTCAGGGAGTTATAGAACCATACCTTTCGGTTTAGAAGGGAGATTACATGCCATTTAAAAATTTAGTTAATATATACCGCATCTTTGTCAATTACTATCACTTCTTTACGTGTATAATTATTTAGCAATTATAATATTCTCTTTTTAAGGGGGATTTACACACACACACGGATTACCTGCGGAGTCCACGCCGGGTCAAATTTTCCAAATCGGGAGACGGATTGGCCAGGGTTTGTCAGGGGTTTATGACGTCAATTTACATCATGGGAAACCCAGCGAGTTACCCGTGATATACGTAATACCCGCTGGGTAATCTGGCGTGTTTGGCCCGAAAATGGTCGAATTTGGCCCGTGGTACCTGGCGTGTTACCCGCAATACCCGGCAGATCATCCATTGTACCCGTGTGTACCCTGGGCTAGCTATGAACACCCTTAATACCAGACATGTGACCCTTAATACTCGGCGAGTCACTCGTGGCACCCAACGGGTTTATACGGGTTTACAAGGGTGAATACATAGCACTCAAACCTATCGGGTGCTTTCGAGTACTGCCGGGTAACACACCAAGTGTCTACGGGTTACCGACGGGTTTCGTCCTCCCGGCGGGTTTTTCAAAAAATTTCAACATGCGCAAATATTTTTGCGCTACCCTAGGGTAGGGCGCAAGTGTGCCGGGTACTAGGAGCATCTCTCGGATCTCTCACCAGTAAAGACGGGTTGACCAAGGGTTTCCGCAGGTTGGACCCGACGTGGACTCCGAGGGTGATCTGTGTATGTGTAAACTCCCCCTTTATATGAATAAAATAAAGATGTTTAAATACGAGTTTTATCTATCACATAAAAGTTAAATAATAATTCATGTCTGCTGCAAACTTTTTAATTTGTCAAAAGATAACTTCACTTGAGTTTGTGGGAATGAGAATTCTTTCAGTCTCGACTCTTCAATCTTGATTTTCATTGTATCAGTGAGCTGGCGGGAATACCATAAGAGAAAGCGAAATTACAGGGGTTTTTTTATCAAATATTACTATGTTCACTACTTTCTCACCATTATTCACAATGTTAGAATGTAATATGCCGAAAAACTTGTCTCCTCATGTATTATGATGATCGCAGAGCCTCTCTACCAAGAAAGACTGATATATAACCTCGTTTTTAAATTTTTTACCAATGATGAAATCTTCTAAATCCTAACTGGAACTTTCAAGTACTTCTTTTCCATTATTGTAGTTGAGAGGTGGTGGGCTGAACTATTATACATAAATTCAATGCGATCAATCAGATGATCATTAATAAGTCGACGAAGGGAGGGGGGGGGGCTGAGGTGGCTCTGTGGGTGGATCCCTTATGCCACCAAACCAATCAGTGACCTCAGCCCAAAAGGGTTCGCTGACCTAGCCACTCAACATCTCGGGATTAGCATAAAAAATGGCGGCCTCGGAGTTTGTGTTACAATACTACTGACGCACTTTGTCACAAAGTAAAAACAATAACAAAGTTCTTGGCTGGAAATAACATCGACCTTTGCGACTTTCGTTTTGGAATTTGACTAATTTGAATCCAATAGAGAATTTGTGGGAGATAATCAAACTTGCGATCGGAAACAGAGGCCATCCAAATGTGACCAGTTGCGGTTCTTATTGAATAAAAATGTAACAAAATCAGTCAAAATATCATAACAAATTTGGTCTCCAGCATGCCATAAATAGATAAAGCTGTCCGGAAGAACATGGGAAATCATTGTAAGTATTGACTTTTCGCATCAATTGACTGCATTTATTAATAAAATGTGTTTGGGCTCTAATTCTTTTTTGTATATTTCACATTTAAATTATGATAGAAACATTTTATTTTTTCTGTTATTTTTTTTATATAAAAAATATACTAGTCTAAAAATCTTTGCGCATGACTGTAATATATGTATTAAAAATTCAAACTTTGATTTCTAACCTATTTATGTATTTAACATCGCGCCTTTCATTTTTATATGATTTTCTATATTACGCTCTTGATTTTAAAATGATTTATTTAATACTTTGAGCACGTTTTAAATATATGTCAATTTTACCATGAGTTAGAACAAAGAAGATATGTTTCAGATTCCTTTCTATAGAAATAATTATTATAATCTTTAAGAATCTCATAGGATGTGTTTCAGATGCAGAAAGTTTGGAAAAAAATTATTTTAAGATTCCCAATCCCTTATAAAGCCTCAGAATGAGGAAAGAGTTAAAGGAGTGTTATGGTTATTTAATGTATTTGGGCAGTTATTATTTGTACTCTTAAAAGGGTTAGAAAAATACCTGCTCATTCCTGGAAGGAGAAAATGGAAGATATATTGCGTAAGTAAACTCACTCGGATGTTAGGTACCGAACAAGCTCGCAACTCTCCCCAAACTAGCCACTTCCTGCGACAACTGCAGATTCCTCACGCAGCGGAGATCCCGCAATTGTACCTGTTTCCTTGGCAACATACATCTTCCTATTGTGCCTATTCCCATGCCAACTAAAATCCAAGGGCCTAAAATAAATAATCAGATTAAGTCGGTTGCCTTGGAAATTAAAAGTTGTTCTCTTTATTTCTTTACTTGTCAGTTACTCGATGAAACCCGTTCGTTAAAAATATTTAAATTTTAAATACTTCTTTCCCTCTCCCCCGTAAGTAGTTAAAATAACCAACCACAAAGACACACCGCATACCGCTAGGGGGTGCGTTTTAAACGAGTGACGTAATTTAGGATTACGGGATTAAGTCATTGACTAATTTTGCATCATCACCCCTAAGGTTAAGTTGGCATTGAAGAAGGCTGCGTCCTAATAAGGAGGGCGGAGTTCGTACCTAAGAGCACCTTTGCTCTTCGTACAAGTGTGTTCTCGGAAATTGAGCTTTTGTATTATTGCTCTTCCTCTCGCCCATATACTACAGCAAGAATATATATATATATATATATATATATATATATATATATAATACAAGAAAGAGAAATTGGACGCGAATGAGCAATGAGACAAGAAACAGGAGTTTTTTAGAGGTAAGAGAAAGGGTCATTAGAATAAGACTAGAATCAAAGAGAGCAGAGGGCAGCACAATGAAGTCAATCCTTTACCGAGAAGACAGATATATATATATATATATATATATATATATATATATATATATATATATATATATATATATATATATATATATATATATATATATAAAGAAATAACAAATAAAAGTTATGCGGGTGGTAACCACCACAGGGCTTTCACCATATTTAATTTGTGCCTTTCAAAAACCTTTGGAGGAACGAAATAAAGAGGCAGAAACCTTGTTTAGCAGACCAGAGAACAATATAGGAGAAGAGAAAGGGATTTGAGGGAAAGGAGCAACGCCAAGACGGATTGCTTTCATTGTGCCGTCCTTTGCTCTCTTTGATTCTTGTGTTCTTCCAATGTCTCTTTCTCTTGCCTTAAAATAACTCCTGTTTCTTGTCTCATTGCACATTTACGTTAAATTTCTCTTTTTCTCATATATATATATATATATATATATATATAGTGGGAAAGTTAATCGCTAATCGTTAAGTCGTAAAAATGTAACGAAAGCTAACGATAAAACGTTAACGATAGTATTTTATTATTATAAAAAATACCTAAAACGTATTTTTGCTCTAAAACTAACCTCAATTCTGCCAAAATTATGAAATATAAAAAAAGAAAAAATTATTAAGGACAAAAAAAGAGAAAATACGGAGTTTTAATGAAACACAATATTAGTATTAATTTAACAATAATTTTGTTTTATTAAACAATTCTATATTTTCTCTTTCTAATGTTCTTGTATTTTCATGTAGTTTAAGAGAAAAAAAAACAGTTTTCTGTGTTTTTCCATAATAATAAAATAATTAACGTTAACGCTCTAGCGTTAACTTGCGTTACATTTTTAACGGATTTAATGTTTACAACTTATATGTAAATTCTTAATAAATGTTTTTGTTTCTTTTTCTAAAGTCTAATTTATTATATTTATTCTCACTTCCTCTTTGTTTACTATTTTTAGGCGATTTCTCTTTTTTACTTCCAAATCTTCCTCTGTTTTCTGTCGATCCTTTTTCACGGTTCAAATCTGATTCATGCTTCCTGCCATGCTTCCATGCCAGAATTTCATATCATCCTTCCTGTCATACTCTCATGCCATACTTTCATTCCAAAGTTCATGTATCAATTCCTACACTACACTATGTCATATTTTTTTGGCATACTTAATGTCATATAATTATCATGTCATCGTTTCATATTATACTTCATATCAAGTTTCTTGTCATACTTTAATGTCACACTCCCACCATGTTTTCATGTCATACATTCTTGTTCTTTAAATATTCTGAATGGATCACAATATACCAAAGAGACCTCTTGAAACACAATCCATAAGTAATTGTAATCTTATTTTTTATTCAAGCATCTTAAATCCACTCTTTTGCACTATACGTTTTAAAAAGATAATCCGATGAGCTGCAATTATTTTAAGTAACAAAACATTATTTAAGAATCCAGACTTCTTGGAGCAAAAAATAGCGAGGCAGGCAGAGACGCACCTTGTAGTTGTGCAGACGCCATTAAGTTTCCTGGACCATGAAATGCGAAATACATTTCAGATTGTTGTTGTCCTTGTTAAGGAATGTTGCCCTGGCCGAAGGTCATCTAGTAAATTCTCAGCCGGGAGGATGGGTAGCTACCCGAGACGAGATATTATTCACGTTGCTGACCCGTAAACGCATACCCATTGAATATCCACCTATAATAAACTCGATAATGGTAAAAAATGACAATCAGTTCACCCCCAAATTAACATCTTGAAATGAAGGTCTCTACGGATTCACGAAGAATACTCTGCCTTTGGAGCGAATTTTCCAATCGTTTTTTCTTTGTCTATGGAGCGATTTGGCCAATCCTTTTTGCCTCTGGAACGAATTTTCCAATATCTTTTATTTCTGCAACGATTTTGCCAATCTTCTTTATTTCTGTAGTAATTTTGCCAATCTTTTTTGTCTCTGGAACGAATGTGTCAATCTTCTTTTTAAACTATTAATGACACTTTGCTGTTTAGGCAACTTTATGAACCATTCCATATATGTATATGTATTATATTCTTTAGTCATGTAGCCTACAACTAAGCTTACTTATGAAACTGAGTGGAATGGGCTAAAGAGAGCTGCGTGTCCTCTCTTTTTCTGACATCCAACATTTACCCATCTTACTTCACCCCCTCCTTTAAAATTTTCCTTTTTAAAAACTACCTATTGGAGATGACCTTGTTATTTTTTGATTATCCATGCAAGAAAATGGTACTCATTAAGAAAATTGAAGCGAATTTTATAAAAATGGCTATTTTTTTACTTAATATTTATTTATGTAGGGGATAATTCCTTAAAAGACGTTCGAATATCGAAACCAAAATGACCCATCTAACTTGGATCTTATTATGCCTATACTTTATTTTCCCTGGTGGAGACTAACCCCTTAGAAGCCAGGAGACTGGGTGGAGTTGAGTACTATAGATCAACATAGCTCTGATACTGATTGCCCATATACACCTGTCGAGTTTGCCCATCACCTCCTTAAAAACATGGTTGATCACGGCCCTCATTTCCCAGAAGCAAGAGAGTCCTTTGTCCAAGACAGTGGCAAATATCCTTTGTCGTAGAATGACTCCCGACGATATACCATATATCACTATTCGTTGAGGGAACTTCCTTAATTATCTCTAGAGTGCGTTTTACTGCCTGGCGGCCGATATTATGTATCTTCAAAATGCTTAAGAAGTGGAACTGAGCTCAAGGATAATAATATTGCTATCATTAATAAAATAGAGTTTTATTAATAATAACTATAAACAAAACACAAAAACGGAAAATATTGACAAACAGAATGGAAAGGGTCGTGGAGACTCGGGCTAATCCAAGGATTTAAGGGATTAGAAAAGGTAAAACAAATATAGAGTTAAAGAGATGGGATGGTTCGATAAACAATTTAAAGCACAGGATAGAATTGACAAAAAGGGATCAATACTCCAAAGGTGACGTTTGGCTTACGTAACTTTCATTAGGGTGCAGTGGAAGGTACTTGAAGGAATATTCGGTCCGCTGGCGAGTTCCAGCCGAAGGGGGGCGGGATAAAAGGATCCCGACGTGGCGTCTTGGAAAGGAGAACCGTTACTCGACGAACGGCTTGACGAACAATGGCTGTTCTAGGTTGTTCTCTTCTGAACAAAGGGGGGGATGAGAACCGTCTCTTGTCTACGGGCTCAAGAACAATGGCTGTTCTAATGTTGTTCTCCTTTGAACAACAGGGGGGGTGAGAACCGTTTCTTGGCGAAGGGCTCAAAACGAACAATGGCTGTTCTAATGCTGTTCTCCTTGAACAACAGGGGGGGGATGAGAACCGTTTCTTGGCGAAGGGCTCAAAACGAACAATGGCTGTTCTAATGCTGTTCTCCTTGAACAACAGGGGGGGGATGCCTTGGGGACTTGGCGTCACTAAAGGCTCGAACCTTTGGCACTCAAGGAATATTGTCCTCCTTCTGGACAAGTGATGGTGAATCTCGAGGTCGAGGTCCCTTGGCGCACAAAGGGAGAGAGGGTCGTGGTGATGTTTCGCGACGAAAATCTGGATCTCCAATCTGATCTTAGTGGTAAAGTTTCCATATAAATAGCCAGGACATCTCCTTGGCGTGGGGGAAAATGTAGTGAAAGCTTGGAGGGAACGCACAGCCGGGCCGGAGAAAAATGCCTTATCTGTTCATAAGCCTAACTCGATCTGGCGAGGTCGGCGAATGGGGGTGAACGGGGGGGGGGACGATAACCTCCTTGTTTAAACATTGACGTCCGGTAGCTGTTGATAAGACTCCAAGCCTCGAATCGAAGATGCACGTGGGCCTCCTCGAGGTTTTAACTAATATGGGATAGGAGTTGAATTTAACACAGATTCAACTCGTTCTATCACACCCCTCCATTCCAGGGGAAGTTGTCACTTCGAAAAAAAAAGAAAGAAGGGACAACGATAGAGCTCCGTTGTAGGGAACTCGTTTTCTTGTACCAACCGTATCTTCCTGCACCTAACTATTATTACCTCAATACATGATTATTTTGATCTTTAGATTACAGGGGAAAATAACCTTTAATACAACTTAATAAAAAAAAAAGGCATGGAACAATGAAATGATATAAACTTAGTACATACGGGACAAAATAATTTATACGTAAATTAATAAGAACAAATATATATACATCAAAAAAATTAGACATTGAGCGTTACAAAATTCAGACATATACATTAATTAATTATATTACAAAAGAATCTTAAATTAAGTCGTACAAGACGGTATATACCTACATGGAGATACTAATCCTATGAATACAATTGTTCTACGCTATTCGGTAACGCATTCCTACTGAGTGCGTCAGCGACCTGGTTATCGGAACCTTTGATATAATTTATTTTAAACCGATACTCTTGCAAGAGTAAACTCCAGCGCATGATGCGGCCGTTTGAGTGTCTCAAATTCCTAATATAGGCTAACGGACGGTGGTCGGTTCCTATTTGAAATTCTTTACATATCAAGTACAGCTTGAATTTGTCTATGACCCAGATAATTGATAGAGCTATCTTTTCTCTAGTGGCATATCTCTTTCCGCGTGGTAATAATTGACGACTAGCATATGCAACTGGATGACTCGTTATGTCATCCTCGTATTGAGGGGGTACACCTCCAATGCTCTCGTTGATCACGTCGGTCTTAACCCCAACGGATTTTTCCGGGTTGGGCAACTTAAAAATGGGGGCAGAAATTAACTTACTTTTGAGCTGATTAAAATGGGAAACAGCGACATCATTCCAACGTAAACGATCGGAGAAATTCTTTTCCTGAAGGGGGCATAGGGGGGCCAAAATTGCAGCGAAATTCGGAACAAATCGCTGATAGGGAGAAGCTGATCCTAGGAACGATCTTAATGGCTTCTTTGTAATCGCGAGGGGCATGTGGGCGATTGCCTTAATCTTGTTCTCGTGGGGACCTAACTTGCTTTGTCCTATTTTGGAACCCAAATATTTGATGGTTTCGTGAGCAAAATGGCATTTGCTGGGGCCAATGGTGAGGCCATTTTCACGCAGTTGCTCGAAAAGAACTAATAGGGCGGGTAAATGGTGATTCCATTTAATTAGTTCTTATAGCTGGCTCTTCGGACGTGATGTCAGCTGCGCGTCACTATCCAGGTCAGAGGGTTCTAAAGACTCGCCTGGTAGGGAAGGAGGAGGGTAATCGGCATCAGGTTGGATGCACACTGTCTGGATTACATTAAGGGACTCCGCGGGGTAATCTTCTTTAAGCGCCGATGCTTCGTCCAGTTCTACGAAGGTATCTCCATGGGCGCGTTGGGGGTTCTTTTTTTCTTGGGGTCCAGGGACAGTCTCCGTGTCCTTGTCTGGGGCCTTATCACCTAAGGGTGTTAGTGATTCACACTCCTCATTTTCCGTCCTAAAGTCCTGGTTAGGGGTCTCCGAGAAATCGGACGGTATCGGGGTTCTGATGGGGACGGGCTCCTGGGCTTCTTTCTTATCTCGGCCTTGAGGAAGGGCGGCCTGAAACACAGGGTCGAAACTTACTTGGGGGCTCTGTCCTATAAGTACGGAACAGAATTGTATGGGTGCTACAATGACTTCAGCCCAGCCATTATAATATTGACACTGCAGGTAACATCTAGCGACGGGGAATCGGTTCGGCCGCCCAAGTTGGTCATGTACCACCGCAATTTTTTCGTGGTTAGAGGCCACTGGGAAGAGTTCGTCGGACACGATGAAGCACGTACATCCTGTTGCCTGACGAGAGTCAATACTCGACAGCTGTCCACGCTGCCCTCCTCATATTTCAAAGTTCCCGATGAACTTTTACCAAAAACAAAATTTACCTGGTGGCCTGACGGAGGGGGAGAAGTTTCTGCTTGGGTCTGCACCACCGGGGGAGCCGGGGTTGCATTAATCTGGTGAACTTGGTGGGCTGGTCCGCTCTTAAGCCTAGAATTTTGGGGGCAATTCCAGCTCATGTGGTTTTCTACACCACAGGTGAAGCATATGGTTAGTCGCTTCGGGAAGAGAGATGGAGGAGAAGTCTTAACGGGAGGTTTGGAGTCCCGTTGTTGGTTTTGGGGAAAGAAGTTTGGGGGTTTTACGGGGCTCGGAAACTTTGTCAGCTTTCCTGGGAAGGAGCGCGAGTCCGTCCTTCTTTCTTCTCGTTGGATTTCTTTTTCTCGTTCTTCTCGTTGGATTTTTCCTTCTCGTTCTTCTCGTTGGATTACTCTTTCCCGTTCCTCTCTTTCTCCTTCTTTTTCTACCTTTTTTCTTTGAACTTCTGCTTTAATCCGAGCTAATTCAATCTGAAGCTCAGCTTGTCTTATCCGTTCCTCTCTTTCTCTTTCACGTTCTTCTCGTTGTATTTCTCTTTTTCGTTCCTCTCGTTGTTTTTCTCTTTCTCGTTCTTCTTGAATGTACTCAATTAGTTCTTTTCCGGAAAGTCCACAGGACTCTCCTTGCGCTTTAAAGATTTCGAACGGAGTCATCTTTGCACTTGGGGGCGCACTAGTCAACCAACTAAAATTCCTTGCAACAAGAATTATGCTTCTATAGAATTAGCCTACCTAAATATGGGCACTGACCTATTCGTACTTGGTTTCTCAATCTAAATAACCACTGACTAAAATCACAAAAAAACACAAACAAATTATTATAACCGTTCCTTGAGCTACTCCAGCTTCTTAAGTTTAAAAAAAAGGGGATAGCAATCGTTAAAACAAAAGGGAACTACTATATTCTATTATTGTAACGAATAACACTATGATTTACTTGACTGAGACCAGTGTTTGCAAAGATATAGCGTTAAACCTTACACACCTGATACCAAATTAAATAGTATATATATATATATGTCGTAAAATGACTCCCGACGATATACCATATATCACTATTCGTTGAGGGAACTTCCTTAATTATCTCTAGAGTGCGTTTTACTGTCTGGCGGCAGATATTATGTATCTTCAAAATGCTTAAGAAGTGGAACTGAGCTCAAGGATAATAATATTGCTATCATTAATAAAATAGAGTTTTATTAATAATAACTATAAACAAAACACAAAAACGGAAAATATTGACAAACAGAATGGAAAGGGTCGTAGAGACTCGGGCTAATCCAAGGATTTAAGGGATTAGAAAAGGTAAAACAAATATAGAGTTAAAGAGATGGGATGGTTCGATAAACAATTTAAAGCACAGGATAGAATTGACAAAAAGGGATCAATACTCCAAAGGTGACGTTTGGCTTACGTAACTTTCATTAGGGTGCAGTGGAAGGTACTTGAAGGAATATTCGGTCCGCTGGCGAGTTCCAGCCGAAGGGGGGCGGGATAAAAGGATCCCGACGTGGCGTCTTGGAAAGGAGAACCGTTACTCGACGAACGGCTTGACGAACAATGGCTGTTCTAGGTTGTTCTCTTCTGAACAAAGGGGGGGATGAGAACCGTCTCTTGTCTACGGGCTCAAGAACAATGGCTGTTCTAATGTTGTTCTCCTTTGAACAACAGGGGGGGTGAGAACCGTTTCTTGGCGAAGGGCTCAAAACGAACAATGGCTGTTCTAATGTTGTTCTCCTTTGAACAACAGGGGGGGTGAGAACCGTTTCTTGGCGAAGGGCTCAAAACGAACAATGGCTGTTCTAATGTTGTTCTCCTTGAACAACAGGGGGGGATGAGAACCGTTTCTTGGCGAAGGGCTCAAAACGAACAATGGCTGTTCTAATGCTGTTCTCCTTGAACAACAGGGGGGGGGGATGAGAAACGTTTCTTGGCGAAGGGCTCAAAACGAACAATGGCTGTTCTAATGCTGTTCTCCTTGAACAACAGGGGGGGGATGCCTTGGGGACTTGGCGTCACTAAAGGCTCGAACCTTTGGCACTCAAGGAATATTGTCCTCCTTCTGGACAAGTGATGGTGAATCTCGAGGTCGAGGTCCCTTGGCGCACAAAGGGAGAGAGGGTCGTGGTGATGTTTCGCGACGAAAATCTGGATCTCCAATCTGATCTTAGTGGTAAAGTTTCCATATAAATAGCCAGGACATCTCCTTGGCGTGGGGGAAAATGGAGTGAAAGCTTGGAGGGAACGCACAGCCGGGCCGGAGAAAAATGCCTTATCTGTTCATAAGCCTAACTCGATCTGGCGAGGTCGGCGAATGGGGGTGAACGGGGGGGGGACGATAACCTCCTTGTTTAAACATTGACGTCCGGTAGCTGTTGATAAGACTCCAAGCCTCAAATCGAAGATGCACGTGGGCCTCCTCGAGGTTTTAACTAATATGGGATAGGAGTTGAATTTAACACAGATTCAACTCGTTCTATCACATCCTTGGATCACCTGGATGCTAAGAATCCTTGTACTTACGGAACTGGATGCCAACACAGTTGAAGACTGAGGCTATGTACGATAGGTGTACAAAAAGTAGAAAAATGGAATCAAATTCAAATGAAAACTATAAATTTTAGTTTTTAACACAAGTTCCATTGAGGTCAAAACACTTTTTTTCCAGTGATGATACCATCCAGTTAAACCATTTATATAAAACTGAGAACTCTGAGAACTCTTAAATATCATTTAAAAGGAAGCAATAAAATATAGGAATATCCGCTATATACACCTTCAACATCTACCGCAGATGAAGAAGTTAAGTAATTCTATTCAGCAGTCATAGATGCTCACATAAGCCACCAGTTCAAGAGTATGGCAAACAATGCTGCGGAAAAGGAGACATTTTCAGGTAATCAACTTAAAAAAAGAAGTAATATACCAAGACGGCCCATTACAATACAAAATGTGAAGATAATAGGAGCAAAACAGAAAGTTTGCAAAACCGACCCTTGTAGGACACCATAGTGCAACTCTGTGGGCTGTGATATATCATGTCCATCAAGAATAGATTGGGTACGATATAAAAATGACGAGCGAAGCCAATTAGAGGAAGTTACAGAGACAACCACGAATTTACGCGGTGATGAACAGGAACAGTGTGATCAACAGTGTTAAATGCTGCCGAGAAGTCCCGAAGTACCACAATGGAAATTTGGCCACCATCCGATGCGCAGCAAAGACAGTCTGATATATATATATATATATATATATATATATATATATATATATATATATATATATATATATATATAGAATAGCTTATTGAGTGATATTCCTTGCCTTAATACCAGACTGAAAACTATCAGTAGTGTTTTGAAGAGGATAAGGTGATTTAGAATCCAGGCAAACACTTTTTTTTTCAAGGGCTTTTGTGAAGGATTGGACATGGTAAATTGGTTGACAGGTTGCAGTTCGTTTTTCGCTCATAGTTACAGGGAATGGTTTTTAAGATAATTGATAGAGGAATAGTAGTAACAGAAACTACCTCAGCATTTTGGTGCCCAATGATCTTAAGTTTTTGCAACAATGTATAGAGGTGTAAAAGGCCTTAAATATATTGGATTACAATAAAAGGAAGTTGAGTTTTAAATTAAATAGTAAGTTTAGACACGAATAATATGTTGGTATGAGCCAGCTTGAGTAGTCCATGCATACTTGGCTACCATATTTGAGAAAAAGTCTATAAAGGTTTGGTAGAGGTCCCAGGCAGAGCGATAAAAACAATTCCATTACTAAAAAATCGCTATTATGAAATGCGCATAGAAAGTTTAAATCTATTCAGCTTATAAAATATTGGGTTGGAAACAAAGGTTCCTCACAACCTTTTTTTAAGTTTATTTTTTATACAGGGTGTACTACTAGTTAATGTGTAGTGGCCTAGTCTTTCCTAGGCTTCGCTTAAAAGTGCACACCGATATAGAGCCGAGGTAGACTAGGTCACTATGTACTTTCAAACGAGGCTTAGGAAAGTCTAGGCCACTACACAGTAATTAGTCGGACACCTTGAATTATATTTAAAGTTTCAAAAATTACCCATATAATGCCTCGTAAACACAACGTGTTTTTTTACTGTATGATTACAAGTCCGGCATAAACGCTGCTCAATCGCAACGTCTTATCAACTAAGCATTTGAAGAAGACACAATAAGTCGTCGCACAGCCTATGATTGGTTTAAGAAATTTCAGCGTGACCAATTCGATATCCAAGATCAGCCAAGAAGTGGTTGATCGTCACTTATTGAAAATGACAGTTTGTGCACCTGTTTCAAAGCTGATCTACATCTGACATCACGCGAACTGGATGAAAAGTTGAGCGTCAACCAGGCAGGCATTTTGCATATTCTTTGAGGAAATGGGCAAAGTCAGCAAACTGGATACATAGATTCTATGTAAACTGATCTACTTTGACCGTTAGCGCCACAGAGTCGCCTGCATGACACTCCTATCCAAGAAAGGTCGATTTGATTGGCTGAACAATTTGGTTACTACAGATAAGAATTGGTGTCTACACTCGAACATGGCATGCAAAAGAAGCTGGATAGACAAAGATGCACAACCTCAGGCAAAGGCCGATCGATATCAAACGAAGCTTATGGTTTGTGTCTAGTGCGAGTTGAAGTGAGTGATTTACTGGGAAATGTTCGAGCGCAATCAGTCTATCGACGCTCAATTATGCAATCAACAACTGCAACATGTGGCAGATACAATTGCACAGAAAACACCAGAATTGCCTGATGTCATGTTTCTTCACGACAACGCCCGACCACACGTTGCAAATCATACTAGTAAAAAATTCCTGGAGCTGGGGCGGAAAGTTCTGCCTCAACCCCCGTACTTGCCAGACCTGGTACCAACAGACTACTATCTATTTCACGCAATGCAGAACTTCTAGAATGACAAAACGTTCGGAAATGTTGACGAACTGAAAACTGAAGTTGGAGTCTTCTTTGATAGCTAACCAGTTGAATTTTACAACAAAGCCACCCATAATCTTTCGCGTCATTGGAAGCAGGTGCTCGAAAATAACGGTGATTACATTGTTCATTGATGTTTCGCTTGCTGCATTCTTTCTTTGTAAATCATTGTCAATGGAAGTTGTGCGAGGAGTTTGCTTCCAACCATATAGATGTATGCGAGCTCAATTAATGGAAATTTAGAAAATTTTGAAAGGGAGAAATTTAATCAACCATTCAATCTGGTTTGAACTCGATATAAATTGGAAACTTTTTCACACACAAAAGAATTCATGTCTGAAACCAACTGAAGAAAGAAATAGTTTCGAACCATGCTGTAAAAGCATTGAAAACAAAGTTAGATAATGTTAACAGAAAATTAAACTACACTGACCAAGAGATGTTGTGCTGACCTATATCTGAGACTTGTTCTTTACTAGTTTTGGTGCGCTAAATCCGGAAATCACATTAGAATTCATTTATTACATTGGGTTTTTCTCTAAAGTATCTTTCACTTTCTCGATAAGTCACTAAAAAGATAGTAAATACCAAATGATTTACTAGGCACACAAATTTCTGAATTATTTTAATGGTATTAGAGTCTATTGTAAAATATGACAGGCTATCAGACAAATATAGTAACATCAAATGAAGTTAGTAAATTAGACGCTTTTCAAGGAAGAAATTTTCCTGTTAAGAATTTCTACAGTAAATATACTTCGACAGTCTCTGTTAATACCCCAGCAGTACTCGCCCATCATATGCCTGTCCCTCCTTCTTTGATATCGTTTTTTCATTTTTTTATATCTAGATGAAACCTTTCACCTTGTTCATCACTTACTTTTCCTAGATTTTCAGCAAACACATCAAGAAGCCTGTTAAAAAAAGAAAGTTTAATACTCATGTTGCAGCCCAAGCGGTGAAAATCTGTAATCATTATTTTCAACAAGATCTTTGTAATTATCTGTTATATTTGTTTGCCCAGGAATTTTGTAACAAATGTTACGAAAGAATTCCATGCATTTTTATCGATGTTATTCATGGAGATAGTGAAATGTGAATCTTTCATTAGGGTTCTAATTTAATTTACGGTCCATCAAAAACACCAGTTTTTATTTTTTCATAACTTAGACTTGGTAATTAGTCATAAATGTACTTAAAGCAGCCCCCCTGTACATTTAGAGAATTTATATATTGCCCTATTTAGCCTAGTTAGATGTGGAGAGGAAACTAATGATTTTTTTTCTCTAACACTTAAGAATGTCTTCGCTGGCCAATTCTTCTCAGTCCAATGTTTGTCCTTAGTCTGATTATCCCAGGACCACAAGAAGCAGGGATACTTACTGTATCTTCCTTCTTGACAAAGTAAACCTTGAATCATTTTAAGATCTACACAGATGATCTAGTTATGATCACCATATTGAGTAACTTTAAAACTTTTTCAATGTCTTTAGATTTTTCTTTAGATCAGTGGTTCTCAACCTTTTTTTACCCATGGACCCTTTTCCTTAAAAAAAATTTGGTGGCCCCAAAGCCCCCAAATTTTTAACTAATAAAAAAGCAAAGGAATTGTAGTATCAATAGGTAAAAAAATAGTACATACTTATGCTTATTTTGAAGGAAAACTTTAAGTTTAAACTAATACAAATAAATTATTTAATAGTTAAATTTTATGGACGATTTATGTACATGAGTAAATCATTCATAATATAATTTAAAAAGAGAAGTGAGTAATTAAATAAAAAGGGAAGATTTATTCGATGAGATCCCTGTGACGTATGTTGCTAATACAAATAAATTATTTAATAGTTAAATTCTTTTCAGCATTTATGCACATTAGTAAATAATTATTCATAATATACCTATAAAAAGATAAGTGAGTAATTAAATAAAAAATGTAGATTTATTCAATGAGCTCCCTGTGACTAATGTTGCTCAACGATGTCAATGATAGTCAAAGATCACCCCTTTGCACAATAGCGAGTCTATTACGAGCTTTTGACAATAAGTGAGAAAAACGACTAAATCCTGATTCAACAAGGTAAGATGATGGAAAAGCAATGACGTAGAGTTGTGCTTTATCCCAGAGTAGTGGATACTTTTTAGCAGCTTCATTTGTTTTCCATATATCATGCTTCCCATCTTTAAGTTTTGCCTGCAATGTTTCATCACTTTGTAATTCAATGAGGGTTTCCTATAAAGAAATGTCTACATCGGCAGCATTAACTTCGAATGGAATTGTCACCCAAGTTGGTATATCCATCATGAGTAAGTCACTAAACCGAGCTTGCATATCTTTGTGTAAATTTTCCAAATATTCACCAGACAATGCAAGATCATCATCGTGCAGATCGCTGCTAATTGAGGCCAAACAAGGAAACTGCCAAATGCACGGCGTCTGATATTAATCTTGTACAACTGTAGCTTTTTCAGGAAAGCAATAATTGCACCTTTACTGGATATAAGATCAGAATTTTTTCCTTGGAGCTGTTTATTAAGTAAATTGATTTTTTTCAAATATATCTGAAGAGTAAAATACATCACATTTAGTTGCAAGCAGTTGTTCTCCAAGATGAGTGTTGGCCAGAAGTAAGACAATAGAATCCCAAAGTGCAATAAAACGATGAAGACAATTCCCCTTTGACAAACATCTCACCTCAGTATGCATTACAAGACGTTCAAACTCTTCTCCATTTTTACTACAGAATTCATGAAAGAAGCGGTCTCTTAGAGAATTTGATTTAATATGGTTAACCAGTTTTATCACGACACTATGGGCATCATGTAAGCGTCCTCCCAATTTCTTAGCAACTAAGTGTTGACGGTGTATCACACAGTGTATGCAAAATACTCTGGGGACAGCTTGTTTCAAATGTGCAATAAAACCTTTGTATCTGCCAGTCATGGATGATGCACCATCAGTAGCACAAGCCATTATGTTTTTGAGTGCAATATTGCTTTCCTTGAAATATGTAACAACTTCATTATAAACTGTTTCACTTCTTGTGTTTGCCTTAAGACTTCTGGCGAAAAGCATTTCCTCTCTGGGTCCTTGGTCATCCATAAATCTAACATATGTTAGTAGAATTACCTCATTATCTCTTAATGTTGATTCATCAAGCTGAAGAACAAACTGTTTTACTTGTAAATTAGCTATTAGTTGCTTTTCAACATCCTCTGCCATTTCATCAATGCGTCATGACACAGATGAGTTGCTTAACGGGATGGAATTAGTGATTTCACTTGCACTTTGTTTCAGAACTGATGAAATTATAACAGACACTGCTGGCAAAATTACTGTTTCACCAATATTATGTAGTTTTTCAGCCTTTGCTATTATCTTGCTAATTTCATAAGATGCCAATAAACTATCATTTAGTTTGCTTACTTGGCTGTTAAACACTTGAACCACTGTTTTTCTTGCTTGAAAATCATAGCGGAGTTTTCTAAAGTATTCTATTGGTTTGTTTTTTTTTTCATTGTGCTTGGTTTCCAGATATAGTTTAAGTTTACAAGGCTTCATGTTTGCATTTGGAAGTACATCCATGCATATGAGGCACATTGATTTCGTTGCATTCTGTGGTGATGGAATAAATCCGTAGGACAAATATTCAACAGAATACTGTTGGCCCTTGTTCTTTGTTAGCGCCGCCATGAGTTATCTGGAAAAATATATCAGAAGCTGTTATAGCATATATTACAGTTGATAGTTAAAAATTATATGTAATTTGTTAACAAAACTAAAAGATAAATTTGCAACAAATACAGAGAGAAGTGAGTGACCTTGATATGGGCACTTTTTGCTTCAAGTACAGTGTATATAAATATATATATATATATATATATATATATATATATATATATATATATATATATATATATATATATATAAGAAAGAAAGAGAGAGAGGGAGAGGGAGAGGGAGAGAGAAGACATTTTAAGATAAACCATTGCAATTATATGGCGTGAAGAGGTCAATAATCGTGAGTAATTTAACTAAACATCTAAGTTAACATATTTAACTTTGTGGTACTTCAAGTACAATATATTGGGACCTATTACCATTTCTCTGGATCAGAATATACGTCACAAATTATGTTTCAGTGTGTGTGTGTATGAGGGAGTGTATTGAAGATTAATTTCACACGTACGTGTTGATATTTGTGACATAACATAACATAACATGTCATAAAATGACAACGTAAAGTAACATAATATGATATGACAAAGCTCAACATCATTATGATATATGATATAATATTTGATGCAATACGATGTGATACGGGATGATACGATAATTATGATAGGCTATTTTACACCATAATACACTATAATATAATACAAAATAACATATAATAGTATAAAATGGTATAATATAATAATTTAGTAAATCCAGGAGTCAATAATTACTCTTCGCTTTGATTCAAATCTAATCTGATGGAGTTCATTATTATAATCAATTGGAATGAAGGGTTCCAAGCTTATTAAGTTTGCGAAGAACTTCCTAAATAGGAATGCTATTATTTTGATACATTTAATCCCATCCATCTCTAAGAATTAAAGAACATAGTAATGATATTATAATAACTTACTCATTAAACACCAAAACACGTTTTACAAACAAATAAAACTGAAAAAAATTTACATGAATTCTCCATGAGTTCACACTGTGTATCTGTATGAGTTGGACCCGGAGGCAGGAGCTGGCCAAATAATGTTTTCTATGAAGAGCTTTAATAGAAATTAAAAATTGATACTAATAAATAATTTGAACGATAATGATATATATATATATATATATATATATATATATATATATATATATATATATATATATAAAATATATGAAACAAATGGTGTTATAAAATTTGATTTGATTTTTTTTTACTGTTCATATTAGTTTTACAATGGCAAAAGTTAATATTTGAAAACACAAATTGGCATTCAACAGTACTTCATAAACACGCGTTACCATCCTCCCTCCTCCACTTCCCCCCTCCTCCACTTACCCCCCTTCCCCACTCACTCTCTCTCTCTCTCTCTCTCTCTCTCTCTCTCTCTCTTTCTCTCCATTCTCAGTAATAATAACAGTCCAAAGTAAAATTGCTCTATGGCCAACCAAAATATCACCATGGACCCCAATTCGTTATTGTATGTGTGTTGACCCCTTATTAATGTTACATGGCCCCCTAGGGGCCATGTGGCTCACGGTTGAGAACCATTGATTTAGATGAACTGAATGACCAATGTTAAAATATACATTTAAATTTCTTTTGTGTAGTAATACACACTTTAAACATTTGTTAACTATCTAATAACAGGCGCCACTCATCTGGATCATAACATGTCAGACTCATTGCGTTTTACTAACTCGAATAAAACCACTCTCAACTTTGGACTAGTATTAAAGATCATATTCCCCGTTACTTTATAAAATATCATTTTTGTAGCATTTTCAAGCAATTGTTTTCCTTTTAATTTTGAAGCTTAGCACGAATCTTTTGAAAGACCCCAAAATCTCTTACTAAATCACTAATTTCTTTCTCATTAAAACACTGTGGTCCTGTGTTAGAGAATTAGCGTAACAAGCCAATTTCATATTTTATAATGATAATTACACTAAATAAATATTATATACCTACATTGTAGGCATTTTAGAAGACAACTGACATGAACTGATATGTCTTTAAATATTTGAGTCACGACTTTCGGTTGAACAAAAACAAAAAAACTTAACGTGGTAGAAAAATTAATGTTTTTTCTTTATATCAGTCCATAATAAGTCTCAGATCATAGCAGTAAAAAATCATGTGAATTCGATTTAAATAAAAGCAATGGAAAAAATGAGAATTTTGAGTCCTAAACTATTACAAAACCTAGTACATACTAAAGTAGCTTTTATCATAGTCCTCAAATCGATGTGTCCTTATTATGTATAGATCAAAAAGTCCTGGATATAGTCAGAGGTGTGGAATCAGCCAAGTAGCAATAAATTTTGAGAAAAATTCAGTTAATTCGTAATATGAATTTCGATAATTTGAGCGAACTGCAATACCTATATGCGGTTTCACCTGGGTGGCCCTCCTCATCCATGCTAATTAACAAATTGACAATGGAAACAGTTCATTTAGAATTTATGGTTGTGGCAATAGATGCATCACATATGTAAATGCTTACATTGCAGTTTAATATATACATATATTTGTTTCAGAAAGTATTTATACCTTTAAAAGAAATGAAAAAAGAGAGATACCTACAAAGTTTCTACAAGTTTCGTAGACAAACAAAGAAGTAATAATACCTTTTACAAAAATTCTCACCCCAAAATATTCAGACGATATCATTTTCAATTTTTATTGTTTAAATTTTGGCACAGTTTCGAAGTTACAGGAGTAGTTTATGTGCCCTTCTATTTATAATTTGGACTATTTGAGAAAAGTCTCAAAGGTTCTAACACCCTTTCTTCAGCATCGTAATCTCGACAAGTAATCATTGTGGCGAAATTTAGTGAAGTCTCTTCCGAAATCAAATCGAGAATAATAAAGAAATTCAAACCTAAGATGAGTTGCAAGATGATTGTTGAAGAACTAAATCTCCCTAAATTGACAGTGATGTTAGCAATAACAAAATATTAAAGAATTGGGAACAAATGCAAATCTCCCTCGTTCATGTCGTCCTCGAAATATTCGCACGATTCGGAGAATCTTTAGATCAGTTAAAAATAACCCAGGGATGACTAGAATAGAGATGACGGATCAGTAGGAGAGGAAGGCGCAATATCAATTTGAACAAAATGTTCAATATGTTGCATAAAGCGAAAAGTCATGGACGTTGTACGAGGAAGAGACATTTATTCAAAAACATTTATTTGAAAGCCCGTCTGAAGTATGCGAACGATCAGTTGAATGAAGAATTCAATATTAGAGCCATGAAACGAAGATTGAGTTGTTCTGCTTAAATTATGCTAAGTATGAAACGATGATTGAGTTGTTTGGAACAAATGATGGAAAAACGTTTATATTAAAATTGTATTAAAAACACTGTTCCCAAAGTATGACATTGAGGTGGATATATTATGTTATGAGGTGGTTTCTTTGGATCAGGCATTGGTACAGACCATCGAATCAACAGAACAATGAATAAAGAATAATATAGAAAAATTCTTGTGGATTATCTGAGAGGTAAAGATCGCAAGGTGTGCCTAGAAAAAGATGGCTCTTTCAAAACGACAACGACCTCAAACACTAATCGAAAATGGCTTGTTCCTGGTTGAAGGAAGCTAAAATAAGCGATATAGAATTGCCATCCCTGTCGATAGACTTCAAACTTATAAAAGATTTATGCCATGAACTGAGGATACGCATTCATGCCAGTCACACACCCAAAAGATCGAGGAACTTGAGAATTTATACAAAGCCGAAAGTGAAAAAATTCCAACCCAAGTTTGTTTGAACCTAGTCAAACACTATAATAATATCATTTGAAGTATCATTATCAAATGTTTATACTAATGACTGACTATTAGTTATCAAATTGTATGGGACATGAACACTTCTGATAGCAAATTTGGTCAAAAGTGTTATTTTTCCTTTATTTTTCTCTCCAACTTGTTGACATTTTGAGGATGGGTGTATTAATGAATTGTTCCCAATGTCTGTAACTATTACGTTATTGTCGAATTCCTGGTTGTTTTCTTTATTTCAACTCAACTGGCATCTTTTCAATTGTTCTTACTTGCTTTGGTAGGTGGGAGAATCCTCCACATCTTATTATCATCCTTCAGATAAAAAGAAATAGTATAAATGTTAGGAACCCTACAAAAGCACCTTCTCTTCTGATCTAAATTGAAATCACGAAAGTAATAAACCTATGAATATAATCCATCAAGTGTCTATTTTTTAATCAAATATCTTTTCCTTCCCTTCCCTTTATATTTGAGCGAAGGGGTGAAGTTGAGGAGACCTCGCGCCCTGCACATCCCTAAGGTCCCTGGTGTTTACTTGTATTTCGTACCTGACATACTTTTTCATTTGCCTTAACCCCCCTCACCATGTGAAATTAGCTTCAAGAACTATATGGTAGAGATGCCCTCCTTGGTTTTCACTTTATTAGAGAAATTAACTTGATAGATTCACAGAGCGGCACTTTAGCTAATCAATAAATGAAAATTCAACCCACAGGAAAAAGAAAACCCTTAGAATTCCAAGCACTTTCGAACTTTAATTCAGTTCATTCGCAAGGTAAAGAGAGGGGGGGATATACTTTACTTGAAAGAGTTATTAGACTCATTAATGGTAGATGTTGAAAGAAATTAGATGGTGGTTGAAGTAGTCGCGGTGCTCGAGTTTACCAATATCAAAATTAATACCGCAATAGTTTATAGACCTCCGGTTCATTCGTAATCTATGACAAACCCTCTTGGCTTATCTCTCTTCTATAATTGAAAGAAATAAAAGCGTAACTGTAGAGACTATAATTTTCCTACCGCTTATACCAAATACATTCGATCAAAGAAGAATAAAACGTTCAATTTGGTGAACTACTACAGACAATGGGTTACAACGTAGATTCCAAATAAAGTCAAGTATAACTGCAAATGAGGGCATCCATTTAATTGCCCGAATTGGGAGTTGTAATTTATGTTTTCATCACTGTTCGAAGACTAATGACTGGAGTAGTTTTCATAATGAGGATGTTCAAGATATATATTTTAAGAGTTACAGCATGTTGTGCTCGTTATATATTCCAAGTTAGTTAAATATGCACGCATAAAACACAGTAAATCAAAGAGAGCCTGCTGGCTCAGCATCGAAATCATGAACTCAATGCCAAAACATAAAAGATATTAACAATATTTCAAAAAATAGTGACTTGGGAGTAAATAAAGCAAGATATATATGTCGTATTTCACTCCTCCGTTCCATTCTCTAGTAACAGGGTAACAGGTCGAATCCTCACTTTTCTCCATTCTTCCTGATTCCTTTCCCATGAAATATCTTTCAAACATTTATCCAAGTTCCCGTATCACATCTTGCTTCTATAAAAGTTTATAACTCCCATACTCTACTAAAAACACAAAGACCACTTTGGCTGATATCATGAAAATGTAAACATTCCATTTCAATCTTAGCAGATACAAATGCAAACAAGAGCTCGTCTCGGAATATGATCTTGGAGGAAAAAAACTTAATCGCTGAAATACATAGAATAAATAACTCACAAAAACACCTCAAAATACAAACGTACATGTGAACGCTATGTTGACAACGACCAACTTTTCATGCTGTGCCCGTAACCAATTTTTTCGCTTATTTATTCTTGAATCGCTACGGCCCGTTTAAAAGTTTAAACTACCTTAACTTTATGAAAGACTAGTGGTTTTTATCTTATATAAAATACTCAGGTATAAAGTTATGATTATTCTCATTGTTTTCGCTATTGTTATTAGTATGGAATGTTTACATTTTGATGATATCAGCCAAAGCGGTCTTTGTGTTTTTAGTAGCGTATGGGAGTTATTAACTTTTATAAAAGCAAGAAGTGATACGGGGACTTGGACAAATGTTTGAAAGATATTTCATGGGAAAGGAATCAGGAAGAATGGAGAAAAGTGAGGATTCGACCTGTTACTCTGCTACTCAACGTTGTTACCGTAGTTAATATTCCGCTCTATCACATATTTGTGCCAATTCCTCTCCGTTCTAAATAACTCGTTGACATTCATCCTTTCTCCGAGATCTTTCTACTCTTTATTCGGGTTCACCTCGCTCACTCTAAATTGTGCAAGATTAACCACCTAAAGCATTAAAAGCTAGTTTTCAAACGACGTCAAATTAATTTTTTTGTTTATTTCTCAGAGGTTTAATTTTATAAATTAATTTCTGCGGTAGAATTGTGAGAGTTTTCTTCTTTTGTCTTGAGATAGCTAAAATTAAAGTAAATAAACTGCCACACGAAGTATTCACAAGCCCCAACACATGTTATATCTATCGTAAACTGAACAACCGAAATGTTAGAAAAGCAAAAAATAAATTATTTGGTAAACATTCGAAAGCCAAAAAGAAAGACTCGTAATTGCTATCCATGCTAAGCGAATGAATTGAGTTTCGAAAACAATTTTCCTCGCCACGAGAGTAAATGAGATAAAATGAATTATATATACGTATATATATACAATATGAATACGATCTTTGACCGGTAGAGTAAGGACGAGGTATTCCCATTAGAGTTTAATTAAAAGAGCTAATTTCCTCACACTCTCATAAAAATTAGGAATGAAATCCGATTCTAGTAACTTTCGTTCTATTAGTTTAACATCAGTAATTGGTCAATTATTAGAATCAATAATTATTAGAGAAAGAAGAGTGGGTAACTCGAGTCAAACAACTTAATTATGGACATACAACATAGATTTCGTGGGACTCTCATGTTTAACTATTTGGATAGATTTTTTTCATTAAATGATTTCTATTTATGATGATCACAAAGCAGTGTGTATAATTTAGCTCGTCTTCTAAAAAAGCCTTTGATACCGTTTTACAAAAGAGGGTCTTCCTGAAACTTAAAGCACACTGAATATGAGAGAAAGTTTATAAGTAGAAGAAAATTAGCTCTCAAATCCTTCACATTGGGTTATCATTAATAAGACAAATTTGGAGTTGATCCCATTCACTAGCGGTACCATTTGGATCGGTACTAGACTCACTGTTGTACATTTTATATATAAATGACCTTAATAATGACACAAAGTTAAGAAATAGACCGTTCAATATGGATGTTGAGGAACTACAGCTAAACTTGGATACATTTGTATAATAGTCGGATACATAAATGACAGATGAACTTTAGTAGGAGTAAATGCAATGTTATGCATTTAGGATGTCTAAATTTAAAAGTGGATTACTAAATGAACAGCCAACTTCTAGAATCGATTACCTTAGAAAGGCACCTCGGCGTTTTGATTTCGGAATATTCCAAATTCCCAAAGCAATGCTTCAAAGGTAATAAAAAACAAAACTGAATTTTGGGATACATTGCTCTGAAATTCCTTTTTAAGTGGAAAGATATCAATCTGCCTCCCTATAAATCCCTCATCCCTCCTCATTCCTAAATACAGTTGCCGTGCTGTGGGAACGGGAGTAACGTTAGAGTGACTAAACTAATTCTCGAGCTTAGAAATAAACCGTACAAAGAAAGACTAAGAACCTTAGACCTCTTATCCCCGTCAAGTGGCGACTAGTTGGAGATTTTAAAATAATAAAATTATTCAGTAATATTAATTATCTTAGTTGCACACGTAAATAAGTGTGGATCCGGTGTGATTGAGAGGGGTGTTAAATGATGGTTCTGCTTTTTTTATGCAGGTTGGACATAGTACCCTGCCCACCATAGCATTTACAGAGACATGGGCAATTTTCGATAAGGTGGATTTCTTGCATGGATGAATATGAAATTCAGGGATATAGGGTATTTGACAAGGATATACTGTTCAGAAGGGAAGGGGGCATATTAGTATTTATTAAAATAAGAGCTACACCTGTAAGTAAATTCGTAAGTAATAATGCTACATTCGACATATTATCAGTTGAACTTAAGGTGAGGATTTTCCATGGAATTTAATTACGACGTAATATCCCCCATCATTATCTTGTGGTAATGATAACAAATTTTATACAACCCTAAGTATATTAATTAACAACAGCAAGTATATTCTTCTAGGTAATTTTATTAATGATAACATAAATTTGGAAACCTTATGTTACAATGACAGAGATGGTTAACGGTTTGTAGAGTTTATGGGCGAACAATTCTTAGTTCGGAAAGTCAACGAACCAACGCGTAGCCAGCGAATATTAGATCTTGTCCTAAACAACAACGATAACTTAGTGACTGAAATCAAAGTTCTGGAGTATCTAGGCAACAGCGATCACAATATGGTTCGATTTAAAATAAAAGTCTCTAAGGTAAATTGTGAAAGCTCTATGCGCGTTCCTGATTTTAGACGGGCTAATTTTACAGACTTCAAAACGAAGTTAGCAACCTAGAGATGGATTGATCTACTTTCAGGACATTCGGCAGTAACTAGCTGCACCCATCTTTTGAATAAATGAGATGAAGTGTAAAAGTAGTTTGTTGCAATGAAACATGGAAAAAAATTGTCTGATAATAGACCGAAATGGTGCAGCTAGGAAATTATTGCTGCTTTAAAGGGGCGAAATTTGGTTTATTGGAGATTTAAGGAGCAAAGCTAGGAAATTAAAAGAATCGCATATGTAGAACTTTAAAAGGAAAAAGTAGGATGACACTATCAATTACAGGCCCATAGTTTGACATTGATAGTTGGAAACGGTTTAGAAACAATAATAAGACATCACATAGTCACTCATTTAGAAAGGAATAAACCCCGTAATAGATGGTCAGCGAGGGTTTCGAAAAGGTGCAATTAAAGTTTACGATGAAACACGTGCGGTTGATATTATATACCAAGAACTTAAAAAGGCATTAGACAAGATCCAAAATAAAAAGTTATTAAGGAAACTTTACGCTTATTATATACGTGGTAAAGTGTTAAACTGGATAGCTCACTGGTTATTAGATAGGAAGCAACGTGTGATCATAAATGGTGAAGAATCTCCGTGGCTCGATGTAACAAGCGTTGTGCCACAGGAGGCCATTCTTAGTGCTGTATTATTTTTTTTTTGTTAATCACTTAGATTTTGGTTTATTTAGTAAAATTTGCAAGTTCGCTGACGACCCTAAGCCTTTAAATAAACTGTTCACCTCCCCTGATAGCCTACACCATGGAGTCCCTCGATCTGTATTTAAAGCACCTTTAGAATTAGCTATCCACGATTCTTTTTTCACATTTAATCAAAAATATACAAACAATTTTATGGTATAGCTATGGGTTTGCCACTTGGACTGACCTTCGCCAACATTTTCATGTATCATTCGAAACCAAACTTTTAAATGAGTGTCCCAAAGAATGTAAACTTATTTTTTTATAAAAGATACATCGATGACACTTTCAAATTATTCCATAACTCTGCATAATCTGAACTTTTCAAAAAATTTCTAAACTCATTGTCGTAAGTCAGGTATGAGCTCCCTGACCTTCGCTTGCCTCCCTGGATGCGGAGAAATGAGTCGACAAGGAGGCGCAAGGGAATGCCCCTTTTTGGTGTGGGTCACAATGAAACTATATACGAGTGCTTATTCTACCTTTGGCCGATTTCAGTCAAATTGTTATGTGGTTCTGGGAATCAAACAGGGAAAACAAAAATAATCTTTACTACTATACAAACAATAAAATTTAACAACAAAGGAGACACTATGGGAAATACACCAGAATAATTGGAGCGCAAAATTGATTTAAATGGATGCTTCAGCACGCGCCGCGAGCATGCACAAACGCCTACCCGAAAGAAAACGGGAGGAGGGTATCATGGGTGAATCTTCGAGGTCGAATAGCGTTGCGACGCTTCGAAGTTTATAGAGAGAAAACGTAATTGCCTTACAATTTCCGTGGTGAGCCTCGAGGGTTTGGATCGAGGGAATATTCTCGACGGAAGGAGCGGAGTTGGTTATTGCAAAAGGACCAGTCTTCACGTTGCTTGACTGTCGTTAATTCTAAATAAATGTTTCTTGCTAGCAAGCTCTTGGGGTGCGGGAGCCGCTTAAGAGTTTGCGCGTCGTGTCCTTGGCTGATTCTGGCTAATACTGAAGAATACTGATTTTCTCATGGCCGTGCTGGGAATTATATACGGGGGCGCCGGAAGCGATTTCGCTGGCCGACGAAAGCGGGTCCCACTCCATCTGAAGGGGCACGGCGGACGTGAACTTCGCCCCCTTTCGCTGATATTTTCTCCGGCTCCAGTTTAGCTCATCTTATCGCCACGAAAGTTTACCCAAAGGCGCCGATAGAATGTCTTCTCGTCTGTGAGATACTCCTTAGGCTTCTGCGTCCGCGTGACTCTCTCTCTCTCTCTCTGACATTCATATCACCCTAACATTTTTTTTACAATAAGATCTGAAACAAATAATAGTTTATCCTTTTAGATGTTAAAATAGAGAGAAAAAGCACCGTCACCTTGTACTTTCTGTCTTCCGAAAGCCAATGTTTATTAACCTTGGTCTAAATTTTTACAGCTTCTTTGCATATCATTCAAGGTTAATGTTTGTAAAACTTGATCCATGGCGTCTTCAATATTTGCTCTAACTGGACCATATTCCATTTGGAAATGGAAACACTTTCAACATTTATTAAATTAAATAACTACCCACCCTTTATTTTCATACTTTGCATTATGGATTTTTTAAATAATCTTTTTAAGCCTATAAAAATTCTGGATCTTGCCCGCAAGAATTTATATATCTCCTTTTACCTTTTGGGGATACCAAACTATTGCTTTTAGGAAAGAATTGTTGAATATTTTAAAAAGATTCTATCCACATTTTAATCTAACACCAATTTTTTTAAAAACACTTTAAAAATTGGGTCCTTGTTCGTTGTAAAAGACCCCATCCCTGACATCATGCGTTGCGGAATATTTGATAGATTTACATGACACAAATATTCTCTGGGAACGTACATTAGATGTACAAAACGCCTTTTTAAGGTTCGCATTGATGTTCACCGTAGGGTCAGCTACAGAACAGGAATGGACCTATCTGTAACGGAAAACTCTTCATCTGATCTCATTACAATTCATGGAAAATCCCTATAGATTATAGTCAATTTAAAATAATATCCTCCTTAAAATCTATATCTGACCTCATAATTGACTCCCTATTAATTAAACACATTCAGTCTCAATTAATTAATCTAATTTAAAATAAAGATACTCTTATTTAACTACTTGCTATTAATTATCTCCAAAAACAACACTACCTAACGCTATATTTTTCTCTACCACCCAATTACATAGAATCAAAAACCAACTAACAGTAAATTAAAGCTTTCTCAGGAACATTATTTTAAATTCCCCTCAGTCAGCTCACAGCTATCTCCGAATCAGAGATTTTTTTATGTATTTATTGGGTTTACCTTTTCTTCCAGTTCTACCCTGGATTAATGTCATTTGAATTTATTTTTAATCTATACTCAAACTACTGAAATTTGTCCTTCAGATTGAATTTTTCTCCTTTTTCTATTTTGTATTTTTACATTTTGTACATTATTCGCAACATTTTCACCTTTACTCCTTACTTTATGTCATTATTCTCTTTATAGTAGACACAATTATTTCTGTATATATATTTTACTGTTCAGGTTTGGAAGAGATGTGTACAGAGCCAGAAATGTTGGCTAATATATGTGATATTCAGTGCTTGCTTTCCTTTTCCTGCTGCTATTATAAATTATATCTATAGTGCGAGTGACGGGCGTAGACTGGCTTGGTATTTCTACAGGATTTTGAGAGGCCACGTAGTATATTCAACCGCAACAGTTTTCTTCACTCTATAAGACCTGATTACATTACCTGAAGAAAAACCAATAACCTATAGTAAAAAGTCCACCACAAGAGGGACAGGAGCAGGAGGTAAAATAAAATAAACTGGAGAAGTAAGATAAATATGTTGTAACAAATGAGCGTCTCAAACAGGAGCCCTTGTGGATCTAGAATTTATCAGATCTGGGTGTATATTTACAACATTCCCTTTTAGTATACAACGCCTTTAAGATAAAGGACCATTCTGCTGATGTACCTCAGCGGGTATCCACATAGAACTACCCGGAGTATGGTTCCTGATCATCACTTGATATAATGGTGGCAGGGATAAGTTTCTAGCAGACTTTGAGTGGTTAGCTTTCTGATATTCATGCCTACGGGCCACACTCTCAAATATTTGTTCGGTAAGCCACAAAAAAATCTAATCGAGACTTCAAGCGTCGACCAAACATCAACTCAGCTAGGGGAACTTCAGTAGTTAAACATAAACTTATTTATAGTTGTCCGAAGGGGTTTGGAAGATGTACGGAAAGCTTTCTTGAATGTCTGAGCCATCTTCTCATCTAAACCATTAGTAGAAGGCTTATATAATGTCGTAGTAATGTGATGAATGCCACAACTTGTGCCAAATTCATTAAATTCAGCAGAACTAAAACAAGGATAAAGCTAAGCACTGGAGACATTACCTACATAGTTCTTCGAGGTTACGGTCCAAGTTAGGCCACCAAAAGTAACCTCTATCTAATTTCTTTATGCGAAAAGCACCCACATAATTAGCATGTTGTTAATATAATATACATTACTTATTTTAGGAGAAATGACTACTCTATGGCCCAAAAGACTGTACCTGACTAAATGGACAACTTATCCCTCCTATATACATAAACGGCAAGGCCAAATTCCCCAATAGCTGAGGTTGGCCACCCAATCTCATAGAACTTGTATACTCTAGAAAGTAAGAGATCTGCCAGTGACACTAGTGACTGGTGAAAAGTCTATAAAATCCAGCAGCATAGTCCAGTAAGCTGGAACTGAAGTGTTGTCATTTATTTCAATACTAGGAATAGGTAGACGGCCTAGAGCATCTGCAGTACCTAACAATGTTCAAGAACGATGAATAAGATTGAAATTATAAGCCGGAAGAGGAAGAGCACAACGTTATATCCTACCAGATGACAGAAGTGATACATTTAGTACAAGGAAATAAATCAAGAAGAGATTTATGATGTGAAACCAATGTAAAATTGTGCTGACCCCACAAATAGAAATGGAATTTCTTTAGAGCAAAAACCATCGCCAAGGCTTCCTTCTCCAACTGAGAAGAATTACGTTCTTTAGATGTTAGAGTATGAGAAACAAAGTTAACAGGACGCTCTATACATCTATCAGGTGGCACAGATCAGCTCCGATGCCATAAACACTGCTGTCTGCAACCACTAGAATAGGAATATGAGGGTCAAAATGCATAACGCGTCAGAAGATAGAAGAATCTGCTCAGAGGCAGCAAATGCAGTTGTTTGTGCTTTTCCCCAAGATCTTAGTCTTGGGGACCTTAGTCTTGTTTGTACAGGAGCAGCAGCTCCTCCGAATTTTGATGACGTTGAAGTCAATCATGGGGCGTGAGGTTTCTAGGGACCCAACGGGCAGAGACCTTTGTCATCACCAAATTGTCGTCGATGATGTTGATAACACTTCCATGTGATATTCCAAGTTCTCGTTCGATTTCTTCGACCTTCACCCGTCGATTTTCGAGGATCATCCTCTCCACACGGGCCATATTGTCCTCGTTGGACGGAGGTCATCTTCAAGGGACTCACTATCATGGCGGAACTCCCTATTCCAGCGAGCAATGGTTGCATAGGAAGGGAAAAGGGGGGCGGAGTATACTGCAACCATGCGTTTATGGATCTCTTTTGCATTCTTGCCTTCCTTGGTCAAATATTTGATCACTGCGCGGTGCTCAACCTTCTCCATTATTGAAAAATTTGTGACTGACGATCTGCGATAAGGCTACTGCTTCTTAAATAGACGAGGCAGGAGCGTGCGGCTGCAGGTCCTGACTTGTCATAACTTGTCCTAACACCCCCACAAACAGCCATTCCCCTTCCTCTGTTTTGCCCTACCGATTCGCAAAACTTATTGGCCGCGTCTCGTAGTTTACTAAATAAATTACCCTCTGAGAGACTACTAAACATATGCTCTATCTTAGGAATAGGGTAGGTATATAACCTAGCAGCTATATTTTCTGTAAGCCGATAGTCTCCACAAATCCTGACTGATGCATTTGCTTTCAATACGAGTATCATTGCAGCAGCCCAGGCAGAATGCGGTATAGGGCAAATTATACCTTCTTTCACCAATATCTAATTGTCTTTCTACTTTAGCTCTTCGTGTATAGAGAGCTGTCCTGGCTTAGAGAATTTAGGAGGGATATTTGGATCTACCACAATAGTGGAAGTTTTACCTTTAAGGCAACGCAGACCAGTAGAGAATAAATCGGGAAATTCTTTTACTATATTAGCTTTAGTATTTGATACACTATTTATATCTGAGATCTTTCAATTATTTAGATAAATGAAGTTAATTTAATCTCTTCCTAAAAGACATGGGCATGAGCCTTCCAAAATAACAATAGTTTCTTGATAAGAATTAGTAGAATCAAGTCTATCACATACAGAAATATCGTCTGCTGCCTTGAGGGAAAGACCACCTTAAGTCTTAAGGCTTATAGAAGAAGGATTAAGAACAGGTCTGTGTACTCATTAGGTTATATATTAGAGAAATTATTCTTAGAAATGAGGAAATTTACAGCACCTTTATCTAATTCCATAGTTACACAGAGATTATTTAGAAATAATCTGACATTAAGAGGATTAGTTTTAATATGAGTAACATTAGAGTCATAGCCATAACTAGAATCTACCTTGGTGAGTCCAGGATTGTCCAATTTATGGATTCTATCATTTCTTTGATATTTTGGTTTGGTCCTACCAAAATTAATACTTTGCACATTTCTGCACATAGGTTTAATATACCTTTTCTAAATACAAGCAAAGCAAGTAACACCCTTGTAATTGACCAGAGCCTAAAAAAGGTGTCATAGATTTCAATGTATTATCCACCAGCCCGGTTTTACGCTGAGTGGGCTTTTGCTTGAAAGTAGGGCTCTTTTCATGCACTTTGTTTATAGTAGATTGTCCCATAGCTGGTAAATCTCTGAAAGCTGCTTCTCTAGCATTAGCTATTTTTACAGCTCTAATGAAAGTTAAATCCGATTCTGCCAGCAAAATATGCTGTCTAGAATCATTACATAAGCCTATCACAAATCTGAATCTTAGCATATGAGTTAACTGGTCCCTAAACTCACATGTGTGAGCCAGTGCTTTAATTTCAGCAACAAAATTAGCAATATTTTCACCAGGTTTTTATTCCTAGAATAGAACTTAAATCTTTCTTATATTAGAATTACTTTGAGTTTTAATGTTTCTTCCAAACCTTCATAATATCAGGATATTAACAAGTCTCTGGCTCCTCTGGAGATAAAAAACGGTTAGCTAAGGCAAAAACCTTAGGTCCTACCAAAGTAATAAAAAATAGTACCTTCCTCTCATCTGGGATAAAGTTAACTAGAAAATATAGTTCAACTCAACTAATATAGGTCTCAAAATCATCGACTCCAACATCGAAACTATCAATAAAACCTATGAGACATTTTATTGCAAAAATCTAATATATATTTCCGAAAGACTGTTTCTGTCTGTCTGCCTATCTGTGTGTCTGTGTGTCTGTCTGTCTCTCTGTCTCTTCTCTCTCTCTCTCTCTCTCTCTCTCTCTCTCTCTCTCTCTATATATATATATATATATATATATATATATATATATATATATATATATATATATATATATATATATATATATATATATATATATATATATATATATAAATATATGACCACTATAGAAGGTCACTTAGATTGACCTTGAAAGCCAGCAAAGGTCACAATTGGAGATAACTTGATCTGGGAAATAACATAGGCTACTCAGATTTGGCAAAGGTAGCGCCGCTTGGTTGTTAAAATGCAAACTAATACTTGATAATGCTTAGAAATGCGTAGAGAAATTTAAATATGAATCTGTTACACCTTAGAGTTATCAATGGGGTTCTTCTCTGCATACATATAAAATGAAATGAAAAGGAAAGTCAGAGAGGATGAACAAATCGTCCGAACCTTCCCCCTTTCCCCCTGGCCTTCTTAAGAGTGGCCATGGCAAGGTGGAGGGGAGGCTCAGTGTTCATTTGTAGTCCTCCGCACCCCTCATTGTCCAGAGCCTCAGTAGGATCCGGGCAGTAGGATCCGGACAATACACAAATCTTCAATCCTCGTCCCCACGTAATATATCTATTAATTATCAATTATAGTTATAACAAGAACAACAAATAACATTATTCAACATAGATGATGTGACGTGTCCGATGTAGTAACAAGTGTCACAATAAAGTGTTAGTTGGAGGGGTAATTTTGGGGATTATGCCCACCCTTGAATTTTGGGGGCACTTTGTTATAAATATTTCTATTTAAAAAAAATACGCAGAAGCTATATAGTGTATATCGTAGATATACTTTATATAGCTACCTCACTACTTAGTGCGGGCAAATTTCTAATTAGGATGCTATGACGAAAAATAGATTGGTCGCAATTTGGGGAGACACATTGTGAGTTGGAATCACATTATAGTGTTTTGTATATCATTTTAAAGTGAATTTTTCTGGATTAAAATATGATCTGGACATTTCATATTAATCAATTTTAAAGAAAATATGATTGATTTAGATAGCATTCAGGGTGAGGCTTATATGTCTGAAGTGAAGGAACGCGGTAGAAAAACTGGATGCCTAACAACATTTAGCAATCGCCTTTTGAATTCGAATTTAATGTTAGGCTTGCTAATTAGGAATATTACGAGTTTATTTAAAAATTGCGGGGGATGTGTGGTATGTGGGTGAAGCCCCTCCCCCTCGAAATTACCTAAGAAATGATATATAATACAATATCAATATGATGTGAGTGCAATAGCATAACAAAAAAAACAACCAAAAGTACTTTTCTAGAATTCGCCCAAGAAAAAATATTGTCTACATTAAAAAACAATTGTTTTTAAACATATATATATATATATATATATATATATATATATATATATATATATATATATATATATATATATATATATATATATACACGAGGGGCGGTCAATAAGTTTTGTGAATCGGCAGGGCAAAACAGAAGACGGGGGATAGCTGTTTGTGGGGGTGTTATGAAAAGTTATGACAAGTCAGGATCTGCAGCCGCACGCTCCTGCCTCGTCTATTTAAGAAGCAGTAGCTGATCGCAGATCTTCAGTCAGAAATTTTTTAACAATCGAGAAGGTTGAGCACCGCGCAGTGATCAAATTTTTGACCAAAGAAGGCAAGAATGCAAAAGAGATCCATGAACGCATGGTTGCAGTGTACACCGACACCTCCCCTTCCTATGCAACCATTGCTCGCTGAAATAGGGAGTTCCGCCATGGTCGTGAGTCCCTTGAAGATGACTTCCGTCTAGAACGCCCGTCAGACGTGACCAACGAGGACAATGTGGCCCGTGTGGAAAGGATCATCCTCGAAAATCGACGTGCAAAGATCGACGAAATCGAGCGAGAACTTAAAATATCACATGGAAGTGTTATCAACATCATCGACGACAATTTGGTGATGACAAAGGTCTCTGCCCGTTTGGTCCCTAGAAACCTCACGCCCCATGATCGACTTCAACGTCGTCAAAGTCTACAAAGCCAGAGTTGCACAAGCTGCCCTGCGCGAGTGCGGATTCGAGGATCTCAACCATCCCCCCTACAGTCCAGCAGTCGGGAGATTTCTAGTTGTCGGGAATTCGAAGCCTCAGGGACAAGTGGCGCAAGTGCATTGAAGTCGAGGGTGGTTATATTGAAAAATATTAAAACACTTTTCCTCATATCTCGTTTCCTTATATCCGAATTGCAAAACTTATTGACCGTTCCTCGTGTGTATATATATATATATATATGTATATATATATATATATATATATATATATATATATATATATATATATATATATATATATATATATATATATATATATATATTTATATGAATTATCCAAAAATTCGCGTGTAGGCATAATCTCAAAATTAACCATGTAGGAGTTAGTAAATAGAGTATAACATATCATTTAAGTTATAATAGGATCAAGTAGAGTAGAGCTGTTGTTGTGCATATAGTTCTGTCTTAAGTAGGTTGTTGTTTATCTTCATAGAGTACATGACAGGTGTAGACTGGCTAGGTATTTGAGAGGGTACTTGGTATCAAAGTATCAAGAATATGACTATAGTCAACCGCAACAATATATCACGTCATTACAATATACACTTGGAAATAATTGAGAACTCTATTTTTTCTTGCCCGACAGGGGGGATAAAGTTTAAAATCACAGCCTTTCCTGATTGGCAGGAAAGGCTACGATCCTCCTAAAAACCGGACGCATCATAGCAGTTATGCAGTGCATCTTCTAGATACATCCTCGCTTTGCCGCCTACCATCCCCCTATTTGTTCTGCCTAATTTTATATAGAATTTCCCATTTTTTCAGACCTCCCCAAAAATTTGGGGGTAAGCATTTTTGTTTTAATAATATTTTTTATCTTTTTTAAATTGTTTTGTGAAAAAATAAAAGAAGGGTCCGTTTTCCCCAGTTGGGGGGAAGGACCACAAACATCCTCGCCTCGTCTCTTTTGCTCCTGATCCTTCCTTGAAAATCTCCGAGCACTCGTGAGGATTACTCGGCATTAGCATTAAGACGCGCTCTAAGGTTGTTCCTCCTAACCAAGAAGAAACTTTGCAGGCTCAGCAATCACCTCAACTCACCCAAGACTCAGCGACGAAGTCCTCAACTAGATACCTTCCGGCGTCACCCGTTACCCAGGATAGGGGGCCCTCGGGCGGAACGCAGCTTGACCCCTTCAGTGAATCAGACATTGAGACGTCACCCACTATCGGAAGAAGAGCAGAATACGACTCTGATCCACATATATTCGCAGCACCCGCTTCTTTGCATCCGGAGGCCAAAGGTCGGTGCGCCGACCGAACACTGCAGAGAAAACCCTTGATGCTCCACCCCAGCCTCCCGCTCAAGGCTTATATCCCCAGGACATAGATTACTTCAACCAAGTGCGTTGGGAACAAGTGGTCGCCAACCTAAAGGTCAATCTGAACGCCACAGTCTTTAAGCTTCGTGACAAACAAGAAATGAAATCATTACTGTCACTCTACAGATTTAGTTAGTCGTTGAGCAGGGAGGAGTTTATACATCTCCACACCCATTTGAGGTTATTCCACACCGTCTAGCAATACGGCTGAGGCGTGGCCATACGGGACACCAGGGAGCAGTCAGCCGTATCCACAGGCAGTGTTATTAGCGAAAATTCGTTCACCGGCCCTCTAAGTTGGGCTTCTTCTTCATATCAACCGCGGTATACCTACTCAGAACAACCCCCAAGATATGCATCCTGGATTCGACCCCCCAGGATAGTTACAACAAGCAGGCAGAGGCCAGAATGTACCAAGGTCTCGCCCACGCCCGCAGGTTCCTCGAAGACGTCGCTAAGGGCTTGGATTGAAGATAAAGAATCCGTGTCGAACGTGCCTGAAGAAGGATGTAATTCGATCGTCGTCCTCTTTTCTCAACTTCAGAAGAATATAAAGAAATAGAATACGATGCCCCCATCCCTTCTCCTCCTCGGTTCCCTAGCCCTAGCCTCACCTGAGACTCGGATTATATCTCCACATTATCATCGTCTTCCCAACGTAGCTTTATACCTCTAAGAGTCCGTTGCAACATATTCTCCACATTATACTCCTCTACATCAGTGGCATCTCTTTAACGACGATTCTAATCAAGAATTTCAGAAATTATCGACGTGGGTATCGCCGACCACGAGGTTATTACTATTAATAACCCTGAATTACATCCCGTAGCACAGCAGGCTCAAGACCCCGACCTCTTCATATTGCCCCCCCCCTCCCACCCACTACCTCTATCGTCCATCTTCCCAGGCCCGGCCTCACAGTCCCAACTGTTCTAAACATTGAAGCACCAAGATCCTCTTATCCCCCGAGTTCGTCCGACCACCCGTCTGAACACGGAGATGTGCTTCTTGACATCATGAGCGGCCCCCCGGATGAACAGAACAACGAGGAAGACAAAGGACAACAAGAAAAACAAAGACGTCACCAATATGACCCCGCAAACGAAAACAGAGGACGGGATGAGAGCATGTATTTCATTAGCCCACAAGTAGATCCTCTGGAGCAAGAACGCCTACTTACCAAGTGTTTAGTCTTCTGAAATAGTTAATTTGATAGAGGTTTTCTCTCCTTTTCCTGGGATAGCCTTAACTGAATTCTAAGCTATTTGCTAGTCTTCATTCTCTCTCTAGTCAGCTAATTCTTTTATCCTTATCCTTTCTTCCTTTTACCCGTATTTCACCTCCGATTTTCACTATTTTCCTTCTTTCTCCAATTGCCTCGAGTGTAGCTTAAGGTGTTTGCTAATTCTGAATTCAATAATACCAAATTTTTAATATCGTTCTGTAGGGATTACACGATATTTTAAGATGGATTGCAATCCACTACAATATTGTATTAGATTACACTCCATCTTTAATGTCGTATAATCCCTACACTTCCATCCCGGTCTTGTCCTCTCTCGTCAAAATTCGTTCAAATAACCAATTAAGAGCCAATGTAATCTGTAAAGCCAATTTTGGCCGATACATTTCAATTCAATCCAAAATATTTTGGATAAAAAAAATATACTAGTAAATATTTGCTTCATTATTACAATTTCTCTTATATATTCTTTCCTGAGGTAGTGTTTGCTGAAACAATGTACCCTGTCGTTTTAAATAACCATAAATTTATATGAAATATTTTAACTTCATGTTTGTTTTAATTACTTTTTTTAATAATCATCAGTAGTCCAAAACCCATATTACCAATAATTAAACGTTTTTCTATGTTTTATGTACATTTTACAAGCTTATTTTTCAGTTTAATTTCTGTATTTTACTTTATTATTTAGTAAATTAGTCTCGACACAATGGGACCTTTCAGTTCGTATCCATCTGGTAATAATAAATTAGTATCTCATTAAATTATGCTAAGTAACGTTCTCTTCTATGTGATTATTTTTAATACTGACTATTGTAAATATTTATCAATGGAGTATATACTGACTTTTACAAATTTTCAATTACTTTATCTCTATAAATACTAAATTTAATATGGAAATTATCATTAGAAAAAATAACAAAAGAATCCGAGCACTTTCGCCTTTATTAATAGAATGAATATGTTAAATATTTCTCTTTTTGTTTACCTTTCTTTTCATCTATAGTCACTTGTGTTTTTGTCATCAATTAAATTATGTCATGTCATTCATTATATTCGTTATTTTTATTTAATTCATTAAATAAAGCATCAAGAAACTAGAAAGGCAGAATTTCCATGGAATAGAGCGATTTTTACCCAGGCAGAAAGAAATTGCTGTGCTGAAATTGACAGACAGTAAAACAGAGGAACGAACATCCTAGAATACACGTTAGAAAGAAACGTATCCAGCAAAGAATTTGGGGTGGGGTTTGCTTAAAAAGGGTACTCTCTCCCAATCACTCGGTGGGTATATACATATATTAAAAACCGGTAGACAGAATTAACTGAAAAATAAAAGAGAAAGTGTATTATTTATAAATTTCGAAATTCAAAAATCCAAAGAATTTCCGTATTATTATGAATGAGGATTTTTTAAATACGGATTAGAATAGGTTTGATTTATTCAAATTATGGTTTAGTACTATCAAGAAAATACATCTGCTAATTTATGACACTTAATTCTTTGTTTTATTGCGAAATTATCATGCCTTGTCTATTTCATTCTTCTTATTTAATTCCTGCAACAAGGTTGTTTTAATGTCTTTGAGAACCGTACCTTTTTTGACTGGGTGCCAAATACCTTTTCCTTTCATAAACTCTTATCCTTAAATTCTCGCTCTGCCTGACCTTTTAAGCTTAAATTTTGAAAGAAACTCATAAAATAAGACTTTCCTATGGCTTCAATAATCCCATTTAAATATCCTGATTCTCAAATGTATCCCCGTCATGCTCATATGTGTACATAGCTCGAAAAGTAGAAATATAAAAGGGCAGAAATGCATATGGTCAATTTAGTGATCCCCTATATCTGAGTAAGAGAATGTAGAGGCAAATATAGCACTTTAAATTTAATTAAGAAATGTCGAGAGCAACTATATTCGTCACAAATTTTAGGTAATAACAAAAATCAGTTTCCCTGGGGGTTTCTATAAATTTGGGGATTATTTTGGTTGTTCTTGTAAATCAACGTTGTCCCTAGTTTTGCATATGGCAAGGATTGTTCGCATAACGTTCGCCATTCTTCGGTTCTCCGACTACTTTGATATTCCAAAAACGATCAAAAATTGTTATTTATTACTCTAACTTGCTTCTTTATGCATAAATTTATCACAAGTATTTGATTTATTTCATAGTTTATATGTTTAGCCCATACTGTGATGGTTAGAAGCCATACCAAAACATTCCCAGCTAGGAATGTGTACGTGGCTCATTCATTTAGTGGTGACCCCCTTTCATCCCCAGCGATAAATATTCTATGGTAGGGGTTTAGTTTTTCGTATTAGATATGTCCGGCGGATACTGTTGTGATGATGGTCTTATGATGCTGGAACTCAATCCTTTTTAAAGTACCAACGGACTACCTTACGTATGTTTTACCTATACATATATTTAGTTTTATCAGACCTTGCTTTTCGATAATTTTAATATGTAAATTTAACCTTAAATACTGCACATCTGAAGGTAGGAGACACCTTACTGAAATCATAAACGAAACAGCAGAGTCCTGCTCGAATTAATATACAGTCTGTTGAAATCTGAGACGTTTTTAATGGAGGAAATATGTGCTACCAAATTCCACATTAAAATGAAACAAAAGACCAATAAAACAGGCAATAGGATTTCCTCAATATAAGGAGTAATATGTGTTAATCATTAAGATTTTTTCCTATTGATGGTTAATAATTTAGAGGTTTTTAATTCGTAGGCCATTATTGTTCTTTGAATTCTAAATGGGGATATTGGAATAACTTCTGAGACTTTAGTTGGTAGAGAGGAGTGATTTGCTGATAAATTTCAGATATTGTGAATGGCTTAAGAATAGGATAAGGATGAATTGGAATATCGTAACTTGTTCATAATTTGTTGGACCTAGGAAAGCTCATCGCAATGCTCTCCATGCAGACCGTGGTAAGCTTGTATGGATTTTATCAGGGCAAGGCATGGGAGAGCATTTGCCAAGCCCATCAAGGACATTAGTTTCTGTAGTCCTCTGTGTCATTTCCAGAAGATCTCGGAGGTAGTATAGCACCCAGGTACTATTCGTCTCCTAGCAAATTATCCCTTTTAAGTCTCAAGAATGGTTTTATAGGTATTTTCATGGTTGCAGATTATTTTTCCTCTTTGGGCTGGGCAATACCTATTAAAATTAAAGGCAGCAGAGAAGTTATGAAGGCATTAAGGGTTTGCTATCGCTTACGAGAAGGGTGAATAAGTTCGTGACAGACAACGAATTTGAATTCACGGGCAATGATTTAGCTCCTTATCTAGATGAGGGGCTTAGGGATACGGATGCAAGGTTATAGCGACTCCAAATTGCGTGTAAAGAAGAATGAATGAATGGGACCGTGATTAGAATGTCAATAAAGGTGTGGTTTAGTGAAACAATATATTAGGTAGCTAGGCTCCAAAGCGCCAAGCTCGTTTACAATGGACTAGGCGCGAAAGTATGAGGATGTCCGTAGTGCTGTTCAATCTAACAAAGGCACAAGGAGTGAGTCCTCTGGATTTATAGAGGTCTGAGGGGAGGCCATCCGAAATACTCTTCTTGCAAAGTAGGTGAGTCAGTAGTTCTACCTACGAATTACAGTGTTAACCGAGTAGGCCATGAGTCCTCGGTATATAAGGGTCATTAAAATTTCTGCAGTGTAATCGTGATATGGTCTCATATTTGGTCGTGAATCCGGATACCCAAGAGTAAATGCGCTTGCAATTTGATGCTCTTGAGTATATCGAACGTAGTAAGCGAAGTCTTTTAATCTGACCTTGGGATAAATGTGGAATGTGATAAGTGTGGTAGGGGAATGATGTAGTAATGAAGAATGTAGTCTGGACGCATATATAATTAGATTTGTGAAAAGTAACTAATTTGGAGGGCAATCAATAGCTATAAAGGAAAGCTTAAGTGGAAATTGGAGTATTTCAAGTCTATGGTAGGTGAAACCTTGGGAACAGTTAAATGAAGGAAAACGTGCATGTAATGCCGGACGTTAAGATGCCTGTGTACAGTGTCACCGGAGGGAGTTTTTCTTTCTTCCTGCTAATCCTCCGGACAGTTTCGTTTTTTTGTTCAAATACTTCAAGAGTTTTCCTTGTCCCGGACTGCTGACGAGGAGGTGCGCGGTGATCCCAATCCGGTGGGATATACCCTGCGGGAATTTGGGTAGAAGAAAGTGACTCTTTTATCCCTTGGTATTAATCCATATATGTAAACTTGTGTCACACTTTTGTATATTTTAATTAAATTCCTCGGCTATTTTTAATGCGGTTTTTTTATAATTTTGATGTTATCTCTTTTGCTTTGTTTATCGCCGTCATTTGGCATTATTAAAATTTTGAATAGATTAGGATGTCGTCATTATTTATAGCATGGTGAGCTCAAGTGAGGAGTACCCAAAAGAAAATTTCCCCTTTCTAAATGTTAGTGTTGCTTATTGTAAATGCTGTTAAGACACAAATTAAATGAAAAATTATCATTCAGAACATATTTGACAGAATGCCTGTTTAGACAAGTTCTACGGCTCTCGACCTTTGGACAAACTTTAGGCCACGAAGCTTCTTAGATCCTCGAACTATCGAACAAAAGCCACAGTTTGGTTGAAGACAATGGACCTACATCATCCTATTGGACGGAATTCTATACATATTATTTTTCATCGAGGACGCCAAAATAAACATGGGATGTGGGACTTCATGATTTTCGTGCTGTAGAGATGTCCTACAACCTTACATCTAGTTAAGGGCGAAAAGGGGCCAGGAACTATGGATGTGCATTTATAGGAGAGGTGATATGAAGTTAGATATAATTATGTAAACTATCCATCCCCTTCCCCATTCTAGTCCTTTCCAGCGCTGGAACCTTCAACCACCCCTCTCTTCCGTGACGACCCACCACCATTCGTGTGTTGCGACTGTATATACATTTGAGTTTTTTTAGAGAGCTCTGGTTAACTTACTCACAATATATTTGCAGCTTTTTTAGCATAAAGGCTTAGAGTTATTTAAATTTAATATATATTTCGCAAACCAGCTCCATAGATATTGTAAGGCTTTCGTAAACCTCACGTGAGTATATGAGCACTGAGTAGTGATTTAGTCTGTATTGTGTTTAGGGTTGGAACGATTTTTCGGAGATTTTAGCATTAGCTTTTCATTGTGTGATATTTGAAATCTTTCAGGTGGAATTAGTTCTATGATTCAAATTATAAATATATTAATTTCCATATTAATGATTATTTTTGTATAACTATTAGGTTAGCCATTCATTTACTATGTTTTAGTGTTTTGATTTATTTCCTTTATTATAAATATTGAAGTGAATGAGAGAGTACAAGGGAAGTGATTGGAGTTAGGGTATGAGAGTTATTTTTTTATGTATCCTGGTTGGTTCAGACCCGGCTGGGTAGAGTGGAATCATAGAGGAAAATAAATTCATAAAACCTGCCTTTATTTTGTCTTTGCCCTTGGTTTGGAAGATGTTTATACCACTTATGTTCGTTATAAAAGGGTCGTTTCTGCTTGCTTGACCCACTTTTCGTGGGTCCTAAAGTTTTCCTTTTTTTTCTTGCTTAATAAGAACTATGAGCGCCCTTTATCAATATTCTATTCAACCGCCCTCCTGTCTCTAAAGTTTTCCTTTATCAATATTCTATTCATCTGTTTGTGCTTTTCACTTTTAGGCGTTTTTTTTCCTCTACCTTCTTTCCATTTTTAATCCTCTTTTACTGTACTGTAATACTATACATACTTTACTTTTTTGCCCTCTGAGCTCGTATCTTTGCTATCATGTGCAACTCGGAAAAGCAATCACTGCGGTTGGTTATAACTGCAAGTCTTTCACTGACAAAAAGTTGCGTATTTTTCGGAAGGATTTGAAGTTTTGGCGGTGTTCTATCATGTCTTTTGCACTTTCGGTGTCTCTTTTTCGTCATGGAAAGTTTGTGTTGAGGGATTACTGTGTTAGGTGTTTGTTTGAGTTTAATGATAGGTGGTCGCCAGACCTGAGACTGGATAATGTGCCTCTGCTGTCTGGGTTGATGAACGTGCACATAGTACTAAGTTATTTGCGAGAGTGTCATGATGTGTGACAAAGTGGGTATGTATGTGGTATTTCTCTTTAAATGGTATAAGATAATCATAGTAATTGTGAAAAATATGACATACCATTAGGTTCATTTTAAGATCGGGATGTAAGTCATATTTGACCTCTGAGGGTCGTTAGAGGTCAATGATGATCAAGCTGGACTGGGCAGGAGAGCAGAGGACCTATGTTCCGCATGTTGCACACATTTCCTTGCCATCAGCTATTGAAAGACAAATGGCCTGTCGTGACAGGAAACCAAAGAGCTTAGTCTTGTTTTCATCAACACGAAGGAAGTCCACTCTTTTCCTGACACCCCTGCCCCTCTTCTGTCTGTTTGGGCCTTTCAGGCTGTCAGGTGAATATACATCCCAGGCGAGGTCCAGTCTGTGGACCTTTTCCAGTTAAGTAAGTAAGTAATGATTCGCCAACCTTCCTCCATCCGGAGGGGATCCCACACTGGATTATGAAATCGAAATAAAGGTCAGTATGACAATCGCTGGTGAGATCGATGGCACCAGGGGCTGGTCCTCTTTGAGGAAAGGGGCCGGGAAATATTAGGTTTTGACACCAATCAGCGTTCAGGTGGAACTTTCGTCGCCTCGGAGCAGAGAAACCTGTTCCGAGTTAGAGGTATGTGGATATAGATACCCATTGGCAGGATTCCTCGGAACAGAAAAAGTGTGTGTATTGGGCTGCAAAGACGGAAGAGGAAAGAAAGCAGTGTTGTAATTGGTTATGTGTGTGATGAAAAGTGTAAGATATACCCACGCAAATACAGAGGTGAGCACAGCGCGTCCGCCAATCGGTAGCCAGATCTCTCCGTGCGCTGACGTTTGTATCCGCTCATGCCGGGATTCGGAATCGAACCCGGTACCGCGACGTTGGGAGACCAACGTCGTATCTACTCTGCTAACAAGAGCTCCAGTTGAGTGGAGATGCATGGTGCAAAGACTATGTTCACATACTCTTGAAAGGCCTTTGCCGCTACAGGATTGAGCATTCGAACAATAGCTGCTCCGATAAGGATTATGGCATCAACCGAAGGTGCGTTTGTGGTTTCGGATTTGTCTGATTGCAGGCAGTGTAGTAGATCTGCTTTGATTGCAAGGCGTAGTTTTCCCCCTATTCTTGATAATGCAGGTGTGGATGCTGGTTGTCGTGCCAAAAGAACTGATCGACATCCCCCTCATGTGAGTGACATGTGATGGACTGCGGCAAGTTGCATCTCCTTCTTTGACTGCGTCTTGATTTGTGGCCGACCAAAGAGTGACAAGTTTTTCTTGGCCAGTTTGTTTGTAACTGGTTTCGTGCTTAGTTCTAGTCTTTCTTTAATGATCTTTGTGTATTGCTCCTCAATAATGGACTTAATCTTTCTAACACTTTATGCCACTGGGGATTCCATGATATTTCCCGTGTCAAGTACGAGTAGATCTTGAGTGTCTTCTAGGAAGGGATTCCTTATCTCTTGGAACACTGTTATAAGTGCCCTGACATCCTTCATAAAGGCTGCTTGCACTCCATGTTTCTGGTCATGGTAAGATGTCCAGTATCATGAGCACTGCCATGTCGTCTTATCGCCTCCTCTTCAAACTCTTCAGTGAACCTAGCTATTTATGGGCCAGCCACCATCCATTATCTGAGTGAAACAGGGTTTCCTGTCAGTCCAATAGCTCTACTAGATCCTTTGACAACAGCATTGTTCTGCTCAGGACATTACTTAATTTCCATGGCAGAGAACTTGTTGCTTGTCTTGTGTATCACAAACTTCCCCGACTTGAATTCTGCCAGGACATCTGGGTGTTTGTCAATGAGGTTTATCATATCACGTATGTGTACAGATATCCATCTGGAGTAGTTAGTGTGATCTAGAGCGTTATCTGTGTCAGAGATTTTACATAGAGCTCAAAGTTTACTTCACAAAGTGATCGTTCAGTCTTGGTAACAAGGCTGAATCGAATGAAAGAATCTGCTGTACCAGACCTGGCAATATTGGCATGTACAAGGGCGTTTGTCCAACCGCTGTCCTCCAGCTAGTCTCCCAGCAGCTTGAAGAAAACACAAATTACGTAAATGATGTTTAGAGTGTACGACAGTATCTTCTGCCTGACACAATGTACATAACACTAAGCCTACTATTTCAGTTGCTAGATATACACGTACAGAACATTGGTGAAAAAATGTTGGTGTTACTACTACATGTACTGGTATATCATAGGTACAGCACTGTATATTATGGAACTTACCTTCAATACACTCATCTCGATATGCAGACCACCAAACATGATCACAAAGTAATCCTCTCCGTGCCTGGCTGTCCAGTTCCACTGTATTTCCTTTGCAAGAGGGAAGAGTGGCTGATCAGCAGCAAGTACAGGTACTTGTTCATGGTTCAGGTGCTGAGTAACTGCCTTCACGATGGACATGGAATGTCGTATCCTTACCACCGAGTGTGCGCTGTCTACTGACAGAGTAAACAGTGCAGTGATCGTGGCATGTGGGATCACTGATTGCTGGACATTGGCATGGTAATCAGACCATGCAACCCATTCATCTATGGATTGTTTCACTAGAGCTGTCTTTACCGTCCTCAGCCACCGATACTCTTCTTGCACGGCAGTTCGAGCAGCCAGGAGTTCAGGAGGTCTTGCAGGACGTTGTATATCCGGTGCTGTTAAGGGCTAAGTCATCATTTCAGTAGGTGTCACACTTGTGTACAACGATAGCAGAGGTGTTACCGACTTAACAGAAGAGAGTTCTTGCCAAACCACCACTATACCATGGTCGATTCCGCCATTTTTGAGCGATCGATGTTGCATTAGGGATATTATAGTGCCATTAAAAGAATCCTTTGCCGTGGTAGAGCTAGGGTTATGGTCGATATTATCAACACTCCCAGTAGTGAACAATCCACGGCGCAGCTTGGGTGAGCAAACAAAGTCTTCCATGTTGAAGCGCTGGCAGACACCATTGGCAATGTCTGCTGTAAACTCTAGTAATCTATCATATGACACACACATCCCTAGGCTTAACAGTGTCTCAATCAGACCTCTGCTCTGAGTTAGAGCATGAATCTTGAGGGACAAATTGATTGGAAGTGGGGTTTCTCTGTGGTGGCTGTGGCGCACTGAGGTTGACTATACACTGCGTTCATGCTTAACACTGTTGAACACCAATAGTTGCGATATTGTAAAAGATGCACTCGTGGTGCTTGTGTTGCCAGAGTGAGTCTGGTGCTTGATATTCGCTCCATCCAGGATCATGTTTACCAAAGCAACGAGGGATGATGTCACGGAATCTTTTTGCACTCACCTTGGAACGCATTGTTGAAGGTGAACCTAGTCTCAAATACCTCTCTACGGACTACCTGTGCTGCTCTTACTAGGTGCATGACATCACTGTTATGACCACAAGCCTTCGTCATGGCGCTACCTATATTTTTATCAAACAAGGAAGGATTGTTTCGGCCCTGAGAATGGGCTCTCAGATCAGGAAACATAGAAAGGAGTCTGTCCTTCAGTCTGGTTGTGTGTACCCAATTGTGTACCGTGGCACCCAGATGCTTTAGTCTCATCTTGCAAGGGTTAGTCAAGTCTGAGGATTTAAATACATGAACATTCTCCTCATCTGCATGTAAGTCACCCATGAACACCACCAGCTCAGCAGAGGCTATATCATGCAGACGATCTGCTCCATTGTCCTTTAGTGCGTCTGGTCTGATTTTGTTATATAATGTACAAAGACAATTGCGATGGTACTTTGCCTCAATGGCAACCATGTCTCCTGCAGATAGCTTGGCCAGCAGTTCAGTGTCCCCCAATTTAGTTTCACATCTCTGAATGTTCTCGTCAATTTCCTTTGTAGCTGCCTGATGCAAGTTTGCAGTGCCACCTGGCTTATTGCACAAAAACAAATATAAGATTGTAAGATGTCAAGGCCAGCAAAGACTGTGTGGTCCACTTCTAGGCCAGCTCTCCTTCAAACCACGCCGATGCACTTAAAGTGTGCATCTAAGCGGTTCTTAAATATATTTATGGTTGTTGATTTAACAACGATCTCCGGCAACTCGTTCCACGAGGAAACCACCTTGTTTGAGAAAAATTCTTTGCTATATTTGTTTCAAATCTTCGTTTCTTAAGTTTGTATCCATGGCTTTGGGTTCTTGAGGAAGCGTCCAACTCGAAAAATGGGTTCAATTTTTACTTTATCAAAATTGTTTAGGATCTTAAAGACTTATATGAGTTTTCCTCTTAACCTTCTCGTCTCAAGTGATTGCAGGTTGAGTGCTTTAAGTCTATCTTCGTAGAACTTTTGACGTAGTCTAGGTATCATTTTTGTAGAACGATGTTGCACTCTCTCCCCTATTTCTCTATTTTTTCGCAGGTATAGATTCCAAAACAGAACTTCGTACTCCAAATGAGGTCAAACCAAAGATTTGTACAGGGGAATTACTATATTTTCCGATTTGTAGGCAGAATTTCTATATATGAAACCGAGTACTCTGTTTGCTTTCTTGCATGCCTCCACGCACTGTTTTCTTAACTTTCAAATCGTTGCAGACTATAACACTAAGATCTTTTTCTTCTGATACCTTTTTCAGTGGCAGGCCTTTTATTGTATAGTTAAATTCTTCGTTTTTGCTCCAATGTGTAGTACTTTGCATTTATCAATGTGGAATTTCATCTGCCACTTTTCTGACCATTCCACAATGTTGTTTAAGTCTCTCTGGATTTTATGTTGATCGGCAAGTGTTATTGATTTACCACCTTGCTTTCTATCGTCAGCAAATTATAAGAATAGGCTCGCTATGTCTTCATCTAAGTCGTTTAAATATAATAGAAAAGGCGATGGACCCAGCACGGACACCTGGGTACTCCGCTTACTATTTCTCGCCATCTTGATTGGTGACCATTTATGATTGTACGTTGTTTCCTTCCGTTGAGCCAGTCTTCCACCCACTTCAATACGTTTCCACCGATTATATGAGCGGCAATCTTCTTAAGTAGACGCTTGCTGGGGGCCGTATAGAAAGCTTTTTTGAAAATCTAAGTATATTACATCTGCTGCTCTATTCGTGTCATACTCTTCGATGATGGTTTAAAAAAATTCTACCAGATTTGTTAAACTTGATTTTTTTTTCGTAAATCGTGCTGTGATTCGCAGATGATACCCAATTTGTCTAAGTGTTCGACTATTTCCTCTTTTATAATAGATTTGAGCAATTTTCCGATTAGAGATGTCAGGCTTATTGGGCTGTAGTTGCTTGAGCTTAGTCGGTCACCCCTTTTAAATATTGGAGTAATGTTTGTACTTTTAAACTCTTCTGCAACGACACCTCCTTCGAGTGATTTGTTGAATATTGTGGTGAGTGGCTTGGTTATTGTTTCTCTTATCTCTTTCAGGTGGCGAGGATGGATCAAATCCTGACCTAGCGATTTGCTTAGTTTTAAATTTCCGATATGTTTTATTACGTCTTCTTCTGTTACTTGAATACTAGTCACAAATGATGATTCTTCGATAACAATTGGTACATCAATGTCCGGAAGGGTGTCGATGTTTTCAGTTGTAAAAACAGACGCATACAAATTGTTTCAAATCTCGGCAATGGCACCTGGGTCCTATATTAAGTTTTTAAGTGAGCCAATTGAGTTCTTTGCCGTGTTTCTGTTGTTTACATACTGGTAGAACATCTTTGGATTTTCTTTTCCATTTCTGCCTAACTCGATTTCTTAATTCTTCTTTAATTTTTTAATTAGCTTTTCGACACTGCGTCTTAGTTCTATGTATTCGTCTGGACGTTCTCCGCAAGTATATCTACAACATGTATATGCCTGATTTCTCTTTTTGATTAGATCCTTGATCTCGTTGTTCCACCACTTTGGTTTTCCCCTAGATTTTTGCTTATGGTGTCTTGGGACGTATATTTGGTCAGCGTTTCTGAATTCTGTTATGAAATCATTCCACATTGTAGTGACGGTGTTGTTATTATTAGTCCTAGAACTAAGGGCGTTCTTCAACACACGCTCAAAGTATTTAAAATTTCCTTTGTTAAAGTTAGGTACCAGCATACGATTGAAGTCTGTGTTTGAACCTGTAGCAATTTTAAATATGAGAGAAATGCTAAAGCGGTTCGCCCACTTTAACATTTTTCACAAAGATTTCGTTTTCGTTAAAATAATGTTCAGGATATTGTTCCCTCGCGTTGGTTGATCAACACATTGCATAAAGAAGTTATCATCTAGGAAGTGAAGTAGTCGTAATCCAACTCTGTCAGCAGTAGCAGCCGCAAAGTTTACATTTGGAAAGTTAAGGTCACCGATTATTATTATAGCTGTGGATCCAATAAGTGTCTGGAGTGAGCAAAACATAAGCTGATCTAATATTTCCGTCTAGGATGGAGCTCTATAGACAACGACAATGTTGAATACTGTGTTTCCAGCTAATGACTTCGCGCATACAATATCTGCATTGCTATGATTCTCCACGGAAACCTCGGTGGGATTTCAATTTTCTTTGCAGTAAAACATCACGCCGCCCCCTCTTCTACCAACCATCTCCTTGAAAAAGAGATTGTAACGTGAGATTTTAAATTCACCGACAAAGTCTATCAAAAATATCTGTCCAACTCTCTGAAATTGCCATTAGATTGAAGTTTTCATTTTCTACAAGAAGCTTAAATTTGTTGATTGTATTTCTAATACTACATGCATTGGCAGAATACACGTTTAAGGAGGGTGGCGTTTTATTCGGACGTCGAACGCTGCATTCCGCTACACCGGCTCCGTGTTCTAAGACTTACCTGCAAGAAAAATCTGCACAACATTATATATTAGACTCTGCCAAGTCTTGCAGCTCCGACCTGATTCAGATGGTGTCCGACTTGCTAGAACAAGTCTTCACGCTCGTAGAAGTCGTTTCAGGTTTCGATAAAGTACAATCCTTCCTCCTGGCAAAGACCTTTTACACAGCAGTTATCGTCGTAAGATTCCTTTCCGCCAAAAGCGTTCTGCGCCCTTATTCTTGGAAGGATACCTGAAAAAAATTCCTACTTTTTTCAGTTTCCGCATCAGCTGCCGGCATTTCGCCAGAAGGTCTTCAGATTTGGTAGAAAAAATATTGTTAATCCCGACGTGGATCACAAAAGCCGTCTCCTGCGTGGATCCACTCGTGTAATCATCGAGCGAATCTATCAGGTTTTAGACTTTTCCACCTGGGTAGCCGAATTTCCTCCTCTTCGCAGGTCGCTTTCCATAAAATTCTTTCATTTGTTGCCTGACGATAAAGTCTCCCACCAGGCTAATCTTAATTTTCTCATCCTATGACTCATCTTAAAGAGAAAATCTATTTGCCGGTATTATCCTCGGCCTCCGCTTCAGGGATCTCGGCGCAACTCTTCGACGAAAAGGCACGAAAGGTTCGTTTCCGTTCGCACTGGTCTCGACTCATGTGCGTCTGTGAGGCACGGGAGCTGCTTCACGCAATTCCCGTGTATCTGACTTCCGTGGGGCCGTCCAACTACTGCAGATGTCTCCGGTCCTCGTTGTCCACGGGGGACAGAAGCTGCGGCAGGCACCGCTGTGTGCTCGGACATTCTCTGGTCGCCCCCGACCACCTGTGAGTAACTAGACCGCCCATCATTTCGCGTCTCCAGCTCCTCAACCATGGCACCTACTGCTGCTAGCTCTCGGTTTAGGAGACGGAGCTCAACTTCCAACTGCCCTTAAGACACACAGCCTCTACAACTTGTTCGTTGGCCTTCAAAGTGGGCCAGCAAAAAACGCCCTTCGCACGTCGCGCAGTCACGTTTCTGTGGAGTCATTTTAAAAACAAGCCTGTTTAACCTAGTAATAAAAAGAGAATTGTTATTTACCTGAAATATAAATAGAGGTTATATTCTTGAAAGAAATGAAGAAGTGTTATGCTGTCTGAAAAAAGTAAGAGGAAAAACAAACAAAGAAAAACAACCTGTTAATTTTCCTGAAATACGAATGAGCGTTGTATTCCTGAAAGAAATAGAGTGTTATGACAGACAGGAAACACTCCAGTGGCTGCCGTGGCGAACTTCTTTTTATTGACATGTTGAAACAAGAACACGCCCAACACCTCCTTCCGAGAGGGCAGCCTTTTCCCGGAAAAACTCTCAGAAGAGTTCACATAAAAAAAGCGTATCTTGTGATCGCCGAGTACGTGCTATCTGAGGAAAAGAAAAAAAAAAACATAATTTTTTAAAGTAGTCAATATCACTCAAAATACACGAAGTAGAAAATTCGTGCTACCAGTAAATATAGCTAAAATTAAATTTTTTTTTACAGTATTTACTTTCACACGAGAGGCAACCAGGGCATCATGAGCTGGAGTGTGTATCACCATCTTGAATTTTCTGCGATACTCTAATATATATATATATATATATATATATATATATATATATATATATATATATATATATATATATATATATATATATTGTCGTCGTATGACATTACATTATATCAATACCATATTATATCTATGGGGGAGGGACCAATAACTTAAAGGCGAACCGATAAGGAACGGAACGCCACGAGTTTCGACGCGCGGAACAGCGAGAAAGAGGGCAACGAGGTCAGGTAAAATTCGGGCAATGGCGAAGCTCAAGGTTATTTACAGAGGCATGTACTAAAATATAATTTTATTTAAATAAAAAAGGAGAATTAATGGGCAAAATTACATTGGTAAACGAGGGGAGAATTGCTGAGTTATGCATCAGACTATGAAGTTAAAAATTAATGTATTACAGAAGGAGACTATTCAAATGGGGAGGATTAACTCAAATGGGTTGCTGAAGGGGAAGAGGGGTTGGCTTACGGAGGATTCTGGGTGAGACGTCAGGGTAAGGCTTCACGGATGTCTTCTGCAGGCGATAAACGTGAGGTAAGGGCGCTCGGAGCTTCTGAGCGGGAAGTTAACGTGATGACGGTTCTCCAAAATGGACGGGGGGAAACATCCGGTCGAGGGGAGAGTATTTCGGCCACCCGAAAACGAGGGGCGAACGAGGAGGGCTTCGACAGAAGTTGATGAGTGGAGTCGGAAAAAAATCGCTCGGTAGCGATCGTCAAATGGAATTACCTCACTTCTAGAATCTTTTCCAGCGCGTGGACATCACTTCCGTTCTGGAAAAGAAATTCCACGTGGAATTCCCCTCCCCCCCCACATATATATATATATATATATATATATATATATATATATATATATATATTTACAGTAAACCCTCGATATAACGAACTTCAAGATAACGAATTTCGGATATAACGAACGAAATTTCCTGGCCGAACTCCATCAGGTTTAACGAACTGAAGTTCATTAAATCCGATATAGTCCACTTAACTTTATTTGTAATATTAGTAATTACATACGTATTACATATCCCTGCAATACAGTCTTTATATACATATTTACGTATACAGATTAACGAACGAACCATCGTTATTTCTATCACTTTTAACGACCATCGGGTTTAACGAACTTTTGGCTTTAAAGAACGCCCCCGCCCCATATAGTTCGTTATATCGAGGGTTTAATATATATATATATATATATGTATACATATATATATATATATATATATATATATATATATATATATATATATATATATATATATATATATATATATATTAGGGACAGCTAAAGCCGCAACCCAGCTAAAATCTAAGGAGGTAAGGCACTCCTAACAGATATACACCCACTTCATATATATTGAGGTAAACACGCGGCGAATATACAATGTATAAATCTTTCACGACGCGAAAGAATGATGAAATGAATCCAGCAAACAGAAAAAACAGGATAATTTTTCTTCGGAAAAGTAAATTCCTAATTCGCAATATGCACCGCTGAACCACCCCCCAGCATTCAACTTTGACACACGTATTTGTCAGCAGAAAGTGTCTCTGTGGATCGGACTTTGCGGGAATGGCTATCTTGTCGGCTCATTGTTTTACGAGAATAACTTGAATGGTGCTGCCTACCTGATCATGATCAACGAAAGAATCTTCCCGGAACTCCGCCAGATTTATGTCGATTAATTCAATAGACTTTGGTGGATTCAGGACGGCGCACCAGCTCATAGACAGCTTGATGTAAGAACAAAACTAAGAGAAACGGTTGACAACCACACTGTCGCGCTAAATCATGCAATTGAAGGCCCTCAAGATCCCCTGACTTAACACCGTGCGATTATTTCTTTTGGGGATATCGAAAGAATAAAGTGTATTCTACTCCACCACAAAGCATCAACCAGTTAAGAGATAGTATCACACGTGAAGTCAATAGACTTAAGGAAAATCACAAGTTAATCAAAAAAGTTGTTCAATCAATGCGATCAAGGCGCAACTGTGCTTGGAAAGAAATGAAGGACATGCGGAAGGAAACGATGTTTAGAAAAGTAAAAAAATAAATTTGTATTACCCATATGAAGAGGTGTTTTTGTTAAAAATGGATTTAAATATATTTCTTGATTTTAAACTTCGAAGTTTCATTATTTTACTTCCTTGCGCAAACATAATTTTGATAGCCTCCACTAAACCCATTAGTGTATCAATATCGAAAAAGGAAATTTAATGAAATTTCCGGAAATGACAGATAACCCCCCCCCCCCGAGTGTAACAGAACTTTTGCAAAACCGGCGATATATATATATATATATATATATATATATATATATATATATATATATATATATATATATATATATATATATATATATATATATATATATATATATATATATATATATATATACCAGGCAATGGCTTCGCTACTAAGATTAATATTTAAAATCTAAAAAAAAGCAGCCATGGTTAAATTTTTATCAATTTTCTGAACTTCACCATTTGTAATTCTTTGGGTTTTAAAAAATTCACAAAATTTCGATACTTATATTTATTTCTGAATTCACCATTTTGTTATTTGATATTATAAAAAATTATTAGAAATAACTTTAATAAAAAAACATAAGTTATAACCAAACTAAGATGAAATTATTATTCAAATATTCCAGAAAATCCCCTTCTTAAATTATAGAGTTGGTGATGATATATATATATATATATATATATATATATATATATATATATATATATATATATCGCCGGTTTTGCAAAAGTCATGTTACACTCGGGGGGTTTCATCTCTCGAGAGGCTTACGTGTGTAATAGAAAAAGTTCCGCCAAACACACTTAAAGTTCTACTTTTCCTGCACGTGTCATTAAAACGTCCTTTAAATTGTGTGTCGAGAGGGAAGTGGAAAGAACCGAGATCTCTCGTCTCCTGCGTGCGGGCCACAAGTCCGACATCGGCAATCGGCTCAACATCAGCCGGATAACCGTCTACAGAGTCGCATAGAAGCTCAAGAACGAGGAAGACCTCAAAGATCGACCTCGATCAGGAAGTCGACAAATTGCCAACCGTTTGGCTGTGAGAAAGGCTTTCAAAACGGCTCTGAAGCTCAAAAAGAACTGCCGTCATGAAGAAGAGGAATATCTCGGTGCCCTGGGTCGTCAAAGTGAACGGCGGCAAGAACGCGAGGTGCATGGAAAGGCTCCTGTTCACCGATCGTATGCGAAAACAACGTCGGGAGCGCTGTCCTCGCCTTTTCGCCCCCCTGAAGAGTCATGGCGATCGAATTTTCATTTTTTTTTATGATTAAAAACCTTCACAGTCGATCCGGTCATCAGGTCGTATCTGACTCCGCTACCTGCCCCCGACCAAGCATCTGACCTCCGTGATGAAGCTGGAGGTCGTGCCTTCGAATGGCGTGAAGATACCGCCTGTGTTGTTCGCGGCCGGTTACTATCCTATTACATTTTAATCTAGTTTTTGCTACTCTCCATATTTTAAAAACATTAGGTATTTCTATTTTATTTAATTATCAGAATACTATTTATAAACCTTTAGTACAGAATGCTCCATCCACAATTGGCAGTGTGTATACAAGAAAGGAATGTGAAGGTCGTTCCAAACTTTAAAATAGAGAAGCAGATAATATTTTCCGAAACATCTCAGCATAAATATAATTCCCGAGGCGGTAAAGACAGTAATGCCTTTTATATAGATATGTTTCAAAGCTACTTTGATATCGAGAGGAACTCGGTTAAAATTATCTGCCATACAAAAAATGCAATTGTATGTAATGTTATTAAATCTTCTTTGATCAGAAAATTCCATACTTTTGAATAAGACTTGGCCTGTATAGGGTGGATGATTTATTTTAGATTGGATTCAGAGAACAATATCCAAGCATTAACTTTGTAATTAATATATAATTTATTGACATTTCCTTCTTGTTTCTTACTTGATACCCGTGTTTTTTTCTATTCTATCTGTTTGCCTGTCTGTCTCGTTCTCTTTCTCTCTCTCTCTCTCTCTCTCTACCTCCTTCTGTCTGTTTCTAGCTCTCTTTCTCTCTCTCTCTCTTTACCTCCTTCTCTGTCTGTTTATAGTTCTCTTTTTCTCCCTTTCTCTTCCTCTTGCTCTCTCTCTCTTTCTCTCATTCTTTCTCTTTTTCTCTCTTTTTTCTCTATGTATACGTATGAGTCATTTATGTGTACGTATAAATATTTTCTTCCCTTTTCAGCTTTTAAGGAATATTCATGGTTATGCTGCAATCAATATTCAATTCGATTTATAAAATGAGTCTATCTCATAAATCCACACACTTTCACTCACATATAAGTGCCCTGAATATGTTAATTTATTCACTGCTAGCAATCTAATGCTCTGATTAATTCAGGCACAAGGTATCCTCTCGGCTTGCAAACTATTTCTTAGAATCTCGGCTCAGGAGTGGCATCGTTGATCATTATTTTACAAAAAAAAAATCTCCTAAATATATGCCAATGCCATTGTTTGTTGCCACAATTACGATATGTTAAATTTACATCGCCTTAATTATTTTCCTCAGTGTCATGGCAACGTATCACGACTTATATATGACTTTAAACTTCTTCTTGCCTAAGCGAGCTAAAAACTACTTTAACTGTACATTCTTTTGCTGTATTATTGAATTACTCTTGGTTAAGTGGTAATAATCGTACGAGGGCGGATGTCAATTTGTTAACGAGTGGTGGTAAACATTCGAAGCGATGTTCTTTGCCACTGACACGTGATTTTGACGAACTCCTCCAACGCTTTTAGAGGGCGGGACGGAAGATTCCATTTAGACACTAATCGCATGCGGTTCGCGGGTTCACCCATGTCAACATATGTGTGTTTGTAAGTGTATTTGGATGAGTTTTAGCCTTCGGTTTTATTTATGAGGGATGACGAAGTGTTGATGTTATTTTTAAGAAACATCCTTGAGATAGTGAAATGTGGTTCAGTGGAAGTTTATCGTTCTGAAGTGGGAATGGGGTACTAAGTGTAGGAAAAAATCCCTTAAGCCCCCTTCTTTGATAATACCCCATTCTATAGCGAGTTGAGGGAACCAATAACTACAGAGTAACCCTCCCCATCCACATAATTTATTATACATCTACTTCGATTTTGATCCTGCTAGTAATGTACGGGGCCATAATCCTGCCACGAAAAATCTATTTAGTGGGGATCCTACGGCACTCAATTCCCACACTGGCACACCTATACTCACTTGTGAGAACGGATTAATTGCAGAGGTTTTGAAATGCATCGTTTTTGGTCCTTGTTAGTCCTTATTCTCTCCCCGCTCTTTCGTTCTTGCTTCACTCTTAGATCTTCTCTTTACATCATTTTCGCCATGACAGAAATTCAGTGTCAGTGAGCAAGAACGAAATACCAACACACATAAACAAAGGCAAAGGCACCTTCCAGTAAGGATTCCTTGAGGAAGGATGTTCAGAATTGCAAGGGAATACATAACTTCGAAGAGGGCAAGGTAAGGGTAAGGGTTTGGAATCGTGTAGTTGTGTGACGATAGAGAGATACTGTAATAAAAGAAAGAAAACTGCGTATCCAACGATGGTGTTCTTATTTCACGAATCAAAAATCATATGGAGCCATTAGGATAAAGAAAAACGAGGATAAATAGAAAGAACAAGAATAGTGAAAGTGGTGACGCATGGCTAAACTACCAATACATATATCTTAAAACCAAAATCACTGGGTCAGGACAGCTAATTATAAACCTTCAAGAACAGGTTCATACAAAGAGGACATCCTCGGGTGAAAAACCAAACGATGAGATGAATAACTAACTGGTTTCCTTCGGTAGAAGAGAGAGAATCAATGGACAAGATTCCCCAAACCGGTTAAAGAGGCAAGGAAATAATGGATCTGAGGAATCAACCCACAAGTTGCTCTTTTAGATTGTAAATTTGTAGGTGAAACAAACAAGGGTGAGGATTGAACCAAGGAGATTAGAGAACCTGAGGAGGAATCAGGAATCTTGTTATCAAGGGTGGTTAGTAATTAGTTGGGCAAACCATTACAAGATAACTGACAGAAGGAAAGTAGTAAATAAGATAAAGTTAGGCAAAGTAGACAAATTTATGGTTGTCGAGATTTATTATCTTATTTTTTACTGAAATATATCCATCACATCATTCAATGGTTGTGTACGGGTTAATTAAGAATATTCCTGCAAATTTAAAAACTAATTGTAATCATAATCATAATTTATTCACTTTAGCAATGTTGACCCTCCGTAATGACCAACAATTCGCTCTTTCAGGACTTATATTAAATCTATAATCAAATTAAGAGCTCTTGTGTATCATTATTAAATTAATAACATTAGATGGTTGTTATAATTTGTGTCCTTTCACATTTTTACCAGTTTCTATAGGGTCATCCACTCAAGTCCCTGATCAAATTAAAATCTGGGAAGTTTATTTTCTGTCCATGGATTCAGTAATGCGTTGTATTGGAGTCCTACCAATCTTTTTGTCACTTATGACTTATGACATACACTGACTAATGATAAAATACGTACGGAACATTGCTAAATCGCTTTTTGGTCGCTATCAGATGTTATAGGAGATATTTTGATATAATTATATTGTGTGTACAGAGGTTGTCGGGGAGAAAAGTGAAGGATATAATTATTTACGATGGAAATCAACCTTATGCATAGTTGATTTCGGGATTTTTCGTTCTTAGGAATAAACAGGATTCATTTCAATCTATTCTTCTCTTAGGACTTAGGTTGCTATCAAGAAAAACTAGTAAGGGCTAGTCTTTACGCTCCCAACCCTTGTATTCTGTGAACAAGTGCAGCCTTTTACTAATGTTTTCCTTAATAAGTAGGGACTTCTTTTACAGCCTCCACGAATTTGTTGTCCACAAGTCTGTACCTTACTGTGCGCGCGACCCACTTTCATCTGCCTTAGACCTATCTTGTGTAAGCTTCACAATAGTGATCGCACGATTTAAACCCTGAGTGCAACAGAAAAGATTTCCACTGCCCATGGACACCTCTCAACAACTAGAGCCCTTCTTTCTATCAGATGTAAACATCTTGTTTAGCGATCTGTTTTCTTTCAGACATATTCTAAACAGCAGTGTATGGACGTGAAATCCCACTTGGGTGTGATGCAATGGTAGCTGGATGAGTTTTTAAGTGAGGGATCCTTGATAACAAAAGAAGTCAATGATTCCAAAATGTTTGTTCTACTTACATAGTTTTCTAGGTATAATTTCTGCTACAGTGACAATGTACAGGGCATCCGCACACTGCAGCCTTAGAAGGCAATTGGCCAACCGATTAATTCGCTGTTAGGGATGAAATATTCATAATTTTGCCTCAGTGGTAATTGTTTTTATACCTAATAAATCTAAAATATTTACAAAGTAAGATAAAATCAATATAAATTAAAAATTTATTTAATTAATATCTGCAATAATACAGAAAACACATGAATCTCTAAACCAGAATTTAAGACAATCATATGAATAGAATTATGTCTGTCACAATTGGCCTCTTTTCTAATAGTATAAAGAGCCAAAATCAAATACCACTTTACTTAAAGAAACACATACTCAAGTACATTTCGAAACCTCCCTCTGGTGTGGACACTCATACTCGTCCACTTCAAAACCTCTCTCCGGTGGTGACACACATGCTCAAGCACATTTCGAAACCTCCCTATGGTCGTGATAGTTACAGACACACACAAAGAAACCCGCTTCGGATTCTTCTCATCTTCAGTTCTACAGCCATTTCCTTTCTATTTCTTCTTATCCATTTTCCAATCTCTCGTGCATCTTTGACCTTTTTTTACCCCTGTTAACGAGCGCACAAGCATCTTTTCATCATTTATCTAAATTACAGACAATTGCCCTCCATCGAATGACACAAACTGTACAAAAGGCTAAAGATGCCTTCGCAATGACCCAATCAGTAAGGAGAAACGAGCACATAAGGGACGGGGCTGAGACGGAATTGACCCTTCGTATCCCAGGGTCAAGCGTGCCAACATGCGAGGGAATTCGCGAGAAGATTTTTACAGCCGGTCAGGTAAGGAGAGGAGAGAGGGCAGTCTAGGTCATGCAGGGTCAGTAACAACAAGTCGATGGTTATTTCGGCCCATCCTTGGGTAAGTAACAACTATTGGCTCCTGTAAGACATCTGGCTATACCGTGACATCGTCGGAATTTCACGCATACTCATCCTTATATATAAAACCTAAGGTGCGACAATATGGCTTAGGTGCTTCTTTTATAAGCACCCCGTAATCGTTTGGGTTGGCCATATACCAGTTATTTAATGCTTCTCATCGATGTGATGCTTACTTGCTAATTTTTGGATGCCATTCTTTGATACGAATCTTCTCACCAAATGAAAACAATGAGTTTATGTGGATAGTCTTAGTGGGCGATAAATAGGTTCAAATCAGAAACAGTGAGTGGTCAGGTCTTCTCAGCATTCAAAACAATGAATTCGTGCCTAGAAGGCCAATATGGCTGAATTATGGATCGAAATCAGAAAGAATGAGGGTCAAAGTGAAAGGAAGGCACGAATCAGCAAAAGAGATAAGCAGTGTCAGAGGCAACATTAGACTGACAATCAACACTTCCTTTGAAGATGATGAGTTTGGATCTTTTATAAAAAGCGTGAATCGCAGGATGAAGAAATCTCCTAGTGGAAAGTTAGAGTATAATTGAAGTTTTAGGGTTGAGTTATGCGAGTGAGAATGGTTGGCCTTGATAGGATCGAAAGCTCCAAAGTTCTTACGCCTAAATCTTAGATAATAACGACCCAGAATGAAAAATGGGTAGGCCTGCCGGAAATATTTGTGGTTGCTGAACTTTGCTACTTCATATTATTGAACAAATAAGTGTTACCGTTACTCTTATATAATTATTTATCTGTAATAGGATGTTAGATGCAGCATGAACAACCTTGCTGCTGCTGGCTAGAAAAATATATGCCTTCTCACCACCAACTTAAGCAGTTTTTCTTCCTGGTCTAATTACTTGCAAGAAGATCTGTGTCTAAGTTTTTCGCACATTTTCACTTTTTCTAGTGTCACCACTTTCCTTAGAGGTCTTTCCTTACAAAAGTTCTGTGGGATATGCCCTCGTTATTTCACTTTTGATTCGGGAAAAATAATATTTGTTTATTCATTTTCTGTCACACTCTAAAATAATTAGATTGGGAAGTTTTCATCTGAGTGAAGCATCCAAATTTAATAATTAATTAATACTTTAAACTTTACTCCCTATTACCACTTAACTTCTACGATGAATTTGAGCTGGTAGCCGGATGAGTACTCGGTTTGTACCCGATGAATAGCGCGATGATATATGGTCTAAAAAGACTAAACCATTAAAGAATGAAATTATTAAGGAAATCGATTCACAATGAAATAAATGATTTTAATAACACGCCATTATTAATTACTATGAACACGTGCGATCTTTTTAGAGAATAGCAGAATAATTGAACTTACAATTAGATCAATGGAAAATGAGTTAAAATAATAGAAGGTCTGACCACTGATATAAAAGCTGCTACGTCATATGAATCATTTCAAAACCGTGGAAGGAGGTAATGATATCAGTCTTGAGAACAATACCCGGGTGAACAGGGTTCTTATTGAAAACACGAACCAGTTCGAGACGAGAAAAGGTAGACCAGCCTTAAAGTGAAGAGTTGAAATCGGATAGGTTGGGCACATTGCACCTGATCATGAAAGTCTGAGAGTTCAAACTCCTGTAATCTACCTCTTAAGGATAAGGAAGCATGGTAATGGTAGGGAACTCTTGTAGTAAATGGTAAAAGCGTGGTTAAGCCGAGGGAGACTTAGAAATAGGAGATAACTTTATGAAGAGGAGGAAAGAGAGAGAGCAATGAAGTGTGGTCGACAGCTTTAGGATTCCGGTCATCTCCTGTGCGATTGAGTGGGAGAAAAAATCGAGGCCCACTATAAAAGACTCAATCTCACGATCACTAAATCCATCGAAAATCATGGCAGAAAACGAGCGGGACTTGGAATGCACCATTTCAATAAGTTTTTATGTGCGAAGAGTAAGCAATGCGTAGGACAGGATCCAAAGGAGAGTAAGTTTTGTCATTAGCATAAGCAGAAAGAACGCTGTATTCTGCATCAGTGTCAACCAGAAATACCAGAAAGCGGGTTTTGATTGCGAAAATGTAGACCAGCCGATAGAGACATCAAAGAAAGTTGACCTAGAATTCGTTTGCCTTTGTAGCTTAAAGTTCAATAGGAAGGTAGAATGAGGAGAAGGACGAAGGCGAGCCCGAGGAGGAAAGTCTACAAGGATGTTTAAACTTTACAAGGCCATTTTACCATAGTCTATGGAACCAGCCGAGATCTTAAGATGAATAGCGGGGACAGTCAGAAGAAGTAAAAGAAACATGTCAGTAAGTCTTTACTTTAGCGAAAGACTTCCTTCGTTGGTTACTCATTTGATCAGAGGACGATCTGCGTCTCCAAAGTTGGTGGTTCTTTTCCTGCCGCCTCAAACGCCTTCCCCAGTGACCTAACTCTAGGTGTCGAACTTCTCTTAAAATTGCTTACATATCTAAAGTGTTCGACGAAGAAGATATTCGCACATGATTGTACGCCAAGTGTGGCGTACAATTCTGTTGACTATTGCACCTGCTCCCAAATATACTCATTAGTAAGGACACTCGTAAGATTATTATACATATAATAAAAGTAATTATTTTTATATATCATCGAGAATTTTAACTATCTTGTCGACATCTCGCAGACTCCCAATCGGTTAATAGGGTGTGACATGCTACGATAGGACCCACACAAGAAGCTCCCTAACCTGATTTAAGAAACGAGTGGGATATCGGTCCTCACCCCTTAGTAAGTAAAGAAATTATACTCGAGGCAAGGCTTTAGGCGATGAGTATAGCCTTTTTTATTCATCAAAGTTATTTGATGATTTGCTGCTAGACGAATGAGGCAAGCAAAATGTTCGGTGCAGCTATGGACGGGGTTGCAGTGAAGCCTGTAGAAGTGGCTGGCATCAATCCAATGCACATCCTACGGTCCAATATCACTAACGTTGTGGATACCGGTGAAACTGCCATCATACAGGCTATAATGACGGTAATGTCAAAAAAAGGATGAACGGAAATACCGCGTCAAAATTGATTAATAAATAGTAAAAAATAAAAATAAACAAAAGTCTTGCCAAAAAAATATATGTACTGTAATTAATATAAACCAGTGTTGTTTTTGTCTGTAAATATGAAATTTATCAGAATTACCACCAATTTAACATCTATTTTACTAAAGTTTAGATATGAATAGATTTTCTAGATTTGCAATTGTAATGTAAGTCACTTCATGCTTCAGAACACAAACATTGTATCCCATCATGTTTTATTTATACGCTCCTTGGTAGTGGCGTTCAAAGTAAAGTATATCCTGGTGGAATTGCTCACCTTGCTTCTCTGTTTACACTTACATCTTCTACTTGACATAGAATATGTTCTGAATGTGCCACCGAAGGGTACTTGCAATTGCACAAACGCAACAAATAAGTGCATTAATTGCAGGGAACCACCGGACAATGGCTATGCTATGCTCCAAAATAAAAAGTTTCTAAATAGAATGAAAGGGAACTCCTGGAGTAAAGGACAATTAGAATAAACACCTCTTAAACAGAGCAGCAAAAAAGAAATTTCAATTAACACATCGCTACCTAACATCCCCTGAGGCATGTATGCTAAAATATACACATGCGTAATACATGCACACGTGAAAAACGCACTTCAACCAGGGGCATATGCAAATATACTAAACTCATTCCTAAAAGCGAATGGATTAAAAACCATCAACATAAAAAAATCAAGTCGACTCATTGCCAATTTTAAACATGCAAATGAATGAAACGAACAACAAAGAAGACAAACATAAAAAAGCACAAATATCAGAATCAAAAGAAGGTAACATTAAAGAGAACTCGGATTCCTTTAAAAAAAAACAGACGAGAGTAAGACGAAAATGCAGAAAAGGAAGAAATCAAGGTCGGGAAGGAACCCCTTCCCAAGGGCAAAATCTGCCAGCCCTACTCCCATATCCACGATAAGAGGAAGTCAGGAAACCAAGACAATCGAAATCAATATAAACAGACCAAGGAGAGAAACACCATTTAAACACATCGGTAAGGACAAGGTAAGGAATAAAAGGACCGATATCGGATAAAAAAAACTACCCCAAACACCACGAATACGACGAAACATACATTTTTACACGTAAATACGAACGTATGGAGAGAGAGAAAGCAAATTGCTCGAAATATCTTTTGAAGAATTTTTTTACAAAAAAAAATAAATTAAGAAAAGATAGGACAAGAACTCACACTGCAAATAGCCCAAAAGGGTAAGAGGAGACCACACTCCTTCTTTCCAACCTATATGATAAAGATTATCCCGGCAAAATAAGAAATCTATACACAAAAGACCTTCACTAACAAGGATATACCAAAAGGAAGGCACCAATCTAACTTAACTTGATCCAGGATTTAAGAATATGAAAATGTAAACAAACAGAATTGACTAAGAGTTATCCCAAAGGGACCAACTGATAATGCGTAAATTTATTTAGATAATTTTACTAATTATCTAATTAGAACACATTATATCGAAGCATAAACAAGGGGAAAAGAGTGATGAGAGAGAAAGATAAACTAGTAGTAGAAAAAATAAACATAAAAGTTTGAACGACTAAAAATAGCACAAATATAATATAGACAGATTCTATAACAATGAAGGAGAGACTGATACTCAGGCACCAACTCGATAAACTGACTATTTTTAAAACTATATTACTCTATAAAATGGAAAGAGATTAGCATGACCCCATGCAACCTAGCATTCACTTTCAAGCCTACTACTTCATCTCATGTCTCCCTACACTTTCTCTACTATCATTGACTTTAGACACGTTGAACACATTACACAAGGGACAGAAGAATTAAAATAAATAATGAATAGACAAGCTCATAGCTCAATTCGTTGTCCAGATCCCACGTAAAGCTGTAGATTTACCCACCGCCCTGGTCACCTGTCAACCCTAGTACTGTATTTCCAGCTTTGCTATCTTTACTCTTCCTTTCCTTCTCAGTCACGCGTCTTATCTGTTTCTCCTGCTGGAGCCCGCAAGAGCTCTGGGGGTAGAAGTGGGGAGATTAGGGGCGGGTGAGTCTTCCGAAACTTTCTGTCTTTCAATTCTCACCTCTTACCTTCCCTTTAATTTCATTTGAAATTAAGATGGAAACCAGTCACTTCTGAAACTAATCTCTTGAATAAAGTTTTTTCGAGGAACTTCGTCTCATTCTTGTAACTCATTTGGTCCTAAAAAGTTTGAAATTATAATTATGAACCTAATAGAGTTAGTATTATTACTATGTTGAGCAAATGGAATTTTTAATCACAACATTTTTTGTTACTTTCTACATCTTTCAGGAAAATTAAAATATTTCCAGTTTGTCAATGTGCTTTATTATTATCATGGTAAAACACAACTAAATTGGTAATTGGTACCAGTGCATAATTCTTGGTGTCATGAGAATCTCATTTTTGAAAGCACCCATGATAATCCTCAATGCTATCAGTTTGTCGCCCAGTTTTTCCACGATCATCATTATACCAATGCAAAGCTTTAGAGCAAAGGCGGCATTGAATCATTTCATGTGGCGAGAGCTCTTGGGATTTTAAGAAGGTTTTGTGATACTAAAATCCTAAAATAACGGCCTATAAGATAAATCGTAAACTACGTAACTTTTTCCGCGACTTTGAACAGGAACAAAGACGACTTTTTTGAAAGTCGTTTCTGTTATCGCGCTAAAGTTTACTTTGTAATTTAGCGGAGTCGCACCAGGAGAAAAAGTCGCAGTCGCAAGTCGCACTGGGTGGGGAGGGGGGCAAAATAGAGTGGCAAAGTCGCAGTCGCACCTGGAAAAATGAAATTCATGCCCAGCTATGATATTTTGTTTTAAAACTTAAAGAATTTTACAAGCGTGGCATTTATAAGTTTGTCGACAGATGTATTGAGATTCTAGGAAGTAACGGAGGTTATGTTTATAATTTCAATATTTCCATAGTCATAAGTTTTTATAAATTTTTATTATACACCCTAAAAACGGACATTACTTTCGTTCCAACCTGATATTTGCAAGAAAACTTGGTTACACAAAGATTCAACAAGTTAGCTGAACCTCCTTTGACAAAACAAACAGTAACCAGACGGATTGAAAACTCTCTCCCCCTCCTCTATCATCTCTCTGACCAAAAGGAACATCCCATCAAAACTTGTAATGTTTTCCCTGGCTATGGACGAATCAAATGACTTTTGTAAGACTGCTAAAATGTATATTTTTAGGAGGCATTGACAAAAATTGCAATGATTTTAGAAGAACTACTTTCATTTGAACCCGTGCATATCATAAACAAAGTAGCTGATATCCTTAAAAAAGATAAAATTATGTTGAAAAATTTTGAAAGATATTTAGAGGAACTTGTTAGTATTTGTACTAAGGTTGCTCCTTCAATAGTCGGCAACAATATTGGCAGTATAACTTTGCTAGAATTTTTTTTGAAGTCGCCCTTTGAAATGCTACTATCCACCAAGAATCCTTGTGCGAAAAAAAAAAGGCAAGATGTAATGTCAATGTCGTGAAATGTGTCAAGATTACTAAATCGACGGAAATTTAGAGAATACTGTGAATTTCAGAATTCGAATATGGCATTATGGTGATCTCCTTCTTCATTGTGAATTGTGTTGGGTCTCAAGAGGGAGGTTGTACGGCAGTTTTAGAAATTAAAAATTATTGTTTATGTTTTTGTAAGAGGAAAAAAGTAGTTGCGTTAGGTAAGAGACTTAGTATGTGACAGTCTCTGGTTATTGGATTTAGCATTATTATTAATTGACATAACTAATCTACGTAATGATCTGAACATAAAATTACAAGGCTAAAATAAACAATTTCCAACTTACTAAATTAAATGACATCACTGCAATTAAAATGAAATTAAAGTTGTGGATTTTTCTGGTACTCGCAGAAACGGGAAATTTGACCCAAATTTCTACATTTGCAAATGCAAAGTAAAAGAAAGATTCGATGGGTGCGGAATTGATCTTGTAAAATATATGTAATGAAAAAATAAAATTACTACAGAATTCCTATAAAGTTCGCTTTCAAGTTTTTTTTAAATAAGAAAATGATATACACACATTTATAAGCCCATTTTCTATTAGTGATCAACAAATAAAGATATATTCTTAATGACCTAATGATGGAAATAATTTATTTGTAAACTAACTCCATTTTAAAAGTAAAATTTGAAGAGCAGCCTCTGGTTTGTATAGGTTTATTGTGCAATAGCGTACATTTATACATGATATAATACAATAATAATATGAAATAATAATATATAAATACACATAACATAAACGTACATATTACACAAAACTGGGAGCCCGCCGGTATCGGTGTGCAGCAAGACGCGGCGGACTGTCCCATGCGTGGCTTGTCTGCTGCTAGTGGGTGGCGGCGGTCCTCACCACCCGTCGCCCGGCTGGGCGCGGGCGGCCATTAGCGTGGAGAGGGTGCTGTTCTCAGCACCTAGCAGCCTCTTGTTCCAAGTGGTGCTGATTTGTTAAACTTTTGAAAGACTCCAAATCTCGTAAAGTTCATTCATCCTTATATGTTTTTTTCAATTAAAATCATTTCTCCAGACAATTTAATTTCATAATTTTCGTCTTTCTATATTTTATCTTTTAGTTAAGGGGAAACTTATTAATAATAAGCAGAGATCAGGGATGAAAGTGCTACCTTTGAAGAACTTAATTATTTTATTAAAATCTTGCTATATATTAACTTTTTTTTCGTTTTTAGTGGTCAAAAATCTTTTGGGGGCAAATCGCAACAAACTCCTAAAATATTTAGCGTATGGTGTATAAAAAGTTTTCCACCTCTGCTACAGAGGATTTAAGTTTTTCATTAAAATAATTGGAGAACATTTTTTTCAAATTCAAATATATGTAGAGATAATCCAGAGTGTTCAATATAATCAAGTAATTCAGTCTGGAAATGAATGACATCTACACTGTCACATACATTAGTAAATGAAATTACTTCATAGTTCAGGAAACCGTCCAATACAGGTCTGGGTGATGCCTCTCCTCATTTCATTGAATCCAAACGTGATGCAATTCCTTCGGAATACTTCAGCTGAATTGCCGAATAGTGGATAGATAATGCCAAGGCATTCATCCTTAAATATATAGATTTTGCTGATAAAATCATCTCTCTAGGCAATTTAATTTCATCTTACTGCAATTTATCTTTTCAAGAAAAACTGAGGATAGTTCTGTTCTTCCTGAATTAATCGCATATTTATCTCCAAATGCTACTAAGTGAACCTGCTCTGTAAATAGAAACTTTTTTATGCTTGCATTCTCCATGTAGGTTTAATTTGCTATTTTGACCACTGGAAGATGTTATTGGAAAACATCAAAGTTTATCGTGAAAATTCCCTTCGCCATAAATGTTAAATATGGTCCTGTCTACAGCTTCGAAACTCTCTTTCCTAATCATTAACCACACCTCCCAAATAATAATCTCTATAGTTTGGCACAATTTTGCCGTGTTTAATTTTTTATTAATATTGCACACAGCATTTTCTTTTATTCCGATTGGTATTATAATCTAGAATGCGATGTTCTTCCACTAGGAATCATGTTGCTGCAATACCAGATGATATTACCTCAATTGCCACATCTCTATTTCCCCTAACTTTTGAAATGATCAAGTTAATGAGAAAGTGCTTGCCTGTTTCTCCTGAAGCATCACTCAAAATCATCAAAGAAGTTACATATAAAGTAATTTATACCACTTTTTAATTATTGAATAGAGCTTCATTGTGTTTAACAAATCGCTTCGGCTCTTCCCTGCAGCACTTTAGCTTTCGTAATAATTCAACAATATCAATTCACTAATTATTAGCAGCATTTCTTTGTTAAGGCAACTTTTAGTCTCCAAGGATTTTTTCTCAAACTTTTAGGTATACAGAAGAGTTGGATTATAATGTGCATCATTTATTCAAAGTTCAAGATCATTGAAAGCTCTCATTTCCTTTTGAATGTATTTTTCCTATATTTAATGCTTGAATCGATCTTATAAATCTGTTGGATATTTTAACTCAATATATGTCAGCGGTAGAACGAATAACTCTCTCTTAGCTCTGAAAAGTGTTCTTCTCTAAGCGTCTTCCATAGTATTTTTGCCAGTGATATTCGTTTTGCAACAATCATCTCTTTCTGAAGACATCTTTGTGTGATGTAAAAACATCTCCATCATATCTTCATGGAATCGGAGGATACTGCAACTTTGACATGATAATGGTGTCTTAAATAATAAAGGTCACCACATTTTAGGTGACAGTATACCCTACCCTCAATACATTGGTCTCCAAAATATTTCGATAATGCCCTACCATATTTTACAAAATATAAATTATTGGAATATGTTCATAAAACAGCCTTCTTGCAAATGGATCGCTAGTTCAAGATCCCTGAATTCTAAGCAGTATTAGCCATATTATTTATTATATATATTTTGAACAACGGCAGCATCTCTAGAAAAATAGTGGTTTCTTTTCTGGCCGTGCACTTGAAGGGGATCATGAGCAAGAGCTTCACATGAAACGATATATCTTCGGATCAAGTAGTATGATTTTATTTTAATTTCCCATGATAATTGAAGTGTTTCAAGCGTTGCATATTATTAGAGACCCCCATTCGACTCCACTCCACCCTAGAGTGATTATTTGATTTCTCTTCCTCCTTGATGTCTTCGAAATCCCCCACCCCCGCATTTTTGGAGCTTGTCTCGATGCACAACATAAGAATCATTCCCACCAATGTATGGATTCTCAATGTATGGATTGGAGATACCTCTTACTGCATGCTCCATGTTTCTAACACGGTGAATTGCTGCTATCATATGCCTCATGAACGATGTGCTCCAATATTAAATCATGACCTTCTTGAACTTTATTTGGATCTGGAATTTCGGCTTTCACAAATTTATCATAATCCTGTAGTCTAGATTTTGAATCTTGGTCTAACCGCAGTAAAGAGTGCAAGTGGAAAAGGCCCCATTTTAGGTATTCCACACTCAGGACGTAAGCAATAAATTTGTCAAATAAATCAGCCACTCCAGTTAATACCTTCATTAAAAGATTTTATCTCCAAGTCAAATACTCTTGCCATTAAAATTCTGTCCATCAAGGGGCTTCTTATCCAAAAACAGATGTTGTATGATTTCAGACCAATGTCAATTGCCTATAATTATGGTGAAAAAAATTTGCTTCATATATTTGGTCCACATATAAATGTTTCTGAAATTATTATAATCATTATGGATAATATTAATAATTCTTTTTCTCCCCTTGGATCATATGTTCATTTCTTTATAGTTTTTTTTCTATTCCCACTTCACCTTGGTAATGCATTAGTATTTGCTTCTTAAAATGTTGTTTATTAATAAAAAAAACAAAAACAAAGGGCTACCCTTGACTTATTTAAAATTATTTATTATAACTATTATTATTATTAATTACATGTTTTATATCCTTTGCATAGCAAAAAGATGTTTGCAAGCTTTTTTTCAAGCACCTTTTGTTCTTGCTGATCCTATTTATGTATAGTGTCCTGAGGTAATTTATTTTAGCGTGTTTTTTCTAAATATTTATGGGTTTCAGGAATGCTTGTCCTAAAACCGACAAGCGAACAGTTTTATTTATATAATATAATTTTATATTTGTGTTAAATAAATTCAATATATATATATATATATATATATATATATATATATATATATATATATATATATATATATATACACTTATATATATATTTTAATCGTAACAAGTTTTGTTAAAAGCGACAGCTAATTTTGCGATTGTGATTCTTTTTTCACATCTTTCAATTTGTCTTATATTTGCCTTTATGTCTGGATTAAGTCCATGTATAAGTTCTCCAAAGTTCATTATAGCACGATTTCGAAATTATAGCGAGGGAATAGAAGATTCCTTAGGTAAAAAACACTTGATTTATCTGACGCGTTTCGTTACAACTCGTAACATCTTCAGAGATACAAGAAAATACAAGAAAAAATGATAAGAATTGTTTTATTTATCATGGATAGACGGTAAACGTACAGACGAACATAGAAGTCACTCAGGTAGGGTGCACTGTCAAACTCCTTGACAGGTAGAAGATTAAATTTGCGGTCGTATTCTAGATAAATAAATGACCTGGATACCTGAGATTAGCTCTCCCGTGCGTTTCTATTCCGATTTTTGTTGCTAGGTAGTATTCCATTCGAATTGAATTGATTATTAATTTTTGGTTGTTTTCCTTGTATGTGAATGGCTTCTGGAAATAGTAATTGTCGGCGATCAGGTGCGGAGTCAATAATTTTAGTGTTCTCTTCTAACATTTTTCTGCTGAGAATTATTGCATGGTTTTGGCTGGTATGGTTTTTGGGGGCGCCATTCGTCAGGTGATAATTTTGTTTCAGTCATACCAATATATGAGTGGGGGAGGAGCTTGCAGTCTCCTAGGTTTTATTTCTACTCATATATTTCATGGGTTCTTTGCTTAGGTTCAGGTTTCGGCCTCAGATTTTTTTCCATGATAAGGGGGGCGGTTCGTCTAGATAGGTTGTATAGATCGGTTGGTAATTTCCTTGATTATCCTTTCGTCTGTTCGGTACGCCGTGTTCATGGTATTTTTATAGGTGAGTTTTATGTTGTTTTATCTGTTATTGTTTCCGTTGTTATTCTCTTCTGTGAGGTAGAATTGGTCCATTTTCCTTTTTATAGCTGCCTGTATTTCATGGTTGCTCAATCCATTGTTGACGAGTATTTGTGTAGCTCTCTCTATCTCATTATGCATATCATTCCATGTATGGCAGTGAGTGAAGGCGCGGTTGATATAAACGTTAATTACACGTTTCTTGTATCGTTGAGGACATTCACTCTCTGCATTCATGCAGAGGCCTGGATTGGTGGTTTTAACGTATACTTTAGTTGAGATTTTGTCATTGTTTAAAGTGGTTAAGGTATCAAGAAATGGGAGTTGGTTGTCCTGGCTTCTTTCAATTGTATAATTGAGGGACGAGCATTCTTTAAATACTTGTTGGAGTGTTTGTATTTCTTCTTCCGTTTCTACATTAATGTAAATATCATCTATGTATCGGCAGTAGATGTGGGGTTTGGGTAGTTTGGCAAAAACTCTTTCTCCAACGGCTCCCATGTAAAAATTTGCGAATAAGACTCCTAGGGAAGAGCCCATAGCAATTCTGTCTACTTGACGGTACATATCCCCCTTAGGACCATGGAATGGGGCTTCTGAAGTGGAGGCTTGAAGGAGTTGTTTTAGGGCAGCTCTAACTATGTTAAGAAGGGTGGGGGGGGGGGGGTAATCGTTCTGGTCTAAAACACGTTGTAGTATTATTTCGATAGTTTCAGCGACCGGAACATTTGTAAAGAGAGATTCCACATCCATGGAAGCTATAACCCTTTTAAGGGCAGTGGCTCTGAGGATATCAATAAAATCAGTGGATGATTTTATAGTATAGAGTCGGGGCATATAAGATGTTAGAATTTGTTTAGAAATTTGGCTAGTTCATAAGTGGGGGTGGGGATTTGACTTATTATTGGTCTTAGAGAGTTTTCTGCCTTGTGGGTCTATCTTTACATTACCGTAAGCATAGCCGGGGGTGAAGTCTTCAGTTATTTTCTTAATTACCAGGTTGGCTTCAATGACTTTGTTTACTTTCTTTTTAATGTCCTAAATTGTGTTCCTCGTATTTTTTTTTAATTTAGTTTGATCACTAAGTATAGCATTCATTTTGGTGAGATACTCATCTGCGGGTAATATGACGAAGATAGCTGCTTTGTCTGCCTTTCTTATGGTAATCGTGGGGTTATTCTTAAGTTGTTTAGTGCCCTTGATGAGGCGAAAAGTAAGAACCTTGGACTTAAAGATACCTCTGTCTTTGCCTGCTTCGGCGAGGAGCTCTGCGGCCAGGGTAGGTTTTATAGTGATTTTTCGTTCTTCTTCCAATTTGTGTATGTCGTCGAGGAGAGTTTCAATATTTAGTCACTTTTGATGTATGTTAGGTTTAGCTATATAGTGGCAATTAATTCCGAGGTTTAAGAAGTCTTCTTGTTCTGGAGTTAAGGGTAGTTCAGAGAGATTTAGGTACCCTTGAGTAGATTCGGATAATTTTAATGGGCTTCCGTTTATCTTGGCTAGTTTTTTGAGGGTCCGCGTGTGGGTAGTAGCTTCGTGGTGTCGTAAAATTTGTGCAAGTTCTTGTTCAATGTTGTTTTTCAATACGGGGGCTAGATTGTTTTCTTTCCATTTTGTCTGTAGTTGTATCAGCTCCCTTTGTGCGATGTTACCATCTATTTAAATCATTTATATAAAACTAAGGACTCTGAAAACTAAAGGTTAAAACAAATCATTTAAAATAATCAATAGAAGAAAAACGAGCACCATTCATGCAATTTTTAAGGTTTAGAAACAAAAGAAAAGTTAGTTGCGGCTAAGTGAATTGTATACGGGGCATGAGAGATTAATTTCCCAGCGATTTTTTTGCAAAGTAGAAACTTTATAAAAAAAAACGGAATAAGCTGCGGTGTTATCGTAATGATAGGTGACTCTTCGATGAAGTTTTCCCGGGCACTTCTCCACTATACCCTTCGAAAAAATCAACAAGTATCACACCTTCGTCATCCAAAAGCGAAGGCCATGAATTTTCCTCTTGGTAGTTCAGACCTTGCTTTGATATGGCCTCTTTCACCTACTGGCCAACATTGTCTACACTACTCTTTGTCTTCCAGATTATATTGGTAAATACAAATCTCATCTCTGCTTACAATTCTTTGCAAAAGAACTTCAGTATCTTCAGCCCACATGTTCAGAATTTGCATTGGAAAAGTAGCTATCTTCTCCAGCTGATTGATCTACGCGCAACAGTTTCGACACCCATAAAGCAGAAAACTTACTGAGTTCTTTACGTGGGTCAAGATGGAATAAAATGAACCTACGAATATTAGAAATGTACAGAGTATTGCAAAAGTCCTGTTACACTCGTTACGGTGCTTTTAACGAAAGACACATTGATAGTTTTGATGCAGAGAAACACGTTTTTATTGCGTTAAATTTGTAATATTAATAAATGTGGCCGCCCTCGTCGGCGACAACGCACTCGACGCGATTGTTGGACCACATGCGGCTGACGGAGGACTTCAGCTCGTTGACCTTGTTGTGGCGGACCTTGAGGCCTTGCCCTCCACATGCCCCCACAGGTTGTAGTCGATGGGATTGAGGTCGTGTGACTGCGGAGGTAATTTTTTCCTCGACCAGAAGTTCATGTTTAACCACAACCACTGTTGCACGGTGTTAGTCGTATGGGTCGGGACACCTTCCTGTTGAAAGATGCAGTCCGCCTTTTTCGTGATCTTTTTCACCCAGGGTGAGACTTTCGTAGACAGGATGTCCCAGTAATCGACCGCGGTGCGACTGTAACCGGCCGCGAACAACACCGTCGGCATATTCTCGCCATTCGAGGTTACGATGCCGAGCATCATCACGTATGACAGGTGCTTGGTCATGGACATGTAGCAAACCTCGGATATTTTGAAAAAAGGACAATTCGATTGTCATGACTCTTCAAGTCGTTGAGAAGGCAACTGCAGCATTCCCGACATTGTTCTCGCATACGGTTGCTGAGCAGAGGTCGTTACACGCATCTCAATCTTTTGACACCCTCTTTCTTGGCATCACTGGCGTCTTTGAATCACTTTCAATGGTCTGTATTACAGCCAAACTGTTGAAAATATGAGATCTGCCTGAACGCAGTCGATCTTTGAAGTCTTCTCCGTTATTTAGCCTTTCCGCGACTCTGTGGAAGGTCAGCCGACTGGCGTTGAGCCTTTTGTTGATGTCGATTTATTGTGGCCCACGCGCAGGAGAGCAGAGATCTCGATTCTTTTCACTTTCATCTCGACACACAAGGGAAAAGACGTTTTAATCACACAGGCTGGAAAAGTAAACTTTTTGAAAGATACAAAAAATGACAAGTGTGACAGAATTTTTGTAAAACCCATTACCTGCTATCTATTCCTTTTTTAATCGACGGCCCTCTTCAGTTATTGCCCTCACACGTGATGTTTGCTTCCCTAACTGATTTAGACGGTCTGCCACTACAAATATTGTCTTCAACCTCCTATCTTCCATCCCAAAGCGATTTATCCATTTATAAACAGTAGGATTTCAGGGGGCACTGTACTCATAAACTTTTATTAACGTATAAACCAACTTGACCATAAATTTGATGTTTGAACTTGCTTCAACTACGATTGAATCCATGGTATCACTGCGAATTACAAATTTAAATTGTTGCCATGTCATTCAAAATGAAGCAAAGTAATTTATTTGTACTTAAATAATAGCACATATGTAGAAGTCTAAATCAGTATAATTAGAATTTCAGTGGGTATCCGGTTCTCTTTTTATATTTCCTTTTTAAAGACCACTCGGATATATATATATATATATATATATATATATATATATATATATATATATATATATATATATATATATATATATATATATATATATATATATATATATATGCAGATACACCCACAAAGGAAACGTGAAAATCGATTCCGAGCGCTTTCTTTTATCTGCATAACTTTCACTCCCGTGCACTTTGTAAGCTTTTTTCACACGAGTGTGTATATATATATATATATATATATATATATATATATATATATATATATATATATATATATATATATATATATATATATATATATATATATATATATATATATATATATATATATATATATATATATATATATATATATATATATATATATATTATTGAAGTCCACAGCTATGGCAGCGTTAGTAATTTTAACTTGTATTTTCTTAATATTTCTTAAAAGTTTTTTAACGGGGTCTTCGAGGCGAGAAAAAAGATCCGCGAATGACATTCTTTATTCCTAGACGTCTTTCGACCATGTAGGGTCATCTTCAGGGAATGAACAGAAATGGAATTATTGGAATTGGAATTTCAAAAGTGGTGAATATGTGGGAGAATAAGATAGGATAGATATAAATAATTATGTAAAAGGAGAGATGATTGATGTGGTGATAATGGCAGGGTAATAATGTCAATGATATGTGTGATGAGGAGTGTGTGTGTACCAGGTTGCTTGGCAATCGCTTTATGTTGCTTTATTTTGATTTATTTTACTCTATTTATTTTTTATGAGCATAAAAGCCTTTGTTTTATTGGTTTCATAAATAGTTATTTATTCATTGTTTTCTATTTCGAGGGAAGTGTTCGAGCCTTTGTTTTTCTTTTTCTTTTTAAAGTTTTACTTCTTTTTTTCGGTAGTTTATGGAATTTTTGGTGCACTCTCGAGTGCTGTATCTTATTTATTAAATTTATGTTAATTTATCTTCTTAATACTGGTCTATCTACTTATTCATATATATATATATATATATATATATATATATATATATATATATATATATATATACTTTATGCATACACACAAATACATATATATAAATATATTTTATTTTTACTATTATTAAGTTTCTAATTTATCTTCTTAAAAGCTAATTATACACTTAGGGTCTTCCTCCGGTATTCTAGCTATATATTGGTTCGATTTCATCTTGCATATTTGTTCGACTACTTTTAAACCTTTGCTTAAAGTGTAGTTTCCTGGATTCTCTTTCGGTGGGTATAACTTTATTTAATGTTTCATTTGGTAGTTCCTCCTCTAATTGGTGCCATACTTTTTGGGGCACGTTCGTGAAGGAATTGATTGATTGGTTTTAACTTTACTCTTCGATGTAGTTCTATTGATGGTATTACTTCCAGTCTAGAGGTGTTAGTTAGAAATCTGGTCGCGTAATTTTGGACTACTTGTAGTTTTAACATTTGCGTTTTGGATAAAGTGTTAATCGGAATGACGGGGTACGTTAAAATGAAACGAACTAGGGCTAGGTTTTTGAATCTTTGTAGAGAGGAAAGGGTCCTTTTTGCTTGTGTAGTTTTTTGGCTCACATGCATACTGTACCCGTTTTTGGAGAATATTAGGCCGAGTACCTTATCCTCTTCACTGTAGGGGTAGTTGATGTTGTTGGTGGTGACTCGGTACGTCTTCTTTCTGTTCATTGGTATGATTTGGAATTTTGTGTTATTTGTTTTTATTTTGTGTTTCCTCTCGTATTTATTTATATTTATGATCTCCCTGACAATGCGCAGCGCGATATCCCCTGGGTGTTGTCTATCACTGGCGATGATCTGCGTGACATTGTCGGCCAGTTGGATATAGATGTTGCTTTCCTCTAAGGGTTGAGGGAGGTTCCTGGTGTACACTGTGTACAACGTAAGGCTGAGGCACCCAACTTGCCAGACCGCTGCTTTTAGAGTGAAAGGACTGCGAGTGTAGTTGTTGATGGTGATTTTCGCCTTCCTGTCTTCCAGATAGCTACACAAGATTCTGCTTAGGTTTGTCTCGAGACCGAGCTGGATTATTTTTACTTTAAGGCCTGGCACCCATACCTTGTAGAAAGCTTTGGCGACATCGCAGAGTGTTAAGTCCACTCTGTCGCCTCTTGCTATATCGACTGCGATCTTCTCGGTAATGAGTGCCAGTGCTGTCTCTGTACCTCGTCTTTTCCTGAATCCGTGTTGTTGTTCATTTTGCATATCATTTTCTTCCAGGAAGGTCTTTAGTCTTTCATTGAGTAGCTTCTCCATTAGTTTGCCGATGAATTCCAACAGTGAGATTGGTCTATATCTCTTGATGTGGCCCTTAGGTTTTCCGGGTTTGGGAAGGAATATCATCTTCGCCGTTTTCAAAGCTGGTGTAAAATGCCCAGTGTTCAGGTATGCATTGAAGATTTTGAAGAGTTCTTGGTGGATATTGGCGGGCACGTTTGTGATGTGGTTTTAAGTGATTTCGCTAATACCTGGTGTTTTCTATTTAAATGTTGCTAGGGCTGCTTTAAGTTCTACTAGGGTTAAGGGCCTTCCCTCGTTTCTTTGATCGCGGGATTCGTCCACCCGTGGGAGGGTTGAGTATTCGTGCTCTTTATCTTGCAATTCATCTATTATGCGCTGTTCATGGACCACATCGTAGTTTTGGTTCTCTTCCGGCATAATAGAGAAGATCCTAGACCAATGCTCTCTAAATCTTTCTTCAATTTCTCTGTTCTCATGCAGTGTGACTGCGCCTTCTTTCAGGTACATCTTGTCTTTAGGTATGGAACCTTTAAGTTTTTTGTATTGGTTCCAGAACTTTCTTGGTCTCTTTCAATATCCATTTTACTAATGATATAATTCCATGTTGTGTTGATATTTATTCTGATTAGATTGTTCGCTTGATTTCTGAGGTCTCTTAATTGTACATACCTTTCTCTATTGCTACCATGTCGACGGATTTCTTCGAACGTGTTATAAACTTCCTCATTTTAGTTTTGATTTCATTGGTCCATTGGGGAGCAGGGATTGCTCTGTAATTAGCTTTTGGGGCCTATAGCCTCTTGACTTCTATGATGAGGTTTGTAATGTTGTTTAGGTGTGTGTTGATTTCTTCTAGGGGACTTTTTGCAAGGGAAGTTTAATGTAATTTTTTAACTGCTTCTTATAATCGGTCCAGTTGGTCTTTGATAATGCCTTCCTTTGAGGAATTTCAATTTGGATAGGCGAGGTTGAAATCTTCGTGATGAGTCCGATGTGATCAGAAGGTATTGCGGGGCTGTGAGTGGTGTGGATGTTGAAAGCGAAGTTTGGGTTAGTAAATATTATGTTTCGAGTGGTTGAAGACCGGTGTGTTACAAATGTGGGGAAATCCATTGAAGGCGGTCGTGTATCCAGCAAAGCTGCATCCTGCATTGAGAGCCCCTAGGAGGATTGCTGAGGATGATCGGCGGAAGATCCGAGTAAAGTTCGGGGTCGGAAGGTACGAGCGCCGGGGGGTTCAAAGCCTCCGGCTACCACCAGATCCCCTGTTGTTATTTTTAGCTTAATAGCTATATATGACTCTTCCAGATCTCTAATTTGGGTGTAAGAAATTCCCTTTTTTATTCCCATGGCTGTTCCATCAAGGCGTGTATTAGTATGGCTTGCGACTAGAACTGTGAAGTTTGGGATTTTAATGTGCTCTGTTTATAAGTTCATACCGTGTTCGTTTATGATGACTATATTTGGATCGATTTGCCTAATTATGTTGCAATATATGATTTCTTTACCCCTTCATCTGTCGACATTTAGAGTAAAGATTTTTAGATTTTGGAGGTATTGTACGTTCGGATGCATTTTATCGTTTGGTGGGTCTTCCGTTTTTGGCCTTCTCAGAGTTTGCGAGTGACTTAATATGTCCTGGACATTTTTTTCTTGAATTGGTCAGTAGTGAGATTGAAGCATGAATTTGCCGAAATTTTTATGAGTTCTTGTTTAAGGGCATTATTAATCTCAGTTTCATCATATTCTGAATCGTAATCCCATTTATATTTCCCTTTGACCAGATCTTCAACAATTTCTTTTTGTTTATTAACTAACAGGAGTGGTGAGGAGTGAGTTCCGTAAATTTTAATGTTAAATTTTTTTATGTTGTTTGTCTTTACTTTGTCCTTTTCTTTTTCAAGTTTTTCTTTCACCAGTTTAATTTTTTACATGACCTCCAAGTCTTCTTTATTAATCTCAGTTTCGGTGTCTATTTGTTCTTCTGTCGTTTCTTTCTTTTTCCTGTTCAGTTGACATTGAGATTCTATACAGTTTGCTGGAAGGTGGATTCTTGGGAAACCACAGGTTTGAGGCCATTTTTTGTGAGCATTTTATTTAGCTCTTCCGAGTATGAGCCCGGTTTTGCCATGTTCCCAAAATGTGCGTGGAGAATGCACAGTATTAGATCTGGCCTCATATTTTTGTCTATATTCACGATTGTTTTTTGTTCCTGTGCCGGCCTTGCCGTTGCCGCTGCGTAAGTTGTCTTTTTCCTCTCCTTCTCTTCTAACATTGCAGTCTTTTCGTTCCTTAGTTTTTGTTTCTTCAGGAGACATGCCATTGAGAGGGTGCGGTGTGGATCTCCACAATTTGCGCACTTTTTTCTTCGCTTTTACGATGTTCCCACCTATGCTCTGTGATTGAGCATTCCGAGCATTCCATGCCCTGAAACGTACAGTCTCGGGTCGTGTGGTCATTAAAAGCGTAGCACTTGAAGCAAACCAAGAGAGAGACGAATATCTCTCTTTCTATCTGGTCAGGTGGTTTCTTGGTGTAGAATGCGAGCAGCCCTTTTTTGGCAGCTTTTGACGCCATTTCAATGCCTTTGAATGTCGCCTTAAATACGTGAGAGTGTTCCTCTCCGTTTTGTTTTTTAAATTTAATTATTTCTTCTATTTTAGCCCATTCTTGATTTTTTTTTCTATCTCTGCTTTGATTTCGTCTGCGGAATGCTCACCTATCCATGGGTCAAGTCTTCTGCAGATTACTGACCTTTTAATTGCAGGTGGTACCCTGGCAACTAGCTCGATTTTCTTTAGTTTCTTTGCAGCGTTTTCGCTAATTAGGTTTTTGAGGTCCTTTTCCGCATCACACAGTGCTACATAGCCATTGTACTGGTCTTTCAGTCGTAGGACAACCACTCCTATTTCAGCGAAGATGACTTGGAGGGTTTTTTTTCCGGTCTGGCTCTTGCGCCCTTCGAGAATCCTAAGTGGGACCCTCTTTGTTCTATCGGAGTTATCCATTAGGCCAATGGGGGGCCTGTCCCCCATAATTGGATGTTCTTCTAATACATTTTTTCCTTTAATTTCGTATCTGTATTTATATTTTTCCAGAAGAAAAATTTAGGTTATTTTTAATTATTTTCGAGTAGGGAGTTTCCCCTGCCTCTTTTAGGAACCTCTTGTGCCCGGATTAGGGTTGCTGCCTTAGATTAGTTAATGGGATGATGATTGATAAATGAATGGACCCGGGTGGGATCATTCGAGGGATGAAGCATGCCGGATTTTTTGGTGGACGGTGGTCGAATCAACTCCCACCGACCGGGGTGCCGCCCCCTCGGGATTTTGGATATTCTACGCTGCGTCCAACTTACATAGAGACGGTTTCATCTCCATCTATGGTTTTGGTCGGGCTCCCCCGGAGGTTCTTTTGGAACACCCCGGGACTTGCAGCGTAGTCCCATTGCCCAGGTGGCTATGACTCCGAGTTCCACAGTGGGATAGGCCTCAAACCTGCTTTCCTCGGAGCCTCAAATTATGCCTTTGCTCAGTGCAGGGCACAGTTTGAACTAGGCGGTGATGATTAGCAGCTTCCCGATCCGGACAAGAGTCCCCCGAGGCAGGGAAGGGTGATGAAATTAGCCGGACATATTAAAATATGAGGGCTGGATGAAGTGTATTATTCTCTTTTTTAGGGGGAGTGGAAGTAAGTGAATGAGGTGGATTAATAAGAGATGAGAGGAGGCAGAAAAGAAATGGGGGATAATTCGTTGGCAGGGTCGACGTGGAATTCGAATGAAGTTTCCCTGAGAATGGGATGCTTGAGCGAGAAGATTCCTTCAGTGTATAATTCTTCTCTAGTGTTGGAGAGTGCGATCAGGCAGAATATACGAGCTTCAAAGAGTACGTGCGTGCTGTGCGGAGTCAAACAGTAATGGAATTATAATGGTATATTCACTCTTTGGAAATATATGGATAGTGGTAGATAATAGATGGTGAAAGTGGAGGTAGGGTTGCCCTTGTTTGAGGGGCATCGCAGGCGTTTTTATTTTTTAGTTATTTATTTTTCCTTTTTGTTTTGTTGTTGTTGTTTGTTGTTTGTCTTTGTATTCGTTCTTCTTTAGTGTTCTTCTCTGTATTTGTCTTTTTGTCTTAAACTCTAGTGTTGGCGCGATGTTAAGCATTCGAGCCTTTATTAGTGCTCAAAGATAGTCCATTACTTCGCGTTTTTGTTCTGTTGTGTTTGTTTTTCGTATTTACTTGTAGGTTTGGTGTCTGTCTCTTAGTTGTATGCTTTGTGTTTTGTGATTTTTATGTTCATGTGTATAAGTGTACTATGTTCTCCTCGGAACAGTGTGTCGTACTTGGGAAACGCCAATTTCGAGCGACCCCCCCGCGTAATCTGGCAGGGATGTTAATACTGCTGTCAGTTCTTCTTAGTTCTGGGATGATATCATTGGCCATTGTAGACCAGACTTTTTTGACCAGTTTCTGCGCAGCGACATTAATGGGCTCCAGACGTTGTATGCGGTGCAGTACCCTCTGCCGAAGTTGCCCTCTTCGTCTGGTTTTATTGATGCAGAGGGATGCAGAGTTCTGCACTCGCTGGAGCCTCCTCATAGTGATCTTGTTGGCCGCTTGAGTCACTACTGCAGGGTAGATGAGCTTAGCCCGGATGAACATCAGGTATAATTTCCTGATGTTCGCCGAACTAAGATCACGGAACCTATATAGCTTGGGGATTTCTCTCTTAGCCATAATCTGCCTCTCCATGTAGTGACTCGAGTATCCGTGGTCGGAGATCTTTACGCCCAGGATGGTGCTTTCGGCGGAGTAGCCGTATCTCTTCCCATCTATTATAATGGGCCACGTTAACTCTCGGCTCAGCGGGAGGATTTTAAATTTCTCCCTATATGTCCGGATTTTCTACTTCTTCTCATATTGGTTAAAGTTAGAGATCTCTGCAATTGTGTTGATTGCCTGATCCCTCGCTTTCCTGACCCTACAGGGGACGATCTGCGTGACGTCGTCTGCGTATTGCAGATACATCGTTTCCTGGTGTATAGGAGTAGGGAGGTCGATGGTGAAGACCAGGTAAAGCAAAGGACTCAGGCAGCTCCCCTGGGGAACGCCCGCTTTGAGCTCGAATTCTGGTCCTTTGTGCTCTTCTATCATGATACGCACCCTTCTCTCCATGATGAAGTCACAAAGGATCCTTTCCAGGACCAAGTTTAGCTGGAGACCTAGGATCTTGTACTGTAGTCCACTCAGCCAAACCTTGTCGAAGGCCTTCTGCACGTCCCTCATCACGATGTCAACATATTTTTTCCTTTGCTCGGCAGTGCGCGATCTTTTCAGTTAGGAGCGCCAGGGCCGTTTCCGTGCCCATTTTTGGTCTGAACCCATGCTATTGTGGGTTGTGCGCTCCTAACTCATCTAGCTGATTTTGTAGCCTATTGGCTATAATCTTCTCAAAGATCTTGCCGGAAAATTTTAGGAGAGAGATTGGGCGATAGTTGGCCACATGATCTGGGGGCTTGTTCCCCTTTGGGATAAAGATAATTTTATCCACCTTAGTTGCGGTTGTATGTGGGTCCTATGTATCATTGTTCCGAGGTCGTTGAGCAGTCGGTCTTCGAAGTCCTGGTCGAAATCGTCGTTCTCCTCAGGTGAAATTGCAAAAACCTCTTTCCAATGTCTCCTGAATCTCTTTTCGAGAGAGTCCAGATATTCTATGAAGATGTCGCATTCGTTTATTTTTATCCCTGGCCTGGGAGGCAATCTTCTAAGTCTTCGGACGCTGTTTCCAAAACTTACAGGATTTCTCTCCCTGTCTAGTCTGCCTATGATATCGTCTCAAATTTCTTTCTGTTTCTCAAAGATTATGTTTTTTAGTTCCTCGCTTAGCTGTCTCATTTTGGCTGCCCTTTCCCGGTTGCAGCCTGTCCTGCCGACTTCCTCGTAAATCTCCCTGTGTTCCTTGGCGATATCCCTCATTTCGTCCATCCACCTAGGTTGTGTGGGCATTTTGTACGAGACTCTGGGGACGCATCTTTCGTCAGCTTGAATGAGGAGATTAGGGATCTTGTCGATCTCCTTATCAATTTCCTTAAGATTAGCATAATCCAGGTCAGCTGGCTGGTAGGTGCTGAGCATTTCTCTGTACTGCTCCCAGTTAGCTTTCGCGTAACCTTTCCTAAGTGTGACGGGCTTGAGCATTGGCGCAAGCGAAATGATGGTGGTAATTGGGATATGATCGCTTGGGACCACAGGGCCTGGGGCGTTGGCTATGTTGAAGGGGAATTCTGGACTTGCCAACACAATGTCTGGTTTTGTCGCCGAACACTGTGATAGGTAAGTTGAAAAGTCTGGTCCAACTCTCTGGAGCTTATTTCTCTCAAATAGTAGCTCCAGGTTTTCGTCGACGCGCCTGTAGCCAGATGCACGGCAACAGGCATTTATATCCCCGCTTAGCAACGCTGGCCTTTTGTGCATGAAGAGGGTGTAAAAGTTGTTGATCGGCAGGTATTGTCTTATGAGTGGCTGGTAGGCTGCCGCCACCGTCAGACCTCCAACCAGGGTTGAGATTTCGACAGCCACGAATGATGCGTCTAAGTCCGGAAGCGTTTTGAACTTAATGTTTTTCTTGATAGCGATGGCTGCGCCATCGTATCTTTCTTGTGTGTGATTTTTTCGTATAACTGTGTAGTTGTGTATTTTTATAATGTCAGTGTTTGTGTTGATTCCATGTTCTGATATGAGAATGATGTCTGGGACTTCTTTTCGGAAGATGTTGCCGCAAAGAATAAACTTTCCCTTCCATCCATTCAAATTCAGAGTGAGTTTTTTAGTGTTGTTTCTGTTTTCCATTTTTTCTTGTACTTGTGTTCTAGTTTTTGTTGTGTCTTAGGTGTAGTGTTCTTTGCCGTTTCTAACTTTTTTGAATTCTGCATCACTTAGGGTGATGCAGGAGTCTTTATGAAGTTTCACTGTGCCCTCCATCATTGCTTGCTCAATGTCTGTCTCTTTTTCTGATGCTGAGTAGGTCCACTTGAAAGTTCTTTGATGAATACCCTGAAATATCTCCTTGGGGGAGAGCTTCTTTAGCTCGCTCGTTATTATCTTGAGGTCAATCTCCTCTCTGTTGTACTTGTAAGTACGCTTCAAGGTATTTGACCTATTTCTCGAGCTTACAGGGCTCTTGGTTGCCCTGTCTTCAACCTCCTCAGCGTCAGACTCCGAAGACGATTGGCTCGCTAGGTTGCCTTCTGCTTCCTTTATTCTTCTAGCTGCTCTTCTCTCCTTCTTCTCATGACGTTTATGTGCCTCTAGTCTGGGATCTGTCCTAGTATTGTTTGTTTTCACAGTCGAGGGCTTGGCTTCCTTTGCGGGCTCCGTTGTTCTATTTTCATGGGGAAATGGAGTCGCCGGTGTCTCGGATGCTTCCTTTGCCAAAAACTGCAGCTGCAGCACGTCACCCGATGGTGGATCATCCGGAAACCACATCTCAGACATGCCGTTTTTCTTCAGCATGAGATTTAGCGTCTTCGCGAACGATCCTGAATTTGTGAGATTATTCACGTGCGCAAATAATATGCACGTGAGTATCTTTATCGAATTCTGATTCTCAAGTTTGAGATAGGTTTTCGACGGCTGTTTTTCTGCAGCTTTTGTTGGTGCTGTTCTAGCTGCTTGGGCATACGAGTTGGAGTTCCTCCTTGTTTCTTATGTCCTCTTTTTTCTCATGATATCTTTCTTTGTGGGGCATGACATGGCCATCGCCCCGTGGTTAAGTCCACAGTTTGGGCATCTTTCTGCTGGCGCCTCGCATTCGCGCCATCCATGGCCTTTCTCGCTATAGCTGTAGCACGTGACAGTTTGTTCTTTTCAATCTTTCGTTGCGTGTTGCTCCATCTTGTAGCACCTGAAACACATTTTGTATGGGAGTAAACTCTTCCCTTTCAATTTGGTCTGCACAGAACCTAGCGTTGAAGAGTAGTAACCTCCTTTCTTGGTCTTTTTGGGCCATCTTTGTGTCACTGAATATTATTTTGAATACATGTTGGTATTCAGTGTTATCCCGCTTATTTCGGAATTTCACTATCTCCACCACGTTAGCCCACGACTGATTCCTGTTGGTCTCTTCTTCAATTTCCTCTTTGGTGTGCTGTCCGATCCATGGATCTAGCTGTCTGCACACCACGCTGCAAGGTGCCTGGATCTGAGGAGGGGTACTGGGTTGGAGGCCTATTTGGTTTAGTACCCTTTGTCCTTCATCGGTCGTGAGCGTCTTCACATCTGCCTCTCTCCTGCCGATTGCGGAGTAGCCAACTGGGCTATCGATCAGCCTCGGGATCCCCATGCTTAGTTTTCCGTAGACCATCGCAAACACCGTGCTTCAGTCTGGTTTTAGGTGCCCACGTATAGTCTTTAACGGGACTCTTGTGGCTGGGTAGGACGCCATTGTGGTGCTTTTGCGGCCCCTTTGTCCGGGGGTGCAAATCTTCTTGGGTTGGCTCTGCTTTTCCTTGGTTGTTTACAGAGCTTCGAGTTTATGTATGTGTATGTGTGTATATATTTGCTTTTTTGTTTAGTTTTCCTTGGGGAAGAAAAGAGCCCCCCCTCCCGACGTTCACCGGCCGTCTGGATGGAAATGAGAATTGCCTTTTAAATGAATGATGACGATGGATGAAATAAATCTGGGTTGGATCCTCTCAGGGGTGTGATTGTATGGCGGACTTATTGACAACGCCCCCCCCCCCCCTCCCGAGGGTGTGTTAAACGCGACCGCATCTCAAAATACCATAGAGACGGTTGAATGTCCCTCTATGGTCCTGGAAGGGACCCCTACTGTGGTGAGCAGCGGCAGTAGCCGTCCGTCCCGTATCCGGAAGAGCTTCTAACATTGTTCTCCACTATGGGCTATTCCTCAAACCAGCTTCCTCCAATGCCCCCAATTATGGCCAAGCAACTTCCAGATATAGTTGAGACGAAACATGAAAGTCAATCCCCCTTCACATCCGACGGCGGTTCACGCAGGAGGGTAGGCCGGGGACTTAAGCAGTCATCTGCCTAAGTGGGGTCACTGTAAAGTAAGATAAATTAGTGATTAGATATGATGATGATGAGTGGGACACCAGATTGATACTCTCTTTTTTTAAAATCTGGTTCTAAAATTACAACCCAGATTTTTCGGAGCGTAGGCAAAAATTTCCAAACCTTTTCCTCTTTTACCAGCTCAGGAGATGCGTCTACGTGAACATAAGTATTACAAAAATTGGCCAATCATGGCACAGGAAACTTTTAAAGGAAAACTAAGCGCTACAAAAAACATATAAAATTGGAAGGTTCAGATTGTCGATGAGTGGGACGGAAAAGGTTCCATCTATGGCAATATTTTACGACAAAGTGACCCTGACATTGTACTTATCAACGAACACGGAATAACCACGCAAAAAGGATTCAAAATATTTCAATACGACGTCATTAGCAAAAATTATAGCCAGAAACATACCAGGATGACGGCTGTGCAATAGCCGTCAAAAAAGGACTTAAATACAAAAAACTACCCGACTTAGATGAATCTTACCTTGCCATTGACGTAAACACTACCCGGGGGGGGCTGGTCGTGGCTACGGGGTACCAACCCCTAAGACGCGGCTATGTACCCATGCACAACCTTCTACAGATCTTCAGCCATAAGAAAAACGTAATCTTTGCTGGAGATCTGAATGCAAGGTGTGCAGCGGCAGGGTATACCTCCTATAACAATGCAGGCAGAAACATCGAAGTATTACTTGACAGACAATACGTGAAAAGAATCGGACCAGAATTCCTGACATACATTACGAGAAAAGCAGCAACGAAACCTGATATGGTCTTATCCAGTATCCGGTTTCCATACAACTACTACATTGAACCGGGCTCTATAATTCCGAGTGACCACCAGCTATTAAAATTACAGTTGGAGTAAATTCCATTCAAATTGCAATCCCAGTACGCAAAAGCTATAAGCAAGCGAACTGGGAAAGCTACAGAAATTACCTTCTAAATTATATCCCAGACCCTTTACTCGATGCTAATTTAGAAGATATAGATAAAGAGCTGGATAGAATCACCGACCTCTTAATTAAAGCAGATGAAAATAGTAATCCCCATATCAAATGTAAAACCCTTCCAGCTCCTATTTGGACCCCTCCTAATTAAAGCAGATGAAAATAGTATTCCCCATATCAAATATAAAACCATTCCAGCTCCTATTTAGACCCCTCCCATGAAAGCCCTGGCCCAAGAACATAGGGACCTGTCCAATGTAGTAGCGCTAATAGGCCCCAACCACATGCCCATAGAAGAATAAGACAGACTAAAGCCGAACTCCAGACACTAATTACGGACCAACAAATACTGATATGGGACAGACTGATTGAATGACTCAACATAGAAAGAGACTCACGCACATTCTGACAGACATTTAAACGTTTAAAAGGACAACCTCCACAGAAAAAATTACACTCATACATGACGGTAAAGAAATTGACAAAACTAAAGAGATTGAGGAAATGTTTAGGATTTTCTGGTCTTCAATCTTCAAAATTACCCCCGAAGAAAATGACAATTATGACATCGATTTCGAAAATGACATAATCCAACAGCTAAACACACAAATACACAAAATCTCTTCTCATCATTGTGTGTCACAGGAAAGAGTGGTGGAGGGCTATGGGTGTAAAATTTCTGCCCAAGAGCTCTCCGTTGCTCTAAAATCCTTTCGTCAAAGAGCACCGGGTACTACGGGCTGACCAGGGAGAATTTCATCAAGGCCCCGCCTAACGTTCTGAGTGGGCTGCTTAACATCATGAATGCCGCTCTGAACACGGGCTACTTTCCCGATCAGTGAAAAGTGGCCAAGATGGTTTTCATTCCCAAATCGGGAAAGCCCCCGGACTTTCCTGCAAGCTTTCGGCCGATATCTCTCCTAGAATTTGATGGCAAAGTCTTCGAGAAGATATTGGCAAATAGGGTCAACTCTTTTATCGATGAAGCCAACTTGCACAACGAGCAACAACACGGCTTCAGAAAGAAAAGAGGGACCGACACGGCACTAGCCGTTATCACCGAAAAGCTTGCCAAGATCAAGGCAGACCAAAGACATGCCGACCTGGTGATCCGCGATGTCAAAAAAGCTTTTTATAAGGTTTGGAAGAGAGGACTACAATTTAAGATCCTTCAAGTAGGCATCAACCCCATTCTTGAGAGGTTTCTATCTGATTGCATAATGGAGAGGAAAGCATATATTCATATCAGAGAACACAAAGGCCCCGAATTCGAGCTCGAATCAGGGGTCCCACAAGGAAGCTGTCTCATTCCCCTTTTATACAACATTTATACACGCGACTTACCACAACCTCTCTCCGAAAGTACGATACACGTTCAGTTCGCTGACGCCATATGGCAAATTTGTACTGCCGCTTACGTTCACGGGAAATTTATGGCGAGAAACACGGCTAGGGAGGTATCTAACTTTAACTCTTTCGAGAGGAGATGGAAGATATCAACCAATGCCCAAAAATTCAAAATAATTCCCATGTTTTGCAAGACCTTCAACGATATACGAGTAGAAGGGCAGAGAATCCCCTACTGCTTGGAAGGGACGGTTCTTGGGCTCAAAATCACCACAGGGGGCTACAAGAGTCATATCGAACGAACAGTCGCGAATAGGAAGAGAGATTTGAGGGATTTTTATAGGTTCCGTGACCTAAATCGCTCAAATAAACTCAAGATATTCAATGCGTGCATTCGCTCGAGACTCTTGTGCCCCCCCGGTGCCGTTGAACGCGAGCGCCAAGACCCACATTGCGAAACTTCAAGTCATCCAGAACAAAGCGGTGCTACTCATTACAAACACCCGAAGAAAAGAAGAGAACGAAAAAGACAGAGGGAGCTCCACGACTCGGTTGGATTATCTCCGATCAACGTGGCACTCCACGAGAGAGCTAAGAGGATATGGCAAGCCATTGGCGTCCGCTTGACCCCTGAATTCTCCCGTACACACTTAGAAATCGAAGTAGACCGACAAGTAAGACCATTCAAGAGTAGTAAATTACAGTCTAACGATGACGTGACTCCGAAATACACGTGACAGAACTGACAAAAAGAAAAAATCAACCAATGTAATGCGCAGGTTCCTTTAGTAAAATAAATCCCAAATTAAACACAATTTTTGCAAACTTAAACTAAAATCCAAATTCAATATTTTAATTAAATTTAAATTCATTTATATTAAAATGATAATAAACTTTTTCAAAAAACCCACAGCGGGAATAAAACCCCGCCTAAAATAAAGGCTTGAATGCCTAAATATCATTAAGATCGAAAATAATAATTATAATTAAATTAACTATGTTAATTTAATTAAATAAACTATAAATTTATAGTTTATTAAATAAGAAAAAACAAAACAAAAACTAACACAAATCAACAGAGATACCCTTTCACCAGGGACCTTTTTATTCTGTCTCCCAAACATCATTTTCTCTTTAAATTCACCCTTAAACCACTTTACTCTCTTACTATTTTCTCTCTAACTCTACCTAATTTTCATCACTTATTATGTCCAATGTCCAATATCTGAAAAAGGACTGCCTTATACACCTGTGGAATTCTATTCTCGCGGATCTCGAAGAATCGATAAAGGATGTTATCAAACAGCTACAGCCAGTGCTTTACCTTCCTAACACATAAAAGTGTTAATTGTTTTGAAACTTTTATTGACTTCAACGAGAACTCGAAGTGAAATACCGAAGTAACAAAAATGCAAAATCAAAGTAAATGCGATATTGCCTAATACGGTAATTAAATATTCAGTGCAAAAGTGAATTAATATTAGTTAAGTGCCCAGATACCCGCCAAACTCCGGAAGTGTTATAATCATTGAACACGTTAAATAAACTTTAACAAACATTGTTCGCCCGGTGCATTTAATATTAAAGTGGGACCGATTTTACCCAAATTTAGAAGCAAGTGATCAATTTAGTGAACTCCACGCTTATTCTCCTCAAGTAATTAAACTCATTCAACCTTAGAATCAGTGCTCCAACAAACAAAGTGAAGAAACAAGTGTTTATTCTAAGTAGTTGAGCCCTCCACCGGAGACTTGAATGTAAATATTAACAATCTACTTACACCAACCCCTGACCAAACCGTGCAAGTGAACAATCAGAAGAAATATCTAAAGGGATATTTACTTATCAACGAAGAAAACTCAGAAGAAAGGTACGTGGAAAAGGTCATATAAACTTCCTTCATTCTATATTTTTCCTTCTCCCCTCTCTATCCAACCAGGTCTCTAAATATAATTACATACAAATACAATTATATACAAATATGCAAGTCATAATGTCCCCCCCCCCTTCCAGTGTCCTCTATTAATACAATTGTATGGGTATCATGGTTCTCTAAAAACCTACTACAAATATGAGGGAAACAACAAGGATCCCTCTCAAAGCTCTAACCAGGAAAAAGCCCGACAGGGGGACAGTTTTCGCAACAATATATTCCAAAATCTATATTGCTTTGGTTAGATTAATCGAGAATCCCCAAGGCTATACAGCAATCTGCCAAAGTGAGAAGGATGTCAAAGCCTTGACGGCACAAAAGTCAGTGGACGTGCTAAAAGATATTGGACTAGCTACCAAAATCCCTCCCCATATACTGACACATAGAAGCCTAATATGTAGGCGTCTAGACCCATGGGTCGGGTCTCATGACTCTGAAGAACTAAAAAGGAAAATTGAATCCAACCACAGCTGGTCAACAGTGATTGAAGTAATAAAATTTAGAGAACATACACATGTCTTTAAAGTCGTTTTTAGTGACACAGGTATGGCTCAAAAAGCAAGTGAGACAGGAATATTGGCGTTCAACGTGAGGATCACTCCCGATCAAATAGAGAGGGAGGAATTCACAGAGATACAGATCTGTTTCAGATGCTACCGCATGGACGACTATCCTACAAGAGCATGTAAACAAGAGACACAAAAATTTCCTGAATGCAGTGCGGATAACCACAATTGGAGGAGCTGCAATAGCGAGCAAAAAAGATGCCTGAATTGCGGCAGAGACCATCGCACCCTCGCAGTGACATGCCCCTTCAAGAAAAACATAATAAAAAAGAAGAAAGAGGAAAAAAGACTGGAAGAAGAGCAGAAAAGGAATAACACGTACGCCCAGGTGGCAAAAACATCCAAAGTAGAACCAACCAAGGAAAATACTGTGCTACACGTATAGAACGAAAATTCAACGCAGATAATGGCCTGTATTTAATATACCCACATTGCAAACCTTTCTATACCAGGGACTTTCAAGACAGAACTAAATATGATGCTGAAAAACAACGGAATGCCACAAATATGGTTCCCTGACAATCCTCCATCAGAAGAAGTATTGAAGATTAAACTTGTGGAACCCACGCAGGAAAAAACTACCTACTCAAGCAGGAAGAAACGCCTCCAACTGCAGGGATCCAAGGATTGCTGCACAAGACGCGAGAAAGAAAGCGGAAATGGGCAAGAGCCATGAAAAACAGGATCATAATGCACATGAGATGGTAACAGAAGCTGAGCAGGAACAAATAATAGAAAAAAACTCAGAACATGCAGCCAGAGAACAAAAGAGGTTAAAGAGCAAACAGAGGAAAAGATCACCAACCTTTCCCCCCAGGAAAAAACATCAGATTAACGCTAAAAGAATAAATCTCAAACTCTTCGCTACAGGAAACACTCTCTATCCCAAGTAACACCACGCTGAAGCCATCACCGAGGGAATTATAAACGAAAAAATCAAATGGCAATACTAAGATCAAATGCCAGAGAACCAGGTCGAAGAGGCCCTCTATCAAGGAAATATTAAATACACTCCAGAAATATTCAACAATATCTCTCAGAGTGAATTTAATAAAAAACTAAACGGAAAATGCAGAACAACCCCTCACCAAGCCTCAGGATCAAAACAAGACAGAAGAGAAGACTAAGAAAAGGTACAACCAAGGTAAAACAAAACACCTAGAAAACAAAAGAAACATTCTACACAATGGACACTGCAAATAAAATCCTAAAACTAATGTACATGAGCATAAATGGTTGGACAGGAAAAGTTCCGAATATGGAAACATTATTCAGAACCTTGACCCAGATATCATTTTAATATCCGAACACGGCATCGATACAAGACACAAAGACATGAAAATATTCATGTATCAAGTTTATTCAACAAGCCATACAGATAAGGCCTTCAACGGAGCGGTGATAGCAATCCGAAAAGGCCTCATGCACAAAGTTCTACCTCAATTAGACGAATTATACGTAGTGATAGAGGTACAAACTACCATAGGGCCCCTAACTATCGCTCCTGGGTACCAACCCCCAAGAAGAGGGTACATTCCTATCCATAACTTCTCGAAGCTGTTTGCCCATAAGAAAATGGTGATGTTCGCTGGTGACCTAAACGCAAGATGCAGGGCCGCTGAGTACACCAGCATCAACGCGGTGGGGCGAAATCTAGAACTTCTTCTAGAACGTAACATAGCTGTGCGCATTGGACCAGAATTCCCGATCTATTACTCAGCGAGAGGTGCAACTAAGCCCGACATAGTTTTAACGAGCTCAAGGTTTCCTTATAACTATCACATTGCCCCCGGACCCGTGCTACCCAGCGACCACGAAGTTTTAACAATCACATTTTCAACAAGCCCAATCCAAGTACCATTAAGGGAAAGTAAGTCATATGCGCAAGCAGACTGGGAGGCCTACTAGGTTGTTTGCCAGAACTACCTCCCGGCAAGCTTAGAAGAAGCTACGCCGGAAGAAATAGATGAATAGCTAAACCAGCTTACGACGCTAATATTGGAGGCAGATAGAAATACTATCCTAAAGATTAAATATAAACGCTACCAGCCCCAAAATGGAGACCGGAAATTATTGCCATTCAAGAAGAATACAGAGGCATACTAAACGCAATCAACAGATGGGGACCAAACAGGGACCTCCACCAGATGAAGCGGGAAACAAAAGAACACCTCCACCAGCTGATCATACAGAAACAAACAAAAATCTGGGACCGACTCATTGAGGAACTCGATGAGGAAATGGATCCCAGAACATTCTGGCAGACAGTGAAGAGGTTCAGAGAAAAGCCAACAAACAAAAAAGCGAACGTCAAGAACCGGGAAGGTGAAGTGATCACTGAACCTGAAGTGTTAGAAGTAAAATTTAGAGAATACTGGTCAAATATATTTAAAATTTCCCCTCAAGAGGAAGAAATTTTTGATACAGAATTCGGGAACGAGATATTAGATCAGTTAAACGAAGAAATAGAGCGAACATATCCGTTCAATAACGCTACAGCAGAAAGACCTATGGTAGGCCTAGGGAAAAAGATCTCCCTACAGGAATTTACCGAAGGCAAACTTTAGCAACGCTCCACACAACATAAAACAAGGACTAGTTAACATAATGAACGCCGCTTTCAATACGGGATTCTTTCCTGATGTCTGGAAAATATAAAAAATGATATTCATTCCTAAGTCAGGGAAGTCCCCAATCTCCCCAGCAGACTACCGCCCGATCTCTCTCTTCGAATTTGGAGAAAAAATCTTTGAAAAAATTATCGCCAACAGAGGGCAATCCTACCTTGAAGACAATAACCTGTACAATCAACAACAGCACGGATTTAGAAACCAGAGAAGTACGGACTGGCGATGATAACAGAGAAACTAGCCCAAATAGAAATAGAGAAGAAGCATGCTGATCTAGTATTGAGGGACGTCAAAAAAGCATTCGACAAAGTGTGGCGCAGGGGACTACAGTTTAAGATCCTCCAACTGGGACTCAATCCCAGATTGGGGAAAATAACATGTGATTACGTCATGGACAGAAGAGCATTCATCAAGATAGGGGAGTATCAAGGACTAGAATTTCAACTGGAAGAGGGCGTTCCCCAAGGTGGGTGCTTGACTCCACTGCTCCACTTGATATACACTAGAGACCTCCCTAGTCCTAGGCTAGAGGAATCTTTGTATATCCAGTTCGCCGACGACGTGACGCAGATAGTGGTCTCCTCATACAAAAATGAAATGACAATGGCAAGGATGACGTCATATGAAAGTCGTTGGAAAATCGCGACTAATCTCAAACAAATTTACCATCATTCCAATCAAAAGAAGTAAAACAGCACCAGTAGGGGGTGAAAGATACTCATACAAGAGAGCAGGCACAATGTTAGGATAAAAAATAAATGTCAGGGGATACAAGGACCAAATTAACAGCATAATTGCAAGTACAAGGCAAGATATAAGAGAGTTATATCGAGTTAAAAACATAAGGAGGAACAATAAGAAAAAAATCTACTCTGTCTACATTAAACCAAAAGTGATGGAAATATTCACTAATAACAATCCTACCATATTATTAGGAGACCTGAACACCCGCTTACGTGAATCAGGCGACCGAGGGTTGAACAATGCAGGAAAAAATATAGAATTACTGTTGGACAGTAGGCCCAGACTTCGCGACGTTCATTAGGGGAAGATCCGCCACCAGGCCGAATATAAATTTAATATCCCCAAACTTTCCGTACAACATCTACATGGAGCCAGTTACAATCCCCTGCAGCGACCGCATAGGAATCCCAGTGACGATTAGGTCGGAATTCCCGACCTAATACAGAACCAGGCTCGGAAAAGATTTCCCAGCAGCAGAAGAGCTGCACGGCACAACCAGGAGCCGATCTACCCATAAACTACCGTATAAACAATATATCCCAGAAACAATAAATACAATAGACAAAGTCACAGAACACACACCCAAAAAGGCTTGAAAGCTACTATGTACATATGTACAAATGTTTTGTACAAACTAATAATCATAGAATTTAATCAAATATATAAAAAAAAATAAAAAATCCAAATCAAAATAATATATATATATATATATATATATATATATATATATATATATATACATATATATATATGTATATATATATATATATATATATATATATATATATATATATATATATATATCAGACTAACACAGAGATACCCTTTTCCCAGGGAACTATTTTATCTATTCATTATTTCCAAATTTCACCACTAAAAACCTTTCACTAACTAACTTTTTCTCTATCTGTTCTTTATCTATCTAATTTCTTCACTTTTTATGTCCAAGTCCAATTCCAAGTCTGGAAAAGGACTGAAAAAAGGCACCTGCAAATGGACCTACGTAACCGACCATGACTAAAACACAATCAAGAAACTTATATGGGAAGACCGCATCAAGTTCTTCCCCAATGATATAAAACCACTTACAAAGGAAACATTCAACAAACTCGCAAACGGAAAATACCAAAGCCCAAAGGAGAAGACACAAAAGCTAAACTAAGATAATGGCCAATACAAATAGAGAACTAAAAATATTATACCTGAACTCGGATGGATGGAAGACTAAAGCCATAAAATATGGAAACCTATTCAGGCAAATCGACGCAGATATCAAATGTATTTCGGAACATGGCGTGAAAAACGACGTGCCCATGAAAATCACTAATTACAATATATTAAAAAAGAACCCAACAGGAGAGAGGTATGATGGCGCGGCTATCGCTATGAAAAAACCTACACTACATTCAGGGACGAGAAGTCGACGAGGCCTACATGCCCGTGACACTAGAGATGGAATACTCCCACCTCACAGTTGCTTAGACCTACCAGCCACCCGGCCGCCCCTATGTCCCGATCCATTTAGTGATGGAAATATTCACTAATAACAATCCTACCATATTATTAGGAGACCTGAACGCCCGCTTACGTGAATCAGGCGACCGAGGGTTGAACAATGCAGGAAAAAATATAGAATTACTGTTGGACAGTAGGCCCAGACTTCCCCACTTTCATTAGGGGAAGATCCGCCCCCATGCTGGATATAAATTTAATATCCCCAAACTTTCCGTACAACATCTACATGGAGCCAATTACAATCCCCTGCCGCGACCGCATAGGAATCCCAGTGACGATCAACCAGAACCCCATAATGATTCCCATAACACCAAGTAAATCATATAAGAGGGCAGACTGGCAAAAAATATACCCAAATATTAGAAAGATATCAACAACCAGACCTTAATGGCAAAAAACTAGAAGAACTGAATAGCATAATGGATAACCTGATTGAGACAATGATAGAGGCCGACAAACAGGCAGTACCACTGACAAAATATAAAACCTTACCACATCCCAAATGGACATCAAAAATGAGAAGAAAAGCAAAGAATATCAGTATAAAGTACCAAAAAATAAGAAAGTACGGGACTTCTCTGCAGAGAGCAAAAGAGCTCAATCGAATGAAGAAAGAAATGATTTTCTTAATAGAACAGCAACAAGGAGAAAGGTGGCCAGAACTAATAAATAAAACAGCTACAACCGAAGACCCCAAAGAAGCATGGAGGCTAATAAAAGGGATAAAAGGCCGACCACCAACAAAGGCAATCAAAATAACGAATATTTACCAACGCAGAAATAGGATAGAACTTCAAGCTCATTGGAGCAAAATCTAAATTGAAGATGAGGATAACATAAACTATGACAGAACAACAAAAAGAAGAGTCAACGAGACCATAGCAGACAACATCCATAGATTAACCCCGACGTCAAAGGTCGAAATCAACAGAAACAAAATAATAGGCCTGGGAGCCACAATTACGACCGAAGAAATCAAAAACACCAAAAAAACCTTTAAACAAAAAACGCCAGGAACAACAGGTCTTTGAAGAAATAATAAACGAAAGATTGGACACCTTCCTTGAAGAAAACGAAAAACACAACAAACATCAGTTCGGCTTCAGGAAGGGGAGACACTCCACAATGGCCCTAGCCATAATCACAGAAAAAAAGCGCACAATCCACACCCCAAAAAGGATACGTCGATGTAGTTCTTCGTGACGTAGAAAAGGCCTTCGACAAAGTATGGGTCGAAGGACTAAAATATAAACTCCTACAACTCAACCTCAGCGTAAAAAGGGAGATAATTATAGACGAATGTGTATCGGACAGAAAGGCACAAATAAGCATTGAAGGACAAAAAGGCCCCACTTTTGACCTACAAACAGGAGTCCCACAAGGGGGGTGCCTAAGCTCCACCCTGTATTCCATATTTACCGCCGACCTACCTGCCCCAATCTCACCTAACAGTATATATATACAATATGCAGACGACATAAGCCAAATAATTCCGACAAACCATACAAACTCAAGATGGCAGGCTTGTATTACAACACGAAAAATAAGAAAAACATAAACGATTAGGAAAAACGTTGGAAAATTAAAACAAACATCAACAAATTCAAAATAATCCCTCTACAAAGATTAAAAAAGACACAGATAACCATAGAAGGTACAGAGTACAAATATTCAAATGAGAAGAAAGTACTGGGTCTACAGTCTACAGTTGGAAAGTCGTGGATACTGTAACCACGTGAAATCCAGGATCGTCTCAGTGAAATCAGGCTTAAAACTGCTCTACGCCCTAGGGAATCTGACCCCCCAAAAGAAAAGAACACTGTAAAAAGCGTTTGTCAAGTCAGTTCTGGTGTATAACCAATCCCTCTGCACGTCACTTCGAAATCTAATAAGAAAAAAATACAGAGAATTCAAAATAAAGCAGCATATCTTATCACTAACACTAGAAGAAGAGAGAGGAAGAAAATGCGAGACATATTAGAAACAGCCAAAATTCAACCCAAAAATAAGACACTAGAAGAACGAGCTAATAAAATATGAACAAAATAGATGAACAGCTAGTAGAAATAAATGACGAAATTAGAATACCGGAAGCAAACTGAAACCGAATAAAGAAAGCATTCATGAGCAGTAGGCTCCACCTACAGCGAGAAAAGCAACCTATATACACTTGAATAAAAATAAGCTTAACTCAAGCAAAACAAGTAAAACAACGGCATGAATGCGAGAAAAAGTAAGAGAAAATAAAGGAAACAAAGAACAATTAGAAGAGACGCTACCCGCAAGGGTACCCAAACGAAAAAAATACTCAGGCGCAGAAATAGACTATAAAAGAAAATAGACTTAAAACAAACCAAAATAAATTAATTAGAAGAAACATTAAGAAAGATATAAATATAGAAGAATATAATTAAATAAAGAAGAATAGTCAGTATCTTGGCAATTAATAATACTCCGAATCACTCACTCACACTCAACCCCCTCCCCCCCAAAAAAAGCCTCTCTCATGCTATCTACTCTATTACCCTGCTTCTCTCACCTATCGTTGGAAAAAGATCAGAAATCTCAAAGGATCGACTGAGAAGAAGCAGAAGATCGAGATACAAAAGGAAGAATGAAACATTGAAACGGAAGAAGGAAGAATTGAAGAGCTATTCCGAAGTTATTGGGAAAAAATCTTCAGTATAATGAGGAGTTTAAAAGCAACCTCATCGACAAGCTTAACGGAAAAATACATAAGACTCACCCTCACCACTAGGTAGATAGACAGCGCGACGGAGACGCTGAGATTACCGAAAAAGAACTACTCGGCGCGCTCCGCTCATTCCGACAAAAAGCCCCAGGATAATCGGGGCTTACAAAGCTAAACTTTGAAAAGGCACCAGCCAATATCATTAAAGGGATAAGAAGAATATATAACGCCTGTATGAACACGGGATACTTTCAAGATGCTTATAAAACGGCTAAGATGATTTTCTTGCCTAAGCACGAAAAGGTTCTAACATTGAAGGAGAGCTACCGGCCAATTTCACTTCTGGAATTTGGCGGGAAGCTCTTCGAGAAGATCCTCAACAAAAGACTGGTGTCTCAGCTGGTAGAGAACTTCCTCTTTAACCCGCATCAATTCGGGTTTAATAGAAAACGAAGTAGGGAGAGGGCGATCAATGCCATCACGGTAAAGCTAGCCCAAGCAAAACGGGAAAAGAGTTACGTGGACATTCTTTGTCGGGATGTATCAAAGGCGTTTGATAAGGTGTGGCAGCGAGGAATGCAGTAAAAGATCTTACGACTGGGCCTAAGTGAAAGATTAGAAAAAACTCTCTGGGACTATGTCATGGCGAGAGCTGCGTACATCAGTTTAGGGTGCACGGACGGACCAAAGTTTCTGCTCATTGCGGGCCTCTCGCAGGGGGTGTGTGCCTGTCCGCCACTCTCTACTTGATTTACACCGTGGATTTCCCAGCCCCTGTAAGCCTCACTTGCCTCAATATTTAATTCGCCAATGATTTCACCCAGATAATCACTTGTCCATCGAGGAATGCGCCTTGGCAAGCTCGTATTACAGCAGCAGAAATTGAAAATCTTAACACTTATGAGATCCGGTGGCAGATCCGCACCCACCAGGAAAAGTTCAAAGTAGTCCCCATGGGCAGGAGACTACTTTATGACGCCAGGGTGGGGGATAGACGTTATCTCTACACCATGGAGTGCAATTTACTCAGAATGAAATTACCTCATCTGGGTACAAGAAGCACGTCCAAGAAAGAATCACCAAGGTCACTGCTGCAGTCAAGACTCTATACAGATTTAAAAGTCTTCGTCAAAGCAATAAGAAAAATATCTACAATGCCCTTGTAAGATCGACGCTTCTATACCCCGCTTCCGCCCTCTCGTGTGTCTCGAAAACACGAAAGAGGAAACTACAAGTGGTGCAGTATAAATGTACGTACCTAATTACAGGTACACTCAGGCGAGAAAGAAGACGCCAGGAAGAGCTGAACCGGGAGGTGTGGTTAAGTCCTATTAACATTGTCATAGAAGAACAGACAAGGAATATGCAGGAAATGGTTAATCATGAATTGGACGATGATATCGTCCAAATGATTGACCACAACAGAAGAGGAATAAGTCACGCCAGATTTCCATGCTCCGCCGGTCTTTTAGCTGGCGGAGCAGAAGGGCCCTTCTACACATGAGAATAGAAATGTTTTTTACTCTAAACCAAATAAAAAATCCGACCAAGAAAAAGATTACCTAATTGTGAAACTTTACTGATTTCTAAGAATTCACCGAAGAACAGCTAAATTTAGCGATTACGACCCAAATGTACTGAAAACAAAAAACACGAATTACACACACTACAAGATATACGAAAAAAGAAAGACACTAAGCACAACACTAAAGTAATTATTACCACAAACTCAAATGCGCAGATCATACCCAAGGACATTAATTGTTTTTTGAAGACAAATGGCTTGAACGCCATTTTATATATATATATATATATATATATATATATATATATATATATATATATATATATATATATATATATATATATACATATATACATATATATATATATAAAGATATATATATATATATAAATATATATATATATATATATATATATATATATATATATATATATATATATATATATATATATATATATATAAACTAACTCAAAGACAACAAAACCAAAAATACTTAAAAGCGATAGGCCTGATCACCAGGCACTAGCATCTCTTTGCACCCTACCACACTTCTTTCTCTTTTCATCACTTGTCTGTTTTCCGCTATTTGTCCACACACTCTATCTCTATCCGCTACCCACACCTACTCTTACAACATTGAAATGAAATGAAATGAAATGAAATGAAATGAGAGGTGATTCAAATTCAAATTCTGACTATTTGACGCCCTGATCGCTTAGTTTCCCCTTAAAACTTTCCTGTGCCATGATTGGCCAATTTTTGTAGTACTTACTTTCACGTAGAAAGACTATATATAATGTAGCAATTTTTGAATTTATATACGAGAGGCGGTCAATAAGTTTTGCGAATCGGTAGGGCAAAACAGAGGAATGGGGGATGGCTGTTTGTGGGGGTGTTAGGACAAGTTATTACAAGTCAGAACTTGCAGCCGCACGCTCCTGTCTCGTCTATTTAAGAAGCAGTAGCTGATCGCAGATCACCAGTCGCAAATTTTTCAACAATGGAGAAGGTTGAGCACCGCGCAGTGATCAAATTTTTGACCAAGGAAGGCAAGAATGCAAAAGAGATCCATGAACGCATGGTTGCAGTGTACACCGACACCACCCCTTCTTATGCAACCATCGCTCGCTGGAATAGGGAGTTGCGCCATGGTCGTGAGTCCCTTGAAGATGACCACCGTCCAGGACGCCCGTCAGACGTGACCAACGAGGACAATGTGGCCTGTGTGGAGAGGATGATCCTCGAAAATCGACGGGTGAAGGTCGATGAAATCGTGCGAGAACTTGGAATATCACATGGAAGTGTTATCAACATCGTCCACGACAATTTGGCCATAACCAAGGTTTCTGCCCATTGGGTCCCTAGAAACATCATGCCCCATGATCAACTTCAACGTCGTCAAAGTCCACAATGCCAGAGTTGCACAAGCTGCCCTGCACGAGTGCGGATTCGAGGAGCTCAACCATCCCCTTAACAGTAAAGATCTGGCCCCTAGCGACTACATTTATTCCGCCAGCCCAAGTCTGCACTGCGTGGACGCCGGTTTGGGGACAATGAAGATGTCCAGCTCGCCGTCCAGGAGTGGATTGAACAGCAGTGGGGAGATTTCTGGTTGTCGGGAATTCGAATCCTCAGGGAAAAGTGGCGCAAGTGCATTGAAGTCGAGGGTAGTTATATTGAAAAATAATAAAACACTTTTCCTCATATCTCGTTTCCCTATATCCGAATTGCAAAACTTATTGACAGCCCCTCGTATATTAAACTGGCCCAGATCTATAGAGGCGATTCTTCATACTTATAACTTCTTAGTCTCACACCTTCAAATTGTGAAGCTTCCTATAAAAACGATTTTAAGAAAGTTTTAGCTCAATTGAACGAGTTTTAGTAGTGCTACAAAGCTTACAAAGTTTGACGTTGTACAGTTCTTCCACACCACCCATGATGTAACTGTAATAGGCGCATTTTTTTTAATGTGGTATCCCCAGGAGGCCTATTTCACAATGTTTAGCAATGAACTCAGCTTGTTTTGTTAATTCTCATGCATTTTTTTAATGCATATTTTATTGTTTATTGAAATTTTTCTCTGTGACAATCGACCATCTGTAGAAGATACTGAAGCTGATCTTCATTTTTGGTAAGATGATTAGTGTAGCTCTCAATTAAGGCTACAGCTCTCTCTGCATTGCCATTGATGACATTTATAGTACGAGTATATTATTTTACTGTTTGATGCTCATTTCTGTCACTCCATTCTCAAGGGTCTACCTATAAAAAAGAGGAATTGAATGACAATTTTGTGAAGAAAAGGCGACCTATTCAGTCACGAAGTCAGCAAGAGTTTTCTCTGAGATACTCTCTTTTTCTCCCTGTGTATATCGTTTCTCTGGATGCTGTGTGCCAGGCTTCAGCAATCCTGCAGTCATCTTTTTCTCTTCCAATCTAGAGTGATACCTTCATCATGAAGGCAATGGACGCAAGTTCTTCACTTAGTTACCAAAGGTGACGACCAAGTGCTTTGCTGGCTACAGAAGCAAATTACTTATCTTCAGATACTTGGAAACTTTGCAAGTACTCAAAATCCTTTCGTGGAGCAGTGGATGCAGTTGAAGATGTAAACCAGTTGGGAACGTAGTACTGTACAACAAACTGTGCAAATCGGTCGACTGATGTCTGCTCTTTCTGGGTCATTTTAAATTGTGACTTGAAGAGTACAATTTTAATTAAATAAATAACCTTTTCCATCCAACGTGTTCTATGCACTGCCCCAGGCTGTTTGAAGGAAAAGCTTTCTGTGCACCCACCCCCCCTAATTATGCAATTGATAGTTGTAAAGGTTCTTTGTAATCTGCTAAAGGCTAATGATATTTTACTGTTCTTGACAAAAGCTAAGCACAGCTTCCTTCCAAGAAACACATTTAATGTGTGTTACATACGATGAAGTATTGATAGTCTTCCAGGAATCAGGGAAACGCTTGAATCATTGAATTTCTGGTCCGCATACAGCAACAAATCACTCTTTAAATGTCAGGTACAATTATTTTATGAACATGACGCCTGCAAGGAAAAGCTAGAAGACCTCTATTTAGCTTTGTTTCTATTGTCACAAATGCACTTTCTTTAGGACTAGTGTTACTAGCAATGGTGTCAAAACACGGATTTAACATTGTCCTCGATATTCCAATCTTGAAGATATTCCGCAGCTGCTTTTGCTGTTTCAATCCCTGTATCAGTACCTGAGGTTAGTTTCCCAGAAGCTTAGAGTTACCACCACCAGATACTAACACAGGAAGTCTATATATATTTTCAGTGCCAATTAAATCAGGCATTAATTTGCCATCCCAATGGACTTTAAGAGGTGCATATGTAGTGAATGTTCGCTTCAAACTATCTGCTACTTCGTTACATAGTTCTTTTCTTTTTCTTTGCAGTCCACCTCTACTTACATATGGTTTTACAATCAATATCTCTTCTAAAGGTTGTTTCTGAGATCACTACCATCGCATGAAGATCCCTTACTCATTTTTGTTCTGTCTAATGTAGCCACTAAGTCAGGTGAAATAATTTCTGCGCCTATAAATATTCTTTTCCTTGGCGGATTAGATGGACCGGGCTCTGCTTCATCACTACTGTTTTTTTTTCACTGCTTGAGCTGCTTGCTAGCTGAACAACTGACAAATTTACCCCTTTCTATGCAATTCTTGTTTTATTCGCTGCGATTCTTCTTCACTTCTTTGGCGTGTTTTCTCTTTATTCTTTACTGTTTTCTTGTCAAGAGTACCAAGATAACCTCGTCTACCTTTCTCTCTCTGAGCCTGTAGAAATGAACGATCATCTTCATTTGCTATCATTTCTAGTGCATTAGCTTGAGTTATATCAAACAAATCATTTAAAGATTCCTGGAATGAAGTTTCTTTTGATATTTGAGTTTGATCTCGCCTTGATTTTGTTTTTTGGAGGGTTATGAACTGCTCATATATTTTCTGAATTTTTGCAACCACATGCTGTTTCTCTCTAGTTGGATTTTTGTTTGGCCCGATGTTCCATATATTTCTGAATATACAACGTTACAGGCCTCTTTTACATTATTTTTGCATTGTATTAAGGAGAAAAGCCGTCTTAATATATCACCATTTGATGGAAGTTTTGTGGTTTGAATAGCATCAATTGTTTCTCCAATAAACATTACTTACGTTTTACTTCTTGTTTTAATTGAACTTGATATGTTAATTATATTCGAGAAAGACTTTGTTAATTAAACAAAGATAGACACTGAAACAATGCTCATTCTTTCTTCACTGATTCACAGAGCACTGAGTTGGGCATTGGTAATTGCCAACTGGTAAGGGTTGTGCTTCTGAGACAATGAAACGCGACACCAAAGTGCCTACAAGACTACACGTTAGGCTTATTTGTCCTTTATACCTACCTTATAATGTACTAAATATAGCTGTTAATATAATCAAACTATTAACTTATATTTAGGAACTACTTACTCTGAAAAAGTAAAAAATTCTCTAATATTTAGCTATTTTTCATAATTTGCACAAATATTATTAATATGTGTGAAACTAACATTCGTTGCAGCACTACTAACTACTAAATATTATTATATTTTGCTGCTAATTTGCACAGTGCATTTTTCATCAAGCCTCAATATATCCACTATATATATATAATATATATATATATATATATATATATATATATATATATATATATATATATATATATATTATATATATATATAATATATATATATATATATATATATATATATATATATATATATATATATATAATTATTTCAGGCATTTCCCTCCCTTTCCGAATTTTTATCGCTCTTGTGCAATTTGTTTCCAACTTTTAGCATATTTTTAAAAAATAATAATAATAATTGGTTTATTCATCAAGAAGCAATACATTGTACAATGTGCAATTACTGAAAAGATCTCGATTTACAAATTTAGTGAAAATATATTGACTAAAATAATTAAAAGCTAGCATTGAACAATAAAAATTAAAATAGATAAAATCTTAATAAAAGCAATTAATGTCCAACATGTGCAAAGTCTATTTGTTGAATAGGGTATGGTGGACCGCCTGTAGCGATCTGGTCTGCACCTGGCTGGTAGCGATCTAGCACTGTGTCGTGTCCGTAGCGAGGTGGTATTCTTTCTGGCGGAATGCTCGGGTGGTCATTTTCCCTTAGTTTCTTCCCAAAACTAAAGGTGAGTTGGCTTCTCCTGTTCTCCAGCGGTGACAAGCCATCTTGCTTTTGGTCGTCTTTTATCAAGTGGAGTCAAATTGGTAATTTTTCTGGAATCTTGCCAGCTCTATTCCAGCTCCATTTCAGCTCCATTTCAGGTTTATTATAATTTCTATAATATCCCAAAGTTTAGTTTGTCTACGTATCAAAATGGTTGATTTTCTATCAAAGAAAGTATTCTCATTATAATGCGTTCATGGGCTCTTAGTGTTGTTCTAAGTTTTAATGTAAGTTTTTTTTAGTAATGTTCTAATTTTGCTCAATAGGGTCTGCTGGTAAATGGAGAAAGCCAGCCGGAATTTCGTCTTGACATGGCCAACGGTCGCTGTCTGCGTTAATGCCTTTCAAAATTCTTTCACTTAGAGATCCAGAAATATCTGATTCCAGAATTCCAGCACCATTGTCATAGTGCCTACTATAAAAATCCCCTTTGACCCCAGTAACACTAGCATAAACAAACGATGAACAATAACTGGATGAACCACATGACAAACACTGCTGAATAGTACAGGAAACGAAAAATAAAAACAACAATCTCTCATAAGAAACCCTCAACCTAATGATGATGCTCAAACACCTTAAAGAAACAAGCACCAAAAGAGCTCATTAAAAACAAACATAGAGCTGACAGAAAATATAATGCATTTATTGTTGATGATACCACCAAAGAAAAATCAGAGGTAAAATTGCTAAAAGGAGATTTCTAAAAGGAAATTCTCTCATAGTAGTCATAAAAGATGGTACACTCATCAAGGATCATAACAGACTAGAACAATCAAGGTATAGATCCAGTTTACAAATAAATATCATAGAACACATATGTATACCAAAATTGCTGATACTACACTAGATTGCATTGGTATTCAGAAATCTCTAAATTGCAGAACAATGTAATCGAAGGAGATAGTATCTCTTCGAAATCATTCACGTCCTATCTAGAAGAAATCTCCTACACAGGTGATTGAGGATTAACCCAATAATTTTAGATTCGTAGATGATAGTGTACTCATAGCTAATAATCTAGAAGAGATTTATGAAAGCAGAAAAAAGCTGTCCTATAAATAAATCATGAAAAAACAAAAATTTTGACAAACCAAACAGAAGTCGACATGATAAGCATTACAATTGACAACGAGCAAATTAAAATAGACAAAGTTCAGATGTTTTTTCTTCGATTCTGTAGTAAAACTCCAATGACACCTGTTTTCTCCTGGTATTGTAAGACATCTTCTGCCACTTCACCTCATTAATACAAAGTAATTGGTCCCCTGATATAGTTTTATATTTGGTTGGACACTAAAATATGTTGAACATTAAATTCTTTTACCAATTTCTACTTGTGATATCACTTGGTTATGGAGAAGTTGGATTTTTGCTTTCTGTGCTCCTGTAAGTGCTTTAGTTTTAGTCATATTAATTGTTTAGAATGATTTGAATACACAATAGTTCTAAATTTAGGCTGAAACATAAGAAATATTGGTTAAATTCTGATTTTAGAGAACATACCATGTTATTAACGCATCATTTATTAAAACAATAATTAATTCAAACCATATTTACACAAATCCATTATTATCATAAACATTTAGAAGTAATATGATCAATTCTAAGGAGTTTGATTAAATGTGTTGAATATATTAATCTATATATATTTATGAGAGGAACGTTATAATTACCGAGGCATAGTTAATCTATAACGGGTGTCTTATACCTTTAGCCATGGGTGTAGGTACATTTATGAGAGAAACGTTATAATTACCAAGGCATAGTTAATCTATAACGGGTGTCTTATACCTTTGGCCATGGGTGTAGATATATTTATGAGAGAAACGTTATAATTACCGAGGCATAGTTAATCTATAACGGGTGTCTTATACCTTTGGCCATGGGTGTAGGTACATTTATGAGAGAAACGTTATAATTACCAAAGCATAGTTAATCTATAACGGGTGTCTTATACCTTTGGCCATGGGTCTAGATATATTTATGAGAGAAACGTTATAATTACCGAGGCATAGTTAATGTATAACGGGTGTCTTATACCTTTAGCCATGGGTGTAGGTACATTTATGAGAGAAACGTTATAATTACCAAGGCATAGTTAATCTATAACGGGTGTCTTATACCTTTGGCCATGGGTGTAGATATATTTATTAGAGAAACGTTATAATTACCGAGGCATAGTTAATCTATAACGGGTGTCTTATACCTTTGGCCATGGGTGTAGGTACATTTATGAGAGAAACGTTATAATTACCAAGGCATAGTTAATCTATAACGGGTGTCTTATGCCTTTGGCCATGGGTGTAGATATATTTATGAGAGAAACGTTATAATTACTGAAGCATAGTTGTAATTATACCTTTAAAGAGAGTAATTTAAGAACAGTGAACAAAGGCTCAAGAGGAATGTATATCTTATAAGACGGAAGGAAAAAAGAGATGGATGAAAAGAATAAAAATAATGAGAGTACGAAAAGAAGGAATAAAAAGGATTAGAAGGAAAAGGGGGAAGTAGAAACAAAGATAAAGGGGGAAAGAAAAGAGTAAAATGAAAAAGTGGGGGAAACAAAAAAAAAAGGAGTAAGAAAGTAAGGAAGGAAAAAAGGAAATGAGGGGAATGGAAAAGGAGAAGGGGGAATCAAAAAGTGTATGAGAGGGAAGGGGAGAAAGAAAGAGATGAACATAGAGAAAAGGGTAGAGGGGAAATGAGGAAAACAGGATTAGAAAAAGGGGTGTGAAAATATGCAGGGGGAAAAATGACAACAAGGGAAGAAGGCGGATTTGGGAAAAGGAAAAGAGGAGCAAAAAAGGTGGATATGTGGGGAAAACAAGGGAGACAGAGGAAAAGGGGAAATGGAAGGGAGGAGACAGAAAGGTGTAATAGGTACGAAAGGAAGAAGGAAAGTAGAAAAGAGGAAAGGGAGAGGGGAAGAGAAAAACAAAAGCAGGAAGGAAGGACAAACAAAAAAGAAGCAAGGAATGAAAGAAAAGGAAACAAAAGTTAAGAAATAGGTTGGGAAGGAAAGAAAAGGGTAAATGAGGAAAGAAAAAGAAACAGAGAAAGCAAAGAAGTAGGAGAGGCATTAAAGAAAAAGAAAAGTAAAAAAGGAAGTAAAGAAAAAGGAAAAAGAAAGCACGAAAGAAAAAGAAACTGAAGGAATGAAAGAAGTAAGGAAGAAGATAAAGAAAAGGAAAATAAGGAAGTAAGAAGGGAAATTAAAGGAAGAATGGGAAGAAGTAAGGAAGGAAGGAGAGAAGTAAAAAAGGAAGGAAAGAAAAAAGAAAATGAGGGAAGTAGGGAGGAAGGTAAAAAAATAGTCAGAAAATAAATAAAGAAAAAGGAAACAGAAGAAGGAAAAAGTAAAGAAGGAAGGAAAGTAATGGAAAAAGAAGGAAAAAAGATGTAGGAATTGGGGCAGCCGTGGTTCAACCAATGCAGGACAAACGCCTGCACACTTTCTGAACATCGCTAAACCCTGGTTCCTTCGCTGACTCTGTGAACGAGAAGGCTATGGTCGCCTTCAAACCCAAAATCACAGAATATTTTCTGACAAAAACTCAGAAAAAGACAAGAATAATTTCTTGAAGAAGAAATCTCAAAACAAATGTAAATATAAAAGATTACAAACTCAAAAAAGAACCATGAACGAAGTTAGAGAAGAAAATTCACAAGAATCGGAACCAAAGAGTAAAATTCATGATACAATCCGCGCAAAAACCGATGGCGCTTCCCAAGGAAAAGGCTAAAACGGAAGAGAAAACGCTAAAGTAGATATCATTCTCTACACATTCAAGCTCCACTACATAAAACAATTATCTGGCGTTCACCTACTTAGAAGGGTCGCAGAAAACAGACTCAAATGGACATACTGCATTCACGTAGTTTCCACCCATATCCACTACCTTAAAGAATTCGAAATGCCCTTACTATTTAATGAAAAATCATCATTCTTCTCGAAAGATAGCATTCAATAAAACCCTCACACACCAGGGCCTACTTGGATCCGATGGAGAAAGTGAGGAAACTAGAGAAAGGGTCGGTCGGTGGTTGCCTTCATGCCGAACCACGCAGGAGTTGAGTGGGGGTGATATAGTAATTGATAATTCTATCTTTCCTACAATCCAAATCTAAGCTGAGTGCAAAGAGTCTTATGAAGTAACAGCCACAAAAAGAAGGGATTGGGTGTATAAATAAATCGGATGGTTCGAAGAAGTTTAATTTCTGGGTTATTTGTTGGACAAAGCGGCTATGCTGCGTATACTTCACATTTTGGATAATATGGAATAATATTGCAAACGATAATTTAGTGTAAATTTACCGAACTGTAATTTTAGCACCTCTCCTTGTTGGCTCGCTCGAGTATCAGTTATAGACAGGTTGGATTTTTAATAACTTTAACTGTTGAAGGAATATTTACGATTCTATTCCTAAGCATATGAATGAGGTGTTTTAAACAAATTCCAAGTTAGTCCATAATTGAGTAATCCTATACGAAAAAAAAATCTGTGCTTTGGGGTATTAAGAAATTAGGATGAAGCTATTTCAAATTCTCATTTAAAGAGTCTTTGATAAGGACGCACTCAATGTGAGACTGCAACAGATTTTGGCTTCGAATCCTGAGTTTTATTAGAGACAGATAAAATTGGATTTTAAGGATAAAAGATCTCTGAAACGGATGGAAACTATTTTGCAGAATATTTTCTATTGTTTGAGCTATATTTTCATATACTCAGGTTAAAAAGGCGTATGAACTTTCCTGAACATCTGCAAAAGTAAATACCGTTGAGGTATTGGGTAAGTACTGTTATAGACCGAGACGTTAAGGCAATAGCGGGTAGATATTGCAAATGGGTACCTGCATAAGTACATAGTGTATACCAGTGGAAAAAGAAAGGTTACCGATTAAGTACTGGATGAGTGCCAGAGAAGATACTGAGCATATAAGCACACGATACTTCCTGGTCGGTACAGCGCAGAGCAGCCACTACTCGGCAGGCCTGGCGAGTATTTGTAGATATCAGACAAGTAGTAAAGGAGTACCAATAGATACCGAATATCTATCGAATAAATACCTGACATTACCTGTCAATTACTAGATGTCTACCATGTAGTAGCAGGTAAGTAGTGGTAGGTACTGGATGGATATTGTGACTACCAGGAGGGTACACGAAAATTAATGGTAGATATTGGAGGATACCCAATTAAAAACCCAATGGTACCGGTTAAATACCAGATGTGTACTCGAGAAGTAACAGATGGGCACCATCCGGGTACCTGGTAACTACAGGATGGGTAGCGTGGGGAGTACTTCGTGAGTTCTGGGTAAATATTATGCGGGTAGCATAGATTACCAACTAAAGATCAAATGGGCACCATGGAGTACTAGATAAGTCTCGATAGATAATGGGTGGGAACTTAGTATGAACCAGACGGGTACAGTTGTCTACCCGATGAGCAGCGATTTAAGACTTGAAAATCGTTATCGTTTGGTCGTTTAACTGATCAAAGCCTTTTGAAGAATACCGTTCCCACTTGATCAATTTGAGCAATTAGGGTCCCTGTTTGGCCTATTTGAATTATATGTCCCCCCTCCCCCAATTTTAAACCTTTTGTAGGAGTAAAGAGGTCCCCAAACAGGAAATATGAAAGTACATATAAGTCGAAAAGTTAAAAGGTTAGGTTTAGTTTGACGAGCGAATTAACTTTATCCAGTGCTATAGATAAGAACATTAACCTAAACTAAACAAGGAAAATTACAACTAACAACGCTAATACTGAAATAGCTTCATCCTAATTTCTTAATACCCCAAAGCACAGAATTTTTCATCGTATAGGATTACTGAATTATGGACTAACTTGGAATTTGTTTAAAACACCTCATTCATATGCTTAGGAATAGAATCGTAAATATTCCTTCAACAGTTAAAGCTATTAAAAATCCAACCTGTCTACAACTGATACTCGAGCGAGCCAACGAGGAGAGGTGCTAAAATTACAGTTCGGTCAATTTACACTAAATTATCGTTTGCAATAATATTTAAATGCACTACTAAGTATTATATTGCTCATCTTTGAACCTTTGGTGCTGTCCTTTTACAAAATGCCAATTAATAGCTTCAACTTGCGGTATGAATCGATAAATCGCTGCTAGAAGAGCTTCTCGCCCTAAGAAATAAGATAGTAGAGAAATAAGATACACAATGGATCTTATAAAGGTTCTTAGAAAAACGGAAACAAATTAAAACCGAAAAGGTTTAAATTTTATTTTTTCAACATAAGCTTCATTGCAGTCAAGACTCTTGCAAGCGATAATACCATCCATTCAGATAATTTCTATAAAACTGAGGACTAAGAATTAAATAAAGTTAAAATGCTTTTTTAAATTCATCAACGGAAGAAAAAACGAGTATCTTTCATGCTTCGTCGTTTATTTTCCGTTACTGACAGTTATTTTGGTTGTTTCTTTCCCTTCCCAATGGGAAAACAGAGTGACTCGGTCATAAGATTTAAGTTTAGACTCAGGATGCACAAATTTATTCATAGAATCAACTTTTAGTATTAGATTAAATGCTGAAATTCCCATTTCGTTGTGGTACTCTTTCTGAATTTTAAAATATAGCTGCGATATTTGTTAAGGGTTATGTTAATTGCAAAAAGGTCGTATTTCGTTATATGTTTTTTACTCGTCTTTCTGTAATTCAACTTTATCAAGATTCTTAGAAGCTGCAAAAAAAACATTGTGCTCTCGGGTCTTTTTCGGAACAGGCCCGCCATCGAATTAGGTATTCGAAAGCTTAGCTTAGGTTAAGTTAGGTTAGGTTAGGTTAGGTTAGGGTTTGGAGTAATAAACTGGCCAAACTTCTAGCAGAAAGTTTTTCCAATAAGTTATGGCTTATGTTAAAATTTTAATCTCTTTACGCAAAAGTAACTAATTGTCAACCCTTTGTACCATGTGTGAATGAAATAAACGATTATCTCAAAAAGATAATTTTGATTCTTCTAACCAAGTGTCTTTTTGCAATTTAACAGTGGAATTACATTCATGCTTACTACAGCGCTAACAGCAACGTGAAGATGCTAATGAAAGTTTCATAATATGTCCACTTTTGCAAATTCGCTGTCCTAACCTAACCTAACCTTAGCCTAGCCCTAACCTCGCGATAACCTCGAACGCTTAATTCGCTACCAGACTTGTTCTGAAACAGATCCAGGTTTTTCATTATTGAAAGAATGTACCTTTCATCGTTATGGTTACGTGCTCGAATTTCCTTATTTTCAAGAGAATTAATATCACAATGTTGATCCTTTTCTATATAACGTTTGCTTGAATACTTATGTGAAGTATTTAGTTATGTACTCGGATCAGGCTTTGAAATTTTAGTTACCATTGATGCAAAAGATAATGATTAATTATCAACTCTTTGCTTTAGCAACTTAATTTCTTTCCCAATACCATACAACACTACCAAGATAGAATAACGTCACCTAACGTAATATAACATAACTTTTTGGTGACACAAAAGCCCCAATGGCCTGTCAGAGACCATCCAAACATACCTCTCTCGCATCAGGTCAATCCACATCCTACTAAAAGGTCTCCATTTCACCGTCCTTTTCATTTCAAATGACGATAGCAGAGGGAGAGGATAGATAGAAGGCAAGTGAATACCAACTAATTGTTGCAGACGAAAAAAAACAAAAAACAAATGCTTCCTTAACCTTTAGTGAGAGGTGGGTTATCATCTCGTTCAAGAACGTACCAAAATACTCTGTGTTAGTATTCAGCAAACACGAAAAAGGTTTCAAGCTTTGCCACTCTTTTTGAAAGGTCATGAGGATATTTGTAATCTTTGCACTTTGGTACTTGATTAATTTATCTTTAGGTAACCAATTTGATAAGTCGAAGCGACGCCGGTTCACAGGGCTTATGAGACAGGAAAAAATAACTTTGACCTTTAGGTCATATTTAGCTACAAAAATAGGCAGGTTAATAAAAAGTGAGATTTTTAATTGGGGGAATGGAAGAAAAACCCGTTTTCTCTTATAAGCCAAGGTGGGTGAGGTGAGCTACATGACTCTCCCTTCATGACGATGATCGGGACATATTAGTCTCATAGCTACATACTGGTGGGCCGCAAGTAGATGAATGATGTAGAATTTTCTCTTTAATAATGACCATCTGGCGACTGATTCCAAGGAAGCAAGTCGCCTCAAATCACTCCAGCAAAGAAAAGTTAGGCGAAGTTAAAAGAATTACAGAAAACATAGAAAAAAGGTCAAAAAACAAACCAACGATAACCCACTTAAAATGCAAAAATGTACGCTTCAGGAGCTGAGGGAGGCCTGCCTCCCGGGGTGCCACAAAATGCACCCATCAACAAAAACAAGTTAAATAAAGTGGACGAGGTCTGCCTCTGCAAAACACTGAAAAAGTCCACTATCGGATGTACGTGAACCCATCCTGAGTACAAAGTCGCAAGCGGCAGTGTCCCCGCTCGTCCCAGTATCGGGATATGTAACGTGCGCGATGATCTCCCAGACTGGGACAGTCAACAAGAAAGCGTCTCCATTCTGGCTGGGGAAGCACGCAGTTGTCGCAGTAAGGTGCTCTTTCAAATGACGGTGCGTAGCGCGAGTGTACCAAATTCTAAGATGTCAGAAAGCGACCTGAAGCCGCCGAACTATTTTGGTGTAGATCCACGGCAGTAGTCGCAACGCAATGGCAAGGAGATTTAGGTTACTATCTTCTCTCTTCCCTCTTATTTGTCAGGCAGCATGCAGGGCTGACATGATGTCTGCTATTTACTCAGTGGAGAAAAGCGAATCTCTATGGCGCGGATACAAGATACACTAAGCCTGCGGATATGGACTTGTCACTGAGATGCGGCTGCCGAAAAACGATCAAGGAAACAGTGAGATTCTACCACATCCAGGCGAGCCTTGTTTAGGAACAAGTAGATGTCGATGCTAAGCTGTGGATAGCGGCAAAATTTCAACACCTGAGTTGTGGCCAAATAAATGCCTGTTGGATACGATGCTCCATTGTTGCCATCTAAGCAGCACCATAAAAGTTCTAAATATCGTCTATTTAGATCGTAGCGAGAACATATTCTGGCAGCCCCTAGGTGGAGCCGTTGATACTCAAGGCAAAGAGACTGAAATTGAGGATACTTCCCTGCTGGATGCGCTCTTCCTGCTATATTGAGCAGAAGAGGAGTGATTCCTATCCCCTTTCCGCCCGTACTCTGAATCGATGAGCTCACAAGAACTCACATATGAAGATTGAAAGGCGTTACCACAACCCTATGTTGTGGAAGGAATCCATGATACAGTATCGCACAATGCGCTGTTTTAAACCTTTCCCATTTCAATAAGTATTTTCGAGAATGACTGTCTACAAAGGAAGGCCTCGCCGATCGCATTTTAAAGCCGAGGAAGATCATCTGACTTGGAATGGAACTTACGGAAGCTGCGCACTGTGCAGGAGACATGCGCATCCTGCTGTCCAGGGAAAATGCTAATCTAACAATAACCAATTTTTCCATTAACTTGCACACAGGGGTTAGAGAAATTGGGCAGAAACAGATTATGATGGCATGACCTCTCTTTGCTGGGCAAAAAGCGAGCAAAAAGACTATTGATAATATATAGGAAGATTCCCTCAGTCTAGATTATGATGAACAAATATAACAGGAAGGCCCTGTCTCGTTCACCTCGGTACCGAAGTATAGAATACAGGATAACGTTCGGGGCATGGGCGGTTTCCACGTATGAAACGATATCAAAACGCAAATCACATACTGTAAACATATCTTTGAAGCGTTCTCCGCCTATGGAAGTTAAGGCGAAGGCTTTCAGCGAGCGAACGACGTGCAATGAATCATGGCGGATTAGTATCCCGACTATAGAATGTTCAGAAAGCAGTAGTAAAGGACTCCATCATGAATGCTAACGGCTAACGGAGAACGGGAGGAGAGGATATTCCAAAGCTCCTCCCAGTTGGTCTAGTGCCTAGGACAATTCTTTTTTTAGAAAAAATCTCCTCCAGATTTAACTCAAATGAGATGCAGGGGCCCTCTTGGAATTACAGATTTACTAGGTAAGGTTAGACTTTCCATATGAGTCGTTTCTTCCTCAACTACTCTAGAAAGTTTGGCGGGCTTTGGAGCCGAGGTCCCTTGAACGGAGAGGTGGAACCGATGTTACCTTTGTGTTGTCTTCACTTTGGGGGATAAAGTTAGGATTTCCGGGAGACGATCTCACGATCCACTTCGGGGGATTGGCATTCTCTGAATTTGACGACACAATGAAGTCGTGCGGCCTCTTCGACTTACAGTAAACGGTCATGTATGGGGAAAAGAAGCCCTAGTTTTATGTGGGGTGGATTGTGAACACGCGCAGATACCAGAGAACCCAAAAATGTTTCAGAATTGTCTCAAAAACTACAGTACTCATAGCCGTGAAGTGGTAAGAAGCAGAGCAGGCTGTATTTATACTTGAGAGAGTCAATGGATGTCCCACGCCGATCGGAGCGTGACACGACCAAATCATTAACAACTCGAAAAGCAATTCGTCCTTCAGCCTGAAATGCCAGGGTCTCTTTCTACAGAATAAAGGCGCCTTATTACTTAGCGGAAGAAGGCGTGGTTTTCTGAAAATCACGCACTTGATCGTAAACACTAAAGACATCTTGTAAGACTTTGAAGAAATTGACAGATTTCTGGTAAACCAATTTTGCTCGTCTCCACAAATTATTTGTGTGACGAAAGTGGTAGCAGTAGTAGCAACTCTGCGGCAATGGCGCAAAAGCCTTGACTTGATAGCGATACCAATCTGCACGGACCAAATTAGGGAATCTGTTATGATCTATCGTGACTAAAAGTTTAGAGACGGAGCTTGAGTGCCCCACCCCAACTCCCCAACCCCTGTTTTATCATTACACATTCGAACCCGACCGCTCCTTGATCCACCAACTCTTTTTTCTCCCATCACAGGGAATCGCTAGGCTAAACAGGTAAACCAGAAGCTGCCTTCCTGCCGACCCATGTGGGAGTCGGGTGAGGGAGATCTAATAATTAATTGATTCCTCTATCTATCCTACTATTTAAACCTGGGCTGAGTACACAGATTCTTATGGAGTAATGGTGGCAAGAAGAAAGGTAATATATTTGGTAGATAAATAAATCAGATGGTTTGGAAAAGTTTAATTTCTGGGTTATTCGTTGCACAAAGCGGTTGTGCTGCGTATACTTCACTTTTTTCCTTTAGACATTAAAATTCACAATTAAAGATTATTTGATAATGACGTACTCAATGTAGATTCTAACAGGGGGTTTTTTTGGCTTCGGTGCTGACTCAGGAGGATCTTGCCCAGGGACAGAATTTGGCTCAAGGGTGTCTCCCACTGAGTCATTTTTTTCTCCCAGGGAAGACTGTTATCTAAGGCTGGGGTATCTTCAGTCCCATTTCCACCTCAGTAGAGACATCCAAAGGTCTTCCCTGAGAAGTTACCCCCAAGATGACGTGGATCCCGACCCGGGACTCGACGGGCCCTTTGCTCGTAACAGACGTCAAAGCAGAGAGGATTCCGATCTTAACCGAGAAATAGGGGGTGGTGGCATGCTGGCTCCCAACAAGGTCACAAACCTCGGATCAACTAGGCAAAGCAACAATCCCAGGGGAAAATTCCGCCTCTTACCGTCTAAAAGGTTTCGTCTAGCCCACCTGCACGCATCTGGGGCTGGAACCGAGGCAACGCTGCCTCGGCTTCAACCCATTCTTGGCAGACTCCCGTGGAAAATTAAAGGAGGATTCTTGGAGGGGTCTATGGTCAAAATCATGGGGCGAGTACCTCCATATCAGAGGTGAAGCGGCCTTAGGGTGGTTTCGAATATGTCAAAGGGGAAACCCCTTTTGCCGCAAGTAAATGTTCGGAGGGGAGCCTCTCCACCGGTTCTTTGCCCACCCCAACACCAAGGTTTGTAACCAATAAGAAAGAAATTAAATGTTGGTGGGCTATATATTCCCGCCTGCAGCCGCTCCCGCCTACCCCAATCTGGTTTTCGGACTTTTCAGGACGCGTTAAGGAGTGTGTGCGCGCCTGAGCAGCCGCCCACACTGACTAGGAGTCGCCCAGACAACAGTCGCTACCCAATGGCCGCCCCTCTCAACTAAGCAGCCAGAGAAGCAGGACGACAGGGTGGATCCCTTACTCGGTCGTACTAATCATCGACGAGTTGGCCAGGATGAGAAGATCTGCTGTGGCAGACCCAGAGACGGGACCAGAGATTTTGTATTGTCCTTGCAGGAAATCTGACATAAAAATCCAACGCATCACAATCTTATGGACCCGAGCATAGCCGCAGGGAAGGGGGGGGTTGCCGTAATCCTATCTTTCCCTTATTCGTTCCCACACGCACAGGTCCCCTCAAGGCTTGTTCTCTTGTAACCTGCAGGAGTTAAAGGTCGTTGTTTTTAGAAGTTCCAAATCCTCTCTTTTGACACGGCATGAGGTATCTGGTCAGGTCATTCATTATACGTAGTCAAAATAAAGGGGAGGTTAGTCGTAGAAAAAGAGGGTGCCCCAGATTTACCCGATACTGATGAAGAGTTCAAGATAACCCAGAAAGCCTGGCCTTCTCTATCCGCACTCGGGCTCTTCAGGTTTCTAGGTTTAACAGTATAGACGGGTTACCCCTCTACGGGGCGGATGTTGTAGCAAAGGTAAACCCTCTGTTACATCTGAAACCTGGAAGAATGCCATGCCCTACCGGACCCAGTTAACCCTGAAAGTGAAAGGTGTAACATTGGGGAGCAGGTTGCATTTCATATCTGAAGAAATGCGTACCTGCAAGAAGATCTGCAGATATATATCTTCCATGTATTTTTACTTCACCTATCTTCATCACTTTATATATCCTGACCACTTTATGTGGGAGATGGTTCCGTTACTGCCTGCGGGAAATGGTCCCGTTACTGCCTGCGGGAGATAGTTCGGTTATTTTCTGTGGAAGATGGGTCCGTTACTTTCTGTGGTAGATAGTTCAGTTATTTTCTGTGGAAGATGGGTCCGTTACTTTCTGTGGTAGATAGTTCGCTTACTTTATGTAGGAGATTGTCCCGTTACATTATGTGGGTGAAAGTTCCGTTACTTTCTGCAGGAGATGGTTCCGTTACTTTATGTGGGAGATGGTTCCGCTAAATTTTACAGGCGGTAGTTCCATTACTTTATGTGAGACATTGTCCTGCTACTTTCTGCATGAGATGGATCCGTTACTTTATGTGGGTGATGGTTTCGCTAATTTCTGCAGGAGATGGTTCCGTTACTTTATGTGGGAGATTGTTCTGCTACTTTCTGCAGAATATGGTCTCCTTACTTTATGTGGGTGCTGGTTCTATTGTTTTCTGCAGGAGATAGTTCTGTTACTTTATGTGTGATATGGTTCCGCTAATTTCGGCAGGAGATGGTTCCACTACTTTCTGTAGGAGATGGTTCCACTACTTTCTGCAGGAGATGGTTCCATTCATTTATGTGGGTTCCGTTATTTTTACATTTAAATTAAAATTTAAAATAGTCAATGGTGAGATCTTATCGATGATATGATATTCTAAGCCTCTCGAAGAATTAAAATAGTCATCTTAAATTTAACTCTCGATTCATTACGATAAGAAACCTTCGTGTTCTAAATCTATTTCGGTCGCTTCACATCTTTTAAATGGTTTATCTTCTTTTGAACTTCAGATTTTGTGTTTGATTTTAAAAGAAAATCAAGGATTTATTCGAGTACCTTATGTCTAATCTGAACAGTTGAACTAAACTTCCATTATAAACATATGACATCTTCTAAAATGTGACTTGATGACGCCTGCAAGAGAGTATTTATAGCCAATTAAATGGAGCTTTTTCTCTCTTCATGCCAGATTTCATCTCCATGAGCCATATTTATCCAAGACTCCCTAAGTGACCTTTTAAAAGCACATTACTACTAGTACTAAAGAAAAGAGAGATTGCGTGTCGTCGTTGCATTCAGGTATTACTGATTTATTGATGGAGGAAATTCGTATAATCGAATTAATTTGCGTTTTTTTATGAGCTAAAGCGAAAACGTGTAGGAAAGAAAATGACAGCTTGGAAAAGGAAGAAGTAGCGAGATGGGAACCAATAGACTCTGGGTCTTCGAGATACGAATGAGAAGAAAGCTAGATCACTCACTGGCCATTCCGAAGCTTAAAAAAAAAAACTGCGTTCGAAACGAGCTTATAAGCCATTTGATGTCGCCGTGACCCTAGAGCTTTTAACTCTCCTTGGAGATTTCCATTATATTTCATTTAAGTCTCATATCCCAAATAGAAGTAGTTCTCCATTAATTCCTGTCACTTCTCTCCTTTCAGTAAATCTCTCTTATCTCTTGATATTCGATGGTAAACGTGTCTTCAACATGTTTCACAACGAATCACCTAAAAGATTTCGCGCCAAAAATTGGCGCTGTCCAGGCGCGAAATCGTCCATTTGTATTCATCTGCCATCGTGCCCTTATCCTTTTGACCCAGTTCAATGGGGAAAGGATTTATTTATTAAAAATAAATAAAAAGCTACGATAAGGAAAAATATTCTTCGTAAGGTCTATATCTTGAATAGCCGAAAGAAGAGACTAGTCGGGGCCCGGAATGTGCGCAACTCTCATGTACTCAACACCGGGATTGGGTGAGTGGGATGGAGTACTTACTAGAGCATCAGTGCTTGAAAGAACTGGGCAGACTCACCAAACTTACTATTCTTACGAATCCTTGAATCCTTAGCGCCCCACGTAGTTTCCTTTATAACTACACAAGCGAATTTCCTTTCACGCATCTCTACTTCACCCTACTTTGCCACATTCTATAAGAACTACTTATAGACGAACTTTCTCCCTTAGATCCCCTCGTTGGTTTTGTTATTTTTAGCAAATATTTTAACTTTTTTCACAGCACTTCTCCGGCTTCTATCGTATCTGCGAATGGCTGTGGTCCGCGGATCATGTCCTTTCTCCCTCTGTATGCTCTCTTCCTCTCTTTACTAAGGGCGATCGATACTTGGATTTCGAACCTGGTCGCGGAATCGCCATGCAATCATGCAGACAAACACCCCCTTACACGCATACTAAGCATTACATCTCGCACACACTAATCCTCACACACATTTACGCAGCCTCACGCACAAAAAAAGCATCCTCACACACATCCTTGGATCCTCAGACGCACGCACACGTCTCACAATCCCCCTCGCATCTTCACATCCATAGTACGCGTTCTCATACGCACTTACGCGGGCTCACACAGGCTTACAAACTTCCACGCGCACTTAAGCTTTCTCACAAACACACTTGCATCCTACCACACACTCATACATTTGGAGGAATGTTCGCAATGACTCACGCATCATCACACGAACTCACCGATCATCACAAGCACCCATACTTTTTCACCTACACTCAGGCTGCACTCAGCTAACACACACACTTCGCATCTTCTAATGTTCCAAGCTTTACGACAAGCAAACACTAACTCATCATCAAACGCACTCAAGCATCCTTATATGCACGCACGAGTGTTCTACACAGTCGCTCGCATCCTCATAGTCATGCCCGCATCTTCACACATCCATAATTACACGTACGCACAAGTTCAAATACGCAAGCAAGAAAAATCACACGCGTAAATGCGTCCTTGGAGAAGGTAAGCAGTTTCATAAACTATATTTAGGCTCAACCACGCACGCATTCCCACATGCACTCACACATCCACGAAATAACGTACACGCATGCATCTACACATGCAATTTCATATGCTCAACCATTAATACTGCATTTAATTGGGGTATCAAAATTCCAAATTTAATTAGATTCCCCCTAAATAGGTCGAAAATAGGTTTTCAAAAATAAATAGGAAAAAGTGGAATACTCAACGGTCAATGAGAGAAAGAAAATCGGGTGCTGAAGGAAGTAAGGGCCCCACTAACCCGATGATTTTCAAAATAATTATACCTACCATATCTACCTACAAAATTAGATGGCCAAGGACGAAAGGGCCCCACTAATGCGATGGTTCGGAAATAATTGTCTACTAGCAAAATTGAGTAGCCAAGGACTAAAGCTAAATATAAAACTGAGCCACCAAATTTGCTAGGGGATATGGTAGGTATAATTATTTTGAAACCATCGCGTTAGTGGGGCCCTTACTTCCTTGACCACCCAATTTTCTTTCTCTCATTGACCGTTGAGTAATCCACTTTTTCCTATTTATTTTTGAAAACCTATTTGCGACCTATTTAGGGGGAATCTAATTAAATTTGGAATTTTGATACCCCAATTAAATGCAGTATTAATGGTTGTATTGCATCAGAAGTTTCCTGTTGTAATCATTAATTTTCCTCTGTTCTTGATATTATTGATAGTATTAATTCCAGTGTAATCCAATTATTTATGAGTCTATCGGAACAAGTATTTTTTTTTACTTTCCGTTCTTAATAATTAAAAATATCAATATTATAATATAAAATGTTTTTTTAATATACATCTTTATTTTGGGTCCGAAATATTTCTTTAGATTAAGGAGGAATACTGTCGATTATAAAGGGTCTTTCAACAAGGATGCTCGAGCTTTGTCAGGCGATAGTGGCCATGTTGTTAGAGCGACATCTGGCAACCTCACTGTGAACTTGTCAGTAGTACTTGGCAAGTCACGAGGGGAGGTTAAATCGTTGAACAGTGTGCGCAAATCATAAAATGTTATTATCAAAGTCAGTGCTCCGTTCGACAAACGTTCCATGCATTACGTGATTTCTATCCTCGCCACAATCATCCTGCCGAGTCCACTGTTCGACTCTTGGTGGCCAAATTCAAGACAAAAGGGTCAATCAACAATCAGCCAACACCCGTACGTCACCGAAACGCAAGGTCTGCTGAAAATATCCTGCCGTAAATGAGAGTGTACGGGAAAATCTGAGGCAGTCAATTTCTCGTCGTTCACAAGAACTTGGCCTTTCTGCGACTTCAGTATGGCGAATTATGCATAGGGACTTGGGGCTGCACCCGTACAAAATCCAACTTACCCAGGAACTTAAGGTAAACGACCATAGACAACGCCGTGTGTTCGGTGATTGGGATCTAGAGCAGTTGGAAGTTGCCCCAAATTTCCCCCCAAAATGAATCTTCAGGGACGAGGCCCATTTTTTGATGAATGGATTTGTGAACAAGCAAAATTGTCGGATTTGGGACGAAAACAATCCACATGAGATATACCATCACTAATTGCATCCCAACAAAGTCACTATTTGGTGCGGATTTTCGTCTAACGGAATCATCGGTCTTTATTTTTTTGAGAACGAAGATGGGATTGTCATAACCGTCAATGGCGAGACCTACAGATTGATGATGAGTAACTTCTTGTGGCCTCAACTGGATGATATGGATAGTGACGACATGTGGTTCCAACAGGACGGCGCTACGTGCCACACTGCGCACGCCACGATAGACATTTTGCACCAGCGATTTCTGGGCAGGGTCATTTCGTACGGCGGCGACGTCAACTGGCCACCGATATCATGCGATTTAACGCCATTAGACTACTTTCTTTGGGGCTACCTTCAATCGCAGGTCTATGCGAATAATCAGCAAACAGTTGATGTCCTCAAAGTCAACATAATGAACACCATTCAGCAAATTCAGTCAGATTTATGCGACAAAGTCATCTAAAATTGGGCATCCCGAATACGTTCCACTAAGCGAAGCCGCGACGGACATTAAAACGACCTCATATTGCACACTTAATGCCATAAAATGTACTTTCAAATTTAAAATAAATTGAGTGCATATATCACACACAACTTGTTTTATTCACATTTAAAAATAGAGCGACCTTATTGAAAGACCCTTTATTTATCGATCGACTTGGGATTGAAAATGAGGTTGATTGATTGATTGAATACCATAGTAAAAATAAAATGGAAAATAACTTTCTGCGGTCGAGTTAAAGGATGTATTTGCCCTATAAGGGAGGCGACGCACAGACAGAAAAAGAAATAAAGGAATGGAAAGGATACAAGTTCTAAAAAAAATTATAGATTGGCAAAATAAATAATCTGGTAGGAGTTTTACCATCCACCTGGACTCTTTGGGGTAGAGGTGATTTATTTCTTAATGGGGACCTGCAGTTTAACCTGTGATCCAAACCCCTGGTCACTAAAGCGCGAAGTCCACCCTTATCATGCGGAAATCCAGCCTCCCCCCCGCCATGTAGTTTAATTTCTATGTAATCAGAAGCAGTGTTACCACTCAGCTAGATTAGAGTCATAGAGTAGCAAATGGTGGTAATGCTAAAAATTAGGTGCAGTTAAATTCTAAAAATAAAAAAGTACGACATTTGATCCCTTTTATCACGAAGAGGGAAAAATAAATAAATAAAAGTACCTAAATAATACAAAATCCATAAAAAATAAATAAGATCAAGTACATCAAAATAAGTAAATAATAAAAATTGAATGAAAATAAGTAACTAAAAAATTAAAAAGTAAGTTAATAATAAAAAGAACAAATAAAAATAACTATATAATAAAATATAAATAAAATAAGTAAATACTAAAAAGTAATGGGTTGAGGAATATGTTCTTGCGGTTTTATCAAATTTATTCATTACCATTAATAATTTTAGAAAAACTTCATATTTAATTGATAACAATATGCAATTTAATCAATAATGTATTCTCCGGTGTTATTTGCGACTTCTTCCCAACGTTCAACTAGTTTTTCGATGCTTATGCAATAAAAATCTCTGGATTTTGACTCGAAGAATTCGTCTTACCAGGTTCCACATCAGTATTGAACGAAACGCCGCGCAAATTGTTGGAGAACGATCGGAACAGATGGAAATTCAATGGAGCCAAGTCTGGCGAATATGGAGGATGCGGCAGGATTTTCCAATTAAGCGTTTGGATGGCGTCTTTTGTCATATTGGCAATGTGAGGACGAGCATTGTCGTGTTGCAGAAGGACTCCATAACGTCGATGAGGTCGCTTTTCACGAATGGCTTCGGCGAGTTGATACATTTGTTGAACGTAAAGTTCTGCATTGACAATCTCGTTGTTCGCAAGGAGCTCATAAAGAATGATGCCTTCACAATGCCACCACACACGCATCATCTTCTTTCGTGGATAAAGTCCTTACTTTAATCGCGGAAGTGTTTTTTTTAATTAGGGCTAAGCCATTGTTTTCGATGGTTCATGTTGACATAAACACACCACTTTTCGTCGCCAGTGATGATGCGGTGAAAAAATCTGTCCTTATACCCACGAGTAGCCTTGTGAAAAGCAAGCCAACCTGCGGTAATTTGAAGTTTGTTGCTTTCGCTCAAAGCGTGCGGAACCCATGCACCAAGTTTTTGAACTTTCCTCATCGAATGAAGGTGATTCACTACAGTTTTCCGATCACACTCCAATTGTACAGCCAAATTCTCTAGTCGATTGATGAGGATTTTCATGAAGAAGGTCGTTCAATTGAACATCCAACTTAATGGGGTGATCAGAACGTTCTTCTTCATTAAGATTTAAATGACCGATTTTGAAACGTGAAAACTACCATTGAGCTGTCCTTTCTGATAAAGCATTTTCTCCGTACACAGCACAAATATTCCGACGAGCTTTGGCTGCGTTTGCATTGTTCCCGTATCGATTGAAAATGAATAACAACAAATGTCGAAAATGCGCGTTTCTTTCAACTTGACATTCCATTTTGAGGGTACAGAACAAAAATTAAATTAACACAACTTTCAAATAAACCGCAATGACTTATTACTCTACTTCAAGACGTAGCCTAAGCAAAAGCCTAATAGTCTACACTGTTAAGAGACGTAGCCTAACCTTTGCAAATTTTGCTCTCATTATTTATTATTGTTTCTTAATATGTGCACAAATCACGTCAACAAAACTTAAATGAACACAACATTAAAATAACGCAAGAACTTAGTCCTCAACCTAATAAATAAAGTAAGTAAATATTAAAGAATAAATAATAAAAATAAATAAATCTGAGTAGATAATTAAAAATAAAAATAGGTAAATATTAAAAATGAATAAAAATATGTCTATAATAAATAAAAATAATAAATAATAGAAAGTAAATAATAATTAAAAATAAAATAAGTTAATAATAAAACTAAATAAAAAGAAGTGGTAAATTATTAAAAAAAAATTAAGTAAATAACATAAAATAGAAATAAGAAAATAATCAAAATAAATAGAAATAATCAAAATTAGACACTATATATATGAAACGTCCGGTAATCACTTGAAAATACGGCACTAATAGAAAGGTGCCACGGGAGAGTGCCACATCCCTACAAGCTGCAAGGGAGTGTAACATGGTCAATAGCCCGACTACAACTGAAATCCGGAGGAGCGGCGTGCCCTCCCGACCCCAGTGCTTCAAGGGAAACTGGGGCGCGCGCTCTCTCTCTATCTATCTATCTATCTATCTATCTATCTATCTATTTATCTATCTCTCTCTCTCGAGTCATCTTTTGCCCCACATTTAAATTCCCCACTATTTTTTCGATGCCCAGATAGAACGAATAGAGGGGGGGAGGGAGAAATAAGAGGATAAACATTCCAAAAAAAGAGAAAGGGCTATGAAGTCACAGGTGGTAATTTGTCACAGATTTGTTCTGGCCATTTGTTCAATTTTAACTACATTAATCTCAAAAAACACACACATATTTCCATTAGGGTGTGGCAGAAAGCATTCTAATTAAATGTTGATAAACAAAGAATTTTTAAAAAATGTATTAATAAATCTAAAACATTTAGTAGTAAATATTTAATAGTAATCTTCATCACCCTGTCCAAAACGTTTAATAGTAAGCTTCATCACCCTATTTAAAATATTTAATAGTAAGATTCATCACCTTGTTCAAAACATTTAATAGTTAGCTTCATCACCATGTTCAAAACATCTAATAGTTAGCTTCATCACCATGTTCAAAACATTTAATAGTTAGCTTCATCACCCTGTTCAAAACATTTAGTAGTAATCTTCATTATCCTTTTCAAAACATTTAATAGTAAGCTCCATCACCCTGATCAAAACATCACCTTGTTCAAAACATTTAATAGTTAGCTTCAACACCCTGTTCAAAACATTTAATAGTAATCTTCATTATCCTTTTCAAAACATTTAATAGTAAGCTCCATCACCCTGATCAAAACATCACCTTGTTCAAAACATTTAATAGTTAGCTTCATCACCCTGTTCAAAACATTTAATAGTAAGCTCCATCACCCTGATCAAAACATCACCTTGTTCGAAACATTTATTTACAAGCTTCATCACCCTGTTCAAGATATTTAAAACTAAGCTTCATTACCCTGTATTAAAATCATAATCGTAATCTTCATCATCCTGTTCAAAAAGATTATTAGTAATCTTCATCAGCCTATTCCCTTAAAGCCAGCAAATTACTCTAATGGAAAGAAACCAAAGCCATAAGATTGAGCTCGTAGTTACATAGAGTTATATCGGTATACAGGTCACAATAGACCTCTTCTTCCATATCTGTGATAAATTATAAGCGCATGTGTAATGGTTTACTGTTATTAGTAACTAATCTGAATGGTTAGAAATTAAAGCATAGGAATATCACTCGGTCGTTATGTCCCACAGCGGCTGTCGAATTGGCCTGAAGCAGAAACGCTCCTATTGTCACCATACTGATCAGTAATACTTCACGACGCTTCGTAGAAGAGAGACTCATTGTAATAGAAATCACGTAAATTTGACAACGACATTCGACATGAGATTAACGAGCTGGACTTTATTGAGTTAAGATCGTCATGAAAGCGAGATATTTTACCTGCTGTTAGTGATAGCACACGATTAACGAGACCGTATGCCATGAATGGGTCGTCAGGTGAGACTGAGAGAGACAGGTTACGCCGAGGAGAAAGGAAATTTTATTCCTTGCGTCCCGCAGATGAAGAAGAAATAACCATCGAGGATTGAGACTCGAATTAAATCTGGGATCGAGAGATCTGGCGACGATGTTGGGACAGAGAGTCTCAGATAACTCTCTCCTAATCTGATGGATTTCTCAGGCTGTCTCCAGAATATTTGGGTTCTGATCCTTTCCAGGATATAAATGGCAATGAATTAACGTCCAAATAATAACAAATTCCACGATAAAGTGGTACCAAATGAATGTTTAGGTTCTTTTCCTTAATACCAGAACGGCTACGATTTATCGCTTGAGCCAAACTGTGTGAAATTGATTTATCTTGCATTTAATTCTGGTCATTTAGATAATGCCAGGAATAGATTACCTTGGTTAAATATTACCAAAATGAATCGGACCTTGTTGCAATCGGATGTGTGCTGATAACGTATGTAGGAGCTACACCGTCCCGTGCGTAATAGGCCTAGCGTATTGCCCAATAGGTGGCTAGACTCTCACATACGGTGACGTTTTATGTCTGCGCTCTTGGATTTGAATCCGCCACCTTAACGTCAGAAATCCAATGACGTAACAACTAGGCTAGCCAAAGCTCCTGATAATGTTTATAAAGATATTATGGACATGTAAAATATACTCCTTTCTCATTTCGGGATACAATCCCCCTTATAAGTCATGATATTTTGTACATGGAAAAAAATGGACATAAATCTTAAAGGAGCTGGTTTTAAAGACTACAGCAACAACAATCACTACTGGTAGTAGTCGTACTATTACTAATAATGATAACAATAATAATAGTAGTATTAATGATAATACCTGCAACACACAGTAAGACAGAGAGATTCTGCTGTCGTGTGCGCCTCTGTAAAATCCCATTACATTTGCATGATATCGTGCCGATATTTTTCTCTTCACAGCCGCAAAGATCTTTGTTAAAAAGAAAAAAGTGAAACATTTCCGGTTTCAATTCGTTTCGTTCTTTGGGGAATTTGATCGAAGTTCTCTTCGCCCTTTTTCATTTTCCATTCTGTTCCTCATTAACGTGGTCGCATCTTTGATCCTCAACTTAATTTTTCGCTCATATTTTTGCGTCTGGTTTCAGATTAAACGATTACGGCGTCCTCCCATTTGCACCTCCCACACTTCACGCTTTGTTTGGGCAATATATTCCCGAGGCAGCTTCTTTGGGGGTTAGGGGGTTGAGCACTTTGAGAGTATTGTAAGATTCCAGAAATAAATTCCTACCACAAAATAAGTAGGCCGAACTAAAAAAAAATGAATGGACCTAAAATTAAAAAGGACAAACATTAAAAATGCCTAAATATAAAAAAAAATGACATCAACGTTCAAGAGGTCATCAGCACTATTGAGGGCATCAGCATTAATCAAGGCATCAACATTAAAGAGGGCATCAAAATTCAAGAGTACCTAAACATTAAAAAGGACATAAACATTAAAAAGGACATCAACATAAAAAGGACGTAAATAACGGACATAAACATTAAAAACGATATCAACATCAAAAAGGGACATAAACATTAAAAAAGACCTAAGCAATAAAAAGGACCTAAGCATCAAAGAGGAACGAAACATTAAACAGGACCTAAGCATTAAAAAAGGACCTAAACATCCCTTACTTCAAGTTCTATTCTCGCATCCTTAATTCATGGCCTCTATTTAACTATCTTTCCCTTTGCTGAGTGACTTTTTGGTCTTTTTCAGTTACTTTAATTTTCCATTCTAATTCTATTTACTCCCTTGCATTACGTAAACCATTGCTAGAAAACATACAACCATAGCTTCTTTCTATGTGGCGAATAATGTCAATAATTTGATGTAAAATTGTGACTAGATTTAATACTTTTTATGAGATATTTTGAACAAAATTTCCATTATTTAAAATGATATCCGATATTTACATATTTCGGTAAATGACGTCACAGGGATCCATTGGGGTGCATTACTACATCCATAATTAGTTTTACGGAGTTAAATTTAGCTTAGTAGGTAAGGCTTTGTACTTCCAACGCCTAGGCATCGGGATCGGCGGACAAAAAATGATCGACGCTCGCAAGGGGCAGCTGTCAATGAGGTTTTGCGTCGAGTCTGAGACATTCGCACGTGCATAGCTCAGACCAAGTAAGTCAGTACACTCACATAGACAATTCCAACGCCGCAAGCTCCCACACCTACTCCCCTTTGTTGAAAAAAGAGCATCACTCTTCCGTCTCGGAACTTACCGAATGTGGCCTCATAGTCACACTCCCCTGACACTTAACGCGTGACTCTCCCTTGGGCCACAAAGGTCTTTCTCCTGGCTAGTTAGTGACATAACACAGTACCACTGTTCTTTTTGCACCTTCCTTACCAATGATGACAAGGCCCTAATGCTCACGGGATTGGCGGCGATTGTCAGTTTGATTTTTATGTCAATTTCATTATCGGAACGAGAAGGTATCGCCGATTAAACAGGTACAAGTGGCGAAATGATCTAACTAATGAGTTCTTTGCATTCTAGCATCTAGTAACCTAATGATGTTTGTAAATATGGGATTTCTGAAATAGGTACAACACACCCAATTTGAAGGTAATGCAACCTTAATTTTTAAAAAAAATTAATTGAATTCGATTTCAAAAGTATTGTAAATTAAATAAGGAGAATAAAAACATATATATTTAAAAATAAGATTTATAATTCCTAAATTTAAACGTTTCAAGGGATATTTTATGCCATATTCAAATCTAATATAATTTATAAGTTCGAAAAAATTCACATTCGCTTAAACCTTTCTAGAACCGGGTGGATTCGAGTCTTTTTGACCGAGTTTAAGAACTTTCCTAACCTCACTGAGGCTGTGTCAGTGTTCTTCTTACCCTCTCTCTCATCTCCTCTCATCCACTGTATCATCTTTTTCACATGGAATTTCCTTCCTTAGTCACTTATTAAGAGGTTACCTCTTCCTAGAAGGGAAAATCTGACTCTTGTTCTCCTTTTGTAAAACACACACACACACATACACAAGCCCTACATGAGCGAGTTTTCACCTTCTCCCAAAGTGCGACGAATGAATAAAAATGTTTATGCATAAATTTGAACCTTCGTGTGAAGTGAGCAGCAGATATTGATGCACATGTTTACAACACATGAATACACCCATACATACACGAGTGTATGGCGCCATATGTTCTCTATTATACCTTCATTCGGCTAGACTGCGTGTATGTACGTGGGTATGAAAAACAAAAGGAGAAAGATGAGAGACATACAGAAGGATTTATTGAGACATAAGAGTTGGAGAAAGAGAATAAGAAGAGAAAGAATACAAATAAAAAAGAATAAGAACATAAAACAAAACTTCCCCTCGGTCTTCTTCCAGGCAATTTCATTGCTTTTTATGAATCTGGCGCTAATCAACCAAATCAATGATTAATATTTACCTCACCCTGTCTCAGTTCTGAGTTCAGACCCCTATCGATGTACCTTCACCTTTTTCGTGAGGTTTGGTGCCCAGACACTGCGTCGAACGGACCGTCATCCACATGGAAATTGTTATATTGCTCGGAATATCTTCGTGTTTTCTTTTTACTCGGTATTCATCGAATTTATTCCCGTAATATTTACTACTATTGATACAATATTTATTATTACCATGGTATTACTGCCAATTACTGTTTCTTTAAGGTTTATATTTCTTTAATTCCCTGCAGCAGGTAGGTTGAAGGTGTCATTTGTCCTTCGCACCATAGACGAAATCTTTTCAAGGATAATGAAATTGACATAAAGATCCGAATGACAATCGCTGGTGAGCCTAAAGGCACTAAATGGCAGCACTTGTTAGCGGGAAGGTGACTGTGTTGTAGTATATGTTTTTGCCACCTACTAGCGATGTGGGGAGCCTTTCGTAAGACAAGGAGGGGTGAGGGATACTAGCGGACACTTACGGGACGCTGGTGCGGCATCGGCAGGGTTCTGGAGCAGAGGGGGAGAAAGTGGGTATGTTTATGATGTGAAGACGGAAAGGAAATGATAGCGATTTTATAAATGGCTATGTGCATTATGATACTTACCCCCTGCGGAGGTATCAGCGTATTCGCCTAATGGGCAACCAGTTGGTGGTGCTCCTGAAAGTACTTTGTCGGCTCTTTCTAAGAATTCACTCTTGCCGCGACTGTTATATATTTATTATTATTCAGTATTTTTATTATCTTTGTGTTAGGTTTTATTTTGGTTGTGATTAATGTATATCACATAGAACTACGCAAGGTTAGGGTCAGGTCCTCCTGGTATATTGAATGAAAGAACCTCCTCGCCCTAGGCTTAGAAAGGTCTCTTTGGAGGGAGTGTCTCCTCATTCCATGGAAGCTCCCATAAGCCAAATCACCTTATTGTATAAATATGGAGCTAAATTGTAGACAGGCCTCACCTTTCTTTGCCTCGATTGTTTACAATGTCCGATGCCTCTGACCTGTGAGAGTAAATGTTTGTTTCCACTTTCACTTATGTAGTTATATTTTATTTTATCTGAATTAAGGTTTTTATTTTTTACTTACGATTTATTTATGTAAATAATTATTACTGTAATTTCCAGGAAATTACGTGTCACTGGTCTTTGTTATATTACAGTATATATATTTTTTATATTTATCCAGTATCCGTGTAATATCCTGAGTTTCATAAATACTCCCTAAAATAGGCCAAGGATGAAGAGAAAACACAAGATTCTGAAATTAAAAGTTATAGAGCCCTGAAAACATGGTTTTTGAGTGATAAGTCCCGGGAAAAAATGCACTAAAATTATTGGTGTATGGAAAATATGACTCGAGTTTGGCAAGACGTTGAAAATATGTATTTGGACCCAGACTTCTTAAAAAAAATAAGGCTCTATTTTTACAAAGCGTTGAATAATAAGGCTCTAGATTTGCAGCACCTTGACAGTATGGCTCTAGGTATACGGATCTTGGAAAATATAGTTTTTATTCACATGAGTATTTGAAAATGTGATTCTAGACTCACAGTCCTTTAAAAATGGATCTAGAATAAAATATTAAAAATATAGTTTTAGAATTACGAGTCCTTAAAAATCATATTCTAGAAATGCATAACCTTAAAATCCAGTCTAGAATTATGATTCATTGAAAATATGGCTTCTTTTACAGTTCCTGAAATAATGGTTCTAAAATAATATATTTGAAAATAAGGCTTCTCTTACAGTTCCTAAAATAATAGCTCTAGAATTATGAGTCTGAAAATATGACACCAGACTTAAAATTATTTGAAAATAGGTGTTAGATTTCCCGTTGCTGAAAAAGATGACTTTAAAAAATTTGCTCTTGAATTACGCGTCCATGCAAATATGACATTAGATTTACAATTCCTTGAAAATATGGCTCTAAATTAACGAATCTTGAAAAGATGATACTAGAATTATATGCCCTTGAAAATATGGTGCCTTGATTTACGAGTTCTTGAAATATGTTTTTAGAGTTAAGGGTCCTGGAATAAATGGCTTTAGATTCACTGCCCTTTGAAATAATGGCTTTTAAATTGCAGATCCTTGAGAATATAGCTCTAAATTTACTGAAAGTTACTGAGGAAATAAATAATTCATTCAAAAAGAAAAAAAAGGAGAACTAAAAAATGGCCACGTTTCACATTTTCAGCTGAAGTTATACGACGATGTTGTAACATTTCACGCTTCCTCCGTGACCTCCGGGTCCCCACACGCTTTGCCGAGTGGGTAGTGGGGGATAAAAAGAAGGGGTACACACCCCTAAGTAATAGGAGTATTATACATTTACCCCTTCTTCCCCTGACCTGATGCACTCCTGATTATTGTTTGTGTTGATTCTTTGCGAGGTTAATTTCAAATTATTATTTGACATTAATTCGGCCATTTCTAATTCAGTGAAGGTTTCTGGAACGAATTTTTTAGTATTTTGATAAACGCCGTTTTTAAAGTAAAGATTTACATAATGTGGGATAAAGAGACATACATGTACGTGCATGTATTTTCATGCGTATGTGTTAAAGAAAATGGCAGAAAACAGGAGTAAACAATCCCTGTGAGATCTGAAGGCTGAAGCCCGGTAGCGTAATTAAGGTATCAGACTAAAGGTATGAACGATATTATTTGTTGAAAGAACTCAGTGAGGTACTGTTAGTTCTTTCGATTTTATGTCCTTCTTTTACGAACTTCTCTTGCATTGGTATGATCGGATCATCCCAGCGTCTGTCTATAGAGTTGAGGAGGATCCTCAGCATTCTTGCTCCGCTGAGCCGAATGCCCTAGTTCAGTGGTTCTTAAAGTTTTTCATCTCCCATACCCCAAAGTTCAACTCCAAGTCAACCTGATAACCTTCTCCAATATTAGCTTTCTACTCCCAACTTTAAATTCTACGTACTCTTTTTTTCAGTAAATAAATAAAGCAGTACATATTACATTATTGTACATTTTTCCACATTACATTATTATACACAACACTATTTGTGCTCATTTAACATGATTTTTTTTCGACTGTGAGCTGCATGGGCCTTGTGCTCCTCTTTTTTTTTTAAAAACCAAAGCCTCAATTCTAGGGCACCCAAGATTCCTTTTTGGATTCACCCAAGAAGAGGTTTCGATACCCACTGGGGGAAATTGAGACACTCACTACTTTGAGAACACCTGCGACTTAGTTCGACACAAAAATATCCTTTTATTTTCTCAAAGAAGGGAGGCATTCATTTCAAACGTCACAATCACCTTTAAATAGTGAAAGCGGCTTAGTGCAATCAAACGTGACTGAACTAAATACGGAAAAAGGGCAGATGTAAAGTCATGGGCAAGACTTTTGGAAGATGCACAATTTATCGCCAAGAAAACACGTATAAACAAAGAAGAGTGACGAAAGGTCCCCAAGAAAACCCGTATTAACAAAGAAGAGAGACGAAAGGTCCCCAAGAAAACCAGTATAAACAAAAAAGAGTGAAGAAAGGTTATCCCACCAAAAAATCCGTATAAACAAAGAAGAGTGACGAAAGGTCCCCAAGAAAACCAGTATAAACAAAGAAGAGTGACGAAAGGTCCCACCCCCAAAAAAACGTATAAACAAAGAAGAGTGACGAAAGGTCCCCAAGAAAACCAGTATAAACAAAGAAGAGTGACGAAAGGTCCCCAAGAAAACCAGTATAAACAAAGAAGAGTGACGAAAGGTCCCCCCCCCCCAAAAAAAAACGTATAAACAAAGAAGAGTGACGAAAGGTCCCCAAGAAAACCAGTAAAAACAAAGAAGAGTGACGAAAGGTCTCCAAGAAAACCCGTATAAACAAAGAAGAGTGACAAAAGGTCCCCAAGAAAACCCATATAAACAACTTCCACATAAATAGCTAGAAGCCTTTTGGCGGTTGGGGATCTATGAATTTTCCAGCATTTGGCTTGTGGGTCACCCGTGGGATTTCGAGCATTTTTCTGGTGGGTGATCCATGCGTTTTGCAGCATTTTGATTTTGACTGATACATGGGTTTCTCCATAATTTTGCGGGTTGGTGGTCCATGCATTTACCAGTATTTTTTGTTGGTGGATGATCTATGCATTTTCCAGTATTTTAGGGGTGCGTGATTCAAGTGTTTTCCAGTATTTTGATAATACCTGATCCATGGGTTTTCATCATTTTGTTTTTGTGTGATCCCAGGTGTTTCCAGCATTTTGGTGGTTGGTGATCTATCTTTTCCCACGAATTTGGTTGCACTTTCCAGGATGTTTTGGTCGATGATCTAGACGCTACCTAGCATTTTGGTGGTGGATGAGAATGCTTTTCCATGAAGATTCTGGCAGGTGATCCTTACATTTTACAGGATTTGGGCTCGGTGATTCATGCGTTTTTGCAGTCGTTCTAAGATTGTTATAAACGATCTTGAGACGATTGTATTTTGTTAAATTTTAAAATTTGGTGAATAGATGCAAAATAATAGGGAAAAATATCATAGGAACTGTGGAAAATGCCAAAGGTTTTGGATAGAATAGTCAAATACAAAGATAGCAGATGTAATTCAATGTGGATATGTACAGGGTGATGCGCATAGGCCATGATAATCTCCAGAAATATTATAATATCGTTAGTCAAATTTTATAGACACAATCAACATCGAAAAGTGTTTATGTGTTTTAATCTCGAATGTACTAAAATTTTCGAAACAATTTACTGTATCTTCACAAGAGGCGAATAGGGTTCTAAGATGCGTACCTACAGTCATGGCCAATGTTTGAGACATATATTTTAATTTTGTTTCACTCGCTTCTAAAATTTACGTGATAGGCATAATTTTTATAATATATAAATTATTGCAAGTTTATTAAAAATTCAACATTTAAAAAATATTATAAAAAACAGTGCATTCCTTCGCTAAATCCAAAAGTGAGCTCTGTTCCTCATGGTGTGAGAGGTGAGTTTAGTCACTGAAGCTTTACTATTCGATCAAAAGTGTATAATAAAGAAAAATATTGAATAAATAAATGATGTGTGATTATAATATATTTCTTAATATTCTTTTTAAATAAATGTTCGAATCTTTTTCTATTCCACAAATGGTTCGTTCCAAAGAAAAGCGTGCAACCATTGTTAGTCTGCACCAAAGAGCACCATCTTTAGGATCATTAATGATATTATATAGGATGATAACACTCATTAAAGAAGTATTTTGGAGGCCCAAGTACTTTAATGAACGGCAAGGTCGCCTCCTAGTAAGGTTCAAGTTTAAGGATCTGGTTGCCTCCTATGCCAAGCTTGCTCATGATTGTAAAGAAGTATGTGTGAGTGCTTCATCGTTCAAAGTGAGGCCGATACTTTTTAACAACGGTCTCAAGAGAGGGGTTGCAAAGAAGCCTCCTCTCACCTAAAGAACCTTATGGATAGGCTCGACCTTTCCAGAAATTATAAAGAATGGACTTTTGAAGACTGGGATAAAGTGATATTCTCTGTTAAAGCTCCTTTCCGCTTGCTTGGAACTTCTGAAACAGTCCTCATTAGGAGGAAAAAAGGGGAGCGCTTTCCAGAGTCCTGTGCCGTGTCATCATTAAAATACCCGGGGTCGTTTTTCATCTAAGGGGCCTAAAACTATAAAAATTTTGCCCAATATCACTGACATAAACTCAAAATGATTCCAAAACGTGTTTTATATCATTACAATTTCCCAACAGTTATATACCGATTTGGGGATGAGAACCTTATTTTTCAGCATGACGGCGCACCTAGTCACAAAGCAAAAGCAATAACAAAGTTCTTGACTGTAAATAACATCTAACTTTTGGCACCTTGACCCTAGTATTCATCATATTTGAACCCAATAGAGAATTTCTGGGCAATAATCAAACTGGCAACTAATAAACAGAAACCTTCCAATTGTGAGCAGTTTCGAGTGCTTATAAACAAAGATGCAGAAATATTAGTCAAAATATTATCACAAATTTGTTTTCAAGCAAACCAAATGGAATTGAAGCAGTCCTGAAGAAGAAGGAACATCATCATTGGAAATATTTTACATTTCAACTTCAAATTACCATCCAAACATAGTAAAACAAAATGCAACGTTTGATTAGTTCTATTAATTTTTGTATAGGAAAAAATATTGGCATCTCAAAACTTTCGCCCAGTACTGTAGACATTTTGCGTTTAAATTGAAATATATTATATTAACTTTCCTTTATATAAAGCGGTTGTTAGAATTCATTTGGAGTATGCGGTGCGATTCTGGTCTTCATAAATGCGAAAAAAAAACATTCTAATCCTCGAACGCGTCCCGCGTTGAGCGACGAAATAGATCGTGCGAAGACCTCAATTTACTTTCAGAGGAAGATCGATATCTATGCTGTCAACTTATTGAAGTCTTTAAAATACTAAGCTCGTTTAATCATATAATTATGAATCAGTATTTGGACTAGATAATCTAGCGGCCATTAAAACTAACGGTTGCAAGTTACTCTACAAAAGATTTAACACTGTAACCGCACAAAATTTATTTTCCTATAATATAACACAAACTTGGAATATCGTCGAAAGCATTCTACACTTAATATGTTTAAGAATAAAATCGATAAATATTACTTTATGTAGAATATGACCTTAGAGAAATAAAGTACCGCTTTAGCGTATGTCCTACCTTTGCATATATATGTACATATTAGGATAAACATGAAAAATTAGATTAGGTTTTTTTTATTACAAAATTCTTCTTTAAAAATTATATTGAACCAAAATGCTGTTGCTTCACTGAAATCACAAAATATTAAAATTTGCATTTTAATAAGGCTTAAACGTTGACTCGTTTTGACGATGACTCTTTGAAGTGTTTGGTTGTACTCTTAAATATTATATAAACAAATTTTGGTGAACAAAAATATATTTGCGTGAATTTTGCAGTACCACTGTTACAAGTAAAAGTGCTGCTGTGATTAGCTTCGTAATTGAAAGGGATTTACTGAAATATTTAAATATTTGTTAAAAGTGCGATTGACTTGACATACTTACAACTAAAAATCACTATGAAAGGATTGCCAACTATGGAGATGCAAGAGAAAGGGTTGCCAAGCAGGCAGCTCAGTGAGAAGAAGCCATAATTTATTTTCCTATACAGATTTAAATGCAAAATTAGATTCTAACTTGAGCCTTTGTGCAATCGCCGAACTCGTGTTTGGGGTCTATGGAGTCGTAATTAAAACAGATTACAAGGTATAAAGGATTATCATCTGCTGCTTTGACTGACTTGTTCAATTATTGCAGTGATGTTTGTTCTACTATGATTTCTGTTAATCGTAGAGGCCTAAGGATTGGAACAGAACACAGGCCAGTTCAAATCAATGAAGCAAGATTTGCTGGCCAGTTCAAATACAATATGGGACGGATTTTGGAAGCAGAGCAGCAAACATCATCTGCATTACATTCTGAAAATGCCATCAATATATATTGAAATCATGGTAAGAGTATTGATGGTCCTTGAGTCCATGGTTTGTGCCAAGGCAATGATGTGTGCTATTTCCTCGTACAAAAGAGAGGTGGAGTGACTTTGTTACCCATCATTAAGATGGAAGTAGTGGGTAGATCATAGATACACTGACCAATTTTATAGGGAAAGAGATCTGACTTATTTCTTGAAGTGTTAACGAGACAATCGGATTGGATTTACTTAAAATATTCAAAATTTATTCTTTTGCTTTTATCCGTGTCTTAATTTTCACAGCTTTTATTGTCGCTTTTTCCTGCGGTAAATACAATTATGCTGTAGGATACACGCTAGAGGAAAAAAAAAAGGTCTGTAGGACCCACGTTAAAGTGCCACCGAAATAAGAGTTTTGGAATTAATCCTTTATCCTTATCCTCTCTTCCTTTTACCTGTGGGTCAGTTTTTTAACTAGACAGGGTCCTAATTCTATAGTACTCAAAAGTATGTACCTTTTCTCCTGGTGGGTCCTGGTGTCGCCAGTGTCCCCTGTTAGTCTAGAACTAAATTGAGACTATCTAGGTTATAGATTTGATCCTCCCCCCCCCTTATTTGCACTCTTTTCACCAATTTGCTTGATCAGTGGCTAAATTCGAAGGCTAGTCGCCAGCCAGCTCTCTCCCATTCATCCCTGGTTGGGGCCGAGATAGGGGTGGGTAACGCTCCCCTTCTTGGCTCCGTTTGGGGGGAGGATTTTAACATATCTTCATAACATTCTACCCCTCCCTTTCATGTGACCTATTGACGCTAGTGTACCCTCCTGGCCCTAACACCCAGAGTTTTCCCGGCCTCAATGTCTGTAGGATGACCTGCGGCCATATAACTTCCATATGGTTTCACTCCCCCCAACTTCACCACTTTACATATCTTTCCTGACAATTTTTTTCTCGATGCGGCTTCGTTGCTAATGCGCTTCAAATTTGAGGAAATAAAAGTCTTTTTGCGTTCTTAATTGCATCAGTCCAAATTCGTGGGGATCTGTTGCCCCCTCCTCCTTTCCTATGGTATTTTCCCGATTAGAGCCCGGATCTGTTGAGGTGCCGGTCAGATTACCTCTTCCCCTATAAGCAAGGGGTGTGCAACACCTTCCATGGTCATAAACTACGGTAGGGAAGACGAAGAAAACAAAAAAAAAAGATAAAGAGGAGATGCAAAAAAAAAGATCAATTAAGAGTGGGTAAATAGCTGGAGAGAAACAAGGAGAAGAAAGCTAATCGGAAGAGAATATCAGGAGTTAGTGTGGATCCGAGATCCTTAAGGGCCTTTAGAGCGGATTTCTGAGTCCATTTCAGGTATAAGGACGTACCTCACCCACCCCATCACCCCATTTAGAACTTAGGACCACGTCGAAAGGAAATAACAAAGAACTGGACTTGACCAAAACCCGTTAACCTTGATTCGTGGTTGCTCTGTGGTGTAACTGCGTCCTCTTCAGGATCAAGCCATATCCATCTTCCTCCTACCCATCCACACTGGTAGAAGGAACCATACACTATAAGACCGTTAATGACTGGATGCTACCAAATATCACGGAGTACTACTCCTGTGCAACCTTCGGAGACTTTCTCGCTCGACCAAGGAACGAACAACTGTGGTTGGATTTTACGTTGCGAGATAACATTATTCATTGTCTCATACCCCCCTTCCTCCCCCTCTACTCCCGCTACCCCTGCGTTGTGCATCCTGGTTGCAATTAATTCCCAGAGGTGACCAGGGCTCGGTGCGTCGTCCTTTTGTCCAGATCTTGCAATTTTTGGACAGGAACCAGCCTCGCTTAGCTTCCTCTATTAATTATTATATGGATTCCTTTTACAAAGTGAGTTTAAAAACAGATATGAGAAAGAAAAGGTGATAAGCCAAAAGACGAGAATAGTGAACAGATCAAGGATAGAAAATGATTGATATTGGTATCACCTCTATATGGTAGTGAGACCGAGATGTCGCATTAGGACCCCTCAGGATTAATTACGTACAGAGATCACATGTACTCGGAAGTACGTGAAATATTCCGCCATGTATAGTGGATGGAGCAATAAGGAGAAATAAATTTCTTGACATTTATAAATGACGTAGAATAGTTGCTTCACATTCAGAAAACAACATTCAAACTTCTTTTTTTTCCATCTAAATTTTCTTTAATAATTTTATTTGGCTTTACACGTTTTTAAGGGCCAGTAGCTATTTGTTAAACATTAAAATGGAAAATCTATTTTATAAAAAGTTAGACAAAAAGTTCGAATATATGAAAAAAAACGACCATACTTTAATTTTTATCAATTTTCTGAACTTTACCATTGGATATTCGTTTGGTTTTAAAAAATTCCCCCCAAAAAATTGCTAACCATATTTAGTTTTTATGATCTTTGCTATTTGCTCTTGGTCAATTTGTACATACAAACCAGAGAAAAAGAATATTTATTATTAGTCAACCCAACCCCAAAATCCCGTTCTTAAAATATAGTGTTAGAGATTAATTATTTGAGTAATTCTAAGCAACCAAACACAAATAAATTTAGAAGCCATTAATATTTCGGAATAGGATAGAAAATTTGCTACATACACTGGGCCTAAAAGAAGCTTGACTTTGTCTTTATAATCATATGCACTCTCACAATCTCTTACACTTGCTAATACATTTGCTCTAATACACACCCGTACACGCGCATTGAAGCTGTTTAGTATGTGTGGTTTGCCGTTAATTATAGGAATAAGAAAAGCAAAGTGTAGTTGGTTAGCCTGCAGTTGTGTGTGGGGTGGGGTAAGAACGAATGATGATTGAATGAGATGTGGAGATGCTTAGATGAGGCGTGAAGATACGAGAGGAAGATCGAGTGAGGAGGATTCCAGCCCAGCGTCAAGGTTGCATCAAAGGAGGGGGTGAATGGAGTGTAGGGGAAACGGAGATATTGTAATGAGGAAGAAGTTGAACTGCCTGTGAAATTAAAAAGGTGAGGGAGAGGTTGCGTCCATCCAGACAGTGAAGAAAGAATTCTGCTTTCACGATGGCATAGATTAGTGAATTCCTTGGGTGAGTTGGCTTTTAGGGGTCTCCTCCTTTGTCATTTTTAGGTGTCTGCATTTGACGTGTTAAATAGTTTAGGCTATTTTAGGGTCATGTAAGGTTAGGTATCTGTATTGAGTCATAGTCACTTAACCTAAACTAATTAACATGTAGAATATAACCACCTAAAATAATCGCAATAAGTGATGGGATCCATAAAAGCAAACTAATAGCATTCATGGGAAAATAACTTGGCTCTTTGTCAAATTCGCTTCTTTCTATAAATAGGGACTCTATAGATGCAAATATGGTGTCTGGAAAGGTGGTGTTGATGTTGCACTATACTTTTCCTTGGCCAGAGTGGAATCACGAAAAGACAGAGAGAAGAGATTACACTACGTTACCAAAAGAAAAAAGATTTTTGTAAATCATCTATTTTTTTCAATTGATTTAGGATAATTTGGCACCGCTAAATCCAAAAATGACATCTATCCCCCTCCCTATTAGGTGTTTTGCAAAACCAACATGATTTTTGGATTCAACACATCAAAATTGTCGTAAATCAGCCCCCCCCCAAAAAAAGAAATTGCAATAAGGTTGGTGTTGGTCAGTGTTAGAAATAAGCCTCCCCCCCCATACACGCACAGAATATAATCACGAAAAGACAGGGAGAATTAATTGACCAGAAATGAGGTGATCTGAGGTTGGATTCTTTCCCTCCCATACACACATTGCCATTACCCCTCGTCTTTGCCAGGGTGTCTTAGCTTATCAGTTACGTGTGAACCCCCTTTCCCAGCTGAGCGAGGATACGAATAGGAAATAACCCCATCTCAACACGCCAATTACGATGGTGTTACAGAGGTTCAAGAATTTATTAGGATAGAGTATCTACTACCACTTTATCGTGATTTGCTGTAGAATTCTCATAAATTTTACAGTAGAAATGGTTTCGTTTACACTAGTTATGAAGTTTGTGTGTGTACCCTAAAAAAACAACTACCGATGTTCACTTCTCAGCAGGGAATCTTGGAGTAGCAGTGTGCCCCAGAGGTACGGAGTGCAGACCCACCGGTGTGTGTACACGCCCTGGCGCCTACCAGCCACTGCACCTCCCCCCTCCCTGCCTTGTCGGTTCTGCCTTTTTAGGCAAAGGCTATAGGAAGGATACCTCGATCACAAACCAGGATCGGGAATGCCAAGAGGCGAGCACCAACAGAGTAGTGTCTCGTCAGCTCCCTGCAGCCGAGGATGAAGCCTGGTCGTCACGAGCCTCTCCTGCCACCAGGGTCCTTCTCCCCTGGGTCAAGATACGGGTCTGAAGACTGCACACATTCCTACCCTTTTCAACCTAGAGCAGGTTTGATGCCCTCAACTGAGGACATCCGTCATCATCCACCTCAATGAACTACCAAAGCAAAGCAAAGCAGAGCAAATCAAAGCATCTTTCTGTACGTTTTTTTTCTTTATATCTTTTGCTGTAGCGTTGTGTGTCTAGCTCGAATTTGGCCAAAGGCCACCTTTATCTAATAAACCCAGAATTACGTTGCGCTTATTGTGGCATTCAATAAGAGCATGGTTTGTATGCGTTTGTTGTAACATAAACAAGCGCAAAATTTGTATGAAGGTATCTAAGACCTTGTATTTTAGTCAACTTTAATCCCCATAAAGCAAGATGGATTTTTTTTAAAGAAGGTTTAATGCCCTCTAAACCCCCTTTCTGTTGGGTCTATACAGGCGTCGAAAGGATAGTGAGAGATATTCAAAGAAGTGTAAAACATGACAGGAGCGAAAGCACCAGGTTCTCTCTGGGCACTGGGTTCGAGGGGGCGTCCGCTCCTCGCCCTTGCCGGGACCAAAGGGAACTGACATAGTTTAAATCGTCATCATAATATTTGTGTTCTCTTAATCACGCTTGTGATTAGACGGGTTAGTTTCTAGTCATAAGTGATGGAGGTAAGTTAGTTTTCATATAGCGGGTTTACCATTCACTCTTTGTATACTCATCTCAGTGAGAACCTACGTTTGATGTTGGCACAGAATCCACCCTCTCTAGTGACTAGCCACACCCAGGAGGGTTTAACATGTCCCACTTTGAAAAGCGGTCTTCCCACGCGACTTGGCCGTAACCCATGTGATAGTGAAGTGTCTTAAGCTCTTCCAAATTCCTGTCTCTTAGCCACCTTTACCATTCATAATTACTCGATTCCTCGCTTGAATCAAGTAAATACAGGAAGCCCCAACAGAAACAAGAGTGTCTATCTTAATTTAGTCAATTTAGTGAGTGTTTATATATACTAGTAGTAGTTGGAAGGTCTAAAGTTTACAAAGTCTAAGTTCAATGAAGTCAGGTTTTGTTTAGGTTTGGTAAACAAAATAGCAAATTTAACAACCCAAAGACACTCACAATTAAGAAGTGCTTACTCTGGTTAATTTGGATAATACTCATCGTAATTAGCGTTCAGTCGGAGTTATTTTATTGCTATTGTAGACTTATGCCACTTTTTGTGGACGCTCCCGCACAAGCTAATAAAAAAGAATAGGCATACTAGTGCAGCTCAAAGAACCTATAAGAAGGCTCATTTATTTTGGCAATTTAAAAAGTAAACTGAAATATTTTTTAGGTTTCTTTGTTGATGATTTGGGTTTTTATAGCTTGTGAAAATACAAAATCCAGGCTCTCAACTTATTATAATACACGATCACCAAAGAACATCCAAAACGAGCTTTTCCCTCCCCTTTAATAAACTAATCAGAGAAATCATTACATAGAACACACCGCGTAATCCTATCTCAATAAGCCACTTCACTATCCCCCACAGGCCACTCTACTATCCTCCGCAGGCCACTCCACTATCCCCCACAGGCCACTCTACTATCCTCCGCAGGCCACTCCACTATCCCCCACAGGCCACTCTACTATCCTCCGCAGGCCACTCCACTATTTCCCACAGGCCACTCTACTATCCTCCGCAGGCCACTCCCCTATACTCCAACAATACAAACACAGAATAAACCTTGCCCTGATACCAACATCGGCCAGATGCAACCAAAGCTCAGACAACATCAAACACTTACTTATAGACTTCCCAAACCTTGCACAAGCACTACACACAATATCTCTTCTCTTAGGGACCCCTGTGGACCCACCTAGGGAGTGGGATGGCCTTCCAAGGTGCCACCCACCTCGCAGAAGAGAGCCTGTTTGAATATTTTATTTTGACTTTGCCTAAATTACGATTTAAACTATATAAACAGTGCTGATCTCTCGCACAGTTTACGTCATTTGGAAAGTAAGGTACTAGAGTCGGGAGGAATAGTTTAGAGGTACAGAATCTAAGCTGTTTGAAATCCTGTGGAATGGTTTTGAGGTACAGAATCTAAGCTGTTTGAAGTCATGAAGAATAGTCAAGATGTACAGAATCTAAGCTGTTTGAAATCATGAGGATTGGTTTTGAGGTACAGAATCTAAGCTGTTGTAAGTCCTGAGGAATGGTTGGTACAGAATCTAAGCTGTTTGAAGTCCTGAGGAGAACTTTTGAGGTACAGAATCTAAGCTGTTTGAAGTCCCGATGAATGGTTTTGAGGTATAGAATCTAAACTGTTTGAAGTCCTGAGGAATAGTTTGTAGTTGCAGAATCTAAACTGTTTAAAGTCCTTAGGAATAGTTTTGAGGGACAAAATCTAAGCTGTTTGAAGTCCTGAAGAATAGTCAGGAGGTACAGAATCTAAGCTGTTTGAAATCCTGAGCAATAGTTTTGAGGAATAGTTTCCAAGGTCTCTGATGATTTAGGAGTGCCATATCCTATGTTGGTGTTGGTCCACATTATTTTATCAAGTCCAAAGGCATTACTACCGACTATCAGCAGATTTTAGAGCACTTTATGCTTCTATCTGCTGACAAGATTTATTGAGATGGAGACTTCCTTTTCCACCACGACTTAGCATCTGCCCACAGTGCTACAACTATTACCAATGGTTTGTTAACCATGATATCACCGTGCTCGATTGTCCAGCCAACTCTCCTGACCTGAATTCCATAGATAATCTATGGTATATTGTAAAGAGGAAGATGAAAAACACCCGACTCCAAAATACAGACGAGCTGAAAGCCATTATCGAAGCACCCTGGGCATCAATAACACCTCAGCAATGCCACAAGTTGATCGCTTCCCTGCCTAGCCATATTGATGCAGTAATTCGTGTTAAAGGAGCTCCTACCAATTATTGAGTGTATAAATGAACATACTTTTCAGCACTTGGGCATTTGGGTATTTTTTTATTGGGCATTTCTGTATTTGACATCCTTTTTCTGATTGATCTTATAAAATATTCTAATAATTTGAGATACTGGATTACTGATTTTCATGATTCATAAGCCATAATCATCAACATTTAAGACATAAAAAGGCTCGAAATATTCCACTTTACGTGTAATGAATAAAAATTATATGAAAGTTTATTTTTTTAAGTAAATTACGAAAATAAAAAGTAACCTTTTCACAATATTCTATTTTTTTTAGCTCCATTATTAGTATCTAGACGTTAGTGATTATGTAAATAAAATAGAGTTATTTCAAGCTCACAAACTGACAAAAATAAAAATGACCTTCCGAGCACTTTCGTCTATATCACCAAAGAAAAGCATTTTAGGGAATGATAAGTAAATGGAGTTAATGAGTATATACATACAAAGTCACACAAAAGAGGCTTCCAAGTACTGTTAATAAAAACGAAAGGCCTTGGAATCCTTTTCCACGTCTGTAAATTGGCGCAATAAGCAGCCATAAGCTACAATTCCCCCAAAATCGACTAATCTAGCCTCAGATGGAACGGGTAAGGTCGTCCTCCCGGTCCATTGCGCTCCAAGTAGTCACCTCTTCTGGCAACTCTGGGTGTGCACCTACCAAAATTATAATAGTAGTTCTAATAGCAGTTTTAATAATAGTTCTAATAGCAGTTCTAATAGTATGTTTAATATCTCTAATATTTGTTCTAGTAGTAGGTCTCGAAGTATTTTTAATAGTAATTTAAATAGTAGTTTTAGTAGTAGCTGTATTATTATTTTTAAGATTAGTTCAAATAATGGTTCTATTGGTAGTTTTATTTGAAGTTATATTTTTAGTTATTTTTTAGTTCTATTATTATTTCTAGTACCTCTAAAAGTAGTTCAAATAGTAGTACTATTACTAATCCAATGTGTAGTTCTAATAGTAATTCTAATAATAGTTGTTCTAATAATAACTAAAAGAGTAGTCTTAAAAGTGCGCCTACTATTACTTCTAACAGTAGTTCTACTAGAAGTTTTAATAGCAATTCTAGAAGTAGTTCTTATAGTAATGATATTATTAATTCTTATAGTAGTTCTATTAGTACTTCTAGAAGTAGTTCCTAATAGTTGTTCTAGAAATAGTCTAATATTAATTTATTCGTACTTCTAAAAGTAGTTCTAGTATCAGTTCTAGAAGTAGTTCTAATAATAATTAAAATAATAATACTAATAATAGTGCCATTCTTGTAGCAGTTTCTAATAGTAGTTCTATTAATAGTCCTGGGACTAGTCCTAATAGTAATCCATACAGTATTTAGTAGTAGTTCGAATATTAGCTTAATTACAAGTTCTAATATTAGTTCAAAGAGTAGTTCTAAAGGTAGTTCAAATTGTATTTCTATTAATAGTTATAATATATGTTCTAGTAGTACTTCTACTGGTACTTCTAACAAAAGTTTTAATATGTGTTCTATTACTAGTTCTAGCAGTAATTCGAATAATAGATGTAGTAGTTTTTATAGAATTAGGTCTAATGGTATGTGACTATTAGTTCTAATAGTACTGTTTGTGTAGTTGTAAACTTAGTTGAATTTATTCGAATAATAGCTCTTATTCATAGTCCGATTAGTAGTCCTAGTAATAGTTCAGATGAAATCTATTTGTAGCACTAATCGTAGTTCTAAATACTTTATAAAGTATTTCAAATAGTAGTGCTAATAGTATTTCCAATTGTAGCTCTGGAATTCGTCCTAGTAGTAACTCTACTAGTATTTCTAGTAGTTGTTTAATAGTTAGCCCATTAATTTTCTAATACTAGTTACATTAGTAATTTTAGATGCAGTTTCTAGTACTTCTACTAATAGCACTATTAATAATTCTAGGATTAGGTCTTATAGAATTTTAATAGTATTTCTAGTATTAGTTTGAATAGTAGTTCTATGCATAATTCTCATAGTATTTTAAACGAGTTCAAAAGTAGTGATTTTATTAGATCTCGAAGTATTTCCGAAAGTATTAGTGCTACTAGTTCTTCTAATATCAGTTTTAGTAATGTTCCGAATAATAGTCCTAATCTTTATAGTAGTAGTTCAAATAATAGTATATTAGAAGCTCTTCATTTACTTATTACTATATCTAATAAGAGTTATAGTTAGTAGTAGTTCTAATAGCAGTTATAATAGTAGTTTGAATATTAGTTACAAAATTAGTTATATCAGTAGTTCTATAAGTATTTAGTTCTAGTAGTATCTCTATTAGTAGTTCCAGCAGTAGTTCTAATATTTGTTCCAATACTAGTTCTAATCGTAGTTATTGAGTATTTTCAATAATAGTTCTAGTAGTAGTTCTATCAGAAACTAATATTAGTTTATTAGTAGTTACAATAGAATTTTACCTACTAGTTCTAATAATACTTTTAATAGCAGTTTCATTAGTAGTTCTAATTATTACTTTTACTAGTAGCTTTAATCGTAGCTATATTAGTAGTTCTAATAGTAGTATTTATAAAAGTAGTTATAGTAGTAGTTCAGATAGTAGTTCAAAGAGTAGCTCTGCATTGATTATAACAGTATTTCTAGTATTACTTTTAATAGTAGTTCACTTAGTAGTTATAATATTAGTTTTAGTATCTCTAGCCGTAGTTATAGTAGTACTTCTAATAGTAGCTCCAATATTAGTTCTAATAGTAGATCTAGTGATATTTCTGATATTATTTAAAATAGTAGTTCTAGTCATAGTTCTTATATTATTTCTAGTATAAATTTTAATTGTAGTTCTATTAGTATTTCTAATAGCAGTTCTAGTATTAGTTATAGTAGTTTTAATAGTAGTTCTAATATTTTTATAGCAGTGTTTCTAATATAGTTCATGTACTACTTATAATAGTAATCCTAGTAATATTTCGACTACTAGCTCTAAAACTTGAATCAATCGATTATTCTCTTCAACGATGTAAAATATTCGATAAAATTGACACTTTCTAATTTCAAACATGCGATTATTTAGTACTAAACATAAGAAAGCGACAGATTTAAGAAACATAAATGGATAAGATCCGTGATTACTATAAAAAAGCGACAGATTTAAGAAACATAAATGGATAAGATCCGTGATTACTATAAAAAAGCGACAGATTTAAGAAACATAAATGGATAAGATCCGTGATTACTATAAAAAAGCGACAGATTTAAGAAACATAAATGGATAAGATCCGTGATTACTATAAAAAAGCGACAGATTAAAGAAACATAGATGGATAAGATCCCTGATTACTATAAAAAATGAGCAACCTTTGAAACTTGACCAAAATAAAAGGCAAACACGAGACACATCTTCCCTGTTGGGTTCCTAAGGCTGTTCATAGAAAGCTTGGCGAAATATCGCATGCACAAAGCTGAAAAGGTCATCATTAATTTGCCCTTAGCCAACAATTGCCCGCCATCACATGCGTAGAGGCGACCCCAGCAAATCGAGACAGAAGGGGAAGAAGAAAAGGTCACGGTTTCACCTATGTATGTGTATGAAGGTCACATGATCCCCCGTTGCAAAAATTCCCTTCTGGCGGGTTAACCCTTCCGTCATTCTAATTGACGTAAAATTCAGGGACTCTGTCGCTACTTCTCACTGCTTCTTAGCTCCCTCCCCACTTCACACCGGCCCCAATGGATGACGATGTTGGTGGTGTTGGAAGACATATTTACGTGTTTTTTGTACAGCGCCGATCCAGCGCGACTTGAGCTGCTCGGGGACGCGCTGGGAAGGTATGCGATATAACCTTCAGCCGGGAAAAATTTATCGCGGAACTTCCCTGAACGCTCGTCTCTTCCTTGAAGCGAAACTCTCCGAGTATAATCGTGGGCCCGATGTCTCAATGGAAGGAGACCTTCTTTTCCAGTCCGTCGAAGAGGAGAGGGAGGAGGCGAGGAATAAGCGAAGAGGTATGAAAGAGGCAAGATAGGTTGGACGATTAAAGATTAATGGATGGGATGAGGATAGTTATAAGAGCTGATTGATGTTTTCACTAGGTAGATAATATAGTTAAAAGAAAAAGGATGGATGCAAGAGCGACACTAAAAACAAAAGAAATGGATGACTGGAAAGTGTATTAAAGCTCCTAGAAGGAGAAATCTTTTGGAGATCCTTGCTTTTTCTTTGATTTAGAATGAATATAAAAAATCAAAAACATTAAGGTATAGGCTGTATAAGATAATTATGTAATCAGACTTAAGAAGACATCTATATAAATCTATACAAACAAAAATCAATAGAATAATTGCAAGCAAAACGAAAAGATTGAAAATATAAGTAGAATAGAAGTGATTGTTCCTTAAAATCCTGTTAAGATGGTAACAAAATTGATGTCCCAACCAGATCAGAGTGACTGCCAGATCTGGCTACCTCTCTGTCCAAACACTACAATAACCCGCTCAGTGAAGGTCGGAGGCGACGAGAGATACCCTCTCTCGAACGGCACTTCTCAGCTGAAGATGAGCCGATCTCCAAGGTCATTCTAGGAAGAGGGATAAAAAGTGCCCAATCAAGTGGGCTCGGCGCTGGGCATCATCAGGTCCTTAAAAGGAGCTGGTCAGACGAGTCACATCTTCCGCGCGCAAATTTCTAATTGCACTTGTCATTTCTGCTTCACAGTTTAGCTAATGCTGCTTATGCCAACTCTGAGCCGTGTCACTCTCACGTGGCAACTCCCATAAATGGACAAACTTTGCTTCTTTGCCAAGGGGAAAATATCTCCATTTTAGAGGGATGCTCTCCTCCCTAACTGAAAATTGACCTGGAACAAATTCTTTTCTATATAAACCATGGAAATGGATAGTACGAAACCTTGAGCTACTCCGATCTTTTTCATTCTTATTTATACCTCCGCAATTTATAAACAATGAAAAATATCTATGACTAAATTAATTTTGGAAAACTACTAAGTGGGGGAAAAGAGGTACATACAGTTGATGGGAAAGAAAAGGTTCATTAAGCTGGTTTGGGCAAAGAATAATTCAGTATATACACAGTGGCAATATTATATACATACGAGGGATCTGAATGCGTTATTTGGACAGTAAGGAAACATAGTATATAGGCATGACAATAACGATATTTTTACATGCTACTCTCTTCTTACTTTTGGCCCTTAGTATTATCATTTCTCTAATCATGATGAGAATTATGAAAACACAATAAGACGTAGAGTTTCAATGTCAACTATAAGAATACCCGTCGTTGTTTGTTATGAATTGTAGCTCCCTCGAAGCTACATTGGGTTTTTGAGGAAATCTGCTCTATTTTCTCTGTTAAGCTGTTTGATTATGGCATATGGGTTTGATTTGAGGATTATGATCGGTTTAAACTCGGTAGAAAACTAGGTGCAATTATTTCGAGTTTGTTAATTGTTTGGTGTGTGAAGCAGTTCAGATTATTCGAGTTAGTTGGTTTTATTTGATGGTTAAAAATTGTTTGTTGTGTTAAGGTTAAGTCAGATTGTTTGACTTTGTTGGTTTTATTTAAAAATTATAATCTGGTTGTTCTCTTATAATTCTTAAGTCGGATTGTTTGAGTTGGCTTTGTATGATTATTTCTTTTGTGTATTATTACCTAACTTAAACTAACTTGCAGAATTAACTCTCCCAGAAAAAGATGCGTAAGATTAATTTATTTCTATATTGCCCAATGACCCAGTTTGTGTGGATATAGCAGACGAAAATGAAAAAAATCGAATTTTCTTTTATACTTGTGGATTTTCGGTCATGATTATTTTTTATCTTTTGGCTTGTCAAGATTATAAATACAGCATTGACTCAGCTACAAAAGATGCTTTTTGCATAACCCAGTGGCTCCGTTTTTGCCCTCATGTTGGGCGATAATGAAGAAAGAGAACGTTAAAATTGAGGTTTAAAAAAAGTGTTTTCTGGGTTATAACTTTCCTATCCCTGTAGGAATTTCGAGACGATGCATGATTAACGCCACAGGTAAAATACGATGCGCCATTAACGCCAGCAAGAAAAGACAAAGAACTATTAACGCCACTGGAAGAAGACGATGCACCAATAATGCAACCGGGAAAAGATGATGCACCATTAATGCAACCGGGAAAAGATGATGCACCATTAATGCAACCGGGAATAGACTATGCACCATTAAAACTACCTGAAGAAAATGATGAACCATTAACGCCACCGGAAGAAGACGATGCACCATTAACGCCACCGGAAGAAGACGATGCACCATTAACGCCACCGGAAGAAGACGATGCACCATTAACGCCACCGAAATAAGACGATGCACCATTAATGCCACCGTGAAAAGATGCATTAGGTGATCCCATTTCCATATCTCCCAGCACCCAGTTTTCGTCCTTATAACGTACGTACATACAGATGTGCGCACACACAAACACGCACACACTTGGTATTTTATATCATGAGATAAGGAAGTAAACTGTTTCATACTCTTAATAATTCACTACTCTTAATAAAATCAAATCTCTTCGTTTACGTGAATATTTGTATTAATTTATTTCATGAAACCTTACCTATTACTTCCTATGTCTCATTTGGTTTTTATTCAATAGCTATATTCCATGATTATAGGATTTCTTTCAACCATTTTCTGTAGTTTATTATGGCGATGCGTTTTGCCCATTTCTACTTGAGAGATTTTATCCTTTGTACTCTATCCGAACCTATTTTATGTACTCTTCGCCAGATATTTCATTTATAGAACCTCGGGTTACTTCTAACTTGTATTGTTCTATCCATTTTCTGTTGATTATCAGTTTCCGAGTGCTACATGTATTTCGTTTTTTTAATCGTATGGGTTTTGGTAGTAATCTGATTGCGGTCATGTAGTCAGTGATGGGAAGAGTGAAACGGTGGTCTGATCCCTCATTCTACCCGGACTCTTTGGCTCTCTCAACGGTGACCTCATTCTCCGCCACCCCTATAAGTTCAGCAAACCAGAAGATAATCTCGAAATTTCTCCAGCTCGCTGTAGCCGTGGCGTCACAGATATTTTTTCATCACCGATCTGCCCTCAATTAAGATGCCTTTATTTTTCAGTGCGGATTACTGATTAACGTGGGATGCGAATCACAGGTATCTAGAGTGTATGGCAGCCACTGGGGAACACTCTCCCATTCGGAACTCCATCCGTTAGCTTATCACACCCGATATCACACCCGATGTCGCTTCACTTCGCTAAAATCAGAAGCAGTGCTTCCACTCGACAAAGCCATAAGCTCTCCTGCATTTATTGTCCAACTGTATGATCCATACGTTGGACCTGGCGAAATGCAGTCGCATATTCCTTCTAAAATTGCTAGGAAGCTTTCCTAACGCTCTCCACCCTATCTTCCCGACAGTTGATTTTTCATTCTTCGATTCTTAGACAAAATCCTGAAAATATTGTCAAGCATGAAGAAGTTGAGTCATTATGCAACAATCATTATGTAATTAGGAACATAAGTAAAAACTAATTTCTTTAAGCCAATTTAATAACTTTAAAAGTCCCCTGGCCTTTTTAAAATTGATGCTGTTATGAAAAACTCCCCCTACCAATATGGGTTTAGGAGAGGCCGGTCCACTCAGGCGGCCGTGACTATCATTCACGACAGAATACAAAAAAAAACGCCAGGTACGACAAAAGACACTCTCCATCAGCAAAGACGTGAAGAAGGCTTTTGATAAGGGGTGGCACGAGGGACTCCGGTGGAAACTTGCCAACAATACGGAGTTACCTCTCTGCACTAGAAGGCTCCTCTCGCACTACCTCACTGAACAGAGATCTCACATAAAATACAACAATACCCTATCACAACCTTTCACACCACGCTCAGGCGTTCCCCAAGGAAGCTTATTGGCACCCACACTTTACATGATGTACACAAACGACACCCCATGCCCACCCAAAAACTGCCGTCACACATACACAGTGGCCTACGCCGATGATGAGACCATTCTCGTCAGCGGCCGTAGTCCAGAAGAAATCGCGCTCCACGCACAAACCATACTATACGATAAGAGAGATTACGAGGATAAATGGCTGATTGCCACGAATCCTTAGAAGACACAGATGACACTCTACGGCACTAGAGATCACTTCATGCACAACCTACAAATCTTCTCACACACACCAGACATGAACCACCTAAACACAACAAGGCTCGAATACACTCAATGTACAAAAATCCTTGGGGTAACTTTTGACAAGACCCTCAGGTCCAATATACACCAAAACATAACACAAGCGAGAGCTTCACGAACAAACACATCGCTGTGCAGGTTCTACTCTGCGGGCAAAAAACTAATGCTACACCTCTACAAAGCACTCGTGCGACCTATTCTCACGTACGCCCCACTGTCATTTGTAGCCGCGAGTGACACGTGGAAGTGGAAGGCTCAGCGCATTCAGAACTCTGCACACCAGACTCACAAAACAACTCGGGAAACTCGCCAGAGACCCAGTACACACCTCACTATATGTACGAAGGTATGCGATTGCACCGCGATACCCTGCGGCCCATGACCACCCGCTACCCATACCATTATTTGCATAACCAAAAGGCATAATGAATAACGAGTTTCCTACTGAGCAGACAGCCTCGACCTCTTGACCTGCCTCCAACCATCGTCCAGTCACATAAAAACCACGAGACTAACGGAGCCACACTAACACCACGCATCGATGTATAGCCACCGACCTATCAACTCTTGCTATCCTTTCTAAAGTGATTTCCGCAACCTTTCTCTATGACTACCTGATCGCTTGTGTTACACACAGTGATCCCTATCTGTCATTTCTATAAACAAAAGTAAAGTAAGTACTTCAAGATGGCATGGAAGCACGGAATCATTCACGCACAAGAGGATCACTCACTGACACATAAGGCGCATAAACAGCAGCGGGCATGACGAAGAAGATCGCGCTTACTACGCCCTGCCGAAGGACTTTCCCACTGCACTTTAGTTTGAACCAGCTACACCTTTGCTGCTCTGTTTGTCTCGTAAGGGCAGCCACGGTCTGATTGGAGATTCCTCCTGTTTCCGTGTCTCTCAAAAGAGGCATTAGCAAGCGTGGACGGGCTGATTGGAGATACCTCCTGTTCCTGTCCTGCTTGTAAGGAGGGCATCTGTCTCTCCTCCCCTTTGGACTCTGTAGTAATGATGGGCAAAGCAGAGTGACGCCACTATGCAAGGGTCGGTGTCCATCGCCACCCCGAGGAGATCTGCGAAGCGGGCGCGGAATGGGTCTGCTTCTGTGTCACCGACAGAGACCTCCACACCGAAGAGGATCGCCCGCAGATTGGAGGAGGAATTATCAGAGAGAGAGAGAGAGAGAGAGAGAGAGAGAGAGAGAGAGGAGCCTGAAGAGGCCCTCAGCGATGAAAGTGGTCGCCTCGTTATCGACGAGAGCCCCCAGAATAAAGAGGCCCAGCAGGATGACGAGGGAGGCTGGGTAACAGTCTCCAATTCTCGACGAGGCCCCCGTCTCAAATTTAAACTGGTATACCAGGAGAGCACCACCAGTGCCTAGCAGCAAATACGTCCTCAACTCGAATGACGATGGGTCGGAGGCCCTGCTGCGCCGCCTTGCCGAGGAGGGAGACCGAGTGATCCTGCTCGATCCCAGCGTGAGGGAGCACAAAGTGGTGCTCGAGCGCTATCCCACCACTCTCCCACTCCAGGCTGTCGAGGCCCACCCCCACTTGCTCTCGGCAACACGGCTCCTCTCACACAGAGACAAGGTCCCAACCAGGCAGATCCTGGTAGTGTATGAGGGGCCGCCACCACCCAAGTTGGACCTGGGGAGCTAGGGCCGCTACGCCCTGCACCCTACAAGGGTGAGCTTAGAGATGCTATAAGTACCAGCGCTTCGGGCATCTCCAGGGCCTGTGCCAACACCCCGTCAGGTGCGGCGTGTGCAGCCAAGTGCACCCGATGGAGGAGTGCATCAGTCGCCTCAAGGCCAGCGAGACCACCAAGGCACGGTGCTCCAACTGCACCAAGGGGCACCACGCATGGAACGTGAAGTGCCCCGAACGAATGAGGAGGATGCCACAGGGTTACCGGCAGCAGCAGCAGAGGGAACCACGTGCACCCACTCACCCAGCAACAAAGAAATCATCGCTTTATTGCCGCGCCACCACCAGTCAGGTCGGCGTGGGTAACCCATCCACCCATTACTCCCTGCCTGCCTGGCACACGTCTGGGCACAGGAGGGGGAGCGGCAGGCAGCGAGCGGGCAACAGCATCAGCGGGTGGAACCACGTGCCTCCCCCCCCCAGCAAAAAGGTAGTCGACGCCTTGTTCCAGCGCAACCACCAAACAGGCCGGCATGGGCCTCCCACCCGCCCCCTACCCCTCAACAGCCCGGCAAAAGTCAGGTCGAGATAAAAGAAGGGGACGGGCAGGCAGCGAGAGGGGGGACCAGCAACTCCGTTCACACCTCATTCCAGCCAACCACCTCATGGGTCCCCAAACCACAGAGGAGGGGGTGACACAGGCCTCGGGCCCACCGCGCCCGCCCCATCGAGGAGCTGCCCACGGCGCTTACCAATGCACAACTTCTGACAGAGTCTCCACGTGGACCCTCTAGCTACGGCGAGGCACTCAACGAAGATGGCAGAGCCATTGTAGACGTCATCCTCGTGTGTGTGGTGCGACTTGTGAAGAGGCTGCTCGACCGGCGGAAGGTCACCGCATCTACCAACGAGCAAGACCACGACGCACTCCTCCGCGAAAAAGTGCTCACCGCCGTCACAGGGTGTGACTTCCAGCCCTCACCATCATCTTCAACGCCGAGAGGGCCCACCCAACACCCTCTCCACCCACTGCACTCCCACAACCAAGATGGAGGCGCAAAGTGATATCCCTGCCCACCTAGCCCAAGCGCCGTGCCCACGCTGAAGGTGATACAGTGGAATGTGCTGGGCTTCCACCCCAAGAAACACCAGGTGCTGCAAGCCGTTTTCCAGGAAGACCTGGACCTGGTTCTCCTACAGGAGACGCTCACGCCCGCCGGCTTTGAGTGGCGAGTCGCAGGCTACACCCTCCACTCGCTTCCGGCTGGTGACGGAAATGGGCGTGGCTGTGCAGCCCTCATACGGAGCACCATCCCGCACAAAATGATCGCCGCACCCGTGTACTGTGGTGACGGCGTGGAGGTCCTGGCACTTGAGCGGCAGCTGGGGCCACTTACTCTCACGGTATACAATATATACAGGAGCCAACGATACCTGCTGGATGCAGGGGAGATTCTCTCCCTCGCATCCCACTCCAGCCTCCTTGTGGCAGGCTATTTCAACGCCTACCACCCCGTGCTGCACTCTGTCTCACCCACCGCCGTGACTGGGCGCCACCTGGCCGACCTGCTCGAAGAAGTCCCTGACGTCCGCCTACTCATCACCGGGAAGGCCACGCACGTCCATGGGGCGGCTTGACCTCACGCTGGTGTCGGGCGACCTACAGCCCAGGACCACCTGGCAGGTCCACCCTACCCTCACCAGCAACCACTACGGGACCCTCACTACCCTCACTGTGGCCCCACCAGCTCCTCCTCTCCCACCTCCCCAGTGGAACGTCAGGAGGGCGGATTGGGCAAAGTTCCAAGCCGCCCTGGGCGAATGGTAGTCCAGTATGTGCCACCCGCGAACCTGCACCAGCAGGAGAGGGACCTCACGGTGGCCATAAAGAGTGCAGCAGACGCGGCCTTGTCCAGGAGAGCTTCTAACCGCGCCGGCGCCCGGACTGGTGGTTTAATAACGAGGTAGTCCGGAAAGACAATCACCGCGTCAACGTCCACAGGAGGTTGTACGAGAAGCGCCCAACCGCCACCAACCTGCAGCTCCTGCAAGATGTGGTAACCCGCGCACGACAGGTGTCCCTGAGCGCCAGGGAGGCAAAGTGGCTGGAGTGGTGCGCCTCTTTCAGCTAACACACCTCCCTCGGCCAGCTGTGGGAGTTCTTTAGGAAGGCCTTAAGTGCTGCCCCGACCCGCTTAGCCGCCCACCCATGCCCAAAACAAGAGGCAGATCGTCTGGCGAACTGCTTTACAGCGAGGGGTTCCAATGAGCAGCTCCCTCCCCACACCCGCCACCTCCAGCAGCAGCTACGCCCACAGCGCAACGAGGAGGTCAGGGAGGCGCGGGGCCAGCCACACGCGACGAACAAGCCTTTCATGGTCGAGGAGCTGGCCAGGGCGAAGCGTGGACGTGACACAGCGGCGGGGGCCGACGGAGTGCGTACTCTATGCTGACATACGCTGGGCCCGCCGGGGACGCCGCTCTGCTGACCCTTGTGAACGCGTCGTGGCTGGCAGACCATCTGCCACCCTCCTGGAAGGACGTCGACATCCAGCCCATCCCAAGTTCAAGGATCCCACCACCTTCAGACCAATCTCCCACCTGAGCTGCACTGGAAAACAGCGGAGAGGATGGTGCTGAGTCGTCTACAGTGGAGCGTGGGGAGCCTTCACCCCCACGTGTTCGGCTACACCAGGGGGATAAGCACGTCGGACTGCCTTATCACCTTCCTGGCTTACGCCAACAACCAGCCCACCATCGTAGTCTTCCTAGACCTCGAGAAGGCTTTCGGGCTGACCAGTCCCCGTGCCATACTAGCCGAACTTGTGAGGAAAGGCATCCGAGGGAGACTGCTGGACTGGCTCCAGGACTACCTTCAGCAGCGCCGGGACAGTGTGAAGTTCCAGGGTCACAAGTCTCCCTACCTTACCTTCAAGAACGGGATGCCTCATGACAGCATCCTCAGCCCATTCCTCTTCAACGTGCTGATGGAGAAGCTGGTGGCGCTTCCATATCAGGGATGAACCATCCTCCCCAGCTACGTTGACGACCTGGCCCTCGTCGTCACCGGGCGCGGCGACAAGCTCGCGTGGCTCAAGAAGCGCTGCACCTCATTACTGCCAAGTGCGAAGAGCTGGGGCTCAAGATCTCGGCAGAGAAGTCCCAGGCCATGGCCATCAAGACTTCCGCGCCTGATGGCCAGCAGCTGCGTGTTCAGGGAGTTGGGCTGTCCTAGACCGACTCCTACCAGTACCTCGGGGTGCGGGTGGACAGGCGGCTGTCCATCACACAGCATGTCACGCACCTGAGGGAGCGGACGCAGGCCCGGCTGAACGTGATGAGGGCCATGTCGCGGCCGAGCGCTGGTGCAACCTTCCCCGTCCTCCGCCTCTACTACCTGCAGGCAGTACGCTCCCTAGTGGACAATAGCGCACCGGTCTTTGTAGCGCTACCCCGGCAGCATAACAGCGCCTGGAGGTGGTGCAAAACACCACCATGATGACCATTTTGGGGGCACTGAGGTGGTGCAGTGCCTGGGTCATGCAGAGCGAGGCCAGCCTGGTGCTCCTCACCGCCAGGGTGGATTGAATTGTGCCATGTCAGGTGGCCAGAGTGCTCCAGCGCGACGTGGAGGATGTTGCTCAGAGGAGACTTTGAATGGCCTTGGCGCAGGGCATCGAGTGCCTGCGAAACAACAGGTGACTCGTAAACGTCACCTTAGCAACCAACACCCTCAGCCAGGCAGGATACTGGCTGTGGCGCGACCCCGACACCCCCCAACCCGCCTACGCAACACCACCACCATGGGAACCACCCGTCGCCGACTTCATCGCCACACAGCTGCCCGCCAGCAAAGAGCACTGCCTCACCGAGGAGCTGCGCCAGCACGCCCTCAGGGTCATGCCTAAGGGCACAGAGCCAGGCAGCGCAGTCTACTTCACCGACAGCTCCGTCAACCCCGACATCGGGAGGTCCGGCACCGCCTTCGTCACGAGCGGTCTGACGCAAGCGTGGAGGACATCAGACCACTGCTCCACCCTCTAGACGGAGCTGGTAGCAATCCTGCACGCCCTCCATCACGCTCTGCTTCGCCGGGAGGCCACTGTGGTGATACACACGGAGTCTCGGTCGGAATGCAGGCTCTGCAGCACGCCTAACTGAAAAAAATATATAAGGATGAATGAACTTTACGAGATTTGGAGTCTTCCAAAAAGTTTAACAAATCAGCACCACTTGGAACCAGAGGCTGCTAGGTGCTGAGAACAGCACCCACTCCGCGTTAATCGACACCCGCGCCCAGCCGGGCGACGGGTGGTAAGGACCGCCGCCACCCACTAGCAGCAGACAAGCCACGCGTGGGACACTCCGCCACGTCTTGCTGCACGCCGACACTAGCGGGTTTCCCGCTTTGTATGATGTGTACGCTTATGTTATGTGTATTTATATATTATTATGTTATATGTATTTATATATTATTATGTTATGTGTATTTATATATTATTGTTATATATTATTATTGTATTTGTATTATATCATGTATAAATGTACGCTATTGCACAATAAACCTATACAAACAACAAACAATGCTTCAAGATGGAAAGCGCAACATCTGAAGACTTTCCAAGTTCCCGCCGAACAAAGACTATTGAATCCAGTGCCAAAGATTTCTTTACCCTTAAAGAATCCCTGATCACCTTTACCCAGCCTGCAATCAAGAAAGAAGAGAATTCTCCAACTTGGAGTCAGTGCTTCATGCAAAAGGCACTCCCAGAAGAATCGCTCGCCACTAAGCTGAACCAGAACCCTATCTGGCTACCCAAGAGTTTTACCAAAAATTCGGTAACAAATTTACATTGGTAACTAAACCACTTTATCAAGCACAACCATTATACCCTCTTATTGTAAGAAAAATATAGCTTCCAAATAATTCCTGTCCGAACTGTGTAGCCATAATTATTGTTCGTAACAAGTGGAGATAAGTGGAACCGGTAACTGCTCCGCTAGATAAATTAATGTCAAATGTGCTTATTAAAAATAGATATGTTAATTGCAGGAGCACCGATATGCGCTTAGTATAGCAATGGGTACCCAGCTTTAGACTGCATTGTACATACCTGGGGTACGTTTTTCATCTAAGCCATGCAAATGACTGTATCCAATAAGTCAACTTAACACCCCTAAAAATATCTGTATCGTTTTACTTTACTGTTGTAAGATATTGCGGGCCCCCACGGGTGGTTGAAAACGATCCCGTGTACTAGGACGTCAAAAGTGAAGTTTAAAATAGCCAATTGGTACAGTTCTTTTTGAGGCTGTTAGATTGGTATATTCGATACAGTCACTTGCTTAGCGTAGATGAGCGTCTCCTAGGCGTGCCCGATGCAGTTTGGAACCACATACTATCACTGCTTACATTGCAGTTTACTTTACTAAGGTCGGCAGAATTTAAGGCCTTAGTCATTCATAGAAACTTTCAGCTCAGAAGCAAGCTCATCTGACCGCATAATTATGTCGGTAAACTCAACAGAAACCACATTCAGTGACTAAAACACTTCACAAAATTCAGACACGCGTTCAAGATTATCTTCAGTTACGGTTGGTAGGAGATGCGAATCTCTGTTTAGCAATTTCATCAATTTTAAACCGATTTCGTTTCTAGTCAATTCAATTTTGCGATCGAAAAAGAAAATTTTCATCGTTTAAAGTTGATTTTCATCATCTTAATCTTCGCTTGTGCATATTTTAAAAACAACCCGCGACTTCAAATTTGTCGGAGATGCATCTGATGGTAATAATGTGGATGAATTTGTATCCGAATTTCTGGCTACATTGTCAACGGAACTTCAGAAGCATTCTCAATTATACAGTTCCATTTCAGAACCCATTTTTATCGCTCCAGTTTTAAATGCTTACGCAGCATGAGTTCTTTATTGAACTGATTAAATTAATTAAGTTGAGAGAAATTTATAAAGCTGAATGAACGAATAGGTTAAGTTGGAAGGAAGCGCAGTACGCGACCAGACTGCGCTCGACTATCAGCCATGGAGCCAAGGAGCCAAGCGTATACACAACGACATAGGACTTAGATGCAACAACAACTCACTTGGAAGCACATTTACGTCAAAAAGAATCATTTAAATTACTTGGAATCTATCTTCCAGTTGACTTTCAAATCGTTTCTTCCATTTTAGCCTCCTTCTCATTCTCAACCTACTACCATCTCTGATTTTGATTTTGTTTCTATTCCAAAATTTTATTATTTTCTACCTCGGCAGCCAAGGTCAAGACAAAAATTTCAAATCATTTACTATGGGAGGAGATAAGGATGGTGGGGGATACAGAGCATGGCTTAGAAAAATCACGCCCCAATTTATAAAGGCTCACAAAGGAGTTATTTATTGCTTTAAGTGTGACGGCACTTTTAAATAATTCATGATTCGAGGGGGTAAAATCTCCCTTGAAAATCTCAATGTAGATCCATGACGATTAATGTCCGGGGTCACGCCCCCTTTTGCCTTTGCCATAAGGGGGAGAAGGAGCGGAGAAGCTAACTGTAAATATGAATATATTTTTGTTCATTGCAATAATATATATATATATATATATATATATATATATATATATATATATATATATATATATATATATATATATAGTTGCGGTCATAATGATTCAGAAAATTAGGTTTCCATCACAAAACTTACAGTAGCTTCAAACCAAATATAAGTAATACATTACACATAAAATTAAGCATAGCTATAAATTGTACATGTACACTATACATGTTAGGATGGATGAAACTGTAAGTTACGTACAAAAGAGCATTTTTATTCTAGAAATATGTTGGTCAAAAGGATCCGGACAGATAACACAACAGACGTAGAGAATATAAAAAGATATATGTAAGTTACTCAACAAATAATTTTCGGTTTTTAGCATATATTAGTACTTGGTATGTAAACCTTTACTATCAATTTTTCGACTGAAATCTTCTACTACAGGAGCGCACTAACCGAAGGCATTCTTCTGGTTTTATTTTGGTCCATTCCTCTTGTAATATTTCCCCACGTTCTTCAATGGTGCTTGGGTTTCTCTCTTTACTTCTCTCTCTTTTAGCGTCTTCCACAAATTCTCATTCGGATTGAGGTCCGCGCTCTGAGCAGGCCAGTGAATGAGACTTAATTCCTCCTGAACCAGGAACTTCTTCACCATATTCGCCGTTTCGCAAGGTGCATTATCCTACGTAACGAGAGTGAAAGTCCCTCCAATGACTTGCGGCGTTTTGTGATAAGATGATTAATGGTTATTGCATTCATGGTTTCCCATAGTTCAAATCACTTAGAAGTGCCTTTGAATGGATAAATGAGGCTTCTGACACTAGATGGTGCCACACAGCACCAAATCCGATGGCAGATTTGAAATCTCCAGGGTGAATAACCATATGCCCCATGGTTATATGGCTCATTTCATGGCTCTAAATGGGTACAATTGAACTTTACTCCGTTTGAAAAAAATTCGACGCCTTAACCTGGCGCTTCACCGCAGGTAAAAATGGCATGTTGGTTAAAAGGGGCTATCATATGGTGCACAGTATGTGCTTGCAGAAGTTCTTTATACACTACAGCATTCACTCTTCCTTGCAAGCAGAAAAGTAGGCCAGTGTCTGACGCCGAAATTATGGCCCACACCATAACGCTTGCTCCACCATACTTGCTGCCCTTCACGCAGTTCACGGATTACACTGGGGAACAATGTATTTGATGAATTGACAAAAGTACATTTTCCTACCTAATTCGTTCATACTGAATTCAAATCTGAAATCAGATTCTCTCTAAATGCTACCGATTTTTCGTAATATCAATAACTAATATTATACAATAATTTTCATTTGATCACGGCTATCATCATGCCTTGAAGTAATTTTGAATCATCCTATTTATAGTAAAGCAGGTTTTTTTGCACAAACATTTTATTGCATATGAGAAGAAATTTGAATTACACATTAGGATTACAAATACTGTAATCAAATAGATGCTAATTTATTAATGACCGTACATCAGGCTGGAGGACCTCTTTTTTATTTCAATCGAGCAAAGAATTGCGTTTGTGTAACTCTTTCTCTAGTAAGTCTTCTCTGGCTGATCTCTTCTAATCGTCCAGTAGTAGTCCGCCACCATGTGTCTATCCCAATGAACTTGGAAGCGCGCTTCCATCGTCATCAAATTCTGATGGAAGCGTTCTCCTTGTTCGTCGTTTACGGCTCCCAGATTGTCTGGGAATCGGTTGAGTTGACAATTTAGGAAATGCAGCTTCACACTCATGTTGCATCCCAGATCACGATATGCTAAAGTTTCCCGAACTGGCAAATCCTTTTGGGATCAGTGTTTGTCACGGGCTTGACTGTCCCACATACAGATATAACATGGAAACTTTGTATATCCCTTCTGCTGGCCAAGGAGGAAGTTGATCATCTTAAGGTCTACACATATGATTCAATTGTCTTCATGGTACTTAATTAAATCCCTGGCTAATCTTATGTCATCATGAGTTTCTCGCAGATAGACAGGGTTACCGAGAGGAACTGTACCAAAGTCATTGCCATTATGCAAAAGGACACCCTTGAGGCTACGCTTGGAGCTATTCAAAAACAGTCTCCACTCAGCAGGGCTATAGGTGCCAAGTCTTAACTCAGTAAACAGACCAGGAACATCGTGGCAGTATACAAATTGTTTTTCCTCAGAGAAATACTAAACAAATGTACTTTCCCTTGTTCGGTAATATGATACTCGTACCGACCTGTCAAGCATATTTCTTTCACTCAACCTGGAGGCTAAAAGTTCTGCAGCTTTCTTGGAGAGCGCTAAATCACGTATCAAGTCATTTAAATCCTCTTGATTGAAACAGTGAGGAGCTAATGACTGTTCAGCATCTGATGATGAATCTGCAGACTCTGAATCCATTATGTGGACGTCCACATCAGGTACATCATTTTTATCCTCGGAGGAAGCATATCCACTGAAAATCGGAACTGGTAAAAACTCAGAATGAGGTACTGACCGGATCGCCAAGGGAATGTTGGGGTAGTCGATCTTGTGCCGATCTTTCTTGCCAATCCCATTAGTATTCACCAGACAGAAATAACAGTCAGATACATGATCCTTTGGCTCTCGCCACACCATGGAGATTCCAAAAGGAAGACCATTTCTCTTTCCTTTCGTCCACTATCGAAGATGTTCCACACAACTATGGCAAACAGGATGTGGGGCCCACTTCTTATCTTGATCGCCAAGAGGAACATCAAAATATGCCTTATAAGTGCGGATCACAAAGTTTGAAATATTGCGCCTTTGACGAACTAGTATTTAACAGCCACATATGTAGCAGAAGGTGTCTGGATCATTAACGCAATTTCCTCTTGACGAAGCCATCACTCTAACATCAGACCTAAAAAAAAAGAAACAATAATGTCAATATTTTGCACAATAACACTTATTACTATTTTACTACTATGTACTGTGAAGTAGTTGTTTTCTACAAGAACCCTCTCTGTCTGTCCGGAGGGCAGTTTTCGGGGAAACGAGAAAATAGAAATTACAGAATAACTATAGCATGTAGGTAAAAATGGATTATATATTTGAAATCAGCATGAAAAAAACGAATTAAAATTGGCAGATAAATCTCAGTCACCAGAAAATGTGATTAAAATTGTTCCCCTGTGTTATCTTTCGCCAGGTCTTTGACGAACAAACCTCTTGCTAACAGAAACAAACAAATTGTACTTCGATTCAGCGATGAAGTGTACTTTGGATCATTGGCTTTCTGTCCATAGGATGTGCTTTAGTGGCAAAGGATACTCTAGCTTTCTTGTTCTAGGGTTGATCAATGACTTGACTTCTGGTGTGCGCAATTTTAAAGATCTTTCATTCAGAATGGCTGTTGTATAGTATCGGTCATTTTTTGAGATACAAATGTTTGCTTGGTCATCTATCTTTGAGGGCTTCCGAGCCCTAGCAGTAGAAATTATACTGATACATTAGCCAATGGTATCGTTACGTGTTCTAATATTATGTACGACACTTTGGGGGCGTTTAGCCCTTTTAGCTATTGCTCTGATGGAGATATGATCCTCTTAACGTAACTTAACAATTAGCTTCTAGATATAGTCAGGTGTTCTAAATCCCCTAAGCCTTTTTTCTGCTCGGAACTTGATAAAGTAACGATTGAAAGCGCTAATATTCATGGAAGCAGGTTACTACCCTAAATTAGTTAGGTGTCTCAAAGGTAGAAGTAACTAATTAAATTACGCTTTCAAAATCATTTTGGCCACTATATTTTAAGAATAACAATGTTATTTTGTTTGAAAGTAACGACAGAGAATAAAATGATTGAAGTAGAAGAACTTGATTTATGTATCTCAGAAGGAAAAACCGGAACTTCTCTATCCTATAGGAAGATCTCCAATGAATTAAGAATTTTCTGCTCTTCTGTGCAAAGGATTTTAAAACGACAAAAATTAAAAGCTTATATAAGAATGCGCATTTTCCATCGTGATTTAAATATAAGATAACATAGAAAGACATTTGTAAGTTGCTCTACGATCGCTATTTATCTCAAGATACATGAAATTTTGAGTTGACCGACAAAAATAAATCTTTTTGAAAATGATAACAAAGAGTCAAAATAACATAGAATATTGGTCAAAGATAAACGATATCAATCCCTCCGACTTTTTCCTGAATCTTCAAAAGAGCAATGATTCCTGCGGGAGTGTCATGGAATAATAAAACGAGGATCCATTACATCGAACTACTATCTATTGGCCTGCTTCCTGATTGCAATCAGCTCTATCCTAAAGGAGACTTCATTTTACAGCAAGATGGTACGCCCTCTCATACATGCAAAATAATACAGGAATCTTTAAAAGAAAATTGTACTCATTTTAGTAAAAAGGATGAATGGACTCCTCATTGCCTAACAGCAACCCTATGTACTATTACATATGGAATTTACATCAAGAAAAAGTTTACGGTAATAGAAAAAACAAATTAGTGAATTTGAACTTAAGGAAAAATTCATCTTGCTATCTTGCTTGGGATAACATAACACTATATATATATATATATATATATATATATATATATATATATATATATATATATATATGTTACATGAAATAATAAATCACGATATGTGAATCTGATTTATTTACAAACAGAACTAGTTTCGGCTTTCGCCATTATCAACTGTATAATGAAATGTAAGACATGCGACTCCAGACTACACAAAATTAAAACAAAGGAAATAAAATAAAAGATTTATATAATATATATATATATATATATATATATATATATATATATATATATATATATATATATATCAGCAACAGGAAAAGGAGAGCAAGTACTGAATATAACATATATTAACAACGTTTCAAGCTCTGGACCAATCTTCTAGGCTAGAATATTAAAGATTTATATAAGAACAATTGCTTAACAATTATGAGAACAATGATAATTAATGGCTTTAGGCAAAAACTATACTAGGATGTAAAATAAAAATTCAAACGAAATTAATCAGGCAATATATAAAGGTATGGAAGTCGAGTCCTTATTTAACTGAGGCTAATTGTATTTAGTTAAAATGGACTTAATTATGAGAAGCTCAGCTTTAAATTTTGATGCAGATAATATTTTGAATTAATTATAATCTATAGGTATTTTACATGAATAGGAATAAGACCGGACAGCAGAGTTTTCTTTTACGGAGAGATCCATTCCTGTTCTGTAACTAACCCCACAGTGAGCATCAACGCGAACCTTGAGAAGACGTTCCGTACATCCAATGGGCGTTCCCAAAGAACATTTAGAACAAGTATATTTATATACTACTCTGGAACGCAAAATTTCAGGAATGGGGTCCTTTACAAGGAACAAAGAACTAATGTAAATGAAATAGAACCAGAAACAGATAACAATTTATCGTTTTTGGATGTAAAAATAGAAAAGAATCAGGGTTACTTTGTGTGGAGGAATGAATATAATGAGAACAAGCAAACGCTAGTTTGTTTATAGAGCGTCAACCGTTACGTTCCACATAGGCCAGCCCCCCCCCCCTCCCTCTCATTTCCACGCTGCCCCAAGATCCTTCGAAGTCACTCGCAAAGAATGATTTAATATAAACATAGGAAGGTATGAGGCCCTTTAGAATGAAAATCTTGCTGCCTAAGGCTTCATCGGCAGAAGATATATGAACAGGCTCATCACTGTCCCCTCCGATTGCCTACGTCAATTTTTGCCAAATAGATGAAATCTCACCTTCTGCGTGAGTAAACCTGAAGGGGCGAAGTGTCATAGCGTTGAAAATTTATGCTCTAGGAAAGAGGCTTAACTGTGGGTTAGTGAGGGTTCGCCCCTCCTAGACCTCCTCGTTTTTCCTCCCCCCAGGGGATAATTGACGTATATATAATTCGATTTTGAGAAATTTAGGAAGAATCCGCGTAGCAACCGAGGGAAGAAGAAGAGTCCCTAAGGCAAACAAGGAATAAAGAAGATAGTTGGAACCGAGCAGGACGTGGCCTCCCGAGGCTGTTCCTTTGGTCGTTTAGAAGAGCAGACCAGTGGCATTGAGACCAACTCTCATACAAGTATCTCAGTTTTCTGAAAAAAAAACAGAGAAACCCCTCACCATTGAGGATTATCAAAGTGAACTCCCATTCGAGAAAAAATTCACATCTTGGTTAAGTCTCATCATCGAGAAGCCAGAATTGGTAACACAGGGATCGGGATAACTTCCATTCATCCAAGATCCCCTCACTTACATCTTCAAGTCGAGAGAAGCCTCGCCACGCGTCTCCACCACCCAGTAAGAAGCACTAGCTATTTTCCCAACCCTCCTCGTCTAAGGGAGGAAGTCTCCAGTCCAACTCACCCCAAATCACCTCAGCGAGGAGACTCATTTTCAAGGTCACACAACTGTCGACACTCTCTGAGTTAAAGGTAATATGAATCCAAAATTTATTCCTGTTTGTTATTTTCCATTCTGTGCGAAAGTGTATTTAAAGATTTAATATTTCATTCTTTTATGTAACTAATAGTATATTTTGTCTGAAGTGCTTAATGCAGCCCTGGCAATAGATATAGCATAATACGAAACCTCCATGGTTAAAGAATTAAATTAGAGCACTCTTAGAGAAAAGTGGAACGGATTTACTCATATACGAATCAGACGTGCATACGTACTCAGCCGTAAACCACGATACTTCGTATTTTCTGTTTTCCGAAAGCCAACGTTTAGTAACCTTGGTTTAAACTTTTACAGTTTCTGCACCTATCAATTCAAAGTCAATGCTTGTATAACTTTAATTCACCGTGCTTTCAATATGTGTTCTAACTTGACCCTATTCCATTTGGAAATGATCAAACTTAAAACTTTTTTAAATTAAACAACTACCCACCTCAAATTTTTATAAATTGCATTAGGAACTTTTTAAATAATATCTTTAAACCTATAAATAATTATAATGTTCCCCGCAAAAAATTCTACATTTCCTGATACTTTTAGGAAGGAATTGTCGAATATTTTGAAAAAATTCTATCGGCATTTTAATTTAACGCCAATTTTTGTAAACTCCTAAAGATTAGTTCTTTGTTCATTGTAAAGGACCCCATTCCTGACATTTTGCGTTCCAGAGTAGTATATAAATATATTTGTCCTAAATCTTCTGACCTTCTCATAATTGAGTCCCTTTTAATTAAATATGATCAGCCTCAGTTAAATAAGGACTCTACTTCCACACCGTTATACGAGGAGCGGTCAATAAGTATTGCGAATCAGTAGGGCAAAACAGAGGAATGGGGATGGCTGTTTGTGGGGATGTTAGGACAGGTTAGAACAAGTCAGGACCTGCAGCCACACGTTCCTGCCTCGTCTATTTAAGAAGCAGTAGCTGATCGCAGATCGTCTGTCACAATTTTTTCAACAATGGAGAAGGTTGAGCACCGTGTAGTAATCAAATTTTTGACCAAGGAAGGCAAGAATGCAAAAGAGATCCATGAACGCACGGTTGCAGTGTACACCGACACCGCCCCTTCCTATGCAACCATTGCTCGCTGGAATAAGGAGTTCCGCCATGGTCGTGAGTCCCTTGAAGATGACCCCAGTCCAGGACGCCCGTCAGACGTGACAAACGAGGACGATGTAGCGCGTGTGGAGAGGAGAATCTTCGAAAATCGACGGGTGAAGGTCGAAAAAATCGAGCGAAAACTTGGAATATCACATGGAAGTGTTATCAACATCATCCACGGCAATTTGGCCATGACCAAGGTCTGTGCCCGTCGGGTCCCTAGAAACCTCACGCCCCATGATCGACTTCAACATCGTCAAAGTTCGGAGGAGCTGCTGCTCCTGTACAACCAAGACCCGGTGGGATTCGAGTCACCCATAGTTACAAGTGATGAACCGTGGGTACATCACCGGGAGCCCGAGACCAAGCTCGAAAGCATGGCCTAGAAGCACAGGAGCTCTCCGACCCCCATCAAGTTCCGGATCCAACCCTCAGCTGGGAAGATCATGGCCGCCATCTTCTGGGATTCTGAGGGAGTGTTGATGGTGGACTATGCGCCTCGTGGAAGGACCATCACAGGCCAATATTACGCCGAGAAACTGGCTGGGTTGAAGAAGTGCATCCGTCAGAAGCGGTGCGGCAAGTTGATACGCGGTGTCCTGCTCCTCCACGAAAATGTCCCTGTCCACAAGGCCAGAGTTGCACAAGCTGCCCTGCGCGAGTGCGGATTCGTGAAGCTCAATTATCCCCCCTACAGTCCAGATCTGGCCCCTAGTGACTACTTTTTATTCCGCCAGCTCAAGGCTGCACTGCGTGGATGCCGGTTTGGGGACGATGAAGATGTCCAGCTCGCCGTCCAGGAGTGGATTGAACAGCAGTCGGGAGATTTATGGTTGTTGGGAATTCGAAGCCTCAGGGACAAGTGGCGTAAGTGCATTGAAGTCGAAGGTAGTTATATTGAAAAATAATAAAACACTTTTCCTCATATCTCGTTTCCTTATATCCGAATTGCAAAACTTATTGACCGATCCTCGTATATTGCCTGATTAATTTCGTTTGAATTTTTTTAACTGGCTACCATTAATTAATTACCACTTAAACAACCAACTAGCTAAGATTTTTTGTTGTTTTCTTTTCGACCAACCAACTACATAGATCAGAGAACCAACTAATACTGAATCACATCTTTCCTGGTAGTATAATTTTTAAATTTCATTCATTCAGCTCACAGCTTTCTCCGAATCAGGAAACAAATTTTAGTGTATTTATTGAGGTTTTCCTTTTCTTCCATTTGTAACCTTATTAATTTCGTCTGAATTTATTTAAGTTTTTAACATAATATACAGATTTCTGTCCTTTATATTGCATTTTGATATTTTTTTTGTTTTACATTCTAGGACATTTTTAGCCTAAAGCCATTAATTATAATTGTTCTCATAATTGTTAAGCAATTTTCTTATATAAATCTTTAATATTCTAGCCTAGAAGATGGGTCCAGAGCCCGAAACGTTGGCAATATCTGTTATATTCAGTACTTGCTCTCCTTTTTCTGCTGAAGATCCAGCTTGCTAGAAGCAGAAACATAAACGTATATATATATATATATATATATATATATATATATATATATATATATATATATATGAATCCATTAAACCACATTGAAAGAGAAAATGGAATAATTTTTCCTTGCAGTAATATTTGTATTACTTTTTTTCGAAAAAATCCGTGCAGGGAAGCGATTCGAACCAAGCACACTGAGGCAGCGAGCACCGCTTTGGTCGCAGTTAAAAGTATGCCGTTAGTACACTATTTCTTTCATAGTCTCCGTTCGAGCTTGCGAACGTGTTCCTTAAAAGCTATTCTATTCAGAGAATTTTTGTTCTCTGCATAGCGTAGTGTACTAACGGCATACTTTTAACTGTGATCAAAGCGGTACTCGTTGCCTCAGTGTGCCTGGTTCGAATCGCTTCCCTGTACGGATTTTTTCGAAAAAAGGTAATAAACATATTACTGCAAGGAAAAATTATTCCATTTTCTCTTTCAATGTGGTTTACCAGGCTTACGGTGACTTTGTGGGGGATAGGGGCTTCTGAACTTCGTAAAAGAAAAAAAAAGCTTTATCGATAATTTGTATAAAGGTCCTGAAGAAAAGAGCGGCGAATCCCATGGTCACAAAATGAACACTTCCGGCGGAGTGACAATGAAAACGAAGAGCGAAAATGCCAGTGGCTTTTCCAAAAGGAAAGAGATAATTTTCGATATTTACCTTCCCTTTTTAAGGGTGTTCCATTAAGACGGATCGAAGTTAGCTATAAATAAAACAGTATTATTGGTGAGAATTTATTGATTTCACTATTGGATCATGTTAGTTAAGTCATGGCAATTATGTGTGAAAAATAATATCGCCTAAATGTCGGCCAAGGCTTCAGCGGCACACCTCCACTCGATGGTCAAAGTTTTTGATGAAGTCTCCGCATAGTTGCTCCTCGATCTCACCAATATGCCTTATTATCTAATCCTTCAGCTGTTGAATTGTTGTTGGCTTGTTGGCATAGACCTTACTTTTGAGATTACCCCAAAGGAATAAATCTAAAGGCGTCAAGTCACACGATCGTGGTGGCCAATTGACCTCGCTGTTTCGAGAGATGATGCGACTTGGGAACTTCTCATTCAATAAAGCCATTGTTGCATTAGCTGTGTGGCATGTGGCGCCGTCCTGTTGAAACCACAAATCTTCGACATGAATAAAATTCAATTCAGGTCATAAAAAGTTTGTTATCATAGCACGGTATCGCTCGCCTGTCACCGTAACAGAATTCCCGGCATCATTTTCAAAGAAATACGGCCCAATGATTCCGCTAGCAAAAAAAATGCACACCAAACAGTGACCTTTTGTGGATGCAGTGGCTTTTCAACAATCTTCCTCGGATTTTCATCAGCCCAAATGCGACAATTCTGCTTATTAACGAATCCACCAAGATAAAAATGGGCTTCATCACTAAAGATGATTTTTTGCGAAAAATCATCATCGGCTTGTCTTTGCTCGTGCACCCAATTGACGAATGTACGGCACTTCAAATGGTCAGAAGTCTTCAGTTCTTGTGTAAATCGGATTTTGTGAGCGTGTAGAGACAAATCTTTTGTCAAAATTCGATGTAACTTTGTTGTAGAGAGGTTCAATTCCTGCGCGCGATGACGAATAGAGGTGTCTGGATCTTCGGCCACATTCTCGCGCACTGCAGCAATGTTTTCAGCTGAACGGCGTAAATGAGCACACAATAGCGTTTTTATAACTGCCACCGACCCCGTTTGCTTGAATTTACGAACAATTTTCACAATTAAACTCTCGGTTGGTCGATTATGTTGACCAAAAAAATCGCGAAGTGCCCGAAATGCGTTTCTGTTTGAACGTCCATTTTCGTAATAAGCTTCGATAACTTTAACACGTTGTTCGATTGTTAATCTTTCCATTCCATGGTTGAACTTGCCAAAGACTGTCGTTGTTAAATCTGAAAGAAAAAGAAAAAAATAATTAGACGCTTAAACTTAACTCATATTTAAATTCGGTCCAAATTATTGGAACACCCTTTATTTGAGTGTAAATGTGTGTTAGAAAATGGAATTGTAGGGCTGTGCGTATGTGATAGAATACATGATAAGTTCCCATTCGTTTAATTTTAGGTGAACACTCGTTTATAAAATAATCCTGAACAAAAGCTATTGGGCAAAATTGACAAAATATAATCATCATCATCATCACTAACTCTATAATTTAAGAAGGGAATGTTTTGAGTATTTGAATAATAATTTCATCTTAGTTTGGTTATGACTTATGTTTTTTATCAAAGTTATTTCTAATAATTCTTTTTTAATATCTTATGACTTATGTTTTTTATCAAAGTTATTTCTAATAATTCCTTTATAATATAAAAAAAATAAAATGGTAAAATTCAGAAATAAATATAAGTATCGAAATTTTGTGAACTTTTAAAACCCAAAGAATTACAAATGGTGAAGTTCATAAAATTTATTTTTATATATCTTCTATAACTATATTTTAGCAGCGTGATATTTTGAAAGGGGGGAAATTTAGTTTAGAATTCCGTTTTAAAATTATTATAATTGGCGAAGTTCAGAAAATTTATACAAATTTAACCATGGCTGCTTTTTTTAGATTTTAAATTTTAATCTTAATAGCGAAGCGCAAGCTCCCACCCGTAGGGGCTGGGGGCGAAGCCATTGCCTGGTTTCTTATAATTTAAGTTATGAGAAACCCTCAATAAGATGAAATCAATAAGGAAGATACAATACATTGTTACAATTATAATAAAAAATGAAACAAAATTAATCACATGATTCATTGAATCTTCAAAGTATGTTCAGATCCTCAAACATTTAAAAAAAAATCTGGAGTAGAACATACTACTTGTAACATAAGAAAGGTAGGAGTTTGCAAGAGGCTAATCAATTTCCTTTACGAGGCAGCTCCTCTTCCCATCACCCAGTTCACTCCCGTCTTCCATCCTCATCCATAAATCTATCCAATCTATTCTTAAGACTCCGCAGCGAGGACGCTTCTATCACATGACTAGTGAACCTATACCATTCATCTACCACTCATTTGTAAACCAATTTCTACCAATCTCTTTCCTGAACCTAAATTTATCCAGCTTAAATCTATTGCTACGTCTCCTATCCTGTCCACTAAAAATAAAAACCTCACCTATGCCTCCTCTCTTATAACCTTTAACCCGCTTGAAGACATCAATCAATTGCCTCGAACTCTTCTCTTTTCCATCGTACGTTCGTAGGTTTAGTCCCTTAAGCCTTTGACCATAAGGTAAAATACTCAACCCATGAAACATCTATGTCATTCTTCTTGGTACAGGCTCAAGCAAACCAATATCCATCTGATAATATGGTCACCAAAATTGCACCGGATATTCAAAATGAGTCCTAACTAATGCCCGGTACATTATCAGAATGACATCAGCACTTCTATTACTTTCACTCCTCTCAATAAACCCCAATACCTTATTAGCTTTATTCCTAGCACGTATGCACTGCTTTCTAGGCCAGAAGATCGAACTTAGCAGGACACCTAAGACTCTTTCGTATTATAACCTTCTTAAAACTCTCCCATTCAGTTTATAATTATTCGGTGGCTTCACTTACCAATACTAAGTACACTACACTTGTTTATGTTAAATTCTATTTGCTATTTCACTGCTTTTGGGTTATAATTTTAAATAGGGTGTCAAACTAATTACTGTGTAGTGACTTAGGCCTTCCTAGGCCTCACTCTAGGTTACTGTGCACTTTCAACCGAGGCCTATGAAAACTAAGCCACTACACGTTAACTAGTCGTACACCCTGTATAAATCTATAAATATATATTTTTTTTAATGGTTGTGCGGGAACTTTGTTTCCAACCTAATAATTTTCCAAACATCTATATATAAACATGCTTCATGCTTTCTACTCTAAAATTCTCCTTAATATCTCCTTACCCCACCTTTTTCAATTTCCCTACAGCTAGCTATAGATCGGATCTAAAGGTATTTGCTAGTCTTTATTCTATAATTCTATATTTAAAAAATAAAAGGGTTTTTTTATCGATGAAGACCAAGTATAAAGAGATATTATATTCCTAGATTTTCTTAGTAAACTAAGTAAAGGTATGTAAGTAACCGACCGATAGGTGTAAGTAGCTTTGTTTATTTATCTTGTTTATGTAGCTGGCTATGTAATCTCTTGGTGCAATTTAAATGCAAGTTTGAAAATGTGTGTAAGAAGGCTTAGTCTGTGAATGCTGAAATTCATTTAACCTCTTTTATGTGTGTAGCGGAATAGTTATAATATTGTGCAAGCCCTCCTGACTTTCGACTTGCTAGAGGCGGCACTCGGTCAACAAGCAGGTTAGGTCTTCTATGTTAATCATTTCTCCCTGATCCTTTTAAGCAGGCATGAAATAGTATTTCCAATGCCTAGTGATTTATGATATTTCACGTTTAATTTCATTTATGGTATTATTCATTTATATAATGTGACATGTGAACCTTTATGAGACAAATATCGTCAATTTGATTCTCAGTAATATCATTAAGTTTGCGATCTGTTTGGGTAGCAGGCAATGAGGGCACAGCTGTTAATCATAAATAAGATTAGCCCAATTTCATTCAATAATAAATATTCCAAAATATATTGCAAAAACATTTAATTAATTTTGTGAAACGGAGAAGATACAAAATCGGTCAGTATTTAGGATATTTTTGACTTGTTGAAGCAGCTCTTGTTATATGCAATCTGTACATTTTTTCTCAGTTCTTACCTAAGATTTCCTTTCTTTTCTACTCCTAAAAAGATCAAAGGACAGTGCAATTCACCGTGACATGACTTACTGAACCCTTCTTCTGTCCAATTCCTTTTGTTTTGCCTTTTCAGATTCACGCAGCGTCTTTATGCAAAATCTCTCCCATTCATTTGCTTTCCATTTCTTTGTGTTTTGAGCTGAAGGACATGTCTCGTTCGGTCCATCTCGCAGCAACGTGGAATACAGGTAGGCAGACAGAAAAGTAGAGGCCAAAAGACAGGCATAAAAGATAGACTAATAAGAATATCAGTGAAATAAACGCAGAAGCTAAGAGGAGATAGAGAACATGCACGAAGGTAAGAGCATATAAACAGAGCTCAATAAGGTAGACAGCGAACACGAATGTATGATGACCGAACTGAAAGGAAAGCATGAATTAACCACATATATGCGCAAGAGAGAACATCCTCGCAGGAGGGTGGAGATGCAAACCTGGCATTTCAGTTCATATAACTGGGGCGCTGTGATCTAAACTGTTCCCGGATGTTTTTTTTTAGCAATGCAGCCCAAAACATAGGCATTCTGGGTTCACACCTACCATTGCCACGGAAGCTACGCCCAATCTGGAACTAAATATAACTGGCGTCATTCATTGAATACCCTTATTCCTTCTTCCTCTTTCGTTGTTCCTTCCATCTTCTCTTTAACCACACGACGCCAAGACCATATTCCTCTCGACAAATAGAGCCATCATCGAATTCCCTTGATCTCTTCTCGCAATAACACAAATGATGGGACCTTGCAAATGTGCAAATTGGTGGCCTTTTGTTCAAGAGTTGCCGCATTTGTCTTTTTCTTGATTTCCTTGAAGCAACAATTCTTATGCGCTGCTGTTGACATGCATGACAATAGGGCTCCCGTGGTATGTTATATATATATATATATATATATATATATATATATATATATATATATATATATATATAGTTGTTGTTGGGGATTTTTTATATAATAAATATTCTTACATGCACTAACTACGATAAAGATGAAAACGCTGAGATGCCGAAAGCTTTCATTTATTGCGACATCTTCACGGAGAAGGGAGAAAGAAAGGCTTGAAAAATGAAGCAAATGGCCAGTGAGAAGACCTTCGAAAATAAATGATAATCGCTGTCAATTAGTAAGACCAAATAAGAAATATAGATAGATAGCATCTATCATCAGCTTCTTATAATGAAAATTTTACTAATAAAAGAAGATAGTAATTATAACACAGGCCTGCGTTTGAAAAAATATTTTATGTTCCTCAGGATTTATTTGTGGTTTCTTAATGAATCCAACCTCCTGAGCTCAAAAATGAATGTATTTTTGTTCAATCAGGTCAGATTTTCGCAGTACAGTATACACCATTTTCATTGAGATTGCCTCATTTTTCCTGAAAAAAAACTTCAAAAAAACTTTCTCTATCTACTAATGCATTATTATTGTTATATCATAGAAACAGAAATAAACATATGTAAATTATAATCCTTTTAATAAAACAAAAAAATAAAGGATGCAACATAATAAAGAAAATAATTCTAATTTCCAAGAAAAGACTCCCTTGACAATTTTCGTTTGTGTCTCTCATCTGGTGCATCACGCTTCAGACACCAACAGTAGTCAGCAAGCATGTTTACGTCCCATTTACCCTGGTACCTGGATTCCATTTTTTTATGTCCTGGTAGAATCTTTCCCCCTGTTCTTCGCTGTAATCCCCGCAGTTGTCTGGAAAATAATCCAGATGGAACTGTAAAATGTGTATCTTTATATACATTCGAGCTCCCAAATGTTTGAGACTTGTTGGGAGCTGATTGGCCAGGGCAACATATTCTGGGATTCTTTTATTGCCTAGAAAACTGTTAACTAGAGCTTTGAAAGCTTTCCAGGCATCTTTTTCTATGTCCGTCATTGATGCCTCAAACTGCTGATCTCTCATCAAGTTCCTGATCTGAGGTCCATCAAAAATTCCCGCATGGAACTTAGCGTCACTGATTTGTGGAAAAATTTGAAGAAGAAATTTAAAAGCTTGGCATTCTTTATTAAGGGTTTTGACATATTTTTTCATTATACCAAGCTTTATATGCAGTAGAGGAAGCAGTATTTTGTGAGGAGGCACTAAAGGTTCAGCTATCACATTGTTTGATCTAATTCTAAATGCTCCTCGTGGAGGCCAAACCTTCTTCTCATAGTGCATACTATCTACACGACTGTCCCATAAACATAGGAAAAAGGGATGCTTCGTGTAGCCTGTTTGCACCCCAAGTATAAGAGACACTACCTGAAAAGAAATTTAGCAGGGTATGTAAATTTAAAGTGTAATATTTCTAAAAACAAACTCAAAGTAATATTGCTTAAAACAATAAGAATATGAATATGTACTGAAAAATCCTGTATGCCGATGCATTAAATCATTGTATTGGAACTAAATGGATATATGTACATCTTATTTTGAGTTTATTGAGTTATGTTGTATACCTTCTCAATTAGGATAAGTTCCCCATTAACCCAAAGGATGCATTAACCTATAGGGACACACTTCAACAAAAAACTATAACTCAAAAATGACCCATGATTTCCAGATTTGCATTCTTGTAAAATGTAAGTTGACCAAAAGGTGTATACAAGTATTAACAATTAAAAATAAAAATGTTAATATCAAAGAGCTTAGAAATGCCAAGTGTAAAATGATCTTACCTTCAAGTCATCACATTTCCTCCAATTGTGGGTAGAGTAATTTATTGCATCCAGCAATTTTTTCATATTTTCATAACTTTTTAAGTTGGATTGAATGACCTATAGGAACGGAAGCTATCTTGTTACCAATATTAAGTAAGACAGCTTTTAAACTTCTACTGGAGGAATCTATGAAAAGACTATTCTAATAGGCTGTAGGAAATTCAAGGGCCTCAACATGTCCTTTAATATTGGCGCAGTAAGAAATAGCTTCGAAACTCTCGTTCTCTATTTCTGTACCCCCCAAAAAGTTGTTTCTTTAGCGAGAAGATTACTTTCACGAAGTCGAGAGCCAGGAAGTTGTGCATTCTCCTTTGAAAGACTCAGATCCCTTGTCAGGTCATTTAACTGAACTTGAATGAATAGTATTTCGACCATATCATGTGTGGAATCCTGATAAGACTCAGATGTGTCATAATCTTGATCAACTTCCATATTAATCTCTTCATGGACCTCTATATGTTCAGGGGGAGAAGGTATAGGAATTCCTGGACTATGGGGCAGGGGTTTGATGGCAGGAGGAACATCCGGATATGCCACACTATGTGTATTCTTCTTATTTATACCTTTGGAAAATATAATTGCATATTACATAAAAGGAATTGATTTGGAGTTGCAGGTAGTACACAAATGTTTAGCAAAAGATATGTTCATGCTGAAGTGAACTATGTTAGTTTTTAATTTTATGCCAAGTCTATGCATAATAATGACATTTTCAGGAGCAAGTATAATATAGAAAGCTTAAATACTTGATACAATGCTCACCTTTAAGATTTGTCATGCAAAAATAGCAGTCCGTAGTGTGGTTCTTGCCCTCTCTCCACATCATGGGAACACCAAAGGAGAGAGACTTCTGTTCGCCCTGACTCCAGCGTCTTAAACTTATGTAGCATCCTTTGCAGCAGATATGTGGTGCAAAACCCGTATGTTGATCTCCTAGCCCTACTCCATAATACGAGTATGCATGATACAAAGATTTAATTACGGGAGAAATTGTACATACATTGCTGCTCGGAAAGTTCACTTTGCTGCAAACATACAAAATCTGTCGGAGCTATTCTTACATTTTAACTCAACCACTATTATTATTATTATTATTATTATTATTATTATTATTATTATTATTATTATTATTATTATTATTATTATAATGCTAAGCAATTTCTAACCTGCAAAAATATAAACTTATTAACATAATTACTTAAAATGTACACAAAATGTACTGCGAATACAGTAGTGCAAAAACTATTGAAATTTTGATGTAATATAGGACATGTATAAACTATAAAATTATTATCACCTACTGTATCGCAAAAACTGGACCTGATAGAGAAAAACGGATGCCACATTCGGATTTAGGAGGTCAATTTTATTAAGAAACACTATAGAAAACATAAGATACATTTTTGACGCAGACCAGTGTAATTTATAATTTATATTTTAAAATATTAGATTTACTTAAACAAAAAGGTTAAAATGCCATTAAGGAAATTTGACCACGCAAATTTAAATGAGTTAATGAATTCGTACGTTTCGCTTCGCATCCTAAGAGAAGCATAACAACAGAAATACATAAAAAATAACTTATAATAATAATGACGAACCTTCCCAACTAAAAAAAAAGACGTGTAACACTGCTTTCTTCCGATCCAGAAGAACCATGAATTACTCTCCTCATGCATATTTCACGCAACAAAGTCATACAGAAAGAAACTAAGATTCCAAGCGTATATATTAAACAGGCCGCACTCAGAGGATCTAACTTTCCTTTTCCGGTGGGTAATTTATCCCTTTGGTCTCTCGATTATTATCATACATATCTCCATCTCTAATATAGAAGAGATAAGGGGCGGGGGGGAGGCGCTGTGCAAGTCCCTCTTTCCCTGACAATTTTTCGTTAGGTTGATTCCTTTTAATTCTCGATACACTCATTATTTTCTGATTCCCCTGCGAGTTCTTTGACCCATGCGAGGGGTCGCTATTTTCTCACTGACGCCCCTTGACGGGAAAAGGGGGGCTGAGGACGAGGACCCTCCATTCGGAAGATGCCAAGTGGTTATTCAGGTAAGCAAGTGTCAATTTGTCGAGTAGGAATCTCTGTGTGTATGACGGGTTGGGTGAGTCCTTGTGTATGTATACAACACGACTTGCATGTACTTTATTATGTCAAGGTCATGAATTGAATGCGTTTGGTTTGTTTATTTCTGATTTGTGCAGATATCGCTGTGTGTGAGTTTATCTGCTTGTAAATTAGGGACAGGATGGGTTGTCTGTTAGTAACTGTATACGTGTCTTTGTGTGTATGTGTCCGTTTGCATATAATCTAATAAAACTCAATTTTTTATCGACATACAATATGTATTTTTTGGCGTGTAAACGCATGTGCATATTTCTTTTTAGTTTTGCTTGCCCTCATATTAAATGTATGTATCAATCTTCCTATACACACTTTTCTTTAGTTATGTACGTTTGTGTATATGCATGTAAACCTTAATTTGCTTGTTTTTGTCTTGAGGAGAGAGTTTGGGTTTTCATGAGAAAGCGAACAAACTGTAGATATTCTGTCCTTAACAAACACTTGTCGCGTTTAACCCACCTGTTACATCTTCCCATAGCTCATGGACAGAACAAATGGCGCTACTCAATACTAGTGTCTAATGACGAGTGGTACCGAACCTTTCCACAAGGCCTCCCGGACCTCATCTGTAACCTTTAACCTCATACTCTGCTTTATCAACCCAAATAGCCCTGACACAAGGACCTATGTAGATACATACCACTAGAGAGATACTTTTTCAAGGACTGAAGGAAAGGAGTCGTAGGGTATAGTTGCGGGACGTTGTTCCTTTGCAAAATCCCAACGCCGTTTGGAATAACATTGGAACATTCCGGATCTCACGAACGTAGACGAGTTTTCTACGGGTTTTATTTTATTTGGGACAGAGGGGAGATTTTATCTTCTCCCCTCCATTTTTCTCTGTCTTTTTATTTTCCAATGAATTAATTAATGTAATTACATTTTACCTTGTTCTGGTGTAACGTCTCTCACCAAGCCCCACCCCTCTCTCCCTCCTCCAGTCCGTGAGAGAGGGCATTTGTTTCCCGTTGATAACAAATTTATGTCAGGAGCTTACATTCGCGAGATAAATGTGCGGATGTGTAAAGTATTATGACTCTCCTTCCTCTCTCGAAGTACCAAAAACAGAGGAAATTTTGAAAAGAAATTAAAGAGAGGTAAATAAAATTGAAATATTAAGCAATTTATAATCATTACATGAATCATATATTTGTCCCGACATTACAGTCTCATTTAGTCAGTTTCAATGATCTCATTTGTGACTATTTTTATGCGGTTGAACAAATATACCCTCCTGATCTCAGGTAAGATTAGTGCATCAATTTTTCCTCCATGTAATGTTGATTTCATCTCTCCATCTAATTTCTTATCGAATGAGTGTTTCTACCAAGGCTAAAAGATAAAGGACAGTCGTGATGAGAGAAAGAGAAGGGAGAAGTGTGAGAGTGTGAGATTGAGAGAGAGGGAAATAGAGAGAAGAGATCCGCTACTGCATCGCCCAGTTAAGGTTCTTGGTATCTATTTTTCTCTTCCCGCTAGAAGCGACTTGCCTGGGAACGCTATTCTTTCCTAATCAGGGCACACGCTACCTTCTCCAAATTATGGGAGGAATAAAACTGGCTTATCGAGATCAGTCATCCAGTCAAGTCATAGTTATCCAAGTTTATGTACTGTACGAGACAACTAGACTTTACGCCTGCTATCTGAGATGCTTTTATCGCTCGTTAATATCCATAGTGATGGTCCTCTGCTAACTGCATTTTACTCATCCTCTCGCCGCACATCGAAACTACAGCTCCAATGCACGGCAAGGTTTTACTTGTGTTTCTAATATAACTTCATCGAACTCAAAGACCATATAATTCACTCCGCGCATTCACCAAATTTAACACACGGTGAAAAGCATAATTATCAATTCATATATAATTATAGTATTTTCACAGTGCATAAAGTGAAGCTAATATATTGATTGCAATAAAAGCGAATTGATTATCTATTTAAATTTCGGTTGAAATTATAATTTCATATTCTATCTGTTATTGTATTATATCGCATATGAATTAGTATTGTTAAGTTAATGATCTACTGTACTGAAACACAAATTGCAGCCTCTTTCCTTGCTAACTTCCATATTAATGATTATACGTTCAACGCAAATAGGTCCTACTATAATACAGTTTAAATCCAACTGTCAGATTAATCTCCTGTTTCACACATTTCCTCGCGAATATATTTGAAAAAACTTAAAAACTTTTATGGAGATGCCATCATTGATTCACTTTTTTACTAATTAAAATAAATGTATAGGGGTATAGAGTACCGTCCATAGTTAGAGAACAAAATACCAAAATCTACATTTTCTTAAAAATACTTGTTTATTTTCGAGAAAGATTGCACAGAATAATTTGGAAATTATCCCTTAATAATATCCAAGTTTCATTTCATTGATCAGGGGATGAATAAAATGATGTGCATTTGTGGAAGGGATGCATCCACAATTAAAGAATGATAACATAACTCTAAGTTTGAATGTAAAAAATCTTAACGTATGTATTGTAACACTGCCCCGGGTGTATTGTAGATTGATATTGATAGCATTACTTATTTATCAAGAGAGTGATACGAATTAAGGTCGACAAATCCTTCAGAAAGCAGGTTACCCAATGGAATAATGCAGGAAGGACAGGATCTCAAATTTGGAGGCATGTAATCGGTCTAAATGTGTGCTTTCAGACATAGCAAAATCTCAATGAGATTGCAGTCATGCAGTTGACGAATAAAACGGAGCGCCCTCAAAAGAACGCTCCCAGGGAAGATTGACCGATGTAACTTGATGTCGAGGAAGCACTGATTTGAGACAGTTGTCGAACGCATGAACCTGAAAGTGTCTCGCCAAACTGTCTCATGTGGCTTGGGGTACGTGAGACTCAGTACTAAAGCTACTTTCCTTGATGCATTCTGGGTTAATAGTCATATCAAGCTGTTGTTTTACTTAAGAGAATGGTCTCTCTCATATTTTCAAGGAAAACCTCAAAGAAAAATATCAAATGTCGAAAACAGGTTGTGATCCTCAAAAAGAGATGGACAAGTGAGAAAATCATGAATTGTTACAACTTTAAACTGTTATTAAGGAAAGAATGAAACAACAATACTCAGAATTCACTCTGCTCCCTGAGCCACGCTAAAGCTTAATAGGGAAAATTAGAATTTCTCGGTTCTCTGTGAATCAAATTTGATGAGAAATTTGCAAGCTGGTCTGCACAATATGGCAACGCTAATGTTATGTTTTCATTATGCTTTTACGTCCTTCAAATTTGATTTCACATTCGTCGTTTTGGGGGTGAACCACGCTAATAGCTTTTGAATAAAAGTAGCCCATTTAAACATATTTTTGAGAAAACGAAGGATAGTTATTAGTTATACACATTAAGCATACTTTGCATATATATTTAACATTAAACCATAATTATAATACACGATTGATGTACATAATGAATTATTTGCCCATATGAGCACCATTTCTACCATTTCTGCCTCTGGTGTAGCTTTGATGGTCGCCCATAAGAATTCTTTAGATGATAATTGAAGTCCATCGGCGTAAACATCTTGCTTAATGATGGGCCCCAAATTTTCGATTAGTTTGAGATCCGGAGAGCCTGGCAGCCACAACATCAACTTGTCACCTTCTATGTTGTAAAAGGCTAGGAACGCTTAGGTGGCCCTGCATACTGGAATTGGCCGCTGTCAAGCAAGAAAACTAGAGTCCTTAGAAGTGACAACGATATGTCATCTAGACAGAGATCAAAGACCTCCTCCAAGAGATTGCAGTAGGCGGCTGCGGCCACTTTAACCCCATTAGGCACCCTGGTTAGGCAAAGAAACCAGTGTCCAATTTGACCTGCCCACAACATGACACATCCTCCCTGATGTTGATGTCGCAAACGTTTGTGACGCTCGTCTCCGAAATAGACCTAATCATTTACCCAACCGTCAAATCCGCCAAGATTCCAATGGTCTTGTCACTGGAGAAACACAACTCATTACAACGCCATGTACTTTCGGGCCCATTGATTCCTCAAAGTGACGAGGCAGTAAAGGAGGCATTTTCAGGGGAGCTCACAAGGAAACCATGGTGTCTAGGATACGGTTCCTGGTAGTCTTCGATTCATGGGAACGACTAGCGACGGTGAAAATGAATTTGTTTGTTTTTCCGGGTTTCCTACGTAACTGGCCGCCAATATTGCTCAAATCCCTAGCTGTCACAGTCTTGGATGTCTCACAATCGGATCGCTTCTTCCTTAGCGAACGTTCCTTCAGCAGAAATCAACTAAGCGTGTCCATGTGGCGAATCAACGTCTCGGCAATAACATGGTCAGAGATGCCTTCAGCATTTTCCTTGATGATCAAAGACTTTTCTTCATCGTTGACGCCTCTGCGACATCCCATTGTTCTTAAAGAGGATAAATGATATTAGCGTTGTTCACCCAAATAAACGACGAATCTGAACTAAAAATTGAAGGACGTAACACAGCATAATTAAAACAGAACATTAATGTTGCCATAATGCGCAGACCAGCTCGGAAAAGTTTCATCAAAATTTATTCAGAGAGAACCGAGAATTCCTACCTTTCCCTACCAAGCTATTAGCATGGTTCAGGGCGTATGACTAAGATTGTTCTAGGCCGGGCGTGAAAATACTATGCTGTGCTATGTGTTTTACGTAAAAACTGTGAGACATATGAATATAGGAATGCATGATGACATGAGTGAGATGTGTAAGGTTAAATTAATTAGGTTATGAATAAGAAGCCACAAAATTCAAAGGGAGAATCAAAAGTGAAAAGCCGTTGAATTGGCGAGAAAGGAAATAATATGCGAGAATACATGAATACAAAAGATAAATTAACTATTACCATAAAAAGAGAGCAAATATGGAACAAAATTATAAGGAAAGAGGAAAGCTGAATGATGAAATGATGATATGAAACGTGCAGTTGAGTGGAAAGGAGCGGTGTACAGATGCTTAATAGTGTAGATGAGAATGTCTGGCAGATTTGGATGAATAAAAACAAGATTCCCTGAAAAGTTAAACGATTTATTAACCTAAGTAAAAATAAAACAAACGAAGAGCAGAAAGAAGACGAATGAAAATACGGAAAGGATCAGGAAGTTATTTTGGAAGTGCAAAAGAGAGGATACTTGATGTCAACAAGGAGGATAAAAGATGGCGAGAGTATTTTGTTGATTTGTCCATTGAGGGTAAGTGAGACGAAGCGAATGTGACTATTACTGCCTTCGAATATGCAAACTAGGGGTTGCATTAGAATTAATCCAATCAGCATGCAAGACGTAGTTAGAGCTGTATGACTTCTGAATAAAACACAAAGCCAACTGAAGCAGATGATATTTTAACATGGTAGTGCCTGGATTATGGGAGCAGTGAAGTGGTTGGGATGTAAGACCTCTTTAAATTAGAATGGTGTGATAGTACCATTGTATAGCGGGAAAGGTTAAAAAGGTGAATGCAAAAAAATAGAAGGGAGTAAGTCTTTTAAATAATGTACCATTGCAGGAGCTCTCGTAAACCCAGTGGATACAGCGTTGGATTTCTGACGTAGAGGCAGGGGTTCTATCTATCCAACCGAGCACGGACGCAAAACTTTCAGTGGCGTGATGAGCTTTGTCACCCATTGGTGGATACGCTGACCCCTCTGTGGGGGTAAGTAGCTCTACTTGCATCTTCATGCACATAACCAATCACAATACCGCTATCATTTCCTTTCCAGTCTTTACAATACAACATTCCCACTCTCTTCTATTCCAGAACCCTATCCATAGAGTACTGGCGCCTTCTATTCGGGGAACTGATACCCACATGCCCCTGACGCAGAACACTTGCCCATTCTTGTCACGAAGGGCTTCACCATCGTCAATTGGTGACAAAAACACCCCAAAAGATCCCACCCCCACTATGAAAACATGTCACTGGTGTTTTCAGACCCACCAGTGATTGTCATTCTGATCTTTATGTGCATTTCATTATCTTTTTTGGAGATACCATCCACGGTACTACCTACGAATGAAGCTTTCTACGAGTTGTGCTACCTACGAATGATGTTGCCTTCGAATTGTGTTACCTACGAATGGTGCTACCTACGAATGTTGCTGCCAACGAATGATACTACCTACGAATTGTGTTATCTACCAATGGTTCTACCTACGAATAAGGTTATTTACGAATAGAGTTACCTATGAATGGTGATATATAAGAATGGTTCTACCCACGAATAGAGCTACATACGAATGGTGTTATCTAGAAATGGTGCTACCTACGAATGGTGCTACTTGCAAATGGTGCTACCTACGAATGGCGTTACCTTGGTTTTACCTTGACAGAGGAATAAGTGATGGAGAGATCCTGGGTGAGCAATTTTTTTGGGGGGCAGGGGTGGTGTGTATGCTGGGTTTATGGATGTGGAGAAAGCGTGTGGTTGCGTAGAGAAGGGAGCGTTAAATGATTTTATGTTGGAAGTAAGACCTATGTTCGGTTGAAAGATGTCTGGTATGAGTGGTTTGATATCCTTGGGTGTGTAAAGCAAGTTTGTGTGATGTTACTATGGCTGATTAATATAGGTGTAAATGAAGTGCTTAGAGAAGTACGAATGAGAATGAGGTGTAGCGGTGTAAAAGTAGGAAGAATGGTAAGGTATAGGTTCTGTACGTCTGTATGTGCCGATGATCTGGCTTTAGTGCGTAATTAAGAGTGATGTGGAGATGTTGATCAGTGTTTGACAAGATATGTGTGAGGAAAGAGTAAGGCCATGGGGTATTTGGATAAGAGGGGGTGGAGCCTTTGAAAAATCACGGTGTTGAATTTTGGGATGTATCGTGATTATGTGTGGTTTTTATAAGGCAGATTGCGATAACAAAAGTGTGGATGATATGAAAGTCTCAGGAGCAATCAGAGCATTGGTGTATGGTAAGGTTCCGAGTATGGAATGGACTAGAGTGTTGTATGAAAGATCGAAAGTGACCTGAGTACAAAAGGATAATTTGAGAGGTGGATGTGAGAAAGGATAAATATGATAAGGATAAAATGGGTAAGAGTCATAATGGCGTGAGGAAAGACCTGAGTATGTGGTTGTGAGTGAGAATGTATCGAAGTAGTACTGCTATGAGTGTCATAGTGCGTGAAAGGTTGAAACCCGCTAAAAGTTGGATTGATTAAATGAATGAGAATGACGGAACTGACCAATGGATAAATGGACGATATAGTGTATGGTGGATATGCAGCGGTTTATTTGGATCACTCTCCTCAAGGGGGAACCATAGCTGAACTGGATTTTACAACCACACAACAACACCCTGTCAGTATGAAGAGTCAATGCCGTGTAAAAATGACGGGACGCTTTGTGTTTAACTGGGCGTCGAGAAGTGGAAGGGGTATTGTATGGGAGCATTGATGCGCGCTGATTTATCTGTAGGAATAATTTGTCCTCTTCTCGTCTCAATGGTGGACCACAAAACCAGGATATTATTCGATCTAGGATAAGATTTAGTTCAAAACAAGTTCGTATTAAGTTCATAGGGTGCGTAGGTACAAATTTGTGGTAGAGGGGACATTCCAAGGATTTGCGTGGTCGTTTAGTTGTACCGAAAAACAAGGTTATCCAAATGAACGTTGGGTGATTGTGAATTCCCTTGCGAAATAAACTTGACTTATGTTCAATAAATAGAGAGGGAAGCAATTACTGCCTTGAAGAACAAAGGAAATCACTTATTTCATCATCTCTCTTTCCAGTTGACTACATTTTTCCTTAAAGATGAATTTCTTAAAAAAAAAATAATAAATGAATCCCTTCGGATAATTGCAAAACAAACGCTTATTTATGAAATACTTTTATCAATAAGTGAATCGTGGAAAAATGATTTTTTTTTATTATAATTTTTAGACTAAAAGGTCAAATATACGCAGAACGACCCCGATGGTGACAGCACCTGACGACAATTGTAATGCGGCTCTCATAAATGGGTCACAATATTACCGCCTCTATACCAAAACTGATGTACTAAGGTTGAAAGGTGGTGTAATTTTAAGTTCTATAGAGGCTATCAGCTATGAAATGGTTTTTAGTTTTTTCTGAATATGCATTATTGAATGTGTCATAAGTGCTTCTTATATAATAGAGAAGGTAAGAGGATGAACAAAGACTAGTAATAATATTAGTACCAATGAAAGAAAAGTAATGTGCACGACGACCAAGGTGGCTCCTGGATCACTGGGTTGACCCTTTTAGGCCTGTTGGGACACATATGACCCAGCAAATTTTCTATTCGATTCAAAAGAAATTGAAGGTACCTAAGTCCATTTAAAGGTGCCCAAGTCCATTTAACGGTGCCCAAGTCCATTTAACGGTGCGCAAGTCCATTTAAAGGTACGCAAGTCCATTTAAAGGTGCCCAAGTCCATTTAACGGTGCCCAAGTCCATTTAACGGTGCGCAAGTCCATTTAAAGGTACGCAAGTCCGTTTAAAGTTCATTTAAAGGTACGCAAATCCATTTAAAGGTACTCAAGCTCATTTAAAGGTACTCAAGCTCATTTAAAGGTTCCAAGCTCATTTAAAGGTACTCAAGCTCATTTAAAGGTACTTAAGTTCATTTAAAGGTACTCAAGCTCATTTAAAGGTACCAAGCTCATTTAAAGGCACTCAAGATCATTTAAAGGTACTCAAGCTCATTTAGAGATACCAAACTTATTTAAAGGTATTCAAGCTCATTTAAAGGTACTTAAGCTCATTTAAAGATACTCAAGCTCATTTAAAGTTACTCAAGCTCATTTAAAGGTACCAAGCTCATTGAAAGGTACTCAAGCTCATTTAAAAGTACTCAAGTTCATTTAAAGGTACTCAAGCTCATTTAAAGGTACCAAGCTCTCTTAAAGGTACTCAAGCTCATTTAAAGGTACTCAAGCTCATTTAAAGGTACTCAAGCTCATTTAAAGGTACTCAAGCTAATTTAAAGATACTCAAGCTCATTTAAAAGTACCAAGCTTTTTTAAAGGTACTCAAGCTCATTTAAAGGTACTCAAGCTCATTTAAAGGTACCAAGCTCATTTAAATGTACTCAAGCTCATTTAAAGGTACTCAAGCTCATTTAAAGGTACGCGAGTGCATTTAAATGTACGGAAATCCACTAAAAGCAACCTAAGTCTATTTAAACTTAAGGGACGGAAATTTAATGTCAAGAACTTTCCAAATTCTTGAACGAAGAAATTTGTTAAAGCAAAGAAATTCATTTCGTGATAAGGAAGAGAGCAGACAGGAAAAGATAATTTAGATGAAAAGACGTGATTAATTGAAAGGAATTAATCAGGAATCCAAAGAGAATCTCTCTCTGAGCATCACTAAAACCGAACATAGTAGAATCGAACCATAATAATTACGATGGTACTACAAAGCGCCCCCCCTAACGTGGGAACTGCCTTCATTTAGAAACAGACAGGAACCACCAATGAATGCTCCATGACATTGTAGAGCAGGAATCACCGATGAAGGATCAGTTCTAATCCCAAGCAGGAAATGCCAGTGAAGGATCAGTGCTAACCCTGAACAGGACCCAACACTGATGGATCCGTTTCAATCCATATCTGAAACCATCATGGAAAGATCCGTGCCAATTCCAAACACGAACCATAAGTGAAGGCTCCCTTCCAATCACTAGCAGGACCATCAGTGAAGGATCAGTGCCAAAAGAGATCAAGAGTGTCATTTTAGCGATCACGCAAATCCTGGATGACTTCTTGAGCAACATTGCCATGGCGCCCTTTGGCAAAAACTAGTTCGTGACAAGGAACTCCAAACAATGATCCATCTCCGGTCAGACGGACTCAGGGTCGAACCTCCACTGAAATCAAATAAACAATTTATTTTTATTTTAATTAAAAATAAAGAAAGCCAACGATAAAAAAACCACTAAAAAGCTTATTAAAATCTGTCCATAAAGTTACTGGTGGAGTTAGGGGAAGTAAATCTATGTGGCATGCATAGCCCGAGTCATTATCAACACATAGGATATTTGGGGTTCCGACCGACCTCGTGGAACAAATTTAGGTTGTGCTCCTCCCTTCCACCTACTCTCTCTTTCTCTCCCTCTATCTCTCTTTATATATATATATATATATATATATATATATATATATATATATATATATATATATATATATATATATATATATATATATATCAATATATATATATATATATATATATATATATATATATATATATATATATATATATATATATATATATATATATATATATATATATATATCACGAAAACTTGTAGCTCAGGAAACATGTTGAGAGAAATGATATGCACGATTGAGCTTTGAGGGTTTATTTCTGAGCTTTCAGACCCAAACTATTAATCATGTTTCCTTTCCCAACCTAAACCATACCTAGTTTGGATTCCACTACGCTCAATACTACTCTGAAGAAAGACCCTAGTTTGGGTCTGAAAGCTCAGAAATAAACCCTCAAAGCTCAGTCATGCATAGCATTTTTTCCCTATATATATATATATATATATATATATATATATATATATATATATATATATATATATATATATATATATATATATATATATTGTCACCAGATGAGCGCTATAACAATTAATCATTAGAAATCCTCTGTCAATAAATAGGTACATAGTCATGGTGTCTTATTCTTCATAGGCAACCCACGTCAAAGGGCGAATTTATAACAATCTAGAAATTGCACTGTCTCTCTTATCTCCTCGCTATTGTGACTCCACAGCAAAATAAAATCCTTTTGTAACGTCTGCAATGATATTGAAACCAAAAATACATAGACCTTTCCTTATAACAAAGCTTAAATAAAATTCCTTACACCTCGGACCACTTAAAAATAAAGTAATCTTGAAATATGAGTCGTCTCTGTACCGATTTCTTGTCAAGATCTCTCCCATCTATAGGATGCAATAATTACATAAAATATTACTATAGAAATCGGGAAAGAACACCAGACAAATAATAATAATAATAAATTTCTTACAATGCGCTCTTCAAGGCCGGAGGCCTTCACAGAGCGCACGTTCGGTTGTGGGCTAAGATCAGGTGGGTGAGTAGGCAATCCTGAACAGATGCATTTTCAGGAGTCGCTTGAAATTGGTAAGTGAGGCAGCAGATCTAATTACAGCTGGAAGAGCATAACAAAGCTTGGGGGACACAGACTGAGAAGGTGCAGTCGTCCATTGAGCAGAGGGACGAGCAAGGAGTGTTCAGGAGAGGAGCATGAGATGACCAAAGGGCCCGAGGGGCGAGGCTTTGGGAAAGAACAGAGGAAAGGTAGGTTGGGGCCTTTTGGTGAAGGACCTTGAAAGTGGAGAGAAGAATCTTGAAATGAGAACGATATCTGACAGGTAACCAGTGCAGTTCCTGAAGCAGGGGCTTAGTAGGGGAGAAGCGAGAGCGACGGAGGAGTAGTCGAGCAGCGTAGTTCTGGACTAGCTGAAGGGGACGTAGAGAGGAAGATGGTAGATTTACAAAAAGAGAGTTACAGTAATCAAGGCGGGAGGTAATGAAGGCGTGGACAGCAGTCTCAAGACTTTGGCGATCGAAGTGAGAGCGAATGCGGGAGAAGTTACGGAGGAAACAAAGGGATAATTTACTAATATTGTGGATGTGGGGCTTGAAGGAGAGATGCTTATCAAACACAACACCCAAATTTCTAACAGAGTCAAAGAAAGCGACAGCGTTTCCACCCGGAGAAAAGGAGGAAAAGAGGGATTTAACTTTGTATTACCAACCAGAAGAACTTCAGTCTTGGAGTGGTTAAGTTTGGGGAAGTTAGCCGATAGCCAGTCCGAGATAGAAGAATAGGCAAATAGGAGGTCACAGGTTGAGTGGGTAATGGTCGAGGGGGAGGAGGAAATAAAGATTTTTCATGTACATTTCTAAGTATAAAAGTGGAATAGTGCCAAATCCATCCTAATATATAAAAGTTATTCTCTAGAAACATTTTAAAATGTATATGTATTGACAATTTTCCCAGACTCATCATAATCTCGGAATGGTTTTCGCTAGATCCCATCATCACTTCTTACAATAGATCGCAAATCAAGCTTTTAAAGGATTTTGTCTCTCCTACATAGGATACATGAAAAGGGGGCTTCATTTATTATTTAATCCACTCCCTTTTGTCTTTTTTTTCCTTGAAGGTCATTGTGAATAAAGACGAAAGCGCTTGGATTTGCTTTCCTTTTTCCTTATTGGGTGATTTGCATATAGAGAGTGGTCCATAAAACGGTACCAATTTTTTAAATGGTAATATGTATATCCGTATATATTGCAGATAAGAACTGAAAAAAAAACAACAGAATAAAGTTCCGTTTGGAATGAAAGGTTCAATATGACTTGCGTCTTGATCCACGAGAGCTTGCAGTTGAGGTTTCGACTTACATAGATACCCTTTGTAATAGGCTCTTGAGGAAGACTTTCCCGAAAGAACTATAATTCGGACGCGAAGATCAAGCACGTTTTTGATTTTCTTACCAAGCTAGATATTTTTGTCTAATGCAAACTACAAGATAAAGCTGATCTGCTTATGAACAGCACTGCTAGATGGCCAGTTCTTTGGCTTGATAAAACTGGCAGCAGGAGATCTGAGGTATTTACGGTACTGTCTCATGGTCAGTATAAGAAGACGCATTATTTTACATAAGAACAAAGTAATTTGTATTTTCCCTTATTTCAGGTACCAGTTGAGACAAGATTGCATTACGATAGTATTTACATCAATTTTAAGACTACAAGCGATAAAGAAATATTGTATTGGTTTTATTCCTAGATGATGCAGCCAAAAAGACCAATACAGACTACGTGCAGACTAAGTTCTCATGTACAAGATCAAGCTGGTTCGGGCTTCTTTATTGATTTTTCGAACGAGCACTATCATTTTGTGTTCTTCTAGACGTTTCAACGTGTTTTTGTTTTCATCAGGGAACAAAATATTATGGGTATCTCTATCTGAATGTCAATAAAAGACACCCCTAAACTCCTTACTTTACTTTTTAATTACCCCTCGCCACGTTAAACCAACCGGCTTGTCTCGAGACTGAGCTCGCTGTTGCACAGGAAAGCGACTCTCAGTCTCGATTCAACGCCGCCTTGTTCCTGGTGAGTCTCTTCTCCCACCCACCTCTTCCATGTGTTACTTCATATGGCTCTTGTGAAATATCATGGAGCCATTTTAATCCCCCCCCCCTAGGAAGCCGTAATATAAAAGTTTTCCTGTTCCTCCTTTTTATATCAGAATTAGATCCCTTGAATTCTCCTATCCCGCGACTACATTCACCGCTTTCCTAATTAATTACTAATTAGTTACTGAATCCTACTTCGAATACCAAGAATGTACTCACCTTGTGAATTACTGAAGTAGCCAGACAGTAAGGCTATTGTTTCAAGTTCCAGAAGCCTCCCAAATACAACTACCTCCTAAGACCGCAACTCTCCCCCCCCCCTTTATTTGTCATATCTTATCTTTCGGCTACCTAGTTTTCCTTCCCCAAAACCCCCTACATAAATCAAGTAAAGAGGTTTTTTTTATTTTCTATGTCTTTTTTTAAATCCCCGATCGCGAGCAAACAAATAACGAAGTGATCGTATCACAAATCGGTCACCCCCTTGACACTGACCCAAACGTCCTCAAAACTTTTTTGCCCCTTTTCTCAAATTTCCTCCTCAATGAGTCCGATAAAGGTGTAACGGTCACTCTTTTGAACGTTTGTAAATGCAGATCATTCTTGCTTCTTCTTATGACTGAAGAGCGCGAAATTCCAATCATCTTGAAAGTTTCACGCTCACTTAGTACAACCATGAGTAGCTGTTACCTTCACACTGCTTCCGGCACGTTTGGGGAACGCTCTTCCTCAGTTAAAACAACTTTATTAACGATCTCATTTTTTAGCTGAATGACGTGACTCTATAAGTTACTATGTCGGTTCGTCGGTCAGTCGGGCGGATGGTAACTATTTTACTTTTCAATGAGTCTTGGGGACAATAATATCGTAACTATTCGTCCTTTTCTAACGAAATTTGAAACCTTTTATGTTTTCTTACACTCTCTTTTGAATGATATAACTTCCAAGGTCCTACTGAGGTTAGACTGGGAATTAGTAAAAAAAACTAACTATGGGTCGGATTGTCCCATTTGCTGAAAATTTTGGAGGTCGTAAGGTCATATGGTCGTAAGATCACAAGTCTCAATATTTAAGAGCACGTGACTTACGTTTGTTGACCTTTTTTCGAAAGTCTTTGAGGACTTAACCTCCAATTCTGTGACGACGCTTGATCCTGAAAGTTTCCGAAAAAAAAATTCCTCTTTCGGAATTTGTGCCAAAGACGACATTTTATCGCTTTATTTCAAACCCATTTTCTTAAAACGCGAAAATGAGTTAAAGGAAAAATGGCCCAAAAGACTTATTTGTGTACTAAAAAATTCAAAACTCAACTGTAGCATTTATAGGGTTAACCAAAATCACTCATTGTTAAATTATATTTTAAAAAAAACATTTGTTTCAAGTTTGTAGGAGTAACTGTAACTAAAAATTGGTACCATTTGGGGGGTACCATTTTGGGTATCAGCAATTATAAATATTTGGTATGAGATTTCCTGCCGATCTGCATTCGGTTGAGGCCCTTTTTGTTTCCTCATTGGGGATCTACAGTATAACAAGGGATCCGAACCATGGGTCGCGACAACGTATGTCAGTCACCGTGAATTCGACCAGAGTCGAGACTCCATCCTGCCTGCTAAACATACCCAATGTAGCTTTGCTTCGCTCTTATAGGAAAACGATTATTAAAAAGAGTGTTAAAGTTGGGAGATGTGGAAATGTGTAACAGGCAAATGGCCCGAGAGGAGCCATAGGAGATTGTATCACTAAAACCGTGAAGGAACGCAACTCTCCTTAACCTGCGTTCCTACTGAAATAATGGAAGTCATCACTTATCGTGAGGCAGCCCTCAAAAATCCATAAATATTAACCGTGTTCGATAGGAAAGAGGCAAAAAAAAATTAGGGACCTTAAATGAAATTAGGGATCTTGAAAGAAATTGGGTAACATATGAAATTAGGGAGCTTAGAAGAAATTAGGGATCTCATATGAATTTAGGGTCCTAAGAAGAAATTAGAGATTTCAGAAGATATAGTAGACCTTTAAAGGAATTAGGGATCGTAAAAAATATTAGGTAACTTAGAGGAAATTAGGGACCTTAGAAGACATTAGGGAGCTTAGACAAAATTAGGGTCCTTAGAAGAAGTTAGCCACTCTAGAAGAAATTACTAACTTTAGAAGAAATTTTTTACCTTATAGGAAATTAGGATCTTAGAAGAAATTAGGGACTTAGAAGAAATTAGAGATTATACAAGAAATTAGGGACATTAGATGATATTAGGTTCCTGAGAAAAATTAGGGGCCTTGAGAGGAAATTAGGTAGCTTAGAATAAATTAAGGACCTTAGAAATAATTAGGGAGCTTAGAAAAAATTAGGGTACTTAGAAGAAGTTAGCATCCTTAGAAAAAATTACTGATTTTAGAAGAAATTAGGAAATTAGAACCAATTAGGGCTCTTTGAAAATATTAGAGATATTAGAAGTAATTATGGTTTTGAGAAGAAATTAGGAAACTTAGAAGAAATTAGGGACCTTAGAAAAAATTAGAAACCTTAATAGAAATTAAGGACCTTCGGAGAAGTTACTGGCCATTGAATAAATTAGTGACTTTAGGAGAAATTAGGGAGCTTTGACGAAATTAGCGTCCTTAGAAGAAATTATAAGCATTGGAAGAAATTAAGATCCTCATAAAAATAAGGACCTTAGAAGAGATTAGGTAACATAGAAGAAATTTGGGACCTTAGAAGAAATTAAGGGCCTTAGAAGAAATTATGATAATCGAAGAAATTAGGGACTTCGAAAAGGTTAGGGAGCTTACAAGAAATTAGAGAACTTAGAATAAATTATATTAGGTTGGCTAGAAAGTCCTGGCTCACTTAGGAAACGGAAAGAAAACAACAAAATTTTATGGAACAACAACAACATTTATTCTTTAAAAAAAAAGTCGATCATCCTCTACGATCTTCTTCCAGCGATCAGCAAGCATTCGAAACTGTCCCAGATACCAGGTTGATGGTCGTCCGGAAAGTAGTTGATCGTCAACGGATAAAATTGCAGCAGTTAAAACGCCTGTACCACCTAGAGACGTTCGCCTGACAGTGTTCCTCCTCCTTCAGTATCGCCGATTTCCTTCTCAACAACGCTTATAACAAGTTTTTGACTGTAAGAGTAGCGAATCAAAACTGTGATTCCAGTTTCTTCCAAACTCATTTCTGTCTGTTGGATTTTACACGAAGAGAAATAAACTGCGCAGAAGCAACAGATTAAAGAAGCGAATGGAGTCTGGTAGTCGAATGAGTAAAATTAACCTAATCTGATGTAATTGGATGACTGAGACTAACCTAAACTAATGCATTCGAATGAGTAACTTAACTAAATATAGGCGAATGAGTATGGCTAAGCTAACCTAAGGTAGTCGAATGAGTAAGGTTACCCTAAACGAATGTAGTCAAATGTGTAAGATTAACCAAAAACTAAAATAATCGAATGAGTAAGGCTAACCTAATTTAAGTTAGTCGAATAACTAAAGATATCCTAACCTAATGTAGTCTAGTGAGTAAGGTAAACCTAACCTACTATAGTGGAATGAGAGGCTAACCTATTTTAATTTAGTCGAATGAGTAAGGCGAACCTAATTAAATGTAGTCGAATGAATAAGGTTAACCTAATTTAATTTAGATGAATGAGTAAGGTTAATCTAACATAATGTAGTCGAATGAGTATGGCTAACGTAACCTAATGTAGTGGAATGAGTAAGGCATACACAACCTAATGTACTCTAATGAGTAAGGCTAACCTAATTTAATTTAGTTAAATTGATAAGGTTAACCTAAAATAATTTTTCGAATGAGTAAGGCTAACCTAACCTAATTAAAATCAAATGAGTAAGGCTAACATAATTTAATTTTTGGGGAATGAATAAGGTTAACTTAAGGTTAACACAATTTATAAGAATGAGTAAGGTAACCATAAACTAATGTTCCCGACTGACTAAGGTTAACCTAACCTAACCAAATTTAGTCCCCTGAGGAAGGCTAACCTACCTTAATTTACTCGAATGACTAAGGTTAACCTAAACTAATGCAGTCGCTTGAGTAAGGTTAACCTATCCTAATATAGTCGAATGAGGAAGCCTATCCTAATTTAATTTAGTCGAATGAGTAAGGCTAAGCTAAACTAATGTAGTCGAATGAGTAAGGCTAATCTAACCTAATGTAGTCAAATGAGTAAGGTCAACCTAATTAAATGCAATCGAATGAGTAAGGCTAGCCTAATTTCATTTAGTCGAATGAGTAAGGTTAACCTAACCTAATGTATTCGATTGATTAATGATAGCCTAACCTAATGTAGTTGAATGAGTAAGTCTAACCTAGCCTAATGTAGTCGAATGATAAAGCTAACCTAACCTAATGTGGTCGATGAGTAAATTTAACCTAACCTAAGTTGGTTTTCTTTCCGCTCCCTAATTGAGTCAGGACTTTCTAGCCAACCATATAGATGTTAGAATAAATTAGAGACCTTAAACCAAATTAGGGTCCTGAAAAGAAACTTGAGAACTTAGAATAAATTATGGACTTTAAAAGAAATTAGAGACCTTAGAAGAAACTAGGTACCTTACAAGATATTAGGGACCTTGGAACAAATTAGGGTAAATTTCGATTCCTTATTCTTCAGATGGCAACATTTTGGTTAGCTATTCTTGACACAGTAAAATTGAATTCATTATATTTGACAATCCAAATATATTCTATATCCAAGAATTCAATTTTATCTCATAAAATATAAATATCCTACGGAATATCTTTACAGCTTATTTGGGTGTATGCTAATATTTTCGCCGTCCGCGGTAGAGACCCATATTTCAGGTTCCACATAGCCCTCTATGGCCCCACTGAGAAAAGCCTTAAAAATAAAGTGTTAATCGGTAGTTAAACCTGTCCCCTACAATTGCACCCCCCATTATCTTTATTCTAAGATATCTACAAAGAATACTGCATTGATCGTAAATGGCGCGGCCTCAGAATGTTCAGGTCATTTACAGTTTGAATCCCATTTTACTCTCTTAAAATAACACACTGAGATTATTAACCCCGGTCCCACACTGGTACATACTAGTTGTATCTATGGTTACCCCTGCGTTTTGACCATTAAATTGTGTGAATAGTCACCACTGCGTTTGACCTCTAACTTTATTAAAAGCTAATAATTTGTGGGAAAATAGATACCCTGAGGCGAAGATGACACAATGATTTTATTTACTCGGAAACTGGTTCGTCATATCTTGCCAAGCTGCTCGTTGCTATGCGGTATCTGTCTGCCCTTGAATTCCTAGGATTAGCCTTGGTGTCAACTGGTTTAGGTCTATTTTCAGCCTACTAATAAATATTTTTAAGTAGTATAGAAAAATTATAAGTAATTCTACTGATAAACAACTACGCAATCGAAGGCGCTTTGTTATAAATCATCATCATCATCATCATCATCATCATCATCACTAACTCTATAATTTAGGAAGGAGATTTTTTTGAGTATTTGAATAATAATTTGATCTTAGTTTGGTTATGACTTATGTTTTTTTTATCAAAGTTATTTCTCATAATTCTTTTATAATATCAAAAACAAAATGGTGAAGTTCAGAAATAAATATAAGTATCGAAATTTTGTGAATTTTCAAAACCTAAAGAATTACAAATGGTGAAGTTCAGAAAATTTATTTATATATCTTCTATAACTATATTTTAGCAACGTAATATTTTGAAAGGAGGGAAATTTAGTTCAGAGTATTTTTTAAATTATTATAATTGGAGAAGTTCAGAAAATTTTTAAAAATTTAACCATGGCTGCTTTTTTTTAGATTTTAAATTTTAATCTTCGTAGCGAAGCGCAAGCTCCCCCCCGTAGGGGGTAGTGGTGAAGCCATTGTTTGGTATTTCTATATTTAAATAATACGCATAATGATATATAATGTATATCGTAGATATTCTTTCACTAATTAATGCGGTGAAATTTTTCATTATGATGCTATAACGAAAAATAGATTGGCAGCATCTTATTATTGATAGCTTGTTTTGAATGCAGCAAATAATACTTTGGTTAAGTGGGAGTAAAGATAGGTTAGTATTTATGGTTTGTTTTTAGGTTAGGTTAATTTATGTGGGTTTGTTTAGTTTTTTTAGTAAGTTGTTAGATTTTTTATGCTGTTTTTCCCGACGGAAAAGAACCAAACAAGAAACCTATTTTAGCGACACGCCGTAGTTTAACCTTTTTCACCTTTGTTAATTAGAAATATTAAAACTAAACGTGTTTAAATAACGTACCACCCCTACCTAACCATCAACATCGTTGTTAAATTAACATCATCGATGATAATATGTATTTCTGAATCAGTAAAAAGAATCTGGTTTTCCTGGGGCTTATGACGTCACAGCCTACGTCAAATAATAGCTTTATGCCTTGGAAAATACTACTTTCAAGTAATAATAACTCGGAAAATATTGTTTTGCGCGCCCATAAATATCTACATACAATTAAGATAAAACTATAGGAAGAATTTTAATGTTTTGGGCTTTGGGGCTTTGGGGCTTTGGGGCTTTGGGGCTTTGTGGCTCTTTGTATTTCATCGGAAAGTTTCTGTTTAAGTGTTAGCTATTTAAATAAACGGTGTCACCAACTCTTTTACTCGCATGTGTGTGCAAGTATTTCTCATGTGTCAGTTATTCTTATCCTCTTTTTACTATTCCTTTTCTCTACATTTATTTCTCCATTCGTTAATTCTTTCTTCAATGGGTGAGCAATTCCTTCTTCTTTTTTTTACTTTCACCCTCTTTAGTCTCTTCTCACCACGCACATACACATAAAGAGAACTCGTGTACACGCCTTGACCAGCTAGAAACAGAATGTGACAAGGCGCTGATGATGGTGACCTTGAAGAATTCCAAGACTGGGAACGAAGGCGGAGAGAGAGAGAGAGAGAGAGAAGGGATCAAGAGGGGGGGGGTCGGAAGGGGTAGGGGAGAGAGGGAGTGTAATAAAAGATTCCGATTCAAGGAGGCATCCGATACATATCCTGTTCTCTCTTTGTAAATATCGAAAAATGCATTTTGTGAGGTGGGTTACTGGGGTGGGGAGTCAGGGTTGACAGCACCTAAGGAGGGAGGGGAGGAAAGCGAAAAGGTGATGGTAGCGTGGGAAAGAAGGCTAGACGTGAAGTGTCTGGAGACGGGAAGTATACTAGGCTCAAGGTGCTCGATAGTGTTTCCGTCGTGTTTTATAGGGTTTATTTTAACTATTTTTTTTAACTCTAATGTAAATACTTCTGAATAGCAGCCATTATCAAAAACACAAGCGCTAACTGTACAAAATAGAGAAGGATTTGACGTTCCCTATAAACTGTGAGGGTAGAAAGAGTAAAAGAGTTTCGAAGATAAAAGAAATTTTGAGAGAATAGGTAGGCGAGAGTACAAGTCAGGAAGAACCGGAGAAACAGGAGTACAAAAGAGTAAATGTCTACGAGGATATAATAAAATAATCAAAGAAAATAGTACAACTCAGGAGGTCTGTGAGTGTTACAGATAGAAAGAGTACAAAATGCGTTATTCTATCTGTGATCAAAGAGGAAGTGCTACTCCATGGCGACGAGAGAAGAGAGGAAAAGAAATGAAATGGGTAGAAATGGAAAAATAAATTGGCTTCGTTGGTTTCATTGTAAACTGCATCTTCCTGCCTTGTGTGTGCCTTCTCTTCCTTAGAAATATAGACTGTGGTTAGGAGTGGGAGTTTGGTCCGAAATGAGATGGGTACTTGAAGACACTGTTAAGACTCCTAACCATTTCAAAGCGTGTACATACAATCATTGACACAATATATCACGACTTACATTCCGCAAAGAAGACAGAACCCCATGGCCAATTAAGAAGTCAGGAATGCTTAGAACAGATGGTGTTAAGGATCTGCCGCTTACGGAATTATATACCAATGATTGACTTTTGAGGTTGTTTTCAAGATTCGGACACTCTCATATCAAACTAAGCTCCAAGAACTAGAATACTTAAGATGACAGAATGGAACATGATTGGCATCGTCAAATTTACAAGGACAGAAGTCGCAAGGAACTTATAATACTCCAGAAGGAATTTCGGCCTATTACGGGAAAGTACTGGTGGCCGAATATGACCAGACAAACTGCGCTTCAACAGAACTCAAGTCTATGTATGACCTTAAGCCGATCTTTGACCTGCTCCACAGTGTTACTGTTAACAACTTCTGCGGGGAGAGCTTTCCAATAATTGAAGATTTTGTATAAGAAAAAAATTTTGCAAAGATGCCGGTTGAATAGCTTGACTTCAAGTTTGTACTCACGATTTCGGGTATGACCCTCCCTAAGCTGGAACATTCTTCGGTAGTCCACGTTATTAACTCACTGAAAAAAGGTCACATACTCTCTTTTAAGGGAGAAGTATTGGAAACAATCGTGCTCTAGGATTCACAAGACACCTTAACAGAGCACATTTTATGACAGAAAGTAAAAGGACATCCATTAAATCAATTAAACTACAATAAAATATAAAATAGCTATTGAGTCCAACTGGTAGTGTTCTATTTATTGGGACTGGGATAATATAAACGGGGAATATGATGAGAGAAATAATAGGATAGTTAGGAAATATTATGTAAAGGATGGGCTATGTTAGAGAATAGTGATGGAGGTGATACGGTGAAGGTGATGATGATTTCTGCCAGGTTGCCTGACGAATGCTTTCGTTGCTGCAATCACTTTTGCTTCTGTTGTGTAACGTTTATCGATTTGATTTGTAGCTTTCGAGCCTTTGTTTTCTAATGCTTTTGAGCATTTATGTCCGTTATCGTTTTATGTTTGTGCTTCTTCGCATTCTGGTACGGGTCTTATATCACATTTGAACTATATTTGTGTGTTCATTTTGCTTTTATTACTATATCTTCATTCTTGTGTCCTCATCGGTTTCTCGTAATCGGTTGTCAGATTCTGATTGGACTGTTTCGGTATTCCTCCTTGAGTAGATCTTTATAATTATTTTAAAATCGGGATGATGTCTCCTGTTGCTTTTTTTTTGCTGCTGTCGAAACGTTGTCCATATTGAGTTCTCTGGTTGAGTGATTTTACTCATTTCATTGCGTGGTATTTTGTTCTTTAGATTTTCCCATCGGCTCATTGCACGGTTGTGAAGTGTGAGGTTTATAGGTTCTAGTGTGGCTCTCCGATGGAGTTCTTCCGAAGTTAATCGCTCGCGCCTTTTTGTGTTAATGATGAACTTTGGGGCCAAGTTCTGTACCTGTTGAGCTTTTTTATCTGTATGTCGCTGACCAGAAGCATATATAACTTTCTTTTAGTTTCCGTCGAGAGACTTCTAAACCTATACAGAGCAGATAGCGTTGCCTTGGCTTCTGTTACTTTTTGACTTACGTAGGAGGTGTATCCGTTTGTTGTTATCTGCAGTCCTAGGACCTTAACTTCCGTGAAGTACAGGTACATCTCTCTGTTCACACGTACAAAGACCGTTTTTTTCCGGTTTATTGGAATTAATTTGAATTTATTTTTGTTGGTTTTGATCTTGTTTTTTCTTTCATAATCGTTTACGTTCTTAATTTCGCTAGCCGTTCTTTGCGCGATGTTGTGTTTGTTTTTTTTTCCGATTGCTGGAGATGATTTGCGTGATGTCGTCCGCTAACTGAGCATTCATCTGCCGGGTGTGGCAAGTCCATAGTGTTAATAGTATAAAATGGCGGAGACAGGCACCGTGTCTGAGGGACCCCCGCCTGCAAGTCAAATTATCGTCCTGTTTGGCCATTTATATGTAATACGGCTTTTCTCTTGTCTAGGTAGCTGCATAATATTCTGCGCAAGTTACTTTGGATGTTAAGGTCGTTAATCTTGGATTTTAGGCCGGGAAAGCATACCTTATGGAATGCCTTGGCAAAATTACGGAGTATAACGTCCACTCTTTTGCCTTTTGCTGTTTCTGGTGCGACTGTCTTCGATATGATTGCCAGCGCAGTCTCTGTTCCTGCGAGGCTGGGATATTCGTTTGTCCTGCTGCTGCGGTGGCGTGGGTCGTACCTTTCGTCTTTCTTTCTCTGAATTAATATCCATCTTCTTTTGTTGTATCAATTTCTATTTTACTGGGCACGACATTGGTAAATTTCAGCGGGCATTCCCACAATTCGAGCATTTCTTGTCTGAGCTCTTGCAATCTTCTCATCCGTGTTCTTTGCTAGCGTATTCTGAGAACGCCTTGCCTTTGTAAGTGCAGTCTCTTGTAGGATGCTTATCGAGAGCTTAGCAAGTAAAGCACACTTCTACTGAAATGAATGTCTCTCTTTCTATTTGGGCAAGTGCAATCGTAGGGTAGAATGCAAACAACCCCGTTTCTGCCGCCTTCCTAGACACTTGTGTTGACTTGAAAATGACTTTAAAGACGTGGTTGTACTCTTCCCCGCTTTGTTTCGTGGATTTGATCATTTCTTCAATCGCAGCCCAGCTCTGTTCTTTTTCTATAACCTGTTTCATTTCCAAGGCCGTATGTTTGCCGACCCATGGATTTATGCACCTGCAGATTATCGACCTTTTTGTCGTTACGTCGGGTGGCGTACAGGCTACGAGGCCGATCTTTCCTAGTTTTTTAGTTGCATTCTAGGATAGGAGGAGGTCAGAATCTTTTTTCGTATCGTACAGCGCCACATAACCATTATATCGTTCTTTTAGTCTTAGTAAAATCACACTAATGTCCGCATATATTGCCCGAAAGATTTGTTCTCGTGTAGGTTTCTCCTTGCTGGGGAGGATACGAAGAGGTACCCTCCTCGTTCCTTCATGTCGGCCCGTTTAAAGCGTTTATGCCGTGTTCCTTCTTCCTTCTCGTTGATGCCTGTTAATTTGCCTGGGTATAAAGTATTTGTTTCGGATGAAAAAGGGGTAACGATGAGGAATGAATGGGTGATGAACCCGGGCAAGCCCTCCAGAAGGAAAAATATATAGAAATAATTAGTAATAAAAAATATGTAAACATACGATTAGGAAATATTAAAATAATGCTAAATACAATAAATGTGAATTACATTTATTTATTGAATAAAAGGACAATATTTGAGGGGTAACTAAATAGTTTTGGTAAAAATGTTTTTTAAAGGGTAAACTGTTAAAAAAAATTTCTTAGGAGTAATAGTTGTAAATACCGCAAAAAACTAATCCAAATCTACCGACCATCAACATCTCACGCTCATACACAAAGAACCATCACTCATAATAGGTGAACTGTAGGAGAATTCCCAATAGGCGACGGAAATGATCCTATAAATGTACGATTAGAATCTACAAATGAAGAAAACCTTTTTAGTCCTAATTCCTTCAGAAGATAAAGATGAATGAAACCCAAGGGAACAAAACTAACATCGATAATATACTCTTAAGCACAAAAAAAATCATTAGAACATATCAATAGCCGTGATATTAATTCGATTAGTGATCAGAACCTACTCAAAAACAAAATTAAAAAAGAGGCGAACACTATGAGTCAAAGAACGAACATACTGGTACTTGACATCCAAACAAAATAAATCCATTGTAATTTTTATTATCAAATAAGTTTAACGAAGTCAATGATCAAGTGAGAGGATTCAAATTCTAAACATAAAAACGTGATTAAATTTATTGCAGAACATATATAAAATGGTCGTAAACAATGAAATGACGTCATCTAATAGACTTTGGAGATGAGGTGAAAACTGAGAAGACAAAGAAACAATTAGAAAAATAAAATATAAGTAACTTGACACTTCATTAAATTATAGTACAAAAGCATTAAAAAACAAAACAAAAAGGGGCAACACTAAATAGTAAACAATGGTGTGAAATTGCAAACAGAAAAACGACCATTGAAAGTTTTTATTAATTCTTTTAGGAACCGTATAGTTGCTATGACTACCAGATACCAGATATCAACTTCTCGTTAAACAATAATTCCAATCAGTGAAGAATCACTAAATTATGCACGCAATTGAAAGCAAGAAGACGGAATTTAATCCAAGCCAACGAACAATCTAATCCATAAAACAAACCAATTCGAGAAGAATTAGAGAATCTATGTAGGCGCGAATCCAGAGCATTTAGGGGGTTCAAGCCCCCTCCCTCTCTCCAAAAAAAAAATTCAGACCCGCTTATATTTATATTTCTTTTTTAGCTATAAATTATCTGCTATTCATAAAGAGTTATGTAATAAAAAAGAATATATATAACTTAAATTGATGAGAAGTGCTATCGAGAAATGGGTTCTTAATTTTTTTGTTGGTTTCCTGTAAAGTGAAGTATTAAATGTTGAAGTAAATCTAATGACATTAATGTTCAGAAATGCAATCTTATTGTCAGTTTCCGTTTCCATTTAAAAACTTCATATTGAAGTGTTGCCTGTTAATATAGTTTTAAAATAAAGGAGTATGAATGTTGTGCTTAAAAATAAAGAAACAGTCATCTACATATCGTCTTGAAGACAAATGGTATAGATTCTCAGGGTCACTTCTCCAACCGTATTTTTTCCTGATGGCCTAAAAACCTATTTGCACGAAAGAACCAGAAGGAGAACCCATTGCCATAGCATAATGTTGTAAATATAGATCTATTAAAACAGAATATAATATCCCAATAATGATGTACACGGACAGAAGATTACTATTTATCTCAGCAAATGAAGCTTTGGAAAAAGGTAAACTTTTTATCACTTAGAAATGAAGTTATAGCTCGAGACGACGAAAAAAAAATGGCAAGGAGAGGAATATATAGGCAAAAAATGGAGAACATTAAGAACCGAACCCTGCAGAACAACGAAACGCCCTCTTCTGGCCTAGATATATCAATTCTTCTATGAATAAACTGAGTACAAAATGTTAGTTACGAAGATAACCAGTCAATGGCGAGTTCAGAAGGACCCAGGAATTTATAATGATATGGAGGTCTCCACCCTTCACACAAACTCGCCTATAAAGCACTTGGGTTCCCTAACCACATGGCCGTACGAACGCAGGGCATTCCTCGAGCAGCTCCGGAATTGCACCACTGTCAGCAGATTTTTGACCTCGAGCTAAACGGCAGGCTGGAGAAACATCATTCTTTCACGCTTTTCTGGTCTCATATAAGTACGCCTTCCCTTGCGTGGAAGAGATAAGCGGATGTTATTCCCCCAATGGAGAGCCATGATCAAAGGGTCGATGCGACGCTAAAACATGCATTAACCATTTAATTTACAATCAAAATAGAGCGCGTCAGTATTTCATTCGTATCCACCTTCCGGATGCGATTTCGCTTTTCCCAACGCTTGCCGTACTCTTTGTCATTTGCGTTCTCACTCAAAGAAAGTCTGAGCCTGTAAAGTGCTACAGCTGACTAAAGTTCTGCTATCCCCTGTAATGCAGCGTGCACTGTGAAATTAGTTGTAATTCCAATATTGAATTCCACTCCTCAATCAATTCGCACAAAGATTTGTCAGATGGTAATTATTGTGATGGTCAATTTGTATTCGCCTACTTGTAACTCCCTTTGATAGTTATTTGTGTATAAAAGATTTACTCAGCATAAATGCTACCAAATATTCCTGATTTACTTTGTTTCAAATAAAGAGTCAAAATCGTCTTTTCTGCTTATTGCAATTCCGGTAAAGAAAGTATTGCCAAATTCCAAGTCACGCCTAGCAGCTTTGCAATCCTGAATTATCGTAGACTAGGCCCCACTCCAATCGAGCGAATAAATGTTCCATTTCTCGTTTATCAAGAAAGTGACACGAAATTCGATTCAGCAGTGCGAAACACTGTTCGAGGCAAATCGTGTCAAAAGTGACGAGGTATTGTACGCGAAAGTAGTCTCCTATTGCCACTTTTGGCTGAAAAAAACGGTGTGTGACGTCATACTGTCACCACCCACTAGAAGCAAATACGAGTCAAATAAAAGAGATTTGCTAGAGTGTAACTCTATCTCTTCCTGCCAACTGTGAGAAATGAGACTCAACGAGTTGTTTCGTCAGATGAGGTCCCTCACCAGCCCCTAGAAGGCATCTGTCAACGAAAATCTCCTGAGGTAGTTGGCCCGACAATGCCTTCACGATGAGCCTGAACAAATCACTGCCACTTCCACGCTAGAATCCCCTTGCAGTAAGTGGCGAAAGACCCTATGGGGACTTCAAGAGTCTGAACGCAAAAACGTAGAGTGGCCTCACCAGCGCCCAATCTCATGCATTTTTCCAACCACCTTCACGTAAAGAGCATTTTTTTCGAAATTCACCTGGTTAAGGACTACCAGCATATTCCTGTGGAGACCGAATCAATCCACAAAATGGTCACAATTTGCCAGAGTTGGCTTATTAGAGTAGGTTCCAATGCCTGCTGGCAAACCTTCCTCTCACCTAAAAACAATTTTCTACCACTTTTAAAACGATGAACTTTGCATTAATCTGGCCAAATGCATCCTTGTTACTCCCAAAATAAAGTTTTTCACCACCAGGTCACCAACGAGGGCATCTTTCTCACAAGATAGAAAGTTGAGGCTATCGTATGCCTTGCTCCACCGCGTACCTTCGCTCAGCTTTGATAGTTCCTGGAGATGGTAAATTATTACCGCCAATTCATTCGCAGGTGGGTGCAAATCTCTCTATGTCTAAATTCACTCTTGAAAGAAGGCAAGAACAAGAGAAATGTTTCAGCCTCTTAGACTGAAGAGGCGTCCAATGCAATTTGAGACGCTTATGGCGTTTTGGCTGCCCATACATGGGAGTTGTACGACACGCCTTAGGCAGAGCTATCCCTCGTGATAGATGCTTTCGATGAAAGTGTGGCTGGTAGCTTCAGCACTAGCACCAAAGTGCTTTTCTTCTTAAAATTTTAAAAGCAAGAGAACAAATGGAGCCTCTTTGGCTCGAGAATCAGAACATCAACCGATCGGTGAAGCATTTCCGTCAATAGCTTAAAGTTCGCGCTCTTGCCGTTCTTGCAGACCACAGAACATTGTTTCTTGAAATCCAGAACACTTTAGTCCGTCATTTACCACGGGTGTGCCGTCAGCTGTATTTCCTCTTCTAGCTCATGACGGATATTCGGCAAATAAAATAGACAAGACAAAGTATCAGAGGTCGACTACAACGCGTTTACAAACGAGTATGAAGCCGACCCAGACGTCACCATGTTTCTGGGCTACTCGGGAGTGCTTTTGACTCTGGATAGTCCCGCATACATTACGGAGTATCCACTGGGAAGCAGCATCCTTATATTCCTGCTGCCTTTAGGCAAGGCGTCTTTGCATCTTTCCTCTGCCTTTAGCATCCAGGAATCAGGGCCTCCCAGAAGGCGCTTTCGTTGAGGTTTATCCTTTCGGGAAGTATTACTGACGCCCGTCGGTGAGCTTGCACCTGCTTCCAGTAACAACGCTCCAAGGTCCATCGGAACACCGTTACCCTTGTACTCTTCCTACTCTTTTGAACGCATCAAAAATTGACATTATGTGATTTGTCACCTTTTTATAAATCTTACGGGTACCTCCTCAACATGATAGACCATTTCTCCTCTGGGTAAAGGCCACCTAAATGGCATCTGTCAAAGTACAAACAGTCGCTCAAACATTTGTTTCAACATGTCTCCCACGATTCTGTTTTCCCTCTAAAGTCACCACCGAATGAAACCGACCTTTTGAGCCCTGCTTGCGATCTAGTGTGCAATCTCAGTTTGTAAAAGTCCTTTTCCGAGCTATTGGCATCTAGTTTAAAAGAAAAAATTCCTCTCTGACAATGCTCCCATCATCTTCTACCGCGAAAGACATCAAGACTACTTATCCGGGGTTTTTTCTCTGAAGAACTTGATGTACTGTATAGATATTGCGCAGCTTCTGCACAAGTTTAGAGTGACACACTACCAAACCGAAGATTGGAGAATGTTCTTTGACAGCAGGAAGCGATCGCTGAAATGTTTTCTGCTGTACAATGGCAATCAGTTTGCCTCTGTACCCGTGTCTCACTACTTTACTTACTTGTGCCCGCTTTGCCAGAGAAGTTTAAAGCTGTCATCTTTGACGGTCTTCAACTCCAGCTCATCAGAGATCCAGAGTTTGAAAACTGAATTAACGAAGTGAACAAGTAGGCCAGGAACTACATAGAACTTGTTACCAACATGCTGACTTCTTTCAGAAACGTCAGGTGCAACATGAACATCAAAATGCATTACTTATTCTTACATATGAATCAGTTAATTGAGAATCTGGAATCAATGAGCAGGGGGAGAGTTTCCACCAGGAAATGAAACAGATGGATACCAGGTATCAGGGACACTGGGATGCACTCATGACGGCTGATTACTGTTGGAACCTAAAGAGAGACATCCCTACCGGGGCATTCTAAGAGTTCGAAAAAACGGAAGTTCATGCCCCGAATTCTGTAGATGATAGCCTAATATCCAGTTTACATGTGCTTAACTTTATCAATGTCTAATATTCAATGCACACTAATCAATTTTTTTAACATTTAATTAATAGATTGTGTTAGGAAACTATATTTTTTTATCTTAAAAATCGTTTTCGGATAATAAATATTAACAAAATTCAACCGAAAATGTCAATCAAATGTAATCGATTTAGTTATATGATCGATTTTATTAAAAATCGACCTAGCACAAAAACTTGACCTGATCGCTGGAGACGGATGTCATTTTTGAATTCAGCAATTCAAATTTGTCTTAAGTCAATTAAAAAATCTAAATAATTACTAAAATTCCTTTTTTGTAACCCAGTGTAATTGGTGTAATCGTCAATTTTCATTTAACTGCTTGTAATTCCCTTTAATAGTTATTTTTTCCATAAAAGTTTTACTCTGCATTAACAGCACTAAAGTTTCTTGATTTACTTTGTACCAAAACTGTCGTCAAATTCCCACCCACGACTAGCACCCTCGTAATCTTGAATTTGCCAGACTCCACTCAACTCGGAGTCTAATTTTCTCATCACCAAAATTGGGCACAGCTTTTTCCTATTATATGATGGTGTCGGATCTTGAATTATGTATAACCAACAACAATTAGTGTCACAAGTTCTATTTACTCAACAACGATAATGAGAGGGCAGTATGATAAACCTTATCAACGGTGCCGGAAAATAAATATATATATATATATATTAGAATAGAAGGCTGACCAGCATCAGCCGCTGGATGAAGGTGGTCAGTTAAATTTAGTAGAGCGGATTCGATTCTGTGCCAAACCTTGAAGACATGATCTCATTATGGTTAGAGGGTATGCGGTTTAGAATCAGGGCGAGTAGCAACCTTTCAAGGGCTTTAGAAAGGAACTGGAATCAAGAGACTGGGCAGTCGTTTGCCTTGCCCTTTAGGTACAGACTAGGATTCTTTAGAATTAGTAAACAGCAGCGCGTTTAAAATCTGACGGTACATCACCAAATGAGACGGAGGTGTTAAGGAATCCAAGGAGCTGAGGAAGAAGAACGGCGAGGACTTGGCGACAAAGACTTAGCGGGAACGACTTAATGGAGAAGGGAGGAGTTTTGTTTCTTTATTACAATATGTGCCATAAATATTAAGGCTTTGATACAAGTTTTAATTTACTGTAATAGACAAATTGCAAAACTAAGTTATGTAATTTGAATATATAGATATGAAACACACTTGAACAAAAATATGCGAAACGTTTGAATGGAAGAAAATGGTGTTCTTGATCCCTCTTATTATCATGAATATACTAATTAAAAATAAATAATTATACAATAATTAATTCTAAAATTAATGCCAATTACATATTTTTTAAATAAACATATTTATAAGTTATTGAGTGACAATATACAACTATGATTCTTAGTGATAAAGCTGCAAGAAATTAATTTTCACACCGCCTGTAATTTCATGTGCATCGGTGTACTTGTAATTATAGATTCACTTAATAAATGTGTTCCAGGAAATTAATAACACATAATTACCTCGTTCAAAGCATTACAACATAACTTTTTCCCCATAATCTGACGCCCCTAAATATAAATATATAGGTAGATATTGATATAAACAAAGATATATTAGCAATTGATAGAAATATATATCTATACATAGATTGATGTATATAACAAACATTTAGATAAAAGATAGGAATCTATATAAATTAATATAGTGTATACGAATATTGATAGATATTAATATAAATTATTGGTAGAGGTGTCTCATTCTCTTCGATACCCTAAGGTTAATTTCGTCCCAGCAGATATTTCGTTCAACTTTTGTGACTTATACGTCACATTACACAAAATTAAGCGGACTTGTATGTCCCAAAATAAATAATACATTTTTGTAACTTTATTTCGCTATAAATTGTACTCCAATTTCATTTTTAAACAATTTTACTTTATCTCTGCGACTAAATAAAATGGCCTTGAAAAAATTAAACGATGAAAAGTAAACCTTTGCATAATTAACTGCTGTTAATTATCACAAGACACAATGGAGGGTAATTATCATGAAATTTGTCTTATTAAATGGCATCGTGAAATTGATGCTACTCTTGAGGGTCATTTTATAATTGAGGAAAGGAAGGCATGTCGATGCCCTCGTCGGTTAAAGTCAAAATTAGATCTTAAATTAATAATGAGGAGTATTTTTAATTGCAAAACAATAAGAGGTTAGCACAATGGACAGGAGCTTTAATTGAAGAATAAGAACAAGGAAAGACAGATGAACAGGATATCTTAATGAGGAGAAAGTCCAGGAATACTGAATGGACTGAGAGATGAGAGAGAACAAAAAGAATCGGAGAGAGGAAAAAGAATAAGAAAGAGAGATACATAGATAGATAAGGAGAGAGATAGACAGAGGTAGAGAGAGAGAGAGAGAGAGAGAGAGAGAGAGAGAAAGTGTTAGATAGGGATATGGAGAAAGTGAGAGAAAGAGAAAGATTGGAGAGAGAGTAACAAGGAGTAAAAAGGAAAGAAAGTACACTAGAAGACCTTACGGTCTATTCAACCAGGTATCTTTGGACTAGCAGTCGAGCGGGTACATCTCTGCCCAAATGCTTTACGTCCTTAAACGTCCACTTTTCAAGACCCTGTCTAGTCTTGACTTGAACTGGTCAACAGATTCACTGTTGAAAACTTACACTGGAAGTGCGTTCCACTTACCACAGATACGGTTGTAACGCTTCAGTTCAAGTTTGAAGCCGTGATTGCGCGTTCTGTTCTCACTCAGTGTGAAAATATCCCGGTAGTCAACATTGTCGAACCCTCGAAGTATTTTGAAAACTTCGATGAGCTGACCACGCAGTCTACGGGTTTCCAGCGAGAACAGATCTAATTCCCTCAATCTATCTTCATAACTTTTATGTCTGATAGAGGGAATCAGTTTGGTTGCCCTGGCTTGCACGCGTTCCAATCTCGCGATGTCCTTTCGAAATGAAGGACTCCAAAATTGTACGGCATAATCCAGGTGCGGTCGGACAAGTGAGTTGTACAGGCACAGTACAATCTCCTTTTTTCGATATCCAAACTGGCGCTTTATGTAGCCTAGCATCCATTGAGCCTTTTTCTCTGCCTCAATGCACTGTTTCGAAAACTTGAGGTCACCAGTGATTGTTACACCCAAGTCCTTCTCAGTGTCGGTGGATTCAAGAGCAGTGCCCTTATGGATATACTGAGATTGGGGGTTTCGGTGACCGATAGAAAGAGAGAGAGAGAAAGGCAAAACCAGAGAGAAAGAGAGAGATTAGAGAGGTATAGAAAGAGGTAGAAAGAGAGCGATAAAATATAAAGAGAGATAGAAAGACATAGAGAAAGAGATAGAAAGAGAGCGAGAAAATAGAAAGACATAGAGAAAGAGATAGAAAGACATAGAGAAAGAGAGAGATTAGAGAGGTATAGAAAGAGAGAGAGAGAAAGGCAGAAACAGAGAAAAAGAGAGAGAGAAGGCTTTTTTTAAATAGGAGAGGAGGAACCTCCATACTCTAAAATGACGTCCGTATCTTTGACTCTATAGATGTGTCCCTTTCTACGAACTGATCCCTCTTTTTTAAAATTATTTTCTAACTTTGCCACTAATTAATTTTAGTCATTTCACGGAGTTTGTAAAGCTGAGGTATCTCAAGGGTTTTTTTCGACCCTAACATAACCTAATTTTACTTAGCCTAACCTAACCCAACCTAATCTAGAATGTGCTAGGTTAGTTAAGGTTAGGTTAAGTTAGGTTAGGTTATATCAAAGTCGAAAAAAACTTGAAGATATCTCATCTTTACAAGCTCCCATTTCTCTTCTACCTTTTGTCCTCCTCGCGTATTTTCTTCAGCCGCACCCATGCATCCTGCTACGGCCTGTTGGCCTCAATACCACCGGTAGTCTGAAAGTAGATTTAAACTACCAGTGTTTTACGTCTAGACATTTTTATTGTACCCTATTTTCGCCACTTTCTTTCCAATCCCTTTTCGCCGATTTTCTTGGCCGGCGGCCTATTTCTATGGCTCGACGACGACCAGTTTTCGTCCACTCCTGATCGGGGATTGGAGACGTGTGGAGCTACACCCTTCATCTTGTCTCGGGTGAGTGAGTGATTTTTTTAACATGATTGCTTTTTTCCCTCTTTTCCATTTATACATATATTTTTCTTTTATATATACCCCCAGGGATCAGGTATAGCATGAAAACTATGTTGCAGCTGACACATGGCGGGCCCTAACTCTCTTTGTCTGCCTTCTCGGCTAATTCCTGCAGGAAGATCTGTGCCTATATTTTAGGTCGGAAACAAAGTTCCCGCATAACCTTTTTTAAAAGTTTATTTATTTATAGATTTATTTAAAAGTGTCTATATTAATATATTTATTTAAAAGTTTATTTATTTTTAGATATGTATTTATAGATTTATTTAAAAGTTTATTATTTATTTATAGATTTATATTTTTAGATTTATTTAAAAGTTTATTTATTTATAGATTTATTTAAAAAGTTTATTTATTTATAGATTTATTTAAAAGTTTATTTATTTTTAGATTTATTTAAAAGTTCATTTATTAATATATTTATTTAAAAGTTTATTTATTTTTAGATTTTTATTTATAGATTTATTTAAAAGTTTATTATTTATTTATAGATTTATATTTGTAGATTTATTTAAAAGTTTATTTATTTATAGATTTATTTAAAAGTTTATTTATTTATAGATTTATTTAAAAAGTTTATTTATTTATAGATTTATTTAAAAGTTTATTTATTTATAGATTTATTTAACAGTTTAATTACTTTTTAGATTTATTTGAAAGTTTATTTATTTTTAGATTTTTATTTATAGATTTATTTAAAAGTTTATTTATTTAAAGATTTATTTAAAAGTTTATTTATTTATAGATTTATATTTATTTAAAAGTTTATTTATTTATATATTTATATTTATATATTTATTTTAAAGTCTATTTATTTATAGATTTATATTTGTAGATTTATTTAAAAGTTTATTTATAGATTTATAAAGAGTGTACGACCAGTTAATGGTGGCCTAGTCTTTGGTAGGCCTCGCTTAAAAGTGCACAGTGACCTAGAGCCTAGATAGAATAGGTCACTATTCACTTTCAACCGACCGACATAAAAGAAACTTATAGCTTGTGTCTGGTGGGATGTGAAGGGAGTAATTTACTGGGAATTGTTGAAACTCAATCAGTCTATCGCTCAATTATACAGTCAACAACTGCAACTATTGGCAGATGAAATTGCGAAGAAACCACCAGACTTGATTGATGTCATGTTTCTTCATGATACTCCCCGACCGCACATTGCAAATCATACCCGTGAAAAATTCCTGGGGCCAGGGAAGGGGGGCAAGCCCACCCTACCCGCCAGATATGGCACCGCCAGAAGACTCCCATCTATTCTGGGCACTGCAGAACTTCGTGAATGGCGAAACGTTCACAAATGATGACGAACTGAAAACTGCAGTTGGAGACTTCTTTGAGAGCAAACCAATTCAATTTTACAACAAAGGCATCCATGATCTACCCCGTCGTTGGAAGCAGGTGATCGAAATTAACGGCGATTACATTGGTCATTAATATGTTTATTTTGCTGCATTGTTTCGTTGTAAATCATTGTGCGAGAACTTTATTCCAACCTAAAATTTCCATACATTTGGTCCAACTTCACTTCATTTATAGATTTCTCCTTACCAATTTTCTGTGGCAGATGACCTGGAGGGTTTTCGCTTTAAATAGTCGCTCCGAGTAACCTACTTTGAGCCGAGAACCGACATTTTCGCTTCTCCTAATTCCACCACTTTCTTCCCTAAGCATTTTTCGAAAGCTTTCTTGTTTAGATGCTTCGGTGTTTTTTTTTTTTGTATTTTTTAGATAAATAATATAACATTAAGGATCTTTTTCCTGAACAATTCACTAGCATAGAGGTGTATTTCCCAAATTAGGAACTATATTCGTTTTATTCATATAGGAGTAGGAAGTAGCGTATACTTCATCTCGAGAGTGCTATTTCATCACTTACATCCACCAAACACTGGATTCCGGCTCTAAATTTCCTTTGGGATTTAATTTTGAAAAAAAAGGTTGCAAGGAGGAAATTCAGGAAAGTTTTACCGTCTTATGCCAATTTTGGGAATCACGCGACGTTGTGAGATGGGTGATGCCATCACCTTTGTTTGGGAACAAGCAGTGGCGGTCCAAGCCTATATGGTGCCCTGGGTGAAACCACATTTCTAGGAACCTTTTAGTGATAGCAATCTCATTGTAGGGAATATCGCCTTACCCTTTATCATTACAGAATCAGGCTCAGGGTATTGATAGCGATCTGATTGAAGGGAATATACCCTTCCCCTTTGTCACGACAGATTCAGGCCCAGGCCAGTGATAGCGATTTCATTGTAGGGAATATCGCCTTACACCTTGTCATGACAGATTAAGGCAGAGGCCAGTAATAGCGATCTCATTGTAGAGAAATTCGCCTTACCCTTTGTTATGACAGATTCAATTTAGGCCAGTGATAACGATCTCATTGCAGGGAATATCGCTTTACCCTTTGTTATGACAGATTCAATTTAGGCCAGTGATAACGATCTCATTGCATGGAATATCGCCTTACCCTTTGTTACGACAGATTCAATTCAGGCCAGTGATAACGATCTCATTGCATGGAATATCGCCTTACCCGTTGTTATGAAAGATTCAATTCAGGCCAGTGATAACGATCTCATTGCAGGGAATATCGCCTTACCCGTTGTTATGAAAGATTCAATTCAGGCCAGTGATAACGATCTCATTGCAGGGAATATCGCCTTACCCTTTGTTATGACAGATTCAATTTAGGCCAGTGATAACGATCTCATTGCATGGAATATCGCCTTACCATTTGTTATGACAGATTCAATTTAGGCCAGTGATAACGATCTCATTGCATGGAATATCGCCTTACCATTTGTTATGACAGATTCAATTTAGGCCAGTGATAACGATCTCATTGCATGGAATATCGCCTTACCATTTGTTATGACAGATTCAATTTAGGCCAGTGATAACGATCTCATTGCAGGGAATATCGGCTTACCCTTTGTTATGACAGATTCAATTTAGGCCAGTGATAACGATCTCATTGCAGGGAATATCGCCTTACCCTTTGTTATGACAGATTCAATTTAGGCCAGTGATAACGATCTCATTGCAGGGAATATCGCCTTACCCTTTGTTATGACAGATTCAAGCTCAGGCCAGTGATAACGATCTCATTGCAGGGAATATCGCCTAACCCTTTGTTATGACAGATTCAATTTAGGCCAGTGATAACGATCTCATTGCATGGAATATCGCCTTACCATTTGTTATGACAGATTCAATTTAGGCCAGTGATAACGATCTCATTGCAGGGAATATCGCCTTACCCTTTGTTATGACAGATTCAATTTAGGCCAGTGATAACGATCTCATTGCAGGGAATATCGCCTTACCCTTTGTTATGACAGATTCAATTTAGGCCAGTGATAACAATCTCATTGCATGGAATATCGCCTTACCCGTTGTTATGAAAGATTCAATTCAGGCCAGTGATAACGATCTCATTGCAGGGAATATCGCCTTACCCGTTGTTATGAAAGATTCAATTCAGGCCAGTGATAAAGATCTCATTGCAGGGAATATCGCCTTACCCTTTGTTATGACAGATTCAATTTAGGCCAGTGATAACGATCTCATTGCAGGGAATATCGCCTTACCATTTGTTATGACAGATTCAATTTAGGCCAGTGATAACGATCTCATTGCATGGAATATCGCCTTACCATTTGTTATGACAGATTCAATTTAGGCCAGTGATAACGATCTCATTGCATGGAATATCGCCTTACCCGTTGTTATGAAAGATTCAATTCAGGCCAGTGATAACGATCTCATTGCAGGGAATATCGCCTTACCCGTTGTTATGAAAGATTCAATTCAGGCCAGTGATAACGATCTCATTGCAGGGAATATCGCCTTACCCTTTGTTATGACAGATTCAATTTAGGCCAGTGATAACGATCTCATTGCAGGGAATATCGCCTTACCATTTGTTATGACAGATTCAATTTAGGCCAGTGATAACGATCTCATTGCATGGAATATCGCCTTACCATTTGTTATGACAGATTCAATTTAGGCCAGTGATAACGATCTCATTGCATGGAATATCGCCTTACCATTTGTTATGACGGATTCAATTTAGGCCAGTGATAACGATCTCATTGCAGGGAATATCGCCTTACCCTTTGTTATGACAGATTCAATTTAGGCCAGTGATAACGATCTCATTGCAGGGAATATCGCCTTACCCTTTGTTATGACAGATTCAATTTAGGCCAGTGATAACGATCTCATTGCAGGGAATATCGCCTTACCCTTTGTTATGACAGATTCAAGCTCAGGCCAGTGATAACGATCTCATTGCAGGGAATATCGCCTTACCCTTTGTTATGACAGATTCAATTTAGGCCAGTGATAACGATCTCATTGCATGGAATATCGCCTTACCATTTGTTATGACAGGTTCAATTTAGGCCAGTGATAACGATCTCATTGCAGGGAATATCGCCTTACCCTTTGTTATGACAGATTCAATTTAGGCCAGTGATAACGATCTCATTGCAGGGAATATCGCCTTACCCTTTGTTATGACAGATTCAATTTAGGCCAGTGATAACGATCTCATTGCATGGAATATCGCCTTACCCGTTGTTATGACAGATTCAATTCAGGCCAGTGATAACGATCTCATTGCAGGGAATATCGCCTTACCCGTTGTTATGAAAGATTCAATTCAGGCCAGGGATAAAGATCTCATTGCAGGGAATATCGCCTTACCCTTTGTTATGACAGATTCAATTTAGGCCAGTGATAACGATCTCATTGCATGGAATATCGCCTTACAATTTGTTATGACAGATTCAATTTAGGCCAGTGATAACGATCTCATTGCATGGAATATCGCCTTACCATTTGTTATGACAGATTCAATTTAGGCCAGTGATAACGATCTCATTGCAGGGAATATCGCCTTACCATTTGTTATGACAGATTCAATTTAGGCCAGTGATAACGATCTCATTGCAGGGAATATCGCTTTACCCTTTGTTATGACAGATTCAATTTAGGCCAGTGATAACGATCTCATTGCAGGGAATATCGCCTTACCCTTTGTTATGACAGATTCAAGCTCAGGCCAGTGATAACGATCTCATTGCAGGGAATATCGCCTTACCCTTTGTTATGACAGATTCAATTCAGGCCAGTGATAAAGATCTCATTGCAGGGATTATCGCCTTACCCTTTGTTATGACAGATTCAAGTTAAGGCCAGTGATAACGATATCATTGCATGGAATATCGCCTTACCCGTTGTTATGAAAGATTCAATTCAGGCCAGTGATAACGATATCATTGCATGGAATATCGCCTTACCCTTTGTTATGACAGATTCAAGTTAAGGCCAGTGATAACGATCTCATTGCAGGGAATATCGCCTTACCCTTTGTTATGACAGATTCAAGCTCAGGCCAGTGATAACGATCTCATTGCATGGAATATCGCCTTCCCCTTTGTTATGACAGATTCAATTTAGGCCAGTGATAACGATCTCATTGCAGGGAATATCGCCTTACCCTTTGTTATGACAGATTCAAGCTCAGGCCAGTAATAACGATCTCATTGCAGGGAATATCGCCTTACCCTTTGTTATGACAGATTCAAGCTCAGGCCAGTGATAACGATCTCATTGCAGGGAATATCGCTTTACCCTTTGTTATGACAGATTCAATTTAGGCCAGTGATAACGATCTCATTGCAGGGAATATCGCCTTACCCTTTGTTATGACAGATTCAAGCTCAGGCCAGTGATAACGATCTCATTGCAGGGAATATCGCCTTACCCTTTGTTATGACAGATTCAAGCTCAGGCCAGTAATAACGATCTCATTGCATGGAATATCGCCTTACCATTTGTTATGACATATTCAAGCTCAGGCCAGTGATAACGATCTTATTGCAGGGAATATAATACCACATCTAGCTTCCGGAATTTGTGGAAGTCTCGCTTCTGCTATTTTGCAATCGGTAGCCTCTTTGGGAGAATTCAGAGGCATCACATAACCCCAAATGCACATTAAACGCACCCTGTAGGCTGTTGATGTGACTTTACGAATAATAATAATATACCTATACCATTTCAATTATAATATAGTATTTAATGTAATAAATGTTATAATAATTTGTAGTTTTATAAATATTCAAATCATTCCTAAATTTTAGGTGATGGTCAATATTATCGGACGTGATATTTCTTTAAATTAATCATTTCTAAGTAAGTTATTGAAAAAATAAGAGATAACAAAAATAGATTCTAATTTACTCGTATAGCGAAATTACATATTCATTTTATGTAACCCTTAATAAAAGAGTGGGAATTTCTAGGAAGATTAGTAAGGAAAACTGGAGTGTACCGGTGGGTGAAAACGATTCTGTGGATGAAGAAGGCGCCCCCAGGAGGGCCCAATACAGTATGAAGGTGGCTACGCTTTGCTATGACAACCGAAAACCAAGATGAATATTTAAAATCTAATCTGCGGAACCTTGTAAAATTGCGACCACTATTATATATTCGCTACTAATTCTGCGCTCTTTTTTCAAAAGTTCCTTGACCCTCGTTACATTTTCTTCATTGGTCCACGTTGATGCTCTTTTTTACTCATTGGTCATCCTTCATATTTTCTCCGCTTACCTTGAATCACCTCATTCACCTCCTAAGGGTAGTTTTCTGCGGCCTAAAATTCCCATAAACATATAAAGATCCATTTGTTCTCCATTTCCAAAACAAAGGGTTTTCCAAAATTTAATGACGGCGCTGATCTCAAATTTGGGTTTTCCATCCGTTAGGAAAGTACATTTATTTAATAAATTCGCTTTCCAGGAATACACTCGGATAAATGGAAGGAAATGCCTGCTGGCTCCCATGTATCCCAAAGACATTGTTAAGCACGTTTCAATATGAAAGTATCTGGTCAGGCGGGAACAAGAATTCTGGTACTAAACAATTAACAGTTTTCATCTAACTCGACCTAACCTAACCCACTTAACTCTGTCTAAACGGCAATCACACACACACAACTTGAAGTCGTCCCAAGGACGAATAATTTCCAAATGAAAGAAGATTATTATATTTTCAGATCTAGAACAAAGGCAGTTTAAAAGAAAATAAGGATTTTTCAAAATTATTTAAATTATTATTTTTTAAAAATTATTTCTCCACCCCAAACACTTTTCCGTTGGGGCCCTTAATTTGAATATCTCAGTTTATATGTTTTTGTTCGTAAGTTTGGAAAATGTTTTATGTTCGTACATTTGGGGGAGTACATGTGTACATACGTTTGTTTGTATATTTGTAGGTGACCCAAACAGAAATTCCTAAGGTGGTTTTGTTCCTATCTTCGGACCTACTGGAATTTGTGTATGAACCTTGGGAACTAGTTCTGTACTCATTTGCTTCTCTCTCCGTTCTTTCCATCTTTTACTCTTTTTATTTGCTTCTTTCTGTCCCGTCTATGGAATTTAGAAAATTCCAAAAAGAGTGAATTCGTGCAAATCAGTCATTAGTTGAGACTACCAAATGAAATCTCAATTAAAACGTTTTTGATGAAAGGATAATAAAAAACCCCCATGAAATTAGGATATATTAAAATGCGAAAAAGATACATAACCATCGATGACAACTGAAATTACTAGAAGATGCACACTCCTGCACCTTCCGAAGTCACTCGGAGGAGACAACTATACTTAAGCTGTCACCCGTGAGAAGGTCAATACCTGGAAAATGCAGAGAGGAAGAAAGATCCCAAGGAGTTCTTTGGTTATGTAAACAGCCGTAAACCAATCCGTCGCAAGATTGGCCCTTTGGTAAATGAGGAGGGGGCATTAAAGTACTCAGATGCAGAAAATGCAAACCTCCTGAACGACTACTTCTCTCCAGTGTACACTGAAGAGTTTGGTCCCATCCATCAACCCATGGACTCTTACTTGGGTGAGAAACTGGGGGAAATGGACTTCACCCGAAGCGAAGTAGAAAAAAAAAATCAATCACCTAAAGACGAATAAGTTCCTTGGCCCAGACTGGTTTTTACCTAAAGTTTTGAAAGAAGTGCGTGACGATGTGTCACGACATCTCGGCAAACTATTGAACATGTCAATCCAGACTGAATGCGCTCCTAGAGACTGGTGTGATGCGGAGGTGACTCCTATCTTCAAGAAAGGAGACTCTAGCCACCTGTCTAACTACCGACCAATTAGTTTAACATAGATAGTTGGTAAACTCATGGAAAGCATCATGGTGGACAAAATAACGTCATATTTAGAGTCAAACTTGTTATTGAGGAGTTCCCAGCATGGGTTCCGAAGGCACCGGTCATGCCTGATGAATCTTGTGGAATTCTTCCACTTCGTTTTCAGTGATCACGATCGGGACAAGGCGGTGGATGTTATCTACTTAGACTTTCAGAAAGCCTTCAATAAGGTACCACACCGCCGCCTTCTTCGGAAAGTGCGTGCGCTGGGCATAGACGGAAACGCAGCAAGTTGGATTGAGAACTGGCTAAGCGGCAGACGGCAAGGGGTGGTGTTGAATGGACAGGCTTCTGAGTGGGTGCCCGTTCATAGCGGTGTTACTCAAGGTTCTTTCCTGGAACCACTACTGTTCATCATCTATGTTAACGATATGGATGGTGACATGGTTGCGAAGATTTCTAAATTTGCGAATGATAACAAGCTTAGTATGAATGTTGCAAAGGAAGGAAATACTGCCCTCCTACAAGAAGATCTTCGGAAGTTTAAGGAGTGGTCGGACACGTGGAAAATGCCTTTTAACGTGAACAAATGCAAAGTGATGCATATCGGCCTTTGAAGTCCCCAATTGCACTATATCCTTAAGGGAACTGCTCTTGAATGCGTTGATACTGAGAAGTATTTAGGTGTAACGATCACTAGTGACCTCAAGGTCTCGAAGCTGTGTAGTGAGGTGGAGAAGAAAGCCCAAAAAATATTAGGCTACATAAAGCGACAGTTTGGATGTCGGAACAAGAAGATTGTACTCTGTATAACTCCCTTCTCCGGCTGCACTTGGATTATGCAGTACAATTTTGGAGTCCTTCGTTTCGTAAGGAGATTACGAGATTGGAACTTTTGCAAGCCAAGGCAACCAAACTGATTCCCTCTATCAGACACAAGAGTTATAATGATAGGTTACGAGAATTAGATTTGTTCTCGTTGAAGACCTGGAGGCTGCCTCGTCAGCTTATTGAAGTGTTTAAAATGCCTTGAAGCTTCGACAATGTATACTATAGGGATATTTTTCAGCTTAGCCAGAGCAGAACCAGAACTCACGGCTACAAACTTGAGCTGAAGCGTTACCACCGTCATTTGTGTGGCAAATCTTTCACATACAGCCTCTCTGGTACATTGAATGCACTTCCAGTGGAAGTTGTCAACAGCAATTATGTTGAGCTGTTCAAGTCGCGTCTAGCCAAAGTCTTGAAAAGTAGCCGTTTTGGCACATAACCGTTGTGCGAGCGAGTGTTCTTCGAGGGCGTCAATTGACACTTTCGAGGACTGCACCTGTTCAACTGTTACGCCAAAGGTACTCTCTTTGAAAAGACCGTAAGGTCTACTAGGGTACTTCTTTTCCTTGTAGCTCTCTCTCTCTCTCTCTCTTTTCTTTCTTAATCTATGTTTGATCCTTGTTTGGTCTTATAAAAAGACGAGATCACTAGTGTATCATTTTTTCTTATTTTCTAAGGGTTATTTAGCATATATATATATATATATAAATATATATATATATATATATATAAAGAGAGAGAGAGAGAATTATGAGAATGACAATATCTGGCACCGGTCCTACCATGAGTTCAGAAACCAATGCTTTATTCAGGAGCCACGGAAGTCATTGATTTTTAATGACCATTTAGGAACCAATGATTCTTTACACGTGTACATAAACCAATGATTTGTGGAGAGGTAGCTACAGGAATTAATGAATGTTTTAGGTTTGTAGAGAAAACTGTAACTTTAAAAGGGCTACATAGACTAATGATGTTTTATCTTTAATTTAAAACAAGTTTAAGTTACTCGTAATATTATAAACTTCTCAAGATCATTTTTTTAACCCAAGTTTGAATGACCATTAAGACTTATTTCTAGTCTATAATTATAAAAATAACTCCGTATTTTATCAATTAAGAAAATTACTCTCCCCAATTTAATAATCAAAGCAGAAACTTCACTTTAGTTCAGATGAAATCTTTCCTAGGGCTCTGGTCGAAGCACTTCCATGAAAATTGAGCATGCCGGTATACATGACCTCTGAGCATGCCGGTATACATGACCTCTGAGCATGCCGGTATACATGACCTCTGAGCATGCCGGTATACATGACCTCTGAGCATGCCGGTATACATGACCTCTGAGCATGCCGGTATACATGACCTCTGAGCATGCCGGTATACATGACCTCTGACACCAATGGGAATCGTGTTACTACCAATCTTTGATACTGTGGATGGCAAAATAATATTCTACGAAGCTTAGTTGATTACAAATCAAGGATTGGTAATTCATTTTCTTAAGAGAAAAAAAATCCTAGAATGCAACATTGATAAAAATACAATATTCATGAAAATTATTATTATTATTTTTTATTATTATTATTTCTATTATTATTGATTAGCATGGAAGCTTAATGTCATCCCCCTTCCCATTATTAATTATTTGGTGGAGGGGAGTCTTCGGTGCTCGATTCGTAATGAGAAGAACAGAATGGCTCCGAAAATACGAACTGGTAACATCTGTCGGAGTATAAACACTGGGCGTGGCATTAGGAAAGAAAGAATATATAAATATTTTAAGGATGAACCCAAAGTATTAAAAAAAAGAGGGTTTTTTAACTAAAAGGAGTTTAAAGTGTGTATGAGTATTACGTGTGAGAGTATGAGTAGCGTGTGTTTTTTAGAATATGCTCATGTGCGTGTTTATCGCTTCAGGTGAATCTCACGTGAGCTGTTGTTATAAGGAAGACATTAACGTAACCCAAAGATGTTTGAGGGGCGCGAGTATCCACTGTTGCATTGTGGGGATGGGGAGGGAGCATCCTATTAGTATTAGTTGTAGTTCCCACCCTGCTACTCTTAAACTGAGCTCATTGGAATGGATTTATGTGTGTGTGTGTGCGTGTACATGTCTGGCTGGAGGAAAGATGAGAAGGAACTGAGTTTGGTCTAGACATTCCGTTAACAAAATCTTGGAACATTCAAGTTTTTTGTGTGTTTTTGGTCAAAGTCACTTTTATAATCCTGGATCTGACCAATGAATGTGTGAGACATTTCCGCACCACCCCCGTCTCTCTCTACCTATCTATCTATCTATCTCTGCTTTGTTGGAGCGAAAGCCAGACATTTTTCAATGCCATTCAACGCCGCTGAAAAAAAATCTTCCCTTTCTTGCTAATGACGTAAACCAGACACTGAAGAGGTATTTGTCGATCCGTTATTAATAAATTTTCGTAATTTGGGATTTTAAGGGTTTTTTATTATTAGTACAATCATTTGTCCTCTGAGAGTTCGTCAATGTCGCACTGGAGTTTATTTTGTGAATTTCAGGTAACGAATATTGTAAATAGGCCTGTAATCATGAGTTAATAATTTCATCTATTTAAACACCGGTCGTTATCAAGTAAATGGGTTAATAATGAGTTAATTATTATCAAAAATTTTAAAGCCGTTGTTAAATTACAGCTCAAATTATAAACTACTTGAAAATGATATTTATGCAAGGTTTTTCATGTTTAAACTATGTTTTTTTCAATTTTGCATGTACAGGTACAACACATTTTGCTGCGTCACTCAGACTCGTTTATTTATTGTTTTTGTGTCTTTGTATATTTATCGCAGTCCTCTAACTACTCAGTTCATAGGGTGGAGAAGGCTTGTGACCTTGATAATGCGAATGAAAAATAGCCTTTTATCCAAGAATATTAGTGTTTTTCACTCATTATAGAGGTACATAGGCAAGCTCACTAACATGTCCATATCTACCTCTAAGCACACCTCAAACACATTCAGCCATGTCACATAATGCTAGTACGCAAAAAAAAAACATGTCACAGTTATATTTAGACCTACTCATTAGCTAGTTGGGTGTGGTAGGAGGGAGCTCTCCACTTGCTTGTCTAGAGGGTCATTTTCTCTCCTTCAAGAACCATCTCAAGCTGCATCAAAGACCGGGAGAGGCCAACAAATACATGAGCACAGTTAACTGGCATCGTTTGAATAATAAATAACTAATGGTGGTATTTGAGGTGTTTAAATTAATACTTATTTTTAATAAGGCGTCATGTCCGTGATTCAGGTTCTGGTCCGTCCGAGTCGTTGGCTACTGCATTCGAACTGGCCTATTGGAGACCCCACACGAATACCAACCTTGTGTTGCAGAAAGAAGCCAGTGGTACGCCTTCCGGAGCTCTAATTCTCCATGTATTCTCATCTTTAAGCTAATCACATTTTTCAATTTCACTGCTTTAATTATTTGACTTACGAACAAATATTTAAAGTGATTTTCACCTATCAAATATGCTTAGATATTAAAGAAAAATGCCATATACGCAGAGGTGGTATAGCACTGAGTAGTCCCATTTTATGGCTGGATACAATCACTTGCTTGGCGTGGATGTAGAGCGTCCCTCAGCTGTGTCCGATGGTATGTGAAGGTGGCTACTCGTTGCTATGGTAACTACATCCTGGGGTATGAGAGTCAAAATTGGACTTCCCCTCAGTCAAAAAACGTTTATAATTTGATCCAAAGCTACAAGAGTTATGAAGGTAATAAAAAAAATCGGAGGGGGAAAAAAACTGACAAATTATTAGGAAATTTGTAAACAAAAAAAAACATTAAGGTTTGTAAGAAAAATACACAAAGGAGATAGCACAAGGGTAAGAAAGGATCCCGTAACCAGTTTTGGTATAGAGTATTCGAACTGGCCTATTAGGAATTCTTCAGGGTGTTGCAGGAGGTGGTTATTTTTTCAGTGTGCTCAAGGAACAAATGATTTTAGGGTGTCACAGGAACATATGAATGAAAGCTTGCATTAAACCAGTTATTTTGGGGGAGCGACATACTTTGGAAGTTGGAGTATGTAACACCCTACTCTTCGAGCGATTTTTTAGAATTGTTTATTTGTTTACAATTCAAAAAGAACTTTGTTTTCTGTGTTCTCTCTATGACTAAAAAGTTAACACTAGTCAATACCTCCAAACAATGTTAAACATGAACAAATAAACTTAATTCGTACACAATCACATGTCCACATAAATCTACATAAATATAGGCAAATACATGGAAAGAAAAAATCGCCATACTTTATGTATTTTTGTATTTTAAGTATACAAAATCTAAAGAGATTATTTAAAAAGATTAATTAAAAAGGTGTGGGGAAATTGTTCCTAATAAAAAAAATTAAAAAAATTATTTAGGGGTAACTCTGGTATATAATTAATATTATTTCATTACAAAATTTCTATTTGGAACTTAGGAAGATTTGGGGGCATTTATTTTAAAAAAAAGGCCAAACGAAATTCAACGTGGGTATCTTTGATGAAAGACAAGTTTGTATAAAATATTTTCAAGTGAGGGGAAGGGGACATATTAGGGCCTCATGGACCAGTAGGGCGACCTACTTTCATTAACCTGCTGTCGTACTGCAACAAATACAGGTCACGTAGGAAGGCTGGCAGGTGCTTACTAGAATTATTCACTCACTAGATCCCGAATGTTTCTCTGAAAAAATAAAGGAAATTCCCTCGAGTTTAGAAGGTTGAGGATGTGGTTGGTAAAAATGGTGGAAAGAAGGAAACTTGTTGGTATTCAGGGTATCCCCTATAGTCTGGGCACAGGAAATATCACAGTGGCCTCCTCGTTCACCAGACCTTACCCCCCTCCCACTTGGATTATTTTTATTGGGTTTATTTATAATATACTAAAGGAGAATTAAATATCCGAGGCACTGGAGGGAACAGCGTAACATAAATTAATGTGTTCAGATTGGCTGCAATTTGGAGTTAATGCCTCGAGTTCATCGAGTTCATCGGGTGAATTTCGCAAAGCTCATCGAACTTTGCATCACAAATTGGTGGAAATCACATTCAAGGTGTTATTTATTATTACTTCAATTAAATAAAGGGTTCAAATTAAATAAAATATGATTAAGACTTTTTTAGTGAAAATATGCATTTTGTCTATTTTACCAGACTTTAGGGACACCCTGTAGTTTGAAGTTTCAAGTCTTGTAATCTTCAGTTCTGTCTGAGTTTTGTAATTTTTATTTATTTCTTCAGTAATTATTGATGAGTGACAAGAATTAATAAAGAAGAAAATTAAAATTACAAAACTAAGAAAATATTAAGGATTGCAAAACTTGAAACTTCAAACTACAGGGTGTCCCTAAAGTCTGGTAAAATAGACAAAATGCATATTTTCACTAAAAAAGATTTAACCATATTTTATTTAATTTGAACCCTTTATTTAATTGAAGTAATAATAAATAACACCTTGAATGTGATTTCCACCAATTTGGGATGCAAAGTTCGATGAGCTCTGCGAAATTCAACCGATGAACTCGATGAACTCGAGGCATTAACTCCAAATTGCAGCCAATCTGAACACATTAATTTATGATGCGCTGTTCCTTCTGGTGCCTCGGATATTTAATTCTCATTGAGGACACCTCCTTCTTTATTAGTATATATGCCCCATAAAAAGAATCCAAGGGGGGGGGAGGGGCAAGGTCTGGTGAACGAGGAAACCATTGAGTACATCTCCTTTAGCATACACCAGAAAAAGAAGTCAAAGGGGGTGAACGAGGAAGACCATTGTGTTATTTCGTATGTCTCCAGATTAAGAAGCGACGACACCCTGTATTTCAACTCTAAATACAATGCGTTTCTACTTCAAGGCCAAATACTCAACAGTACAAAGACGATTAAAAGGAGTACTTGGGAAAATATAGAGCAAGAAGCGTCAAGAACAACAAATGTGATTCTGGTTCAAATACGCCTGGATAAAAATATCATTTAAAAGTACTAAATTTCGAACCTGGATCCTTCCAACGTTGTCAGGGTTCTTGATCGCGGGTCCATGCAGCAGCGAGAGGCAGGCATTAGAGTTCCCATGGTGGTAAGTGTAAATTGGTTTATGACCTCACTCTCTCTCGCACACACAGACTCCAATTTGCCCCCAGTACACGTTGTAAAGCCAGAGAGAATAAAATTAGAGGTGGTATTTTTTAACAAGGTTCTATAAAACCCGGTTCTACCAATCGTGGATTTTAAAACACACCAAATTTCAATTCTTACGGTGTTTTCCCACTCACACTCTAGATATTAGCTTTTTCGTTCGTTCAGCCTTATTCCGCACGCAGGTTTTCATAAGTTCTTCCAAACAAAATAACGAATAATTATTAATCAATTGTTAAATATCCCAACATATATGATATAACGGGAAAATCTTTCTAAATAATCTAAGATTTTCAATTTAATATTCTTTGACATCTGAATATGGGCGAAAGAAGGTTGTAAATGCATTTGCTTATTACGCTGGTCTGCATTCCGAGGGGAGCTTAGAAAATAAATGTTAACATCCTCCTTATAATATTTCAAGGATTGGCGATTAACATGTACGATTCTCAAGTTAAGATGTATCCATCTGCCCTTTCCAAACCAAACACAATGCCCTTGGCGTTGGTTACCACTAACTACTCTACCTCTTTTTATCTCATCAACTTCTCGAGAACGCAGTAGAGATGATAAAACACCCTTACTTAACGCTCTGTTCGAGTGTTCCCGGCTTCTTTGTTTGTCCTCAGCCATTTCCACGATAGTCACTTTTCTTTCCACGAGTCTTCTTGGCGACCCTAACAGGGTCACCGACGCTCCCACGCACACACACGTACACACACACACGCACATACTGATAAACTTTGTTTAAACTTACCTGCCCTCCTTTGTCCCATTCTTTCATGTCGTCTTCATGACCTTTACTTTTAATCTTTCACTCCTCAGATTCTTTAAAAGTTTTTGTACTCTTTAAGACTCTCAAAAGTGATGATCACTTACACTCGTTTGTTCATTAAGGTTTTTTTTAGGCCCCTCCCCCCTTTTCGCTCCCTTACGGTTTTTTATTCTTCCTGTTAATGGGTTTTTTTCGATACGATATTGATATTTGTGTATGATTTAGAATAAAGGATATTCGATGCCCTTCCATGTGGAGTCTATGGTCCATTAATTCTGTTTGAGGAGGACCTCAGGCCCCTTGCTCCCAAGTTCACAAGATTAACTCTGTTTGAGAAGCCCCTCCCCCAGCCCCCAAATTCCAAAGATCTTGTTCATCGATGGTCTTGAGAATCGTCTGTCCTCTGTTCATTGAAAAGCTTCAAACGAGTCATTCTCCCGTTATCCTTGAGTTGCTTTCCAGCTCTGTCTCGACCGCAAGGAGGTGCGCCGCATCCCCTTTCTCGGAATATAAAGAGAAAACCAACGAGGAAATCACATGCAAAAGGTCCATAGGGGTAGAGCTGTAAAGAAAGTGGAGATAGAGGAAGTTCAAATATTTTGACTCTAAACAGCCGTAGATTGTTTTTACAGATATTGGGGCTTGGAAGGCACGCAGTCGTACATATGTCATCGACAGCATGGTTCCCATACCACACTTGACCCCCCTTTATGGGGGATAGTAAGAGCAAAGAAAGATGGGGCCATTTGATGGGTGGAAATTGAAAAAGAAAGCAGATATGTTAAATTCCCCCCTATACACATCGGAGACAATGGGGGCGTGAATACTCCAGCGGAGACAAGAAGGATGGGTGATCTCCCAACTGAAGACAAGATGGAGAGGTTTCACTCCCCCCGTCTCCGACCAACTATGAGTGGACGAAGGCTGGTGGGCGAATAGTCGGTAAAAATTACCCACCGACCAATAGAGATGAGTAAGAATGGGTTGATAAAGAAAGTGGCGCAAAATAATGTAAAAATGGTAATGACGCGAATAAATAAAGCCCTGGTTGCCTCAATCTAGATTCAGATTACTCTTTACACTGGCGTGGGGACCGTATGCCGCTCCTCCAGGTGCCAGGTGTAATTGCCACTACCTGCCTCTTGTTACCAGCGCATTTTTGCCACAAAATATCGGTGCCACTCCTTGCATTACCCATCCCCACCCAACCCTTCCTCGCATTACACTCACTCCACCCCCTACATCCATTATTGAGCACTACGAATGGGAGAGTTCGTACTCTCGAGTACTTATGAACAGTGTACGAACTTTTTCCAAGAAGCTTATAAATTTCCCTACCTACCCCAGTGTTCAGAGTCCCCAAGATTTGTCAATACAGCCATCATCAACATCACTTACATTTTCCATTAATTCTCTTGTATTTATCCTTTTTCTTTTTTGGTCTATATCTACCCCCTTTTATTTCTCAATTAAGCAAATGCCCTCGTTTGTTGCATAAGTTTCCTTATTTTCTCGAAATGGCTCGGACAGTAGAGGCATACTTGCGCGGTGTCCTGGAACCTTGTCATCATTTATGGACATCACCCTGTTCCATTCACTTCCCTCAGTGACCCTCGGGTACGATTCGGTCCGGCTCTGGCACCGGTCCTCTCCAGATTGTATCAGATTCAGAAACGGCAATCGACCATTCCATCTCTTTCTTCGCAGAGGCAAGACGTTCATCTTTTACACACACACATACTCACGAATGTTGACCCTTGCAGGTTTTATACTATCTTATAACCTCTTCCAATTTCACACACATTCACCATATTCATTTCTTTCATCGTATTTCACCACATTAAAATTTACGAATCACAAAGCGAAATGCAAAAAGGAAAGGGCGCAAATCAGTCAGTCCATGTGATTTCGAATTATGCGGCATCTGTCCTCGGTCGTTTTCAGGATCTTTCGACCCTTCTCCACAATCCAAGGTCATGATTCACTCATTACTTCCCTTCAAGATTTCAACATCTTTCTTTCATGTATTTCATATCCCCATTTCTTTCTCTCTATATACGTCGGAGTTACAAGTTCATAGATGCAAACTTCTTCCCAGGGCTTTGTGATACGCTCATTTCAGTCAGAACTTCTTCCAAGGAGTCTATGCACACCCATTTCAGTCAGAACTTACTCCAAAGGGATTGTGGTACCGCTATTTCAATTTCTAACTTTTTGGAAGGGCTTTAAGATACGTCCATTTCATTCAAGGCAACTTCCAAAAGGTTTCTGATGCGACTATTTCAGTCAGAACTTCATCCAAAGGGTTTGTGGCACGCCCATTGAGTCAGAACATCTTCCAAGGGATTTTCAATACATCCATTTCAGTCAGAACTCCTTCTAAGGGGTTTTTGGCACGCATTTTTCAGTCGGAACTTATTCTAAATGGATTGCGGTACGGTTATTTCAATTAGAACTTCTTCGAAGAAGTGTAAGGTGCACCAATTCCATGCAAACCAACTTTCAGAGGGTTTGCGATAAGACTAATTCAGCAAGAACTTCTTCCAGGGGGGTTTGAAATAGACCATTCCAGTCAGAACTTTTTTCGAGGAGCTTGAAATACTCCATTTCAATCAGAACTTCTTCTAAGTGATTTTTGACACGCACATTTCATTGAGCTTGTGATACGCTTATTTCAGTAAAAACTACTTCTAATGGGTGTGCAACAGACTCAATTATGCCGAAATACTTCCAAAGGGTTTGTGATACGCTAATTTCAGTCAAAAAAATTTACAAGGAGATTATAGTACGCTCATTACACTCAGAACCTTTCAACGGAGATTATGGTGTGCCAATTTTAGTCAGAACCTCATCCAAGGTGTATTGGGTATGCCCATTTCAGTCAGAACTTTTTTTAAGGGGTTTGTGATACGCCCATTTAAGTCAGCAACTTCCTTGAAGAGATTTGTGATGAACACATTTTAATTTTAACTCCTTAGAAGGGGGTTTGATTCGCCCATTTAGGTCAGAACCTCTTCTAGTGGGGCTGAGATAAGCACATTTCGGTCAAAACTTCTTCTAAGGGGTTTGTATTACGCCCATATTAGACAAATCTTCTTCTAAAGGATTTATGATACGCCTATTTCAGTCGGAATTTCTACCAATGGTTTTTAAAACGTTTGTTTCAGTCAGAACTTCTTCCAAAGGATTTGCGATACACATATTTCAGCCAGAAGTTCTACCAAGGGGATTGTAATACGAACATTGCAGTCAGAACTTATTCAAAATAACTTCCAAAGGTTTGCTAACAAACCTATTTCACTCATAACTTCCTCCGAAGGCGGTGTGATTACACCCAATTAGGTCAAAACTGGTTCCAAAAAGATTGTAATACACCTATTTCAGTCAAAAGTTCTACCATGATGTTATTGATACGCACATTTCAGGCAAAACTTCTTCCAAGATGTTTGTGATATGTTACTTCAGAAAGAACTTCCTACAAGATTTGTGAAATGCCAATTTAAATCAGAACTTCTGCAATTTATTTAAAGTATACCCGTTTAAGTCAGAAGTTCTTCCAACAGGTTTGCGATACAGCAATTTCTATAAGTACTTCTTCCATGCTGTTTATGATAAACCTATTTAGGTCAGATATTCTTCCGGGGGATTCTTGAACGTCTATTTAAGACAAATATTTCCAAGAGGTTTGTGATACACCCATTTGGGTCAGAACCTCCAAGGGTTTTGTGACACGCCCATTCAATCATAATTTCTTCCAAGGGGTTTGTTGGTACGCCCATTTGACTGAAAACATTTTCCAAGTAGATGTTGATACATCCATTTCAGTCAAAACCTCCTTCAAGTGGTTTGGAATAAACCCATTTTAGTCAGAACGTCTTCGATGGGGTTTAAGATACACTTTTTCATTCAAAATGTCTTACAAGATGTTTGTGATACGACACTTTCAATCAAAACTACTTCGAAGATGTTTATGATACACACATTTCAGTCTGATCTTCTTCCAAAGGGTTTGTGTTACGCTCATTCCAGTCAAAACTTGTTCCAAAGTGTTTTCATTACGCCAATTTCAGTCAGTAATTTTTCATGCAGTTTGTGGTATGTGTATTACAGCCAAATGATCTTTCAAGAGGTTTGTGACACGCCACTTTCAATCAGAACTACTTCCAAAGTGTTTATGATACACACATTTCAGTCTGATCCTCTTCCAAATGGTTTATGTTACGCCCAGTCCAGGCAGTACTTTTTTATGCAGTTTGTGATACGTCTATTACAGCCAGATGATCTTCCAAGAGGTTTGAGATACGTTATTTTCAGTTAGAACTCCTTCCAGAGATTTTATGATACGACCTTTTCAGTTAGAATCGCTTCTAAGTTGTTTAGTACTCCTTTTTTAGTCAGAACATATTCCAATAGGTTTTTGATAGGCCCATTTCAGTTAAATATTCTTCCAAGCGGTTTGTATTACGTCCAATTCTGTCAACAGCCCTTTCAAGTGGTTTAAGTTACGCCAATTCCAATCAAAACTTCTTCCAATGGGTTTGCTATATGCCAATTTCAATCAGAACTTCTTCCAAGGGTTTTTTTTAACGCCAATTTAAGTCAGAACTTTATCCAAGGTGTTTGTGATACGCCTCTTTGAGTCAGAACCACTTCCATGTTTTTTATACGCCTTTTTCAGTCAAAACTTCCAAGCGGTTTTTAGTACACCCATTTCAGTCAAATGCTGTTTCAAGTTGTTTGGGATACTCTTATTTCATCAGAATCTCTTCCACCGGGTTTGTGATACTTCACTTTCGGTCAGAAATTTAGTGTTGACAAGATAAGTCATTGCAGGTAATGTCATTTTCTCTGTCACTCAAAGTTATTTTAGTTACCTTGTAGATTTTTTTCTCTTTATTTTGTTTGTCGTTTATTTTTACACGCAATTAATATTCCTGCATTATATTACATAACTCCCTTTTCTCAAAAATCGTCAATTTACGTAATTCCACCGATTGACTGTGCCGGACTTTCCTTTGATCGGATAACTTCATAGTAAAATAACATGGTAACACCGGATACTAAAACCACATGGTATCAAGTAAAAATAAATTCCTGAGTTAGGAGGTAGTCAAGGCGCCGTAGCCGACTGATCAGATTTTACAGGAGGTTAGGTTAGGTTAGGTCTTTCCTTAATGTAGCTATTTAGGTAAAGGGTGACTGTCGCCAGTTATCCTAACCCCTAACCCGGCCCCACCCAAGTTTAATCGCTCTATCGCCTAAGGTTTCTTATCTGAAGTCCTAAAAAAAAAATTCTTTTTCATTATTTTTTTATCCTAATAATTTTGAAAACTGATTTTTGTAGAAAAACTTCAGTACCAACCAAGATGAAATAATCAGGATAGGGGGCGTGGAACAGTTGCCCCTCCCCCTTAATTTGGCCCTTTTTTGAGCTAAAAGTAAAAGACGGGCGCGAAAACATCCTTTGAGCAAAGCAACAACAAAAAATATCTTTAGAGCAAAGAAGCCAAAAATGATCTTTTGAGCAAAGAAGCCAAAAAAGATATTTTTAGCAAATAAGCCAAAAAAGATCTTTTGAGCAAAGAAGCCAAAAATGATCTTTTGAGCAAAGAAGCCAAAAGAGATATTTTGATCAAATAAGCCAAAAAAGATCTTTTGAGCAAATAAGCCAAAAAAGATCTTTTGAGCAAAGAAGCCAAAAAAGATCTTTTGAGAAAAAAAGCCAAAAAAGATTGGCAATGGAATTTTTCTGACTAAAAACTATTCGCTTTGCAAAACAAAATACCTAAATCTACATTTTTTTTAAATACTCTTTTAATTTCAATGAAAATTAAACAAAATATTCTTTGAAATTCGCCTTTGGTAGTATCCACTTTCATATGTTTCATCGCCTTACCTGCAAAACGGAGGAAGTATGGGGGGTGACACTCCCCCTTCACCCCCTAATTCAACTCAAACAACATATACCTTCCAGAAATTTTTCACCTTCCCTATTTTAATCATTTTATTTTTCGAAGCTTTTTTTTTAATACTTTATGGTTGAAATGTTTTTATAGTTTTTGCTTTGTATTTTTCTAAAAATAAATTTGTTTTACCTCTTTTTTCTATATTATATCTTAATTTTAGTATTAAATTCTTATACAAAGATACGAGACGAAGCTTCAATCAAATATTTTGATAAAATTACAATTAAAATATCAAATACAAGATGTTATATGTATGTGTAAATTTGTAAAATAATAACAAAGTGATTTTCATTAATTCACCACCAAGTTTATTTTAGGTTACCAAATTATATTTTACCTCTACTCAGTTTACTGTCATATTACCAGAAAAAATTGAGAAACTTTCAGTATTTTATCCTCAACGTGAAGCAAAATTTCAACGTAGTAAGAATCGCAAAAGCAACATGATGCAACACCTCTAGGTACAACAAACTGTAATTTCTTCTATGGCAAAAATGGTCAGACACATCAATCACCATATTTTAATCCGATGGACAACTGGAGCTCTCAAGGACATAGCTTAGAAATGTCGAAGGAAAAGTTTTGAAGAAAGATTAAAACAAAAATATTCGAATGTTGGAATAAAACCTTAATGGCAGGAACTGTAAAGTGTATCATGTCATGGAAATAAAAGTTGCGATCTGCATACGTTGTAAATAGTGGAAGCAATGTCCATTATTTTCTTTTAGATACTGCATAAAAATTGAGTTAAACACTCATTTTTTCTTATGATATTATAATATATATATATATATATATATATATATATATATATATATATATATATATATATATATATATATATATATATATATATATATATATATATATTATGCGTCAGTGCTCTCTTCTTTCTATCAGCGTAGACTCAGTTATACATCGTCTGTGAAGGAAGCAATATCATGACTGAATTCAATTCTCCCAGAGCTACAATGCGAAGATCGTAAGTGCCTAGATGTTAATCTTAGGCCTTTGCAGAAGATCAGGAAAATGTTGGATGAATCAAGCTGTGATTACGAGGGCAAAGAGGCTTGAAAACTACGAGGGCCACGTTATACACCGGTGTATCGTTCTGGAGAGCTTCACACTAGGCATGGAGGGCCACATTAAGTGACTGAAGGTGATGGTGTTGCACTGAATGAGGGAGGTGGCCGCTGAGAATCCTTAGCTTGTATAGTGCAGACAGGTGTGAATGTCAAACAAGGTTTGCTGACCAAAAAATCGCGTACTCTCACTTATTTTGATTTATGACCTACGACCTTCAAAACTTTCTATAATTCCTGGACTAACCTTGGGGAGACTTTGTTAATTCCATCAATCGAAAGAGAATGTAAAACAACATTAGTGTTTCAAATTTCGTGACAATCAGCCAAATAGTTATGATGTTATGGCCAAAACAAAATTGCAAAACGGGGACCGATCGACGACATAGTGAGATGTAGAGTCGCTCGCGACTAGACTCGCACACAACTAAAAAAGGGATGTATGGACATTAGATTCAAAATATTTTTAACTGATATTCCTGGATCCTGTATTAATTGCTTCATTGTACTACTGTTCTTTCTTCTCTCGGTTTGAAGATTTCTTTCAATGTTCATTATATATATATATATATATATATATATATATATATATATATATATATATATATATATATATATATATATATATATATATATATATATTATTTCAATTTATTCACCACTTACATGTAGAACATATACAATGCTCGCTATACCAAATTACCCATCATCTCTCTGACTACCCTTTGCTTTGCTTCTTTGTCTCCCTTTCCCCCGTATCCTGTTAATCCCACCCCCTCTCCTTCTTTGGAAAACCCCCTCGGGAAAAAAACTTGTGAAAAAACCTTTCGACCTTACCAGTCACCCGTTTTTTGCTTTGATCCCCCCTCCCCTTACTCATCCCCACTCTTCACCCTCACCCTTCCACCTTTCTCCGTTTTATACTTCCTTTACAAGTTACAAATTCAAACCCTGTAAACAAGTAAAAAAAATAAAGAAAATGAACAGAAAGAATCGAAATAAATACTGGAAAAGAAAATTCATCCCTTTCGCCTTTTAACACCCCCAAAAGAGGTAAATAATTACCATATACGTTCTTAATTAACCTCTCAAATACACTGTAAAGGTGTAAATATTTAGAACATAAATATGGCTGTATTTATAAATAAATATCTAACGAAGCGAAACGAAGACTTAAAGAAAAAAACAAAAAAAACGAAGAGATGCCAGGAAGAGGACCAGCGAAGGAATGTGTCGTTACTTCGGGTCTGAAAACGGGTATTTTGACTGGGTGCCGACTAGTCCAGACGCTTCCTCGGGTATAAAAGGCGGCGTGAACATCTTCAGCGCATCATCTTCCATTCGTTCACCGAACTTACCACATCTCGTCTGACTCCAGGCTCCAAACCTTCAAATTCAATCACCATGAAGATCGTAAGAAACTTTATTCTTCTTCTTGGCTCACATAGAAGTACCAGTAATTCTTTCAGTTACCTCAAGTTTTGCGATCTTTTTAGAATTATTAATATTTCTTCTTGATTATATTGTTTTATTTTTGAGGTAATTGTGGGTTTTAGAAATTCAATTCTTAGGTTTGAGGTCAGTTTCATGTTAATGGACAACGGCTATCATTTATTTTGATATAAGTGTAATTTTTCAAGTGTTTAATTATTCAAGAGAGAAAATTCCATCATGGTATTCGTAAATACTTATATTAAACCCAAGTTATCTTATTAGTGAGTAGGAATTTGAAGCGAATAGATCGATCTGGACATTCAACTGTTCCCTCTTCCTACTTTTTTTAAACGTTTTTAAAACGTCTAACATTTTTAACCTGGTTTTTGTTTGGGTTTTCAAATTACTTAAAAATTAACAATTTCATTTTAATTTTCGCACTCAACAAGTGTACGTCATTACAGTTATTTGTGAAGGTGAAAACGGAATACACGATAAAAATCTGATTTGAGTAATAATTATTTTAAAGAATTATTTATTACAACCTGACATTAATCGCAATTTCGGCATTCCCCCCAAATCCAAGTTCTGCTGACAAGTGTTACTAGAGTGAATTAAGATAAATAAGAATTAAATAAATTCTTGCAGCATTTTTAACCTGGTTTTTGTTTGGGTTTTCAAATTACTTAAAAATTAACAATTTCATTTTAATTTTCGCACTCAACAAGTGTACGTCATTACAGTTATTTGTGAAGGTGAAAACGGAATACACGATAAAAATCTGATTTGAGTAATAATTATTTTAAAGAATTATTTATTACAACCTGACATTAATCGCAATTTCGGCATTCCCCCCAAATCCAAGTTCTGCTGACAAGTGTTACTAGAGTGAATTAAGATAAATAAGAATTAAATAAATTCTTGCAGCAACCTACATCGTGTGTATCAAAGTGCTTTTACATCCAGTGCCATGTGAGTGCCAGATTAATGATTACATTTTTTGGCTGCTCATTCCATTTTTGCCTTTTCCCCGCAGTTCATTGCTCTGTGCCTTTGCGCAATTGCCTCCGCTGCTCCCCAATCCCGTGACTTGAAAGCAGAACCCTACCGAATTCTACGCAGCGAGATCGACCCCGTTCTTGGAGCAATTTTCAGGTAACTAAAATTCCCTTGGATTAACTCCCCATTTAATCTGCCTTTTAAATAGGGTTCTTACTTTGAATGATGCTGAAATATTCATCATTGGATTAACTCCCCATTTAATATTCATTTTAAATAGGGTTCTTACTTTGAATGGTGCTGAAATATTCATCCTTCGATTAACTCCCCATTGAATCTTCATTTTAAATAGGATTCTTATTTTGAATGGGGGTTAAATATTCATCCTTCGATTAACTCCCCATTGAATCTTCATTTTAAATAGGATTCTTATTTTGAATGGGGGTTAAATATTTACCGAGGTCTCCTCATTCCCGCAGATATCTGTACGAGACTGAGAATGGCATCTTCGCTGAGAAGGAAGGTTACGAAGGATCGGAGGGACAATCTAACATGAGAGGTTCTTTCAGGTACGTTTTCTCTCCCAATGGTTTCTCTTTATCCTCCTAAGATACTGATGAGAGAGTGGAATATATTCGAAAAGTGTTATATCGTGGGTGGGGGTGGGGCCATTATTTCTTCAAAAATATTCTACCCATGATATCTCCGAAGAGCACCGTTTATTGTTTAATATTTATAAGTGGTTCGAAATAAGTTTCGAACCAACTTTAGGAGTGGGTTAAGCATTGAGTTTATAAACCAATTATATAAATTGATCGAGTAAGCTCATATTTCTCTGACTCCCTACAGCTTTCCCCTTGATGATGGCACTCCTGCTGAGTTCACGTACACAGCTGACGAAAATGGTTACCAAGTTGATAGCAATCTCTTGCCCGTTGCCCCAGAAATGCCCCAGCATGCCATCGAGCAGATTCAATTCGCTGAACAGCAAAGAGCAGCAGGAGTCCAATGGGATCAACAAGGTTTTGAAATCTAAGAGAAGAAACATAATTTGAATATGTTTGTCAATTATATATATATATAAATAGCAACTATTTGCGCTAGAAGCATGTGATTTTATTATGTTATATACATATATAAATATATATATATAGCATATATGTCATTCGTTGTGTATCATATCAAAAAACTTGTTACTGTTCAACTCTTTTAGCTATTTCCACTCTCAAACTTCGCCATTTTCAAGTAAAACTCCTTTGTAATAACTTTTTTTCAATAAAAATGCATAGACGATAATTTGAGCCTTTTATTCGCTACAATTTTAAAGAATCAAAGATTAATTTAAGACATTAAACCAAACAAATGATATCAAGTGAAACGGGGATGGCGGATAAAAACTACCCACATTCAGGAATATCTGCTTTTAGTGGGTAAATTTATACTCTACATTAAAAATCTTCCCGCCAAATTTGTCAGCAGAGCATGTTCCTTACTGGTTTATCTTCCCGCCAAATTTGTCAACAGAACATTTTCTTTGCTGGTTTATCTTCCCGACAAATTTGCCAGCCAACATGTTCCTTACTAGTTTATCTTCCCACCAAATTTGTCAGCAGATCATGTTCCTTACTGGTTTATCTTCCCGTCAAATTTGTCAACAGAACATTTTCCTTACTGGTTTATCTTCCCGACAAATTTGCCAGCAAACATGTTCCTTATTAGTTTATCTTCCCGCCAAATTTGTCAGCAGATCATGTTCCTTACTGGTTTATCTTCCCGCCAAATTTGTCAACAGAACATTTTCCTTGCTGGTTTATCTTCCCGACAAATTTGCCAGCAAACATGTTCCTTACTAGTTTATCTTCCCACCAAATTTGTCAGCAGATCATGTTCCTTACTGGTTTATCTTCCCGCCCAATTTGCCAGCAAACCTGTTCCTTACTAGTTTATCTGGTAAGCAGGAAATTGGGAAACATGCAAAGGAATTTTAACCATGAAAGGCGGGGCTGGCTCATCTTCAATCGACCATTCTTTGCCCATTATTTCTCAGGCGTATCAAAATATGCACACTACTTCATCCTAACACCCACACGAATATACCTACACAATATCCGCATGATGGTTGATAACCTTGGAACCGCTTAAAGATTCTCTCACACAAGGAAAATTAACAAGTTACTAAATCAAAGACACGCATGCAATTTTTATCGAAACATTCTTGAATCAAGTTTTGTTTCCAATAAAAACAAAATTTCACTCAAAACGAAGGTTGTTGATTTCAATTTTAGAGGGAGAATTATGTGTTTTTCGCAGAAATTATTAAAAAAATATCCGCTTACGAGGTTCACACATAGGCAGCTGAAGCACAATGTTGAGTGATAGCATCAGACATCAGAAGTCTTATTTTCTTCAATTTTCTGGTATATCGTAACTTCGTTTTTTTCATATATATTTCCCTTTCGTGTTTCTTTTTTCGCCATATCCTTTCTAAATAATATTAGATAGAAAAAACTGTGTGAGAAAGAAGTGTTTAATCTAATTTCGCGATAATAAAAGTGAGAGGAGAAACAAAAGAAGAACAGAGAGAAGAGGAAGAAGAAATAACAACAAAAATAAAAGGATATTGATTCTCAGGGTTAATTAAGACCATCTCCCAAACACGACCAATATCAAATTAATTATTAGAGACTCGTTACCCTTTACAATTTTTCCCTGGGAAGAGAGGCACTGTAGATCGCGTAGGGGAGTTTCTTAAAAAAAACCTACATTGGTACAATTGTTCTGGAATAATGAAAATTTGATTTCAGACCCCCCTCCCCCCCCACACACATTGCCTCCACTAAATTAAAAAGGTAGACTTCTTATCCTCGATCTCATTTTCAAAATTACAAATGTTTTTTCTTTTGGGAGGATGCGATGATGCCTTTGTTAATTGCAGGAAACAGGCAGCCCCCTTCTTATTGGTTTTACACACCGGGAAGAACCTCTGGGTCCCCCTTTATTCTGTCCCCCTCTATCTCTTCATTCCTATCCCGAAAGAAAGATATGGCCCTCACGGTGACAGGATTACCAACCATTGTTTTGTGGTACTCGGTCACTTCCGCCACAAATCGTTTTTATTCCCTTAACTAGCATATATATATATATATATATATATATATATATATATATATATATATACAAATATATATATATATATATATATATATATATATATATATATATATATATATATATATATATATATAGAGAGAGAGAGAGAGAGAGAGAGAGAGAGAGAGATATTCTGTATAATACCCAAGATCCGGTTGCTGTATTGTTACATGTGGTGTGTGTGTGTGTGTGTGTGTGCAATTGCACACTCTCTGTTGGTATGTTGTATAAGTGCATGTTAAGAAAGGTTTGCTCATTTAATGCCACCATCTATGCTCAGTTTACATCAATGCCTCATATTTTGGATCGTATGAAAGAGATGGTTGGCGTCTGGTTATAGAAATTAATTAACGCTCTAAATCACTCTGGTGCGTCACAAATATTTTTCCAGGTTTCTTTTTCGATACAACCCTTTTATGCTATTTTATATTTCATGTCGTAGTTCTCTGTTTGGCCCTTCCCCGATGCATCCCTCTAAAACATCCCCATCCATCTGTTCCATTCAACTCAGCAGAGCCCATGATGCAAGCTTCCAAGTCCTGTATGCCCTTGTGTCTTGAGAAGAGAATCCATCTTCTCACGTGCTTGGTTTCCCCCTACCCCCCCTCATACCAGCTTTCAGTTGGCCATTTCTCTCGGATATTACCCCCACCCCACCCCTACCTCCACGGTCTAACATGGTCAAACAATTCCAGGAGACGGTGAGTGTGCAAAATAAATATGCCCGGATCCTGCTATTTTTCATGATGCCCTTATTAAGCATACGATTTTTTTTCTTGCCCTGTTATCCTGAACCCTTCAAATGGGCGTGTGAAAAGAGTTGATGCTGAGTTCCTGACCAGCATGTTTAAGACCAAGTTTCATTGCTGGATTATTCAAAGAATTTTACAACACCGTAATGTGTAATATGTAGAGAAGGTGGTTGTACGCAACTTTGCTTCACCTCGCCTAGTGATCGATACTTTGAAGAGGAAAGGTCGTATTGAACTGTTTTTTATAATGGTAGGCCAAAATTATCCTTTTAGAAGAATTTTCTATCAGAGTTCTGTAATAATAATGAGGATCTAATAAAATTTATTGGGAAGAAATATAGGAAAGGATACTAGAATAGAAAAATGATGGAGAAGAGAAAGAGCTAACAGGTCAAAGATAGCGATGACTTTCTAACCTAAAAGGCTGGGACTGAGATGTAATATTTCACTATCATGAGAACGAATTTGCACAAAAACGAAAAATAAAAATGGGGCCTTTCTTTTACTTATTTATCATACTTATTTCTTCATTTTATTCCTTCGTCTTATTTATTTCTCTTCCTTCTTTCTCCTTCTCCCTTTTTATTTATTTCTCTCATTCCTGCTTCTTTAGAAGTTCTACAAGGTCTCTTGCATCTCAACGGTTCAGATCGATTCTCTGAGGGGGGTCCAATCAGGAATATCGCCGTCAAGAAGCATCCGGACGACAGGTTTTAAAGAAATGCTGCCAGTACACTTTACTGTCTACTTGATCCCCGATTTCAGAAGGCTTGAGAGATATAATGTCTAGTTGCAATGAAATATGAATCTTACCAAAGTTTGTTCATTTTTAATAGTACAATTCATGTCCTCTATAAGTAAACAAAGCATTGTAGGATTTTCCTATTTCTTGCGTACCCATGCAACTCTCACCGTATAATAACATGTTACATGCTGATATAAAGTGACCACTCGCCTGTCCAATAAATAATCAAATAGTTCCCCCCCCCTCGCATTGGACGTGAGACAACCCCGTTTCCGTTAATCACAACCGATTTGATTCCTTGTACAAGGACTCTAAAGGCGATGAATGAGTTTAGGGAGTGAAATGACTTTCACAAATGCCCATTTTAGCGGTTTGCTGCCCTTTCTCTCTATACCATGAGACCTCAGGGCGTTTAACGGGAATGACCTTAAACTGGACCATCGAAAGGGGGTGCCATATTCCAGGCTTCGGGGCCTTTGATATTTTGTACCTTTGCTCCTCTCCTCCAAAGGGGTCAAATTTCGTGCGCATTTTTTGTGTCCGTAGTACGAACTTTTAAGGAAGGTTCGTAATACGGTACGATGTTCTCTCTTTTTATATTCTCCTATTCACCTCATTGATTGAAACTGAATTAAAATTCCCTTATTTGTTACATCAATTTCCTTTTTTTTTCAATTAGATATGGGGGTAATGTAGGGAGGTGCCCTGCCAGCCTCTGTTCTTTTTTTTTATCTTTTTCAGTCAATCCTGTACTTTGTCATGTGTGTGTATGTGTGTGTGTTTGTGAGAATGCAGGGCAATATTTATCTTTAAGAAGTAAATGAAAGGAGAGTAATCCAACCTGGTCAAATTCGCTTAATTACAAAAAAGGCATAAATGCAGACAGAAGAAGAATTAGTACTCTCTTGGAATCGAATCAAGGACCTTTGACATCATAAATCCGGACCTTACATTTCAGTCACGATGGATTAAAGCACGGGGGAAGGGGGGTGTAAAACAGACCTATCCCCAATGATTTTGTATGTCTTTCCCTAGGGGTCATAAAAGTCATTTTAAAATTAATCCTATAAATTGGACAAGTTAAATAAATGGGTGAAAACAGATTAAAAGTAGAATGAGAAAGAAAAAGAGACATACACCTCTCTGAACGATACAACCTCTGGCCTCAACCTTAATGGTTGAGGCCATGGTTTAACCCATATGGAATTCGTTATAAAGAGCCCCGGAACTAAAACGGCGGACTTACCCCCTTCCCCTCCTAAATGACCGATTAAGGGGAAAAATTTGGGTTGGGAAAACATTATTATATAATTATTATTATTATAAGATTTATAACTGTTTAGAGCAAACGAAGAGAGGGACTTAACCAAAAAGTTTTATTGGATAGGTTCGTAAAAAAGTGAAAATGATGCAAAGTTCATTACTCCAGTGTTCTAAAGAGGATACTATTTTGTGCGATCGAGAAAAGTAGGATGCCTAACCTCGGCAATGGGGCAGATGCCCCTAGGAATGTCTTACCCATGCGCACAGAGATGTTTGGGAGATATCTATAGCCCTGTTTCTGCTACATTCGAAGTTAAAGCTTAATTATTGTTAAGCTGCGCGTGGCTCCGCCCTCTTGTAGGCGGGGCTTGGGTGATCAACGAGAGCGGGACTGCCGTAAATGAATAGGACCCCCCAAATAGACTTAAATTAGGATTTTGCAGTAAAAAAAAGTATAAGGTATTTGAACAGTTTATGACGTCGTCCTTGAAGTACTCATGCGAACGCCCCCAATTCAAGGTGTATACAAATATATAGGCAAAAATAGGTGAACAGAGGAGAGAATTTAACCTTAATTAGTGTCAAGCGCGCTTGGCTCCGCCCTCTTGTAGGCGGCGCTTGATGGTCAACCAGAGCGGGACTGCCGTAAATTAATAGGACCCCCAAAATAGACTTAAATTAGGATTTGCAGTAAAAAAAAGTATGAGGTATTTGAACAGTTTATGACGTCGTCCTTGAAGTACTCATGCGAACGCCCCCAATTCAAGGTGTATACAAATATATAGGCAAAAATAGGTGAACAGACGAGAGAATTTAACCTTAATTAGTGTCAAGCGCGCTTGGCTCCGCCCTCTTGTAGGCGGTTAGCACCTCTGTATGGTCAACCAGAGCCGGGGCCGCCGTAAATCAATAAGACCCTCAAAATAGTCAATTGACTTAAATTACCGGATGTGCGGTAAAAAATATGAGGTATTTGCCGTTCTATCACCTTGTCCTTGAAGTACTCATGCGAACACCCTCGAGACAAGGACGTACGCAAGTATACAGACGAAATTGGTGGACAGACGTGCACACATAGTATTGTCTGAAAATAAACCTGCAATATTCGACTCTAAACAAAATTACCTAAACTTCATGCCTTAGACCCTTAAAATGGTCCCACCTCCCCATTCCTTAATTGGGTGTTGTCATGTATGGACACTAAGGCTCCGTTTTATGGAGTTTACCCATATCTGATCCGTTTTGGGACATATCCTTTTATAGAATTTAATCTTCATGTCCCTTTTGTTCTTTTGCCTCCTCATGGATTGCTTGTGACCTCGAGTATTGGCGGGAATTTTAGGTTCTCCTCTCTAAAGGATGGTAGGTTTAGCATGAGAAGATTGCGTGCCCTACTAGCCTCAATGTCGGCAAAAGAATCAGTCTTAAGTATGGAGGCTGGATGCGTTCTGAATAGTTGTGCGTCTGCCCTCCTCCCAGTATTCTCCTCTTTAGCCTACTCTAGATATAGAACTTCTAAACATGTTCACTTCTGCTAACTTCACTACTTTTTCGTGCACCTCTCACACATTTTCTAATGGAGAAGCCATTGTTAGTTTTCACTATTAAAAGTGAAGTGGAGGAATAAGATGATGAAGGAGAAATAAAATGTGAAGCAGAGGAAGATGATGAAGTAGGATTAATAAATTAAGAAGAAAAATATGAGAAGAGAAAAAAATGAATTAGGGAGGTGAAAATGTACGGAAATTACATAATTTAAGTAAACTACCTGAGAGACGAGGAACGTGAAGGTCGCGCACCTCTCCTGGCGCTGCAACCATTCCATGGCGATGGTAGGTTCGCCTTCAAGTCAATGAACCTCTTGCTTCAGAATACGACGCTGAAAGCCTTTTAGGGGGCGTCACCGACGGCGACGAATGGTCTTTGTCACCCCTTGATTCTTGAAAGTCTAAAGATTACCTTTAAATCTTTAATTAAGTGACGTTTCAGCTAATTTGAACTTATTTGCCTCGCTCAATTGAAATTACGAATCGCCTGAGACGAGACCGTATTTTGAATTGTTGCATACATATGATTAAATTGAATTGCTCGATTATTATTATTAAATTGAATTAGTCGACTAATATTATGATTAAAATAAACTTCTAGATCAATATAATTAAAATGAATTGCTCTATTATTATCATCATCATCATCATCGTCATCATCATCATCCTCATCATCATCACTAACTATAATTTAAGAAGGGTATTTTTTTGAGTATTTGAATAATAATTTCATCTTAGTTTGGTTATGACTGTTGTGGTACAACCACTCTATACCATACACTGTTCCTATATTATGCGGGGGGGATGACTTAATCACCTACTGCAATGCGAACCGTTGAAGGACTGTTCGCAGGGATTAAGGACCGACTAGGAGGTCAAACTTGAGGGCGGTGGGTTTCAAATCCTTAATAATCAAACAGAGTGCATAAATGGTTGGCGAGATTTACTTGAAGAGGCCCAGAGTATCGTTCAAGGTTGGTTAAAGATGAAACAACAAAAATATAATTTTATTTACATAGATCAAAATAAAAATAATAATAAGCAAAGGAGAATTATTTAAATTGAAAGAATCTCTTAATAATTATTATGAGGGAGGATTATTAAATGGAATTAATTGATTAATGTAACTAGGCTCAGATCAAAAGGGGGAACTTGACAATACTAATAATGGAGGGGGTTTCAGTTTTACGGGTCGATGACTTCGAGGAAGGTCCTTCTTGCGATGAGGCGCGTGGGGAACGATCCGATGAGGCAAGTGGAGTTTCGATCCGAATTAGGCAGGTGGGGCACGATCCGAACCAACCTTCTGATGAAGATAGCCAAACTTCAAAGATGAGGTTCGAGGGGAAATGTAGGAATTCTCGTAATTCCACGGAAAGAAGAATCTTCTTTTCCTCGAAGGTAATCGAGGGAGATTTTCTTCGGTTGGGGAAATTCAAAGACAGGCCATTCACAGAAGCTATCAAATGACTTGGGTAGAATCACGGCTGAAGAAAGCTTGCTGTCTGACGAACGTTCACGGGACGAGACGACAAGGACGGCCTTGAGGTGCGGGCTGGACTCTTTGAAATACAGAATAACCTGAGTATTTGTATGCTTGATTCTGACGGGAAAGAAGGAGTTTGGAGAAAGGAGTCACAAGCTCCAGACATCTTAATCCGGAGGCGGAGTCGATTCCTCATTTAGCAGCAAGGGCGAGACAGAGCGGCTCTTTCACACCTTGCCACTGGTGGGAGGGGAAGGAGGCTTGGGACGAGTTTGCAGGATTGGGAAATATTTCCCCAACGTGCTCAATAGTCGAAAATTCAAGAATGTTCGAACAGGAAATGACGTCGTCCATGGCGGGATACCAATAGCACGTGGTCTCCGATAAATTGGGGGGATCAGAGGTTGTTCTTTTACAATGACTTATGTTTTTTTAATCAAAGTTATTTCTAATAATTCTTTTATAATATGAAAAAACAAAATGGTGAAGTTCAGAAATAAATATAAGTATCGAAATTTTGTAAATTTTTAAAACCCCCAAAATTACAAATGCTGAAGTTCAGAAAATTTATTTTTATATATCTTTTTGCATCGGGATATTTTGAGAGTGGGGAAATTTAGTTTAGAGTTGCTTTGTAAAATTACCAGGCAATGGCTTCGCCACTCCCCCCTACGTGGGGTGGATTGCGCTTCGCTATTAAGATTAAAATTTAAAATCTATAAAAAAACAGCCATGGTTAAATTTTTATAAATTTTCTGAACTTCGCCAATTATAATAATTTAAAAAAGGAACTCTAAACTAAATTTCATCATAGCTGCTTTTTTTTAGATTTTAAATTTAAATCTTAGTAGCAAAGCGCAAGCTCCCCCTTGGAGGGGTGGCGAAGCCATTACCTAGATCATGATTAGAGGGAAATTCTCGAATATTATGATTAGATTGAATTGCTCGGTTAATATTATTAAATTGAACCTTCAATTAATAGAATTAAATTGAATTGGTCTAGTATTATTGTGATAGAATGAACTATTCGATTATTATGATTAAATTTAATTGTTCGGTTAATATTATTAAATTGAACTTTCAATTAATATAATTAAATTGAATTGCTCGATTAATATTATTAAATCGAAATACTCGATTAATATAATTAAATCTAACTTTCAATTAATATAATTAAATTGAAATGATCGATTAATATCATTAAATTTAACTTCTCGATTAATATAATTAAATATAATTGCTCGATTATTATGATTAAATTGAACTTCTCGACTAATCTAATTAAAGTGATTTGCTCAATTATTATGATTGGATTGAAATCGATTAATATAATTAAATTGAATTGCCGGATTAATATTATTAAATTGAACTTCTCGATTAATCTAATTAAGTTGAATTGCTCGATTATTATGATTAGATTAAATTGCTTAATTACTATGATTAGATTTAATATTTAATTCATATGATTAAATTGAAATCCTTGAATAATGAGAATAGATTAAATTAATTAAATTGCGCCAATTTATATTATTAGAAGGAATTGCTATATTATTATGATTAGATTGAATTGCTCGTTTATATATTTAAATTGAATTGCTCGTTTAATATGATATATTGAACTGCTCCTTTAATAATAGTATAATGAAATGTTGGCTTAAGTGGACCGTTTTAGCCAATTTTCACAAAAAAATCGAAATTTCAGTGTTTTCAGCTGATCACATTTTATGAAGCAGCGACGTTTCTTCTATATGGAGTTAAACTCCCATAAGTGGTTGCCAATTATTTATTAATTTATTTGTACAACAAAATTCGTCGAATTTTGTGGGCGATTTTTATAAAAAAAGAGGCCATTTGCAAATTTACTTGTAAAAAATAAATTAATTGGGTGGAGGTAGCCAATTAAAGAAAACTTTAATCACCTTCTTTATTTTAAAACTTATCATAATTATGTAAACGAATGTTTAAATTTACCTAAAACGTTTATTTCACAAATATCAGTTCATAAATAGGGGACTTATTATGTTCATGAAATGCCTGAAAATTTGAGGTTTTTCCTCCCCCATCGATTTAGAATTGGGGTTGGGGGAGTGTCATATATTTTAAAAATTAAACTAGATAGTCCTTGATAAAGTTATAATAAAGAAAATATCCAACTCTTAAAACAAAATGACACGCACAAGAGTAAGCCTGAAACGGTTTCCTTAATATGATTAGCTTAGTAGATCAGTGCTGTAGACAATTCTGCAGCACGATCTATCCTAGATGTAGACAACCCGCACTGCACATTGTTATTCACTCCCAATAATCTAAAGAGTGACTGAAGGCGTCTTTAGATTATTGGCTCAACCTTGCATTAATGAGTAAATTTTCTGTATTTATCACTTTTTCTCAATCTTATTTTTAATCTAAATGCCGCTAATTCATTTCTTAATTTTTTAAATTTCTTGTTTTGGCCATTCTCTCCTCACTCTTTAATAATGAACTTGATGCGCTTTCATGCATAATAAATATATATATATATATATATATATATATATATATATATATATATATATATATATATATATGAAAAAAATCACAAAGTAGCAAGTGAGGAAAGCAATGTTCTATTTGTAATTTACCTTACTTCGGTCAAACTGGTAAATATTTATCTACTAGAATTTACCAACATAAGTATAATATTAGAAGAGGTGAAATAAACAGCGTTTTATTTTTACATTTATGTGAAAATAACCACCCCATTGACTGAAATTCAGCAAAATTCCTTTATCATTCCTTGATTGCTCAAAAAGAAATATTGTCGAGTGTTCCTTAATTGGCATCTTACCCAAAATAAACATTTGCCCTGGATTATTTAAAATCGACCCTGTTTTAAAAAAAAAACTTGTACTAAATGAAATAACTTCATAATGCAGCCTGTTGTCACTCCTTATTAGTGTAATATCATTTGCATTGCCTCCCACACCACGTGTCTCTGTTGTGACTGTGGATTAACTATTATCCCTAAATGTTTTTGCTCTAATGATAACCCTTTAAAATATTTTTTCCGCTCACCATATTCCATTCATATACATGGCGTTGTTGTGTGTATATCGTATTTTTCTGTCTTGTTTTTGTGTTTTTTCCATTGATTTGTACTAAGTAGTGGGCGTTCCCTTCATATATTTGTTTTCTACATAAGGTTGTCTTCTCCACTTTTATGCTATCCCTTGAAAACGAACTTGCAAATATAGTTTGAAAGTGCTTGGATTCATCGTTTCATTTTCCTGTAGGTTAATTTTCACATATATATATATATATATATATATATATATATATATATATATATATATATGTGTGTGTGTGTGTGTGTGTGTGTGTAAAACTGACGAAGTATCGCGTGAGTAAGCAATACATGCAACAAAGCCCACAGGACAAATTAATACGAGGATTCCAAGTACTTTCGAACTCGAAATAAAGTTCGAAATTACTTGGAATCCTCGTATTAATTTTCCCTGTGAGCTTTGTTGCATATATATATATATATATATATATATATATATATATATATATATATATATATATATATATATATATATATATATATAAATTGTCTTTCAATAAGATCGCTCGATTTTTAAATGTAAATATAACAAGTTGTGTGTGATATATGCACTCAATTCATTTTAAATTTGAAAGTACATTTGATGGCATTAAGTGTGCAATATGACGTCGTTCAAATGTCCGCCGCGGCTTTGCTTGGTGATTCTTAATCGGGAGGCCCAATTTTCGATGATTTTGTCGCATAAATCTGGCTGAATTTGCCTGATGGTGTTCGTTATGTTGACTTTGAGGACATTAACTGTTTGCGGATTATTCGCGTAGACTTTCAATTTAAGATAGCCCCAACGAAAGTAGTCTAATGGCGTTAAGTCGCATGATCTCGGTGGCCAGTTAACGTCGCCGCCGTGCGAGATGACCCTGCCATGAAATCGCTGGTGCAAAATGTCCATCGTGGGGTGCGCAATGTGGCACGTAGCGCCGTCCTGTTGTAACCACATGTCGGCAGTATCCATATCAGGCATATAATCCAGTTGAGGCCACAAGAAGTTGCTTATCATCGATCTGTAGGTCTCGCCGTTGACCGTTATGGGAATCCCATCTTCGTTCTCCAAAAAAAAACGGACCGATGATTTCGTTAGACGAAAATCCTCACCAAACAGTGACTTTTTTGGGATGCAATTGGTGCTGGTGTATCTCATGTGGATTGTTTTCGTCCAAAATCCAACAATTTTGCTTGTTCACAAATAAATTTATCCAAAAATGGGTCTCGTCGCTGAAGATGATTTTGGGGGGGAAATTTGGGGCAACTTCCAACTGCTCTAGAGCCTTGGATTTTCCCGTACACTCTCATTTACGGCAGTGATGTTTTCAGCAAACCTTGCGTTTCGGTGACGTATGGGTGTTGGCTGATTGTTGATCGACCCTTTTGCCTCGAATTTGGCCACCAAGCGTCAAACATTGGACTCGGCAGGACGATTGTAGCGAGGATAGAAATCACGTAATACGCGGAACGTTTGTCGAACGGAGCACTGATTTTGAGGATAACAACATTTAATGATTTTCACACGCTGTTCAACGCTATAACCTTTCTTCGTGACTTGCCAAGTACTACTGAACAGTTCACAGAGAGTTGCCAGATGTCGCTTTAACAATATGACCACTATCACCTGACAAAGCTCAAGCGTCCTTGTTGAAAGACCCTTTATATATATATATATATATATATATATATATATATATATATATATATATATATATATATAATTTGATAAGAATTCAGTCACAAACAATGTAGTTTATCCGAATTTAAGGTACATGAACTACGTTTTGAACTAATCCTCTTTTTCAGGTTCTACAAAATACATGAAAATACAAAAATTAAGAAAATATTTAGTAAAACTTTGGCAATTAATGATATTACGAGTATAAAGAAGAGTAGAAGTATATTCATAATATATTAATTTATTAATTTTGAATAAAAATATAAGGAACAAACAACGTCAAACTATAAAAAACTCACCTTTAAAGTTTTGACTCCAGATAAAAGTGAAGTGAGGAGAAATGGGTGACGGGGATAGAAGGAAGTTTGTGTTGATTGTATAGCTAGATAATTAGCAAGAGAGTAGCATAGAAGTCACAATTAAGAGTTGGGGTATGAGTTTTAATATTAAAAAACTCAAGGATTCTTAAACGATTTTCATTACTGCTGCAACCAATTATTTTAAAGTTATTAATATTTATGACTGCGTTACACTGAATAATATGAGCTCTAATAGGGAAATTATCTTTATAATTAAAGATGCTAGCCAGTACAAATATTTTTAGATTTATCCTGGTAGCATATATATATATATATATATATATATATATATATATATATATATATATATATATATATATATATATATATATATATATATATATATATATATATATATATATATATATATATATATATATATATATATATATATATATATATATATATATATATATATATATATATATATATATCTAAGAGGTTTCTAAAGTTTAATATCATTTGAATGTAAATACTCCAGAAACTACACAGTCTAGGCCAGGGTCGGGCAACCTTTTCAGAGTGAGAGCCAGATGACACTTTTGGAAACAGGCCGCGGTCCGGAGGGACAACGAAATCCTCAAAGTGACCATATATATATATATACTAGAATACTGTCGTAGAATAGACTCTCGACGATATACTATATATAACTATTCGTTGAGGGAACTTATTTAATTATCTTTAGAGTGCGTGGATGTCTAGGCTGGCCGATATTATGTATCTTCGATATGCTTAAGAAGTGGAACTGAGCTCAAGGATAATAATATTGCTATCATTAATAAAATAGAGTTTTATTAATAATAACTATCAACAACACACAAAACGGAAAATATTGACATAAACAGAGAATGGAAAGGGTCGTGGGGAATCTAGCTAATCCGAGGATTAAGATAGATTTAAAAAGGTAAAACAAATATAAAGTTAAAGGGATGGGATGGTTTGCTAAACCATTTAAAGCACCGGATAGAGTTGGAAAAAGGGTTAAATACTCTAAAGTAACGTTCGGCTTACGTAATTATACTTGTGCAGAGGAAGGCGACTGGAAGGAATTTTCGGTCCGCTGGCGAGTTCCAGCCGAAGGGAGGGGTAATTAAATGATCCTGACGTGGCGTCTTGGGAATGAGAACCGTTTTTTGACGAACGGCTTGAAGAACAATGGCTGTTCTACGTTGTTCTCTTCTGAACAATAGGGGGGGGGGTGAGAACCGTCTCTTGTCTACGGGCTCGAGAACAATGGCTGTTCTAATGTTGTTCTCTTCTGAACAACAAGGGGGAAGGGTGAGAACCGTTTCTTGGCGAACGGGCTCAAAAGAATAATGGCTGTTCTAACGTTGTTCTCTTTCTGAACAACAGGGCAGGGTGGGTGAGAGCCGTTTCTTGTCAACGGGCTCGAACAAACAATGGCTGTTCTAACGTTGTTCTCTTTCTGAACAACAGGGGAAGCCTAGTGGACTTTGTGTCACGAAGGCTCGAACCTTGGCACTCAAGGGATATTGTCCTTCTTCTGGACCTGTGATGGTGGATCTTGAGGTCGAGGGCCCTTTGGTGCACAAGGTGAGACTGGACCGTAGTAATGTCTCGCGAAGAAAATCTGGATCTCGAATCTCCTCTTAGTGGTAAATTTTTCGTATAAATAGTCGAGACATCTCCTTGGCGTGGGGGACAATGGAGTGGGGGCTTCGAGGGAATGCACAGCCGAGCCTGAGAACAATGCCTTATCTGCCCATAAGCCTAACTCAATCTGGCGAGGACGGCGCATGGGGCGAACGGGGAAAGATAAGCCTCCTTGTTTAAACATTGACTCAGGTGGCTGCGATAAGGCGCCCCTGCTTCAAGGTGAAGATGCACGTGGGTAGCATCGTGGTTTTAAATAACATGTGATAGTGGTTGAAATTACGCGGCCTCAACCCGTTCTATCACAGATACATTATACAAGAATTTTATTGAAAAACATACAAATCAGTAAAACGGCTGGTGTTGCTTGCCATAAAGAAGTGTTTAAATGTCCGGCTCGATGTATGAGGGAGACAACAGAAGAATGTCATTGAGGTGGTGATCCGAGAGTTGGGAGCAAAGGTGAGACTTCGTGTATTTCATTTTGGAAAAGAGCTGTTCGCAACAGTAAGGTGCTGCTAAACATGGCCACGATCCGTTAAACATGCGCATTATATTTTGGAAAATTGCTAGAAGGGAGGACGAGGTCGCGGAATAAGGACAGCGGAGAAGAAGTGCGGAACTTCGCCTTCAGGTAATCATTGCACTGCAGCTCCACCAACTCCATCTGCAAAAGGACAGAGGCGTCGCCCACGGGGAAGTCAAAGGGGGCGGTGAAAAGCTTGAAGACTGCAGCCAGCGGCCTAAAACATAGGAAGGGGAAAAAGTCATAAGCCAATTTTGTTTAGAATTCCCTCCTCTACAACTTTGGTCCCTATGAAATTTTTTGTATCTGTGAGGGAAAAGCATTTTTGTCTCATTTTTGTACTCATTTTCACTGCCAGATGTAAGACTCATTCCCCTCTCCCTCGACAAGTCTCCTGAGACAGATGCTTTTTGGCAGAATTTATTTATATTTTGGGGTGGAGGGGGCGGGGGTTATGAGCCAGATTGCAATATTAATGCCGAGTAAGTTGGCGGGCCAGACGCTAGGCGTTCGCGGGTCGGAGGTTGCTCGCCCCTGGTCTAGGCAAATTAAATTCACAGGCTTAACTTGAGCAATATCTGATTTATTTCTCATGGATTCCATGAACGTGTAGTGCACATGGTGCACACAATATATGTGCATGTCGTGGTGCACATAATATGTGCACACAGAAACGCATGAAAAGTAATGTGTACACTCAGCCAATGTAAATAAATTTATGTGTGAAACGAAACAAAAAGAAACTCAAATGAAACATTATAAAATGTAACAGGATATTTTAGAACCATTCCCATTTTGACTTCTCGAGAAGACCAAAGTCGTGGTGAAGAGGTAAACTAGGAATGAGACTAATTATTCTGTGGTTACGGTTTAGAAATATAAACACTAAGAGAAAAGAAAAGAGAACCTAAAATGGGTTAGCTCGATCGTAACGACAGTCGTCGAGCAACAAATTACAACCATAATATTATAATTTTATTTTTGTTAAGGAAGACGAAGAAAAAGCGTTTGACCAAATTTCACCGTTTCAGTAAATTTTCTCACGAGAGAAAAGGTTTTCAAAAGTATTGTATATGTATATATATATATGTATGTTTGTAAATGTGTCCAAGTATAAAACGAGCAAATCGAGGAGGAGAGAGGACATATGAGAGAAATCATTCGAGAGAGGGCATTCGAGAGATTTGAGGAGCAGTTACACATATCGCTCGCGGGTCATACAAATCAAGTCATTTACTCCGCATTAGGAGATAGCATTTACGCAACTAATCTTACATCAAGATTAGTCTTATTCATTCATTGTACCAAAGCACGAACATTAAGAGGGTTGTATTTAAGTATCATCAAAGATAAGCTCGTGAAATCGATAATCAGTCTAATTCGAACTCCTCCTCCATTTGCTACCCAAAGCCACTAAATAAATAAAATTTCAGTCTTTTTGTTTTCATAATTTTGCTCGAAGGCAAAATCCTATCAGAATTTCTGCTATTCGCCCAGGAAAAAAACATTCATCATTACCTTTTGGAGTCGGCTAATAATTTCTCTCAGAACGTTATCGTATCACTCAAATCCGATTTAACGATCAACGTTTCGCGACAATCTTATGGGGAGCGCAATAGCAAAGAGGATCACAGAATGAGGTGGAATATAAATATATTTGGTGACCAAAGAAGAGATCCTTTCATCTTCCACCTCACCCTCTACCTATAAAAGATTTTATTATTTTTATATATGCCCTGCCCATGAGAAAGTACACGTCAAGTCGATAGGTTGAAGTTGTTAGATCCTTTTGCCTTGCACACAGCCTTCCTTTTTAACTTTTTGTGCCATGTCTAAACCTGCATTTCTACTGGTGCATTTTTAGAGAAATCCCTCATAAATCCAGTCTCCAAAGTCATGTTCACTAACACCTAAAATGCCTTATTTTCCGATAAATGGCATTCCTATACCTGAAAAGATAAAACGAAAAACATTATACATGACATTTTGACGTCTTTTCGAGCATGTTAAAATACGGTGCCAATTGAAAAAGAATTAGCAGTTATTTGAATGCGAAATGATATATTTTTTTAGAAACAATATATATATATATATATATATATATATATATATATATATATATATATATATATATATATATATATATATATATATATATTTGTAAATGTTCTGTTACACTCGGAGTTTTTTTTTATCTTTTGAGAGGTTTACCTATGTGATAGAAAAATTCCACCAAACAAACTTAAAGTTATGTTTTTCCAGCATGTATCATGAAAACGTCTTTTTTTATTGTGTTTCGAGATGGAAGTGAACATATTCGAGATCTCTGCTCTCCTACGCGCGGGCCACAACAAGTGTGACATCGTAAAGCGGCTCAACTTCAGCTGGATGACCGTCCCCAAAGTCGCAGAGAAGCTCAAGAACAGGGGAGACCTCAAGGATCGACCTCGTTCAGGCAGAACTGAAGTTGTCAACCATTTGGCTGTGTAAAAGGACTCTGAAAGTGGCCCGAATCTCACAGTGACTGCGCTGCCCTCGTGAAGAAGACCATCTTGGTGTCTACAGTGCACAGGGCCGTCAAGGAGGGTGGCAAGAGCTTGAATTGTGTGGAAAGGCCTCTGCTCATCGGCCGTATACAAGAACAACGTCAAGGGCGCTGTTGTCGCCTTCAAAACAACTTGAAGATTCTTGGCAATCGAATTCTTTTTCATTTTTTTCTGATGAAAAAAGACCTTCACGGTCGACCCTTCCATCCACAAGCAGAACGACTGCGTGATAGGCTTCGGCCTAGACGTCTCCAAGGTTCGAGATGTGTCCACGACTAAGCACCCGTCCTCCGCGATGATGCTCGCCGTTTTTGCATATACTTAACAGTATCGATGTGCCAGTATGATTCAAACTACACATTTGCCAAATCTTCTACCAAACTTTACCAATCTGTTTAAATTTGTAACGAAGGATTTGGATATCCGTATTGCTCCTCAACATATGAATCATATAGCCATACCCCAACTTATACCCCGTCAATCTCATTTGTGAATTCTAGCTTTTATCAGCCCGCTGGCCATTAGATTTTCACAAATATATTGACTGTTTTGAAAAGGTTTTTGTATAATTTGAAGGATTTTTGCATCATATTGAAAGTAACCACAGATAGCTCATACCAGTTTACAATTACATTAATTTCTTCCCGCTAATTTTTAAATGTATTCTCTTTATATTTATTCATTTAACGGTTAGTGAAGGGGTGAGATTAGCCGATTGATTAAAGACGCTATAGAGAGAGAGAAAAAATAAAGGAGAGAGAGAGAGAGAGAAAAGGGGAGAAAGAAAAAAGGAGAGAAATAAAAAGGAAGAGAGAGAGAGAGAGAGAGAGAGAGACTCGATTCGACTAGATAGAGACCGGCCTGTGTGGACAGGGGAAGAATCAATGCATGAATTAAACGATCAACAGGATGAGATAGAGTGACGAGGCCAGGTAAAACAATCTCTCAACGATAGTGGGATCCTGATAATAATAACTTGTTTGACACACCAACTAAATTCACAAACTTCTATTATCAGGGATAATAAAAGTGCGCGCCCATTAACCAGTACAAGGATGTTTAGTCCCTAAGACATAATAGATAAAAAAAAAAGATTCCGGTTAAAGAGAGACAACATTTAGTGGAAAAACATTCACCGGGAGGGGGTGGGGAGAGTTTACGAAGACTACAAGGACGTACTCGAAATGACTTTTTACAGAGGGACTCACAAGTAAAAGCACTTAAAAGCTCTTGACCCAGGGAAGATAGGTCCATGTCACTCGCGCTTGGTTGTTGCCATGTTTACTGTCTGAATTGTTGGATACCGCAAGGAACAAACATGGTCAAGTCTATAAACAATAGGACCCAACGAGCATTAACACTTTCACTTATTTGCTGAAAAACGACACAAATAAAGACTTGTGTCTGCGTGGACGTGGCTATATATTCATACATACACTTATTTTTTCTTTACTCTTTTGCACAGGAACCACACATCCGAAACAATCCTACAAGCAAACAGACAGACAAATGGAATGGAAAGAAAATATTAAAAAAAGAGCAAAAATTAGCAAATAGTGCAAAAATAAAAACGATGCAAACAAATCGCCCCATCTCTGCAGTGATAGACAGACGGATGGATATAAAGACACTTATACTTGGACATATAAAGTGAGGAATAGAGTAGTAGGGGATATTAGTAGAAGAAATAGTGGGGAAATTTGCGGAAAAATGATAGGAAAGCGAAAATGAAAAGTAGAATGAAAGACAGGTCCCTCCCTGGTGACAGGGTATCTCTGCCTTTCTTTGCGTTTTAGTATATATTTTTTTGTGCATATTTACATAAGTATGTTTATATGTATGTAAATAGGCATTTAAACTATAGCAGAGGATTTTTCGATCCCTACTGCTTTTGGTGAACAGATTTGTGTTTTGTTGTTTGTTTTTTATCTGGCTTGTTAACGCCCAGATTTTGAATATTTTTTATTATTATTTTGTTTATTTTTATTTTATTTATTTTTGGCGTGTTAATCATGCTAAAATTTGTTGGAAATTAGCAGTTGACTAATTAAATGAAAGGGGATTGTGCTTGGCTTTGTGTTGGTTGGGTATTGTAAAAATCTAAGTGAACCTTGGGTCTACGTCATTGTCAATGCGAGCACATCAAGCCGAGGTTCGAGGCTGCTTTTAAAAGTTTTTCGTCTTTTATGTCATCAGAGTTCATGTGCTCGAGTACAAACTCGGGAGGGAGGCGGCGGTGTACGTTGTCCCAGATCTTGCTTGTTCTTTGGTGAAGCTCCACGTTTATGGGGGTTAACCCCAGTTCACCATGGACCTCACTCTGCCTTCTCCACTCTCTCCTTCGGGTTCCTGTTATGATGTAGACCGCCTTATTTTGGACCCTTTGCAGTTTAAGCACTTGGGTCTCGGGACTCGCGTTTATAGGAACCGGCGGATACGGGAGTTTTGATCGAATGCATGCATTGTAGATCTTTAGTTTGTTGGAGGTCTCAGGCTTAGGAATCTGAAAAATTCCCCCAAGTCCCTTTGTGCATTCGTTGTTTTTTTAGCTACGTGACTCCCATATCCACAAGTCGTAATCCTGAGTCCCAGAACGGTACCCTTCGTGTGGTATGGGATGCGTGCACCTCTCACACGGATCTCTGCGTGGGTCCGCCGGAATAGTGGAATTACACGGAACTTTTTTGCATTGGAAGATATCTTCCATCTTCTCTCGAAAGAGTTGATGTTTTCGATTTCTACCGCCGTACTCTGTCCCATATAATACACATTCCGATAAGGTGTGCAGAACATCGTTATATCATCCGCAAATTGGACGTATAACGAGCCTTCAGTCAGAGGTTGGGGAAGGTCGATGGTGCATATGTTGTTATGTAAGGGAATTATACACCTGCCTTGTGGCATCCCCGCCTCGATTTCAAACTCGGAGTCATTGAAACCCTTAATATTCAGAGACGCTCTCCTTTTCATTGCGTAATCGCAAAGAATCCTTTCAATTATGTGATTGAAGCCCAGTTGTAAGATTTTGTATTGAAGGCCTATCCTCCATACTTTGCCAAAGGCCTTTTTGACGTCGCGGAGTTCCAGATTTGCATGGCGTCTCTCTGCTTTTACTTTTGCCAACTTCTCGTTGATCACGGCTAGCGCCGTGTCTGTTTCTCGCTTTTTTAGGAAGCCACGTTGCTGGTTGTTGTGCGAATTATTTTCTTCGAGGAACGTATTCACCCTGTTGGCCAATATTTTTTCCAAGACTTTCCCTTCAAATTCTAAGAGAGATATAGGCCTGAAGTTAGCTGGCTGTCCGGTGGCTTACCGGCTTTGGGAATGAATGTAATTTTTGCTATCTTCCAGTGGTCATGACCCAAGTTCAGGCCCGCATTCATGATATTCATGAGCCCCAGAAAGATGTTAGGCAGAGCTCGAATAAAATTCTCCCGTGTCAGTCCTGTACGCCCTGGTGCTCGTTGACAAAAGGAATTTAAAGTTTCAGAGAGTTCTTTGGCAGTAATTCTACCGTCGAGTCCCTCCATATCCCTTAACTGCGATACATAATGATAAGGATGGGTTTTTGTGTATCTGGTCGTTCATATCATTTATTATTCCGTATTCGAAGTTTAAATCAAAGTTAGTATTCTCTTCCAGGATATCTTAAATATAGATGCCCAAAAGAGTCTGAATTCTTCTTCGATTTCTTCCGCGTCCTTAATTTCTGTATTGTCACGTGTAGGTTTATGGTATTTTGTGTCTGTCCGTCTCTTAGTCTTTTTACTGTCTGCCAGAATGTACGTGAGTGGTTTTCTATGCTCAGTCCTTCTATCAAATTGTCCCAAAGTACATTCTGTTGGTCCCTAATAAGAGTCATTAATTCGTCGCGTATCTGTCGTGTTCGTCTGTACATAGTGCTGTTGGGGCTAGTGAGGTTTACTTTATTGATCCGTTCCCCGTATTCCCTCGCGAGGGATTTCATTCTAGAGGTCCAAGAAGGGTCAGGAAGAGTTTTATATTTAACTAGGCGAATGGCTTCCTTATCAGCTTTTAATAAAGGGTCATTAATTTTATCCAACTCCTCGTCAATCTCTTCTAGAGTGGCATTAATTAAGAGGTCAGGGTTGTAATTTTCGAGGAGTGGTTTATAAGTATCCCAATTGGCGCGAGCGTAGCTCTTTGCGTTCTGGGATGGGGACTTGAATGGGGGAGGTTGAGATTTTAATAAGGATAGCCTCGTGGTCGCTGGGGATAGGAGGTCCCGGGTCAATGAAGTAGTTGTAGGGGAACACAGTGCTAGTGAGCCCTATGTATGGGTTTGTGGCTGCTCTATGTGTAATGTGTGTCGGGAAACCTGATCCAATTCTATTAATAATTTGTCTGCCAATAAGTGTCTCTAGATTCATACCTGCTGGATTGGTTGATGTGTAATCTGAGGCAGCACTCCTCGCATTTAGGTCGCTGGCAAAAAGAACGATTCTGCCGTGACCAGAAAGTTGCAGGAAGTTGTGAAGGGACAAGTACCCTCTTCTTGGGGCCTGGTACCCTGTTGTCAGGACCAAGGGACGCTCTGCCGTACGGACCCCCACAGCGATGTATGGTTAATCAAGTCCACTTATTGATCTGAATTCAAGACCTCTTTTCACATCTATCGCACATCCGTCGAAACGTTCTCCGCTGTGATTTTTGGTTAAAACTTCGTAAGAGAAAATTTTTATCCTATATGTGTCATTTATCCCATGTTCTGAGATAAATATAATGTCTGGGTCACATTGTCGTATTATGTTACCGTATAGTATTTTTTAGGTCGTCCACCTGTCTGAATTAAAATGAAGTACTTTTAATGTCTCCATTGGCGTCTTCACTATAGATTCCTGTGTATGTTCCTGCTGTTTTTTGGACTTATTCTCTTGCGAGCTCAGGTCCTTGTGGAGAATTTGGTAGCGTGGTTGTTTCTCATGTACTTTTTTTCCTGGATTTGTCGTCCTTTATAATAGTAAAGGTTTCGGGTGCCAGTTTTATTAAGCCTTGGAGTAAAGCCTCCTCGACTTGTTTTTAGCTGCAGTCGTCCGAGGTGGATTCCCATTTATATCTTCCGGATATTATTCCTTCCGATACATCAAGAACATCCATCTCCTTAGGAAAAGGGGAGCTTTCGGCAGTGAATACCTTCAAGTTAATTTTCCTTGAATGGTAAGCGTGCCTAGATTCCAACTTACAAGAAGAGAACGATCTCGGACGTCTTTGAGGCTGTGAGGTTTTGCGTGAGCGGAGCGATCGTACCCCTTCCCCTCCCTCAGATCTCGCAGTCTCAGTAATCGTAACCTCACTATCCTTCTGTGTGTGTGTGAGTGAGTTTTCTTGTTCAGTAATTTGTGGTTTGTTTTGATCCTCAGTGCGTGTTTTTATATCCTTTGCTGCCTGAGCCTGTATCCTAGAATCCCTAGAGAGAGCTGGGGTGTTGCTGGTCGTGGGGAGCTTCTGGCAACTAGTCTCGCACTGGGATTTGAGACTAATCTTAAGAATTTCCGCAGACTGTGGATTCTGGGCAAACCACATTTTCTGCATCCCGTTATTAGTCAGCATTCTATTAAGCTCTTCTGCAAAGCATCCCGGGGAGGAGAGATTTGCAATATGAGCATAATAAATACAACACAATTTTGGCCGAGTTTTCGTTTTCGACATACAGATATATTTTTGTTTCCCGAGCTTCCGCCACGGCAGCTTTAGCAACCTTGGCGTAGGTATTATTTGCCATTTCTTCCTCAGCTTGTTTGTTTTGATTTGATATTTTCTTAATTAAATCTTTCTTGACTGGGGGGGGGGGGGCATTGACAATGTCTTGTTCGCTCCTGCTCAGTTCAGGCACTTTATGGAGGTGTTGTTGCAACTTCTCTACGAATGTGAGTCTGAAGAGCAGATGGAACACATAAGCACATTCCTCCTGGGGCAATTTGCCGTGGTGTGCTCCTCGTACTTGTAGTACTTAAAGCACATCTGGAGGTCAATAAACCTCTCTCGTTCGATCTGCTCAGGGCATACACGAACGTTAAAAAGAAGCATACCTCTCTCTTTGGCCTTTACTGCCATTGCCGTGTTGTAAAAGACTATTTTAAATATATGCGTAGAGTCCTTGAATTTAATAACCTCTGAAACCTTCGTCCAGGTGTGTTTTTTTCCACCTCCGCATGAATTTCTTCCACGGAGTGCCCCTAACCCATGGATCGAGGTGGCGAATGAAAACACATAGGTGTGTCTTAATTTGTGGCGGTGTGTGTGGTTTTAGATTTACCGTTTTTAGGCATTCTACTGCTTGGGGTGAGGTGAGTGTTTCGCAGTCACTTTCCTTTGAGCAAATAGCCGCGTATCCTTTGTGTATATCAATAAGTTTTACCAATGCAATTCCCAATTCCCCATAAATTTTAGCGAAGACCCTCCCCCGATCAGGCTTGGGACCATCGGAGAGGGTCTTCAGCGGAATCCGCCGGGTTTCCCTCATTCACCCTTGCATCCTCTCATATGAGACTGGAAGAGATAATTTTCAAAAGTAAATTCCCAACGGAGTAAGTGTGTTTGTAAGTGTGCGTGTATGTAGTATAAAGTAGAAAACTATCAGCAGGTTTAATAAAATAGGGTTTTTCAAGAAAGGTGTCCCAGTCCTGAACCAAAAAATATCTATAGTCTTTCACAAGGCACTTTACCTTCCGTGTAAGGCGCTAATCGAATGCCCAACAGGTAGTTGTCCGACCAGGGAGATACGATGAAGAGCGGGAAGGACGAGGGGGGAAACAAGTTCACTCTTCGCCACTGGGGCACGAAAGCGAGTGAAAATTTCATTAATTTTAAAGGCAAAATTCGTGAATGGATTTCTTTATAACACTGCCAAAAACTTATCCAAAAGAATTCACCAAACGCGCGAAACTGATAAACAATTCTCGTCCGAATAAATTTTTAAGGCACAAACAAGATCTTCACAAGAGCAATAGAAATTTGACGAGTTAAGGCAACCATAAAGACACAAACAAATAAATTTGCTCACATGCTCATGATCTAATACTGTAAGTCCAACCCTGTACTACATATCACCCAATGGCATGTTCCCTTTTGACGAATAAAGCGACGTAATCCAAAGGAGGCGAGCGTACCCACAATGGGAGTGAACGAGAGAATAATGGAACAACCTATGATAATACGAAAAAATAGATAGAGAAGGAATGGCGAAAAAATATTGGAGAAAACAAAATAGTACCATATTACAGGTCTCAGGAAGCTGGTACACAGTAAACAGCTACAACCCTTAACCTTTGTGGAGGGTTACAAATTGCTACATTGCAAGGTGTTTAAATACAATTCGTTGCGCCATTGATATCTTGAAAAACATTTATGTAAAGTAAATAAAAGCTCAGTACGTGTGTGTTTGTGCTATCAATTGACGAAAGTAAACTAAGTTGTAATTGGTCCTTTTATTAGCAATTCTGAGAGTTTATAAATTCTTAATATCTGCAGTCTTCAAGTGATGTACAACATTTGTTATAATGATTTACATTAGCTCCCTGTAAATTTGGGGTTAACTTGGAAAACTCCGGTAAATATATATTCGTATATGGCCTTATAGTCCTTTACACAACTTTATTTCTACTTAAATGCTTCAGTAATCTTTCCGAAGTTTTCGGCAACAAAACTTCTTATAGTTTAGTTATTTTTTTTTTTTAAACACTTCTCGACATTCTGTCTGCTATCATCTCACGATTCTTCTAAGGCATAACAGAAAGGTACAATTCCGAAAATTAGTAAGATCACAATTAATCCCGAACTTTTTTGAGAGTTACAATTGAATATATTATTATTTGATGAGAAATGAAGTGCTTTTGATATATTTAGTTATAATTATATAAGAAAAGCGGCGAAGGAGCTTGCGCTTCGCAGGCAGATCTTCAGTCTGTGGCCTACGGCCGATCTGGCTCTAGCAATGAGGTTTTTGTCTAAAATAATTTAGAAGGTTTCCAGTACATATCTCCTAATAATTTACTCTTGGTCTATTTTTTTCAGATCCATGCTAGTTTTCTACCCTAAAGGTAAGAACAAACTTTTATGGGAATTCTTCTTCTGATATACGGAAAAAACAATCCTCAGACCTCTTATTTTTCATCTAAATTTGTTATACCGGGTAACAGCCCAAAATTTTCCCTTTTTTATAATGCTGTAGTTTGTTAGCCATTAAAGCTTGAAGGTAGAAATAATTATCATTACAAAGAACATTATGTATTTAAAATTTTATTGGCTAGCTTTTTAGCCTTCGAAATGACCACCACCGGAATCTGTGCACTTATTAATACGATTGGCAAAATTTCTTATGGCATTCTGCAAATTATTGACATCGATGGATGCAATGATTTCTCGAAACTCATTCATCAGTGTTGCGATATTTGATGGTGTAGCTCGAAATAGTCTCTCTGTTATAAAACTCCATAGAATGTAGTCGAACGGTGACAAGTCAGGTGACCTGGCCGGCCAGGGAAAATTTGTCCTATGCCACATTAGTCATTGAGGAAATCGAACCTTCAACCATATTATGGTTGCACATGCACTGTGGGCTGTAACCATTCTGAAACCATTCGTCAAGATATGTGCTATTGGCGAAAATGCTTTTGAGCATGTCAAGATATCTGGCAGCATTATTTGACTGAGTTTGTTCTGTTTCATGGTGCTCAAAGAAATAGGGCCCAAAAACTTATTTCCCTTATTTCAGACCATGCTGTTAACTTTGGTGAGTACAAAGGTTTTTGAAAGTGATTATTTTGTATAGTTAGTGACCACTTCCACACCATGCTGTCAACTTTGGTGAGTACAAAGGTTTTTGAAAGTGATTATTTAGCTTAGTTAGTAACCTTCCGATAATTCTGTTTATTTGGCATGCCGTTCCGGTAAACTTGACATTCATCAGTGAAATTCATGTTATTCAATACTAATCGTTTATCATCGCACATATCTTTAACCCTGGGGCAAAATTATAACCTCCGTTGCTTATTCTGCATCGAAATTTCTTGATGACATTTACTTTTCTATGGCTTTAAATTAAGATCTTTTTTGAGAATAGTTTGCACAGTTTCTCTATTCAAATGTGTCTCAGCAGCCATCATTAAAGTTCTTACCTTGTCAATATTGTTTTCAGTCCTCACACTTCTCTTACGACCGTAATTCATTTTATTTAAATTACGAATTGTGCTGTATGCATTCCACTTGGCGTAATTTCTCTGGATTGTTTTTTTTTTGTCGAATCGTATACCATATATTGCTTGCAAATGACAAATTGATTTGATTATGGAGCCAGATCGAATCATTTACTTCACGACAAACCTGCGCTGTTCAAGAGTTAATTGTATCATTTTTGAGAGCCTAAAACAGAACGGTTTAATATCTGCATAGATAGGCTATCCACCGCAAGCTAGGCTACCTAAGCTACCTAATAAAATTTCAAATATTGTGCTTTGTAATGATACTTATTTTTACCTTCAAACTTTAATGGCTAACAAATTACAGCATTTAAAAAAAATGGGATATTTTTGGCCGTTACCTGGTATATGGTTGGCCAGAAAGTCCTGACTCACTTAGGAAGCGGAAAGAAAACAACATAATTTTATGGAGCAACACCAACATTAGGTTAGGTTCGCCTTACTCATTCGACTACATTAGATTAGGTTAGTTTTACTCATTCGATCGCATTAGGTCAGGTTAACCTTACTAATTCGACTACCAGCCTCCGTACGCTGCTGTTGTTTATTGCTCACTGCGCAGATTATTTCTCTTTGTGTAAGCCCCAACTGACAGAAATGAGTTTGGAAGAAAGTGGAATTAGAGATTTCATTCGCTACTGTTACAAGCGAAAACTTTCTACAAGAGTTCATGTGAAGAAAATCCGCGATACTAAAGGAGAAGGCACAGTCAGTCAGGCGAAGGACTCGAGGTAGTACCGAAGTTTCAACTCCGGGGATCTTACCCTTGACGATCAACCACGTTCCGGCTAACCATCATCCTTTGACAGCGAGGCTTTAGTGAAAGCATTGAAAGTTAAATCTTCTGCAAGCAGCCGTGATCTTTTGGAAGTTGTTGGAATCTCATCCCATCAGACTGTGTTGTACCAATTGCATCAAATGAATTTGGTTGACAAGAAGCCCCGATTGGATTCATATGACCTCACCGAAACACAAGCTGCCCATAGAGTAGAGATTTGCAGCCAACTTCTCTCAATAATCAAATGGACGACGATTCTGGAGGCGAATTGTCACATCAAATAAGTGGGTGTACTTGGTTAATCACGATCGGGGGAGGGAATTGGTTCCGAGAGGTAAACAACCGGCATCTATGCCACAACGGAATCGGTTTGACAAGCAGGTCATGATCTCTGCCTGGTGAAATTTTAAAGGGGTACTGCATTTCGAGCTTGTTCCACATGGTTGCGCCATCAACGCTAAACTGTATTGCCAGCAGCTAGACCACGTGTACGACAAGCTAAAGAAGGAGTATCCTACATTGATCAATCGAGGTCAGGCTTTGTTTCAGTAAGAAAATGCGAGACTACACACTGCCAGGTTGACTATGGAGAAGTTCAAACAAGATGGACGGTGTTGAGATTCTTCCACATTTACCATTCAGTCCCAATGCTGATCCGAGTGACTATGGGCTATTCCGCTTAATGGCACACTTCTTCCGCGACCAGCGATTCAACACTTTTGATGCAATGAAGGAAGATTGTTTACAGTTTTTTATTTCAAGCCAGCTGACTGGTATCTGGGACAGATTCGGATGCTGGCTGATCGCTGGAAGAAGATCGCAGAGAATGATGGACTTTATTTTGAAGAATAAATGTTAGTATTACTTCATAAAGTTTTGTTGTTTTCTTTTTGCTTCCTAAGTTCCTCAGGACTTTCTGGCCAACCATATATATATATATATATATATATATATATATATATATATATATATATATATATATATATATATATATATACGAAAAAAACCCATGCCTTAATTTTATTGCATTTTTGTTTTTCAAAATTTCCAACATTCGATAATAATATTTATTTTTTCTGAACTCTTAGAAAAAACTTTGATGAAAGCTTCAAATATACGAAAAACTAGCCTTAAATTTGAATAACATTGGAAAATTTCTAAATCTCTGAATTTCTTTCTTTTCTAATCCTTTTTTCTTTAAAAAGAATCCAAAACATTGAATAATAGCTTTTAATTTCAAAAGGTTTCTCTATGTTAAATTTGTTTAATAGAATTATAGTAACAGAAAGTTACACTTGAACGAAAAAAAATCCCCAAATTCAAAATGTTAAAAAAACTGCCTTCCTAAAATACAATGTTAGGGACTAGATAGGACATTTACCAATAAAACAAATTAAATTTAGTGAATTTTTTACGTTATTGCGCTATTTCAAGCATTGATGTCGAAAAATTTTGGAACCGATTTGTTTGAAAATAAGGTTGCCAAATTTCTCCAATTTGCCATTTTTAAGCTAATTAACTTTATATATTTATTTAATTTTCAATAATCGATATCACAAAAATATTCGATTTAATATTTGGCCATTTTTTTACTTTTTCCTTACAAGTACTTTTCCAACCTAACTTATTATGAAAAATATTATTACTTGGCAATACAGCACAGCAAAGCCTAGCAACAGTCATCCAAAACTATTCGAGGATTTATAAAGCATATAAATAATTTAAATAAACATATCATAAAAGTTTTAAAAGCCAATTCAAGTGATATACTGGGTGTCCCTAAATTATGGACACATGGAAGATATCGCAATGGTCTCCTCGTTCACCTGACCTTACCCATTTGACTTCTTTTTCTGGTTATGCTAAAAGAGGTTTGTATATGTACGACTATAAGCCAATATAGCCGTCAGTTATATACAAATGCATCCTTCGACCATTAATATGCCCAAGTAAGGGAGTGTTTTACGATAGTGTAGCTTAAAGGAAACCATACCCATAAACAAGGGAATAAGCCCCTACCCCCCCAAAAAACACACCTTGGTCGGAGCGCCAAAAGATTGGAGCACTGAACAATGGAAAAATATACTCTGGAGCGTTAAGTCGAAATTTGGAATTTTCAGTACAAAGAGGGATGGTAGGTACATGAAGACGGGAGGAAGAGTTTGCAGAATTTGCGTACAATTAAATGTAGAGGAAGTTCTGTTAACGTCTGGGTTGTTTTTCTGCCAATATATTCGTAGATTTAGTATAAATCGCCCAAATTATAATGAATGCGGGGGAAAAAATCTCCAAATGGTGATCCAACATGCTGTCATCTGGCAGGCCAAGGTATTATTGGAAACTTCTGAGAACGTAAACATTTTGTACGAACTACATAGTTTCTATTACTTAAGGGAACCAAACAAGTTTAATATTCAGTCTTGGTCATCCTTAACCTTTTCATTGATTCTATTTTAGTTAAGTTTTGTTTCCTTATTCATTCTGGTAATTAAAAATACCATTGTTAGTTGTATCCATTTTTTTTAACCTATAAAATACTTGCATGTAGTCATGGACAAAAGTTTTGAGTGTACTATATTTTTTCATAGAAGAAAATTGATAGAAGTAACCAAACGTTGCATTTTGTTTTGATATGTTTGTATCCTAATCTGAAGGTGAATTATACAAAATTTTAGAGCCCCAAACCATTTTATTAATTAATACAGTCAATTGATGCGCGCAGTCCATATTCACAATGATGTCCCTTGTTCTTCAAGGACTGCGTTAATTCCCCTTGACATGCTAGAGACCAAATTTGTGATGATATCTTGATTGATATTGCTCCATTTTTGTCTAATAAGAACCCGTAAGAGCTCACAATTGAATGGCTCCTGTTTATCAACCGTCAGTTTGATTATCGCCCACAAAATCTCTACTGGGTTCAAATCTAGCGAATTCCCGGGACATGGTTCCAAAAGTTTTATGTTATTTTAAGCCAAGAACTGTGCTATTGCCTTTGCCTTGTGAGAATGTGCGCCATCATGCTAAAAAATACAGTTCTCATCCCCAAATTTGTCCTGAACTGTTGGAAAAAGGGGCTGATGACGCACGTTTTGCTACTATTTTGAGTTCATGGCAAGGTTCTTGGGCAAAATTATTACTACTCCAGTTCCCTTAAATGGGAAGCAGCCGTATTCATGGAATGTCCGGATGATTCACGGCGGTCGTGACACAGGACTTGTGAAAGCACTCCCATTTTCTTCTCCTAACGCGGGATGTTCCAGAAGTTCCAAACAAGTGGAAGGGAACTTTAGAGAATATTACTTTGGTCCAGTCTTGAACAATCCATTCTTTATATTTTATAAAAAAAAGTGGAGCTTATCTGCAATGTTCTTCTTGGTGAGATGAGGCTTCTTCTCAGCCTTTTTCGACTTGAGGCCCTTGTCGAAAAATCTCTGCCTCTCTTTGCACGCTGAAGGGTTCATACCTATTTCTTTCCGATGGTGAGGTAGGTCGGCACTGAAGGCCACACCCGATCTATGAGCTGGTACTTTACCAAGAGGCGATCTTGGCGTTCATTTAAGCTCTTGCGTATCCTGAATACTTCTTCACAGTAGTGTAAAACCAATCTTTTTAAAGTCAGTCAGGACCCTAAAGATGGTCATTGAGGCAATATACCTAATAATTATCTATTTGCATTTAAGGCCACTTTGGTGCAGAGTAACAATAGTTGAAGGTTTTTCTTTGGAAAGAACCATTTCTCGAATTGAAAAAGATTCAAACCTTAATTTTAGAAAAAAATATTACGAAATATACTATAATTACACATCATTAATTTAATCCATATTCGCAATCATTTTACCCCTTTGATCGAATAGCAAGCTGCAGGGAGTGAAATTCACCTTATTCAGGAACAGGACCACAGCTCAATTTTGGATTCAGCGAAGGAATGCATTTTTTTCTGATTATTTTTGAAATGCTGACATTTCAATATACCTGCAATAATTTAAATATTAGAATATTTATTCCTATCGCGTAAATTTTAAAAACTAATGAAAAGAAGAAAAATATATATATTAGCCTCAAAAACTGTAGCCATTACTGGACATCTCACCATTGAATCTACGATTTAGAAATTTTGCGTTTTAACTTTGGGAGAATTTGCGAATCATGGCGATGCGAAGCTGCGAAGGAAATCGCATCTCTCATCCCTTTTGTGAGCTGCCGGGTGAAGATCGCCTTGAGTGGGTCATCATCTTTCAAACTGGGGGAATATCCACGGGGGTTTCCAGGAGGTGGGTACGACCTGGAGTGCAGGGGTGCATGAATATTGGTACTCAGAAGGGGTGGATAGTAATAAGGCTTTTAGTCTCTTTCTTTCTCTCTCTCTCTCTCTCTCTCTCTCTCTCTCTCTCTCTCTCTCTCTCTCTCTCTCTCTCTCTCTCTCTCTCTCTCTCTCTCTCTCTCTCTCGCTCTCTCTCTCTCTCTCTCTCTCTTTATCTCTCTCTCCCTCTCTCTCTTTCTCTCTCTCTCTCTCTCTCTCTCTCTCTCTCTCTCTCTCTCTCTCTCTCTCTCTCTCTCTCTCTCTCTCTCTCTCTCTCTTCTCTCTCTCTCTCTCTCTCTCTTTCACACAAACACTCACATACACAGAGATGCGTAATTTCCCCGTCCCATCATCACTCTTTTAAGTGCCTTCGACCCTCCGTATAAACTTATTCCGCACCAAAGCGGTCAGGGTCGCATACGCTTTGTCTTCTTCCGCTGTCGTTCTCCTCACCCCACCCCCCTCTCTAAGTGATTTTGCCCACGATGAGGGTAGGAGGTCATTTTCAGTCTATTCATAATTTGATTCTTCTTCTCTCTATTATTCCCCAGTTCTCTTTTTCTATCACTTTCTGCGCATGACCTCGCGAATGAGCGCGCAAAATTTAAGTTAAAGACTATGAAAACATAAGGGAGGAACGGGGGGGTGCTAACGTTGAAATAAATATTCTACAGAAAATAAGTAAACCCACGGCCCCAGGAAAAGTATACGAACGGTGACCAGTAATGGGCCACGGGGGTCCACAGACTAAGAACGAATAAATAAAAGCATAAAGGACATAAGTCAAAATCCATTAGGGGGCCACAACGCCTTCAATAAGCATGCTTGATACCCACCTCGGAGTGCCAATGTGCGCCATAGTGCGATGCCATTAGAATGCCAGAAGCCAGGTTTTGCTTGAAGAGATCATGCCTATGTAAAATGGCGGGTATGGGGACCAGTATTCTACCCATAACCAATCCCATCCCAATCATTCACACTCATGATCACACATTCTTGACCTACGCCCTTGTTTCCATCCCTATGATCGCACATCTATGATCCCACCCCCGTGAAACTACACCAATGATCTCATCTTCGCTATGATGACAGAGCCATCATGATAGCTCCGCATCGCTCCATATTTGTGTTTCATTCTCTCCATGATCTCCCTCTTATGATCTCATGCCCTCATGACTACACACCTATGATCTCATTTACTTCATGAGCCCCTCGTACGATATCACTTTCTTCATGATCACACTGAAGATCACACCATCCATAATTAAACGATTATGATCCCTCCGATGATTTCACACCTATGATATCATGTACCTAATGCATCCACGCATCCACACATATCATCCCTAAATCTCACACCTACATATCAGATCCCAAACATATGATACCACCTCCCCCGTCATCATAGATATATGATTTCTTTTATCTATGATCCAAAACCAATGAAGCAAATAGGCCTACATCTATAATATAATTTCAACATGATACCAGACCTAGAAAAAGCACTTCTTAAAGGATTCAACACATATATGATCATTTATTCAAGTATCTAGGAACTCAATGATGACTGATAGGGCTACTGCCTTGATTTTCTATCGATCCTTTGTTCGTTCGAAACTTGACTAGTGATACAAGTTGTATGCATCCGCAACCGAGTGTGTATTGCATAAGATGGACTAGATCCACCACACTGGTCTGCGCCTGGCGACCGGTGACTTGCACACGTCCCCCATTGAGAGACTACTTCTTGATGCTGGGGAGATGCCACTCGCTCTGCGCCGTGTACATTACATTATTCGCCTATACGCGCGAGCTCGGTGCCTTTCTCTGTCGCCAACAGCTCACACTGCATACAGCAGCTGATCTTGACGGTGCCTAAGTCCCCAAGAAACGCTAGTAATACCCTAAGCCCTTTGAATTCAGGGCTAAGAAACTATTTAAAGAGCTAAACTATTTAAAGAGCTCGGCCTAGCTGTTTGGCAGGTGGCGCCTCTGGTTCTGCCCAGGACACCACCGTAGAGGGTACCACCTTAGACTATTTGTCACCACACCTCTGATCCCAAAGCTTCTACAGCGCAAGGAGTATTGCGTTCATCCTTTTGGGGGAACACATCCTGTTACGCTGGATCCGTGCCAGTATATACGGATGGCTCCACGTCCAGAGAGACAGGTCGATTTCCACGTCGTATCCTCTCTTTTTGAAGTCATCGGGGCTCTGCCAGGCGCTGCCTCTGTCTTCACGGCCGAGCTCGTTGCAATATACCTCTCGATACGGGAGATCACGCGACGTGCCCGGTTCGGAGACCGGAGTGCTTGCGGGGCATTGAAATTTCCGCATCACCTGGTTCGCGGTATCCGTGAAGCCACGGTTGCCACGAACCGGATACATGTCGAGATTATCTTTTGCTGGGTTCCTGGACATGTGAGAATTGCTGGGAATGAACACGCCGATTAGGGTGCCAAAGAGTCCGCAAGGACTGAGCGACTAGACCAGCATATCTTTCTTCCTTACACCGACCACAGTGCAGGAATTAGGGCAGCCCTCAGTGGTGCTTGGCAAAGGAGATGGGACACGGACGAAGGAAACTTAAATTCCCCATAGACCTACCCCCAATGCTGCGACGGCTTCAAGTCGCTTATAGTCGTCTCTTAATTACACAGACCCGCGATACGCACCGCCATTTGATGGAGCGCTCGCCTGCGCCTTATTGCGACGACTGCGTTGTCCCTCAGACTGTTCGGCACACTCTTGTTGAATGTCCTAGTCTGGGTGATCTTCGCGCACGTACGTTACCTGTTCCGGTACCGGAAGGAGCGGGGTCACTACCCCGCTCCTCGTGCACACAGACTTGCGAACTATATGACCTTTTGGAGGAGGCTGGCTTCCTCTATGTTGTAGGTCGCATGTACCTGCACCCTGAGGCCGGATCATGCTTCTCCCATGGTGACCTACCTCTCGATTGACCTCCTCTCTCTATCTCGTGATCCCATAATCATGATCTCTTCTCCCCATTATCTTGCCACGTTGACAAGATAATGAACAGCAACATATGTTCTTATCTACCCAATGAATTCCCCACAACAATGATCCCACACCTATGAATTCACCACCACTCTGACCTCATGCTTATAAGCTCACCTGTCCATGATCTCACACATATGAACTCGCTTCCCACATGTTTTCAAAGTTATGATTTTGTCCCCACGATTCAAACCCATAACTATGAACTAATCTACCTCTTGATCCCATACTTATGAACTGATCTATCTTCTGATTCCACAAATAAGATCTCATTTCTTCTACGATCTCCCACCCATAATCTTATCTTAATATTCCAAACCTATAAAGTCATCTTACCCAATAATCATTCGACTATAATCTCTTACTCCTATAATCACGTACTTGTGTTACATCCCCTTAAAATCCCGCACCGAAGAATATATCTTCCACATGTAAGAACCTTTCTCTCAATGTTCATTCATACTTAATAAATTATCTCCCAATTATCATTCACCCCTAAGAACTCGTCTCTCAAGGATAACCTAGACCTAATAGTTTATCTACCTATGATCACACATACCTAAGAGCTTATCTCACATTGATTAATCACACAATGAACTTATTTCCCAATGATCACCCAGACATAAGAAATTATCAACCTATGATGAACCAAGTCTAAGAACTTATCTTCAAATGATCCCTCATACCTAAGAACTTATCTCTCACTGTTCACTCACACCTAAGAATTTATCTCTCAAAGATCATCAATACTTTAGAACTTCTCTCCTAATGATCACCCGCAAATAAGAACTTATCTATCAATGATTACTAACACATAAAAATGACCATCCATATCTTATAACTTATCTGTCAATGATCATTATTACCAAAGAACTAATCCCCTAGTGATCACCACGCATAAGAACGTTTCTGCGAATGATCATCCATACCTAAGAACTTATCTTCCAATGGTCGCCCACGCTTAAGAAATAATCTCCCAATTATTACCCGCACCTAAGACGTTATCTCCCACTGATAATTAATCAATAACTACATAAGAACTTATCCTACAATGATCACCCACGATATGAAATTAGCTCCCAATTCTCATCCATACATATGAAACCTATCGCCTAATTATCATGCAGAGCAAAGAATTTAAACCCTACTGATCTTTAATACCTAAGAATTCATTTCCCAATGATCACCCAGGCAAAAGAACTTATCTCCCAATGATCACCCACACCTAAGAATTTATCACCCACTGATCAGTCATACCTTAGAAATTATCTCTCAATAATTATCAAGACTTAAGAACTTATCTGTTAATGATTACCCACACAGAAAAAAATATCTCCTAATGGTCATCCATAACTAATAACTGATCTACCAAAGATCGCCCGAGCCTAAGCAATTATCTCCCAATGATCACTCACACCAAGGAACTTGTCTACCAATGGTCACTCACAGCTAAGAAATTATTTCCCAATGATAACACAAGGGAACAATTTTAATCACATTTTATGGTGACTTAGATTTAGCTGCCGATTTCAATTCGTTTTTTCATGCTGATTTAAAATATATAATCCATTTTTACCTATATGCTATAGTTATTCTGTAATTTCTATTTTCTCGTTTCACCGAAAACTGCCCTCAGGACGCAGAGAGAGGGTGCTTGTAGAAAGCAAATACTTCACAGTACATAGTAGTAAGATAGTAATAAGTGTTATTGTGCAAAATATTGACATTATGGTTTCTTTTTTTTTTAGGTCTGATGTTAGAGTGATGGCTTCGTCAAGAGTGATCCAGACACCTTCTGCTACATATGTGGCTGTTACATGCTAGTTCGTCAAAGGCGCAATTTATCAAACTTGTGATCCACACTTATAAGGCATATTTTGAATGCCATAGTTGTGTGGAACATCTTCGTGAGTGGACGAAAGGAAAGAGAAATGGTCTTCCTTTTGGAATCCCTATGGTGTGGCGAGAGCCAAAGGATCATGTATCGGACTGTTATTTCTATCTGGTGAATACTAATGGGATTGGCAAGAAAAATCGGCACAAGATCGACTACCCCAACATTCCCTCGGCGATCCGGTCAGTACCTCATTCTGAGTTTTTACCAGTTCCGATTTTTAGTGGATATGCTTCCTCCGAGGATAAAAATGATGTACCGGATATGGACGTCCATGGAATGGATTCAAAGTCAGCAGATTCATCATCAGATGTTGAACAGTCATTAGCTCCTCACTGTTTCAATCAAGAGGATTTGAATGACTTGATACGTGATTTGGCGCTCTCCAAGAAAGTTGCAGAACTTTTAGCCTTCAGGTTGAGTGAAAGAAATATGCTTGACAGGTCGGTACGGGTATCATATTACCGAACAAGGGAGAGTACATTTGTTCAGTATTTCTCTGAGGACAAACAATTTGGATACTGCCACGATGTTCCTGGTCTGTTTACTGAGTTGAGACTTGGCACCTATAGCCTTGCTGAGTGGAGACTGTTTTTGGATAGCTCCAAGCGTAGCCTCAAGTGGGTCTTTTTGCATAATGGCAATGACTTGGGTGCAGTTCCTCTTAGTCACTCTGTCCATCTGCAAGAAACTCACGATGACATAAGAATTGTCATGGACTTACTTAAGTACCATGAACACAATTGGATCATATATGTAAACCTTAAGATGGTCAACTTCCTCCTTGGCCAGCAGAAAAGATATACAAATTTTCCATGCTATATCTGTATGTGGGACAGTCGAGTCCGAGACAAACACTGGTCCCCAAAAGATTGGCCAGTTCGGGAAACTTTGGAAGCAGGAATGCCAAACATTGTTAATGAGCCAATAATAAGGCGAGAGAAGATCGTTTTCCCTCCACTTCATCTCAAACTGAGGTTGATGAAGCAGTATGTCAAGGCGTTGAGCACTGACAATGATTGTTTTCAGTACATAGTATCGGCGTTTCCTGCTTTGTTATACGACAAAATAAAAGCACGACTATTTGATGGTCCCCAAATCCGAAGACTTCTGAGTGATTCTAGATTCGTGAACACCATGAATGGAAAAGAGAACGCCACCTGGCTTTCATTTTCTGCCGTTGTTCGTAACTTCTTGAGAAACAAAAAAGCGCATAACTACGAGGATCTGGTTACTAATATGCTTTTAGCATATCGTGATCTGGGATGCAACATGAGTGTGAAGTTGCATGTCCTAAATAGTCACCTCGACCGATTCCCAGACAATCTGGGAGCCGTGAGCGACGAACAAAGGGAACGCTTCCATCAGAATTTGATGACGATGGACGAGCGCTACCAAGGTCACTGGGATAGACACATGGTGGCGGACTACTGCTGGATGATTAGAAGAGATCAGCCAGGAAAGACTTACAATCAAGACTTGAAATCAAGAAGAGGTCCTCCAGCCTGATGTACGATCATTAATAAATTAGCATCTATTTGATTACAGTATTTGTAATCCTAATGTGTATTTCAAGTTTCTTCTCATATGCAATAAAATGTTTGTGCAAAAAAACCTGCTTTACTATAAATAGGATGATTCAAAATTACTTCAAGGCATGATGATAGCCGTGATCAAATGAAAATTATTGTATAATATTAGTTATTGATATTACGAAAAATCGGTAGCATTTAGAGAGAATCTGATTTCAGATTTGAATTTAGTATGCTCGAATTAGGTAGAAAAATCTACTTTTGTCAATTCACCAAATACATTGTTCCCCAGTGTAATTCATAACTTAATAACCTATTTCTCAATGATCATTCATAACTAAGAACTCATCTTCCAATGATCAAACTTGCCCAAGAACTTAACTTCCAAAGATCACACATGCTTAAGAACTTATCTTCCAATGATCATTCATACATAACAACTCATCTCCAATTGATCACACGCGTCTAAGAACATATGTCCCAATGTTCACCCATACCTAAAAACTTATCGGCCAATTATTACCCACACCTACGAACTTATATTTCCAATGATCACACAGTCCTAATGAATTATCTCCAAATGATCGTTCAGGCCTAAGAACTCATCTCTCAATGATCATCTACACTTAATAACATATCTCACAATGATCATTCATACCTAAGAATTCATGTCTCAACGATCAACCACACCTAAGAACTTATCTCCCACTGACCATCATAGATATGTGTTCATCTCCAACATGTTCGCAAATTTATGAACTAATCTACCAATGATGTAAACCTATGTACTCATGTGGTCCAAAATCCCACACCTATAATCTTACGATCTTATCCCTATGAGCCCATCTCTCCCATAGTCAAATCAATCCCATAACTATGATACAACACTCATCAGCCTATACTTCATGATCCCACAGAGATGATCTCTTCCTGTAATCCGACCAGATCTACCCTCCTCTTGATCCCTCACGCATGAATCCACCTCCCCCATGATCGCATACCATTGAATTTCCTACCCACATAATTGTACAATTATGAGCTTATCTCCAATAACTTTCTAAGTTTATGATCTTATTCCAAACAATCCCCAAATTATGAACTTATCTACCCTATAAACTCGTCTTCTTATGATCCAACACCTTTGAGTTTATCTCCGTTTGTCAGAAGTTATATCATCTCTCTATTCTCCCATAACAACAATAAACTCCTCTCCACAGAATCCAACATATTTGAGCTCAACTCCGCCATGAATACACACCAATGATCTCATCTCCCTCAAGATCCCATATCTATGAACTCAGCCCCCTATTATCCCACACTTATGAGCTTATCATCCTGATGATTACACACCAATAGGTTCATCATCCAATTTATCCAACACCTATGATCTTACCTTCCCCGTGAACTTATAATCCCATAATACCACACCTATGAACTCACCATCCCACACCTATTTATCATTCGAGTGATATCCACACCTAAAATTTATCATCTTAATAATCCAACACCTATGATCTTATCTTCCCCATGATCGACACCTACCTATTAGCTGATCATTTCAATGATACACTACACATGTGAGCTTATCTCCCCCTTTCCCTGATCCCACACCTATTAACTCTCCATCCCAATGATCTCAACCCTATGGACTCATCATCCGAATGATATCACAACTATGTCTCATCATCGCAACACTCCCACCACTATGAGTTTGGCTTCCCCACGATCCCACACCTATGAACTCATTATCACAATGATCCGAAACCGATGATATGTTCACTGCAAATGCACCACACAAAAGTTCATCTCAATTACCACACACCTCTGAACTTATCATCCCAATGACTCCACACCTATTAATTTATCTAGATGATGATCCTGCGTCTATTAACTCTTCATCCCAATGAACCCTCACACATAAGTTCAATCATCTCTATTACCACAGACCTAAGAACTCATCACCCCAATAGCCCTACACCTATGAGTTTATCTTCATCATGGACAACACCTATGAGCTTATCTTCCTCCATAATACCACACCTATGAACTCATAAGCTTAATGATGCCATATATATGAACTCTCAATGACCTCTACATCTGTGAATTCATCATCCCAATAATCCCACACCTGTAAAATGATCATCTTAATGATCCCATACATATGAGCTTATATTCCCGATGAACGCCTAAGGATGCGTACATGTGGATCTCTAACTACCCTCCCCCCCCCCCCCCAAGTCTGAAGGGGGAGGGGGATATTGCAGAAAGGGGAAGGACGCACGAGGAGATGAAAGAAGGCGGGAGCAAATTGTCGGTTGCTCGAACCCTTCGAAGCCGACCCTGAGCATCGAGGACGGGAAAGTAGACCCGAAAACCGGGTTTTCCGGTTTTTCACAGCCGGCAGGGAAGAGGCTACGATTCATTCCACCGACACGAATGAGTAATGGAGGAGGGGTGTAAGGAGTCGGGGATGGGCTCGATCCCCCACCTTGCACACGCACTTATCCTATCCTCACTGAACGCGGATATCCGGATAGAGACTGAAATTGACGGATTTTCGTTTCTTTTATTCGCACCACAACGCAATAACCCTAAGGCTCACATGTCCACATGTCAATACACACATGCAAGCGTTAACACCGTACATACACGCGCACACCTTGTGCGGAAATTGTAGTATTTTTGATGTCCTTTACGCACCTACCTGTTCCTGGGTAGTCCCTCCTCAGCTCATATCTACAGACAGGAACTCAGTTCGTCCTAAAAATGAAATATAAAGGTAATAATGTACACCTACTGAGTGTGTGTTGTAATAATATGCACCTAGTGAGTGTGTGCGTAATAATTTATACCGACTGAGTGTGTACTTGGCCGCAGAGTGTGTAGAACGTGAATACGAGCTCATCCTTGGGGCGGTGCGGAACTACGTGGTTGCGTCGCTTCAGAAAGAAAATAACTTTGCAGACGATCAGAGCGGCCTCATTTTTTTTCGGGTTGTTGTTGTTATTGTTTTTTTGTGGTTGTTGTAGTTGTTTGAGTTGCGGTTGTTTGGGGTTGTGGTTGTTGTAGTTGTTTGAGCTGTGATTGTTTCAGTTGCGGTTGCTTGGGGTTTTGTGGTTGTTGTAGTTGTTTGAGTTGTGGTTGTTTGGGTTATTACAATTGCTTGAGTTGTCATGGTTAGTTGTCTGGGTTTTTGTAGTTGTTTAGAGTGTTGTAACTTCTTGAGTTCTTTTAATTGTTTTAGTTGTGATTGTTAGGGTTGTTACAATTGTTTGACGTGTCATTGCTGGTTGTTTGGGTTTATGGTTAAGTTATTTTGGTTGTTATGATTACTGAAGTTGTCTGATTGTTTGGATTGTTGTGGTTGTTTAGTTTGTTATATTTGTTTGGGTTTATGGTTGTTGTAGTTGTTTTGAGTGTTGTAGTTGTTTGGGTTCTGGTTGTTTGCGTTGTTTAGTTGTGGTTGTTTGAGTTGATGTGGTTGTTGTAGTTGTTTAGGTTTATGGCTATTTGGATTGTTGCAATTGTTTGAGTTGTTATGGTTGTTTGCTCTGGTGTGGTCGATTGGATTGTTGTGGTTGTTTGGACTATTCAGACTATGTACCTTCCCCGCATCTTCACTTCCCTAACTTCACCTCTTTACAAAACTCTTACCCAAATCTCCCTGGCATAGATGTCTCAATTGGTTTTTGACCTAATTTAATAAATTAAACGCGAGAAGGTAATAAACGAAATGAAAGGAAATTAACTTAGGGAACAACGACGACTGCATAATCTTACCAACCTCAGCATTTCAGGTTAATGAGGTTGGCGATTACCGAGTTATTCTCATTTTGGGGGTATTTTAAGCCCCTGTTCCTGGGGGGTGTCTGCCCTCCCCCCATTCTCAAGCAGGAGTAGTGTCTCCGTTGAATTACAGAAGTACATTTTCAGTTCAAATATTCTTCCTCCGTCAGCAAGCTTGAAGGTCATGGGATCCAAAGACGCGATCTTGGAAACTCTGTGTACGCGTGTGTGTACCCCTTCGCAGTGCCTCGCAAAGGGTTGGCCGGTGTACCATGGAAGCCATGCTGGAGCTGACATCTAGAAGATTGCATTCCCTCCAGGCCCTAGCGCATCAGATGCATTCACTTTCGGTCTCATATTCGCAGAAGGGTCTTCGACTACATAGCTTCCTCACATTATCACTTGCTCCAACTTCACCGCCTTCTTCAAAAGTCTCCTCGTTGCAAACCGTCTGCGGGAGATGCTCTCGTTGAGGCTGCGGTGTTTATTTCACATGGCGCCGCATAGAAGATATTCCAAGCTTTATTTTTTTCCCTGTTAGATTTCCCATTCACGTATTTATCCCTTTTCCTTCTCTTGCCTACAGCTATCATGCCATGTCTCTCACATCAGGTTCATCCCCATTCTACCCCATTGATTTTTCCTGATTACCACTCATCCCCAAGCAATCCCCCCCTCTCGATTAAAATTCCAAGCCTTTCAATTACCTTTTATTAATTCCTATACCTTAATCGCTTCTATAACACGACGGCAAGTTAAAAGAGTATCGGTCCTAGTTTCAGTTCAACCAAGCAGGATTAAACTTCTTTTTAGGACCAGTCGATTCTTGCTTACCAGGAAACAAGGTCCGAGGGCCTCTGCCTAACCAGACAAATTCAAGGTAAAGGAGGCAGGTTAAAAGGTGAGGGCGACTATTTTTGAGGATTCTCAAGGAGTAATCTCGGTAGTTTCCTGGGAGGGTAAACAAAGATCAAAGGAGTTGATTAGAAGGAAAGAGGGTAGGAACTTTGCGTCGAGGAATTTATACCTGTCACGAAAATGTACCTGATCACTCTTCGAAGGTAGCTAAGGTTTTGGTACGAGAATTTATTTAGAAACACCCCACCCATTTGCACAGCAGCTATGATTGTACCCCCCATCAGATTGCATTAAAAAAAATGGAAATAGGAGAGAAGCAATTTGACCAAATTCTTCATCGGTGGGATAGAGAGACGGAAACACCGTCTTTGGAAGTGGATAGACCTAAGTAAAGGATATGACGCCATAAAACAAGCTTCACCTGTTTATATTTTTGTTTAATAAATGTTTCTGCGATTTTGTACCTTTTTTACTTCCCTATGTAATCTACCCCGCCATATTATTGCCCCCGCTTTATCTCGAAGGGAGTTCCCCTTGCTGGAATGGGTCATGAGGTCACGACTCACGACCTAAGAAGATCCGCCTTTCCCACCGGAGCCAAACGCTGTTGAAAAATCCTCTGTCGTTAACAAAGGAGGGGAAAAAATCCGAATTTGTGAGCAATTGAACGAGAGGTTGACGGATTTGGCAGCAATTGATCGAGAGATTTACCGTTGTGTGAGCGATTGAACGAGAGATGTACTAATTTGCATGCGATTGAACGAGAGACTCACCGTTTTTTGAGTGATTGAAAAAAGAGATTTACTAAGTTGGGGAAAATTGAACTAGAGATTTATGGATTTTTGAGCAATTGAACGAGATTTTCGGATTTATGACCAATTAAACAAGACTTCCAAATTTGTGAGTAATTGAACGAGGGATTTACGGAGTTGTAAGTGAGTGAAGGAGAGATTTACAAATTTGTGAGCGATTAAATGAGAGATTTACTGAGTTGTGAGCGATTAAAATTGTTTTACTGAGTTGTGAGTGATTAAACGAGAGATTTACGGATTTATGAAAGATTAATGAGAGATTTACTGATTGGTGTGCGATTAACGAGAGAATTACGGATTTGTAAGCGATTGAAACAGAGATTTAAGGATTATCCGCCATGGCCTCCTCCTGACTTCCTTGAGCGATTGAGGGTGAGTTTGGAGTTCTTGTTATTCTCTCCCATCTTTATCATCGGTGTTACTATCACTCCCTTCTTTCTTTTCCTCCTTGTCTAAAGGCTGGGTGTGCTTATCTGGTGTGGGCTGGAGAGGAGAAAGAGGAAATGCGAATAATTATGATGAATACGAAGGTTTAAATATGAAAAAAAGAAAGGCAAAAAACGAAGGAAAAACTTGAAAATAAAACATAGAAAACATGAAAAATGTTCCCCTGTACTACTAATAGTAGGAGTAGTACTAGTACTATAATTGTTGTAGCAGCAGTAGTAGTAGTAGTAGCATAGTAGTAGTAGAGTCGTATTAATATAGTAGTAGCAATAGTCAAAGTAGTATTAGTATTAGTGGTAGTAGTAGTAAAACTAGTGGTAGTAAAAGTAGTAGTAGTAAAAGGAGTAGTATTAGTAGTAGCAAAACCTCATCCCAAATAACCCCATCAAAAATAACCCCATCAAAAATAACCCTATCAAAAATAACCCCATCCCAAATAACCCCATTCCCAATAATGCCATCTCGAATGCCCCCCCCCCCTTTCCCCTTATTTCATGAAGAGTGATTTTTCCGCAAGTTCGACGTCGTTTTCCGTCGCTCGCCGTCACGTGACAAGCTTTTTGTGAGAGGGTGGAGGGTTAGAAGGGAAGGGGGAGGGGAGAGAGAGGCATGAGGATTACAAGGGGTCTCTCCCCTCCCTCCCCCTCCACTCTCATAATGTTGCAACAACACGCGAGGGTTGGAAGTGCTTAAGAGGGGAGCAGGTTAGACGGTGTGTCCTAACGGGATAGGGCTAGAAGATAAGGCTAGACAGGGGTTATAGAGGGTATACCTGACCCCCCTCCGTCCCCAAATCCCTCAAAGTCGACGGTCCAAATATTACCCCACCCCAGGGGTAGAAGGGGTGTCTAGTGACGTGAAAACCAACGAGGGCATCTGCCGGGAAATATTTGCAAGGAGAAATCGGTGAAGATGGAGGAAATGAACTGTGCGGAAGATAAAACGCAGCAGATCCATCTACGGGTATTATGGCAGTGGTTGTAGTCAATCTTATAAATGTTAGCTGCAGCATTCTGGTGGTTAAATGGGAGAGTATAAGGGTAGCTCCACCCCTCCCTCCCTCCCTCCCTCCCTCCCTCCTTATCCCTTTGATGAATGTGGCAACAGCAAACACAGCGCCGAGGTTTGAACCTTTTTTTCAGTCTTTTTTGTTCCGACCAAACGATTCTTTGTTCTGTTCTTTTTGACGGAGCAGAGATAAAGAGACGAGTCATTGGCGGCTCAACCCTTTTGGAGGGGCTGAAATCTCCACTCTCTTCTCCACCTCTTCCGCTCTTCTTCCCTCTTTACCTTACCTTATTTGCTAAACCCACTTTCTTTTCCACTCTCGTCTCCACTCTCTTCTCCACTTTTTCCGCTCTTCTTCCCTCTTTACCTTACCTTATTTGCTAAACCCACTTTCTTTTCCTCATCTCCACTCTCTTCTCCACTTTTTCCGCTCTTCTTCCCTCTTTACATTACCTTATTTGCTAAACCCACTTTCTTTTCCTCATCTCCACTCTCTTCTCCACTTCTTCCGCTCTTCTTCCCTTTTTACCTTACCCTATTTGCCAAATCCACTTTCTTTTCCACTCTCGTCTCCACTTCTTCCGCTCTTCTTCCCTCTTTACATTACCTTATTTGCCAAATCCACTTTCTTTTCCACTCTCTTCTCCACTTCTTCCGCTCTTTTTCCTCTTTACATTACCTTATTTGCCAAATCCACTTTCTTTTCCTCATTTCAACTCTTTTCTCCACTTCTTCCGCTCTTCTTCCCTTTTTACCTTACCTTATTTGCCAAATCCACTTTCTTTTCCACTCTCTTTTTTACTCCATACCTTACCTTAAGTGCAGACCTAAATTGCGCTTTAAAAAAATGTATAAAATATAAAAGTTTCTAATGAAAATTCCCTCGTTGGTCTGTTCTTTTTAGTTTTGCTTCAATAATAATAATGTTAAAAGTAGATGCGTCGGAATATCTGAAATTCGCATTTGTATTACCGAGTACTTGTGCTCTTTGTTCAAGCTTGGTCGTGAAGGTTCATTACCGAGTACTTGTGCTCTTTGTTCAAGCTTAGTCGTAAAGGTTCATTACCGAGTACTTGTGCTCTTTGTTCCGGCTTGTTCGGGGACCTTTGTTATAAGGACTCGGGTTCCCCAATATTTAAGGTCGTCAATTATTGTTGTTATTGTTGTGCTTGTAATCTGTATTGTCTATTCCTATTCTTCCCATTCATCGCAATTTCCCTCTCTCCCTTCGTCTCTCAATTCTCTCACTCTTTGTCATTGACTAAAAATCCCCGGTTGGTTACACAGGTTTCCCCTTCTTTGTCCTTGTTTTCGCCTTCTTTATTATCTCACCTTCGGGCGCCATTCCCACGTCAGTGTCCATTTTCTTATTTTTATTTCATCACTAACCGCTTTTTCACGAGTTGTGTCAATGCAAATCAGCTTCACTTCTAAATCCCCCCCCCCCTCCCAAACCCCCTCCTTCCCTATGTCTCCTCAAGCAGGAAACCACCCGGCATTTGACCAATGACTTCGTTCGTCACGTCAGGTCTCGGGTGAATTGATGGAGGGATTTTAAGCAGTTAGGTTAGATCAGGGAGGAGCAATGATTTTAAGCCGCGGGCCACATTGGAGGTTAGGTAAAGCTTTGCGGGCCGCATTGAAGCTTATGTAAAAGTTTGCTGGCCTTAATGAAGCTTATGTAAAGCTTTGCAAGCCACATTGAAGCTTATATAAATCTTTGCAAGCCACATTGAAGCTTATGTAAAGCTTTGCAAGCCACATTGAAGCTTATGTAAAGCTTTGCAAGCCACATTTAAATTTATGTAAAGCTTTGTTGGACGCACTTAAAAACAGTTAATTGCAATTACCATTGCGCATTTGTTTGCATATATTACAATAACTACATAGTCATAGATATAGCTACGTATTAACTAAGGGTAATTATTTGCATAGCTTTGCCACGCCTTTTAAACTGTTTCCAGACTTATTTTAGAGTGGGGACCTACAACTCAACTTGGAATCCGAACCACAATTTACAATTCTACACCATGTGATTATTACTCAGGGACCTGGCGTCTCTCATCAAAGTACTAACTACAGTCAACGTAGCTTAAAGTCCGCGAGCGAAAAGGAGCGTGCCGATAAGGGTAATGAGAATAAGTATTTATAAAGTATCGTATTTCTTTAAAAGAAGATTTTATCTATAAATGAAAGATATTTGAAAATGACTGATTTAATAATCTAGCGTTTACATAAAAAATAATGAGATGGATAGGTAGGTTTTGGGGCATTAACGAGTCCATCGAAGTAGAAGTCAGCTCAGACGCAGAAAGTGTTAATACTACACTCAAATATGAAAGAATCAGTGTTTAACGCGAGATTTTGTCAAAATGTTCAATAATTAATTTTCAATATTTTGTCGAATTCTGAAATGAAATCAGGTGGCATTAAAAGCATTCGCGGGCCGCAGGAAAAGCATTCGCGGGCCGCATAAAAAGCATTCGCGGGTTCCATGAAAAGCATTCGCGGGCGTCATGAAAAGCATTCGCGGGCCGCATGAAAAGCATTCGCGGGCCGCATGAAAAGCATTCGCGGGCCGAATAAAAAGCATTCGTGGGCCGCAGTTTACCCACCTCTGGGTTAGATGAGTTAGATTTTTGTGGCTTAGGAAACCCCCATCAATCAAGAATTCTCATAAAGATATTAAGGAGGCATCTGTAATGAAGGTGGTAAAAATGGGGTAAGTGGAGATGTGTGGTAGTATAGAGGAGCAGACCTTCCTGCAAAAATTGAGATTGGAGTGACACGGAATTAATCAGGTGTCAGCTGCGGTATGCGAGATTATGCTACACCCCCTTTCAAAGCACACTTTGAGGCTTGGGGAGGGTGCCATTCCATCTGATTTCAGGTGTAAAGAGAGATTTACTGCCGTTACCCCTCCCCCCCTTGTGAGGAATTTCCTAAATAAATAAATTCTGCAAATAACGAGTGCCATATTGTTGTCTTTTAAAATTGGCGCTGATGGGATTTATATCAAGTTAAACTTTAAACCTAAATTTGGATTGGGTCTTTTATTTATATTCTCTTCAATTTAGCCCAATTTTTTCTCCTGACCTATGCCATTTTTAATCATTTCTTTATCAACAACTTAATTTTTAATAGGATAGTTTTCTTCTAGGGCTCAAACAAGTCAGATAACACATCGGACTTGTCACAGACACCATTTGGGCCAAACACCATAAAATTTACAATAAATATGATAATAATAATGGTTTTTGTATGAAGTTCTTCAAGGTCACGGGTCTTGACAAAGCGCCTGTCTATCAACCAAATAAAGGCTTTATAAAAGAGGGTGGTCTTCAAGGCATGCTTGAAGGCACTATTGGAGGGTAGTGGGCGCTTCGCAGCAAGTAGATCATTCCATTTTCCCCGGACAAATATCAAGAAAGCACGATCACCTATGCATCGCAGATGATTATGACGAATATCAGTAAGGGCAGGCGCAGAACCAGTGGCAGAACCAGAACCAAACGTTCTGAGCGGCTGAGATAGGGTCAGTGAGGATGGGTAACAAGGAGTAACAAGGAAAATAAGTACCCTAGAAGACCTTACAGTCCATTCAATGAGGGTACCTTTGGACTAGCTATCGAGCGGTCACATACCCGCTCAATTGCCTTACGTCCTCCCTAAACGGCCACTTTTCAAGACTTTGTCTAGTCTTGTCTTGAACTGGTCAACAGAATTTCTGTTGACAACCTCCATCAGAAGTGCGTTCCAGCTACCGCAGATACTGTACGTTAAAAATTTCCCACACAGATCGCGGTTGTAACGCTTCAGCTCAAGTTTGAAGCCGTGATTTTTTGTTCTGCTCTCATTAAGGCTGAAAATATCCCTCTAGTCAACATTGTCGAACCCTCGAAGTATTTTGAAACTTCGAAGAGCTGACCACGCAGTCTACGGGTTTCCAACGAGAACAGATCTAATTCCCTCAATCTATCTTTATAACTTTTATGTTTGATAGAGGGAATCAGTTTGGTTGCCCTGGCTAGCACGCGTTCCAATCTCGCGATGTCCTTTCGAAATGAAGGACTCCAAAATTGTACATCATACTCCAGGTGCGGTCGGACAAGTGAATTGTACAAACAGAGTACTATTTCCTTGTTCCGATATCCAAACTGTCGCTTTATATAACCTAGCATCATTTGGGCTTTCTTCTCCGCCTCAATACACTGTCTCAAGAACTTGAGATTACTAGTTATAGTTACACCCAAGTCCTTCTCAGTGTCAGTAGATTCAAGAGCAGTGCCCTTAAGGATATAATAAGATTGGGAATTTCGGTGGCCGATATGCATCACTTTGCATTTTTTCACGTTAAAAGGCATTTACCACGTATCAGACCACTCTCCAATCTTCCTAAGATCTTCCTGCATGCGGGCAGTATTTCCATCCTTTGCAACGTTAGAAATCTTGGCAACCATGTCACCGTCCATGTCGTTGACGTAGATGATGAATAATAGTGGTCCCAGGACAGAACCTTGAGGCCCCCCGCTAGTAACGGGCACCCACTCAGAAGTCTGTCCATTCAGCACCACCCGTTGCCGTCTGCCACTTAGCCAGTTCTCTTTCCAGCTGGCTACTTTTCCGTCTATGCCCAGCGTTTGCACTTTCCAGAGAAGGCGGCGGTGTAGAAACTTAACAAAGGCTTTCTGTAAGTCTAAGTAGACCACATCCACCGCCTTGTCCCGATCGTGCTCACTGAAGACGAAGTGGAAGAATTCCACAAGGTTCGACAGGCATGACCGTTGCCTTTGGAAGCCGTGCTGGGAACTCCTCAGTAGCAGCTTTGACTCTAAATGCGACGTCATTTTGTCCACCATGATGCTTTCCATGAGTTTACCGACTATCGAAGTCAGACTTATAGGTCGGTAGTTTGACGGTTGGCTACGGTCTCCTTTCTTGAAGATAGGAGTCACCTCCGCTTCACGCCAGTCTCTAGGAACGCATTCGGTCCGGATTGACATGTTGAAGATTGCGCTCAGGTGTCATGACACTTGATCGCGCACTTCTTTCAACACTTTAGGTAGAAACCCATCCGGGCCAGGTGATTTATTCGTCATTAGGTCAGTGATCTTCTTTTTTATTTCCCATTCGGTGAAGTCCATATCCTGCAGCTTTTTTCCCGAGTAGGAATCCGTCAGCTGGGGAATGGGATCACACTCTTCAGTAAACACTGAAGAGAATTAGTTGTTGAGAAGGTTAGCATTTTCTGCATCTGAGTGCTTTAATGTCCCCTCCTCATTCCTCAAAGGGCCAATCGTTCGACAGATTGGTTTACGGCTATTTACATATCCAAAGAACTCCTTGGGATTCTCTTTACAAAGTCTCCCCACTCGGAGTTTCTCAGACTACTTAGCCGCCCTTATGCTGGACTTCAATCTCATGGATAGCCTACGGTATTCGTCAAAGTCACCCGAGATCTTCGATTGCCGGTACACATTTCTCTTCTCCCTAAGCAGTTGGCCGATTTTTCGATTAAACCACTTTAGTTGAACAGAAGACCGACGGGGGCATTTCAGAGGGATGAAACGCGATTGAAGACTCATGAATGTGATTTTGAAACTGTTCCACGAGTCTTCAACAGCATCGCACACTTCTAGCCTCGCGTCAGTCAGTCCAGCACAAACCCTGCAAAGTCTGCTCTTCTCAAATCAAGTTTCCTCGATTTACTAGTTGCAGGCCCTGCCTTGGGGACTTTGACTACAAATCTAATTATTCGGTGGTCACTGCCACCGAGCTCTTCGCCAACAGATAGGTCCTCAACGATGTCATCCTCCGAGGTTAAAACCAAGTCAAGGATATTGTCTCCTCTCGTTGGCTCTCTCACCCATTGAGTCAGGAACTCGTTGTTCGCAAACTCCAGGATTTGTGCGTTCTCGCCACAGAGTTCTCTGGTTTGCCAGTCAACATGGGTATTGAAGTTACCTATGGTGATACACACTTTGTCTTTTACAAGTTCGCTCAACAGCTAGTACAGACTCCTGTCCTGTTCTAAGAGTTGGGAAGGGGGTTCTGTAAAGCACCAGGGTCCTGTATCTGGCATGACCTATCTCTAGGTCAACACCTAGTAGTTCATGGTCGGATACGATGTTGCAATCCGTCGAGTTGAGAGTATCCTTGACATACCTCATTACACCGCCACCCTCTCTGTCTGGCCTATCTTTCAGGAAGAGCTAGTAACCGGGAATCGTGAATTCACCTTCAAAATCTCGGCTTGAAGTTTTTATTCACGACTCCGTTATGGCCACCATCTCAGGTTCTTCTGTTGCTACGAGGCAGCGTAATAACATGGAGTAGGAGGGAGCTGCGTCATTTATGGTCTTATATGTAAGAAGTAGTAACTTTAAGATGATTCTGTATCGAATGGGCTGCCAGTGGAGTTCACGAAGTAGGGAAGTTGTAGGAGAGATACCTCTCCCGGTGGAGAAGAGTCCCATGGGGACGGAAATTTTTTCAACCAGTTGGAGAGATCGAAGAGTTAAAGTCTGTGGTGTAGTGAGAAGGGAATTGCAGTAGACCAGGTGGAAGGTGACGAAAGCATGAATTGGCAATATCAAAGCTGTTGTGGTGAAAATTATACTGGAATTATAAAAGTTAGCAACGTGAGTTTTGAGAGCTAACTATTAGAAGTCACGCTTATATTTTATACTGCATCGATAAAAGGGCACGGATTGCCCCAAAGTAAGCCTCATCAAAGCTTTTGACACCGTTTCACATAGAAGAATTTTGATAAATCTAAAAACGGACGGAATAGGGAGCAGCGTATTAACATGGATTGAAATTTGGCTGGAAAATTGTAGGAAGAGAGTTGATGTAAATCAAAGTAGGTTCGCATGTGTTTCGGTTACTAGTGGCGTTCTTTAGGTATCTGTACAAAACGGAAAATGCATGGCACGAACATGCGCCCAAAATCCCCCGAACTAAATGCTATGGAAAAAACCCTTCTCTTCCCTAAACTCGAGTACAAGAGGCAGGGGATGGCGACCCCACTCATCCTGGTACCAGGTCAGGTACTCCGCGCGAAGTTTCCTCAGACTGAGACATTCTACAAGAATGTGTCGGACAGTCTGGGGTACCGAGCAGTCGTCATAGTAATGTTTAGGGAAGCGTTTCATCAGAAGGCGCTGAGTGGGCAGTGTGTGCCCAAGTTAGACTCGATGAAAACCGACCTGAAGCCGTTGAAACCTTAAGCGGCTATGTCCACAAGAAACGTTGCAGCGCTATGGTACGCAACTTTAGATTCCCGTCAGCCGTCTCCCATTTTTATGGTCATGTACCTCTGAGAGTGGACCTAATTCCTGCCATGCGAAATGACATTGCATTGCTGGAACGCGTCCAAAGACGAGTAATGAAATTTATTCCTAAACTTAGAAATAGATCTTATAAAGAAAGACTGAAGCAACTCAATTTGATGTCACTAGAATAACGGTATCTCGGTTCACAATTTATCAAAGTATTTAAAATACTAAACAGGTTAAATAATATGAACTATAATTCAATATTTGAACTAAATAATCGAGTGCCGATCAGAAATAATGGTTATAAGGTAGTAAACAAAAGATTTAGCACTGCAGAAGCACATAATATATTTTCTTAGAAAATAACACACACATGCTTTAAGAATAAAATGAATAAATATTACTTTAATATACGAGGGCCGGTCAATAATTTTGCAATTCGGATATAAGGAAACAAGATATGAGGAAAAGTGTTTTATTATTTTTCAATATAACTACCCTCGACTTCAATGCACTTGCGCCACTTGTCCTTGAGGCTTTGAATTCCCGACAACCAGAAATCTCCTGACTGCTGTTCAATCCACTCCTGGATGGCGAGCTGGACATCTTCATCGTCCCCAAACCGGCGTCTACGCAGTGCAGCCTTGAACTGGCGGAATAAAAAGTAGTCGCTAGGGGCCAGATCTGGACTGTAGGGGGAATGGTTAAGCTCCTCGAATCCGCACTCATGCAGGACATCTTGTGCAACTCTGGCCTTGTGGACTTTGACGACGTTGAAGTCGATCATGGGGCGTGAGATTTCTAGGGACCCAACGGGCAGAGACCTTGGCCATGGCCAAATTGTCGTGGATGATGTTGATAACACTTCCATGTGATATTCCAAGTTCTCGCTCGATTTCTTCGACCTTCACCCGTCGATTTTCGAAAATCATCCTCTCCACACGGGCCACATTGTCCTCGTTGGTCACGTCTGACGAGCGTCCTGGACAAGGGTCATCTTCGAGGGACTCACAACCATGGCGGAACTCCCTGTTCCAGCGAGCAATGGTTGCATAGGAAGGGGTGGTGTCGGTGTACACTGCAACCATGTGTTCATGGATCTCTTTTGCATTCTTGCCTTCCTTGGTTAAAAATTTGATCACTGCGCGGTGCTCAACCTTTCTCTATTGTTGAAAAATTTGTGACTGACAATGTGCGATCAGCTACTACTTCTTAAATAGACGAGGCAGGAGCGTGCGGCTGCAGGTCCTGACTTGTCATAACTTGTCCTAACACCCCCACAAACAGCCATCCCCCTTTCTCTGTTTTGCCCTACCGATTGGCAAAACTTATTGACCGCCCCTCGTATCTCTATCAGAAAGAGTTGTTAAATTAATTCTATTTGTATTCTATTTTCTTTTAACTTTTAATCTTTTCTAACTTCCACCACTTCCCTTCTATTTTAAACTAGCTTAGTGTCGATCTTTGGTTCTTTGCAATACAGAAGCAGACCAAAAACAGCCCTTGCTCAAGACCAAAAGGCGCCTACGATGGTCAAGGGATCGCATCTATGAAATGAAAAGACACTAGTTAACGGCAGTTCCAGAACCACTTAAAAATTCATAGAGTTAAGAAAGTACCAGAATGGAATGCTGACCAAGGTTGGCTGCATGACCAAGGCGGTCCGTTTCATGTAGGAGAGCTGATCCAGTGATACGTTCTGTCTCAAAACCAGACTGAAAAATTCCATCAACCTTTGAGGAGGACAGATAACCTAGGACTTCGGCTGGTGTCAGTTTTTCAAGGACTTTTAAGATGAATTAATTAAAGTTGAGAGATTGGAGGGTGGCTTAACGGGGAGTTCGGATTGAGGTTCTGTTTCTTAAGAAATGGCTAAGAACAGCATATATGAAGTCAGATGGTGCAATTCCAGACAAAAGGGTAGCATTGAAAATATAAGTGAAAGGGAGGAGGAGAACAAAGAAGAACTGACGGTAAACACTTGGTGGGAATGAGTCTAGTGGAGAACATGTCTTTTGCGAAGAGAAAATGAGAGAAATTAATTCCTCAGGAGACACTGGGTTGAGAAAAAGAAGTGGAGGCTAGGGTGGAAAAGGGGGTTACCCGATGGCGAGGAGTAGAGACAGAGGGTAGGCCAGAACGGATCTGATATATCTTGTCCGAAATAAAGGTAGAGAATTCAGCAGGGGAGATAGGTGGACGAGTGTGGTTTCAGAGGGGCAAACAATTCAGCAAGAAGTTTGAAGAAGATGTGGATTGTTTTTGTTATTTGTGCGGATACGGCGGGTGAGTGCCTTTACGATAGGAGTACAACGCGGAGATCATTAGACGTAATGGCATTCTAACGAGAGATGGAGCCGACCAAGATAAGGTTTAGTGACAGGCTGCACGCGAGAGTTAGTTGAAAGAGGAAGAAAGAAAAAAACTTGATGAAAAAGTGTTTGGAAACTGCTGTGGATGGGTCTGTTATAGTGAGGCTGTGAATTTGGAAGGATGAATCGACTGGAATATCAGCCAGTCTTGTAAATGGCTCACTAGCTGTTTTAATCTTGACCACGCAAAAGAACTTCGTGATAGGACGGAGGGCAAATCCTGGATAGTTGTGCTACCTCCTTAGCACTTCATGCTGTCGCCTTGCGTCATGTGACAACCTAAAATTTTAATTTCTGCTTATGGAATTTTTGACATAAAATTCTCAAATCTTAACCATACCCAACAACCCAATAAGTGGGAGGAAGTGGCGGAAAAGATTAGCTATATCTTCAGAAACTTAAGGAATTGAAACTTGAACACTGAACAAATAAGTAAAAACTGAGAACAGCTAAAAAATGCACTGATACATGTCAAGGATAACCTGCCAGAGTCCTAAAAGAAATAAAAATATGAGAATACTAACACGGGTGTCAGATAGAGTAAAATAATAACAATTCTGCGGTAAAGATGAGCACGAAATATTACTAGAAGAAACGACAGAAGATGGACAAAAGATATCCGAAACAGTGTATTTTGATACGCTCCGTGGCGAAATGTTTTCAGACACCTCGAAATCAGTTAAATGCAGAGGGGTAAAAATTTTATTCGCATAGCAATATGAATATAACAGTGAAATAAGGAGGATACATAGCGATAAGTTAATATGCCCCAAATGATCAAAAGGAATTAACAAAATTAAAAAATTTCCAAAACGTGTAACATCAGCAACATATAAGAAATAATCAGAGGAAGCTCTAATGAAATTACATCAACACAAAACTGATACAAAAAAAACTCGGTAGGGTGTCGAGAGTCCCTTGGAAGTGATCAGAATATTTATTCTTCGAAACATGCTATCTACGACGGTGCGACACCTGAGTGATATGATTGCTGGCCCCCCCCCTTGGTGATGAATGCCTTTTCTTGCTCATTGGAGGCTGGCAGACGACGTCTTGCAGCCTCTTTCATGTCCTGCTAGAATTTTTCCAGTGTATTCATATCCGGATACTGAGTTGGCCACTCCATCACTGTGATATTGTTGTCCCGGAACCAATGTATGATTGGCGCAGATTTGTGACATTGTCCTGTTTAAAAATTACATTCCGAGCATTGCTGGAGAGGCCTCACGGTGAGGGCAGCAGCAAGTAATCTCTCATGAAAGCTTGGTACTTCCTGAATTGATGGTTCCATCACAAGCGATGACGCGACCCACCCCTGAACTTGGCATGCAGTCCCATACTATAACACAGTGGCCAACATGCTTTACTGCTGGCACTATGCAGCCTCAATTCCACTGTTGTTATGGCCTCTTACTGACTCTAGGGTTTCTTACGGACAAGAACAACTGGAACATAAACTCGTCTAACCATAAGACATGACCTCACTGACGAATGGTCATGTTGCGGTGAGCACGTGCTCAAACCAATCGACCTCGCTTCCGCTGAAGGTTGATAAGCGACTTCTGGCGGACTTTACATGACTTCAAGCTTTGCGCAAACAGTCTGCGACGGACTGTTATGGCGGATCCATTGACCTGGGCCGCCATCTGTCCATTTATGTTGCAGTTGAACTGCAATTTTCTTACGATCCTAAAGGCTCATGCAACGCAGAAACCTGTTGTCACGTTGCGTACTGACCCTGGGTCGTCCATAACGAGGTCGGTCTTGGATGTTCCCACTTTTTTGTATCCTCTTCAACACTGGAATGTGATCCGCCAAAGCTTCGGCAATTTGTCGACAGCTGAGACTCTTTTCGTGCAGTGCGCGTATCAGAATTCTCTTTCCCACAGTAAAGTTACGTGTTTACGCCATTATCATATAACTATCAGATAATGTCAAGATAGAATATTAATTAACAAATTTGATCTGTTATATGAAGTCATTTTGACTGGAACATGCTGCATTCTGATAACAGGACTTAATACGAGGGGCGGTCAATAAGTTTTGCAATTCAGATATAAGGAAACGAGATATGAGGAAAAGTGTTTTATTATTTTTCAATATAACTACCCTCGACTTCAATGCACTTGCACCACTTGTCCCTGAGGATTCGAATTTCCGACAACCAGAAATCTCCCGACTGCTGTTCAATCCACTCCTGGACGGAGAGCTGGACATCTTCATCGTCCCCAAACCGGCGTCCACGCAGTGCGGCCTTGAGCTGGCGGAATAAAAAGTAGTCGATGGGGGCCAGATCTGGGCGGTAGGGGGGGATGGTTGAGCTCCTCAAATCGGTACTCGTGCAGGGCAGCTTGTGCAACTCTGGCCTTGTGGACTTTGACGATGTTAAAGTCGATCATGGGGCGTGAGGTTTCTAGAGGCCCAACGGACAGAGACCTTGGTCATGGCCAAATTGCCGTGGATGATGTTGATAACACTTCCATGTAATATTCCAAGTTCTCGCTCGATTTCTTCGACCTTCACCCGTCGATTTTCGAAAATCATCCTCTCCACACGGGCCACATTGTCCTCGTTGGTCACGTCTGACGGGCGTCCTGGACGGAGGTCAGCTTCAAGGGACTCACAACCATGGCGGAACTTCCTATTCCAGTGACCAATGGTTGCATAGGAAGGGGCGGTGTCGGTGTACACTGCAACCATGCGTTCATGGATCTCTTTTGCATTCTTGCCTTCCTTGGTCAAAAATTTGATCACTGCGCGGTGCTCAACCTTCTCCATTGTTCAAAAATTTGTGAGTGACGATCTGCGATCAAGTACTGCTTATTAAATAGACGAGGCAGGAGTGTGCGGCTGCAGGTCCTGACTTGCCATAACCTGTCATAACACCCCCACAAACAGCCATCCATCTTCCTCTGTTTTGTCCTACCGATTGGCAAAACTTATTGACCGCCCCTCGTACATTTCAATAGCATCACCATTGAGATATTACAAAGATTTATAAGGAAGCTTGACTTATATTTTGCTTTTCAGATGAATTCAACATATGCAATCAAAACTACACCAACATATTCAGACATATCCAAAGATTAGAAAAAGGTTGGTGCTCCCAAAATTTGGCCAAACAACGACTGTCGAATAACTTCGCAAACTCATGACTTGGGCCGTGATTGGTGGAAGCTTCTTGGATAGGCCTTTCTTATCAATGAGAGAAGATGGCTGATTACACAGGTCAACACAATTTAAAAAATTTTTTTTCGCAAAGTTTGAATGCAAATTTTCTAAACCTATTCTCCATGAAGAGTATGAATTTTCGGTCGATTATTGCATAAACATCTTTTTTTCATAGTACATAATTTGCTGGCTCATCTGTAGCTATATAATGAATGGACGAAAAGCAAATGATAGGTGTGATAGAACGGTCTGAGGCCGCTTTAATTCAGCCTCTATCACATGTTAAAAACACATGCTTACCCACGTGTATCCTGCGAGAGGAAGCAGAAGGCGCATTATTGCCCATCATGGCCAATGTTTAATCAAGGAGGTTCACTCCCCCGTTTTGCCTCCATGCCTTGATCTCGCCAGATTGAATTAGGCTTATGGGTAAATAAGGTATTTTCCCAGGCGCCACCAGGACATTCCCCCGAAGTCTCTCACTCACTTATTCCCTACGCCATGGAGATAGCTCCGGCTATTTATACCATAGCTTTTCCCAATTGAAGCAGATCCAGATTATCTTCGCGAGGCATCAAGCCGATCTGGTCTTCCTTGTGCACCTAGGAACTCTGCCGAGAAACCCCTTATTGTCCAGAAGAGGACAATATCCCTTGAGTGCCAAGGTTCGTGCCCTTCAAGACGTCAAGTCAACAAGGCCCCCCTGTGGTTCAGAAAGAGAACAACGTTAGAACAGCCATTGTTCTTTGAGCCCGTTTTACAAGAAACGGTTCTCCCCCCTCCCCCCTGTTGTTCAGAAAGAGAACAACGTTAGAACAGCCATTGTTCTTCAAGCCCGTTCGTCAAGAAACGGTTTTCGTTCCCAAGACATCACGTCCGGATAATTTAATTCCCCCCTTTTTAACGTTCTTCAAGAGAACGCTTGGTTTCAACAATAACCTCCATTGTTCATCTAGAACATCTCCGATTTGCTGTCACAAGGATCGCTCTTACTTCCGAGCCCCACTTCGCTCTCACTCCTCGAAGACAGTCCTTCCCCCTCGTTAAGGACAACCCCCCCGAAGAACCCTTCTGCTAGAAATTGCCAGTTAAACAGAAGATTCCTTCGCATCGTCTTCCTCTGCACAACAACTTTGTAATTACGTAAGCTGAGCATTACCTTTAATCATTTAACCTTTTGTCAACGCAACCCTGTGCTTTAAATGGTTTAGCGAACCATTTCCCCCCTTTTTTTTTGTTTGTTTACCGTTTCAAATCTCTCCAAATCTTAATCCTCAGATTAGTCAGATATTCTTATGACCCTTTTCATTCACGCGTTTCTCTTAATTTTAATCCCCGTTTATGTAAAAAAAATTTGGTGTGCTGTTGATAGTTTAATTAATAAAAGTCTATTTTATTAATGGTAGCCATATTATTTATCCTTGTGCTCCGTTCCACTTCTAAAGCATATTGAAGATAAATAAACCTTTCCAGCCCCCCCGCCTTTTTTGAACTAACCTCGGTCAATCAGATTACCACGAACTCGAAATATAGAAAATTCCCTTAACGAATAGTTATATATGGTATATCGTCGGGAGCCTATTCTACGACAATAGGATTCGTACAATTAATTACATTGTTTTTGTAATTAAAAATAAAAACTGCAAAAGGTAAAGAATAGTGATTCCTAGAAGAAATTTATACATAAAAAATACTATCCATAAGGAAAAGCTAAATACGTACCTTCTTTGGTACCATTTTCAACCTAAAGTGGAGCTTTGGACTTCAAGTATTCCAACATTACAGAAACTCCTGGTATCGACGCTAATGTGATGATGGAAACGGTCTTCATTTTTATCAGACACTCCTCCAAGATTCTCTGCAAAAAGGAAGTGAACAGGTGAATGGAGGAAATGCCCGTTGACAGACATCCTACATCAAAAAGCAGTATGAGATTTCAGAATTTTTTCTACAGCGCCTATAAAATCCGGAGATCTTTAGTTTTCCCAAGAGATCTTTAGTTTCTCCAAGAGATCTTTATCTTCACCAAGAGATATTTAGTTTCTCCAAAAATATCTTTAGTTTGCCCAAGAGATCTTTAGTTTCGCATTTAGTTCTTTAGTTTCTCCAAGAGATCTTTATTTTCACTAAGAAATATTTAGTTTCTTCAAAAATATCTCTAGTTTCCCCAAGAGATATTGAGTGTCCCGTTAATTTCTTTAGTTTCCCTAAGAATTCTTCAGTTTCCCCAAGATATCTTTAGTGTCCCCGAGAGTTCTTATTCAGTTACCCCAAGACATCTTTAGTTTCCCTAAGAGATCTTTAGTTTACCAAGTGATCTTTACTTTCCCCGAGTGAGCTTTACTTTCTCCAAAATATTTTTAGTTTTTCCAGGAGATCTGTAGTTTCCCCAAGATATATTTAGTTTCCCCAAGAGATCTTTAGTTTTCCCCAGAGATATTTAGTTTCCTCAAGAGATTTTTAGTTTCTCTAATAGATATTTAGTGTCCCTAAGAGATATTCAGTTTCCCCAAGACATCTTTAGTTTCCCCAAGACATCTTTAGTTTTTCTAAAAGATCTTTAGTTTCTCCAAGAGATCTTTAGTTTCCCCCAAAAAATTCACAGTGCCAACATAATAGTTCCAGGACTCCATCTCGAAATCATCAAGATTTATTCTGAAGTTGTGGTCTATCACGAGTTCTTTTATTTACGGACCTATGTAAACAGTTCTTTTAACTTGGCCTAAGTAATTGTCACAAATCTTTGGTCAAAATACTTGAATCTATTAAAGATTTACTTGAATGCTGTTTTCACAAAATGTTTTATGGCCTAAGGTTATGTGATGCAAAAGAACATCTTGTAGATCAAACGGCAGATTATTTAGGTCACTTCAATTCCTAGCTCATATCATTTTCAAGCTTTATTGCTTAGAAACTCCAAAAAATTCCGGAGTACTCTCCAAACACTTATTTAAACAAGTACCTTCGTGCAGGTGATTACCGTTAGCAGTAAAATTCAATTTGGCAAAACGTAACATTGTAGCTTTCATCTCATCATGGAAAGGAGACGTGATACATGAAAACAGATTGTATTTTTTAAATCAGCGACCAAAAGAGCATCACGTACACCACAAGACTGTGAATAAAAATTAAAATTAGTTGTCGACCAGAGTTATATATATATATATATATATATATATATATATATATATATATATATATATTAATATATATATATATATATATATATATATATATATATATATATTATATATATATATATATATATATATATATATATATATATATATATATATATATATATATATATATATATATATATATATATATATATATATATATGCAATAAAGCCCACAGGTAATATTAATACGTGGATTCCAAGTACTTTCGAACTTTATTTCGAGGTCTTTATCAAGGAATAACAGAAGTATTGAAAATTGTAATATTTATAAGGATGATACAGAGGAGAGGGAACGCCCACAAAAAAGAAAAAAAAATCAACAAAATTAATTAATCTGAAATGGAAACATCAGGAGGAGCGAAGAGTGACAGAAAAAAGGGAAATAAATACAAAATAAGATCATTAAATAGGTAAATTCAAAAGACTAAAGGTTGACAAGAGGATTAAAATACCGCCTAAGCAATTAGGGAGGGAGAAAACAAATATATATATATATATATATATATATATATATATATATATATATATATATATATATATATATATATATATATATGTTATTTCTTAAGTCACAAAAATTCCGTAGAGGGGTAGGATATGAACCGTGGACACTGAGGCTTCAAGCAACCGCTTTGATCTCAATGTAACCGTCCCTTAGACCACTCGGCTACGCAGAAGACAAAAAATCTTCCGAATAAACAAGCTTTTAAGATACACTTCGCAAGGTTGATCTTGACTATGAAAGATAAAAATTAATAGGGAATTCAAAGGACAAAGAAGAGATGAGGTAAACACGCGGCGAATATACAATGAGTGGTCTAAGGGACGACTTAATTGAGATCAAAATAGTTGCTCGCTGCCTCAGTGTGCACGGTTCGAATCCTACCCCTTTACGGAATTTTTGCGAATTAGGAAATAACATTTCCGAAGAAAAATATCCTGTTTTTCTGTTTCTTGCAGTTTGCTGGATTCATTTCATCATTCTTTCGCGTTCATGAAATATTTATACATTGTATATTCGCCACATTGTATATTCGAAATAAAGTTCGAAAGTACTGTCTATCTACATTACTGAGCAAAATAAGAGGATGATTTTTCTTTATTGAATTATTTTTAAAATTATGACCCGGTAAATTAAATTTCCATGGTACATAAAGGCATCCATTTTAAATATTTTATGGTGATTTCATATGATACAATTGTATATTCAAGAAAATATACTAAAATAAACTAACAAAATAAAATATTGACACGCAAAATAAGAACGATTTTTCAGGACATTCTAGAAGCTTCTTAAAACCATCTACGAACTCTACAACTGCCATCGTTTTACTCACACTGTGGAGATGCTATCACACATGAAAGTTACTCCTGAGCTCTGTCAGAGAATTGTGTTCACTTGAAAACTTCGGGGAAGAGTCTTTCTGCGATTTAAAGAAAGGTAGGAAAGTCTAAAAGTGTGATTCGCGCGTTCTGAAGTTATACAATGAAAAGAAAACCTATAAATCTCCTGCGAAAGTCAGTCGACCTCGCATAACCACCACCCGAGAAGACAGAGCTATTAGGCGTTTCTCTATGAAAGATCCCTTCGAGACTGCAGCAGGAATTTCTCGTAAAATTAAGACCAATAGTGGCAAAGAAGTGAGCCATTTCACAATGTCCGGTCGCCTCAATGCATCTGGTTTAAAAGCCCGTTCCCCAGCAACCAAACCAATCATTAGGCGAGACTCGAATATGCTGAAGCTCATGTTGTTTTGAGGGTTGAAGATTGGGATAGAATTCATTCCAGCGACGAAAGTAAATATGATTTATTTGAAGCTGATAGCAGACGCTTTGTTTGACGCGCTGCAGATGACAAACTTAATCATAAATGTATTAAAAAATCTAACAAACAAAGAGGAGGCAGCGTCATGGTATGAGGGACGTTTTCGTCTGAAGGAGTTGGTCCGGTAGTGCAAATAATTGGAATGGTAAATGCGAATGTGTTCCTAAATCTCGTACACCAACATGTTATACCTTCACTGCTAGCATTTCTGAACCAACCAACCGTATTTAGGCAGGGCAACGCACCATGCCATACTGCGAAGAGAGTAAAATACTATTTTGAATAAGACGATATCGAAGTAATGAAGTGGTCTGTTCAGAGCCCGGACCTGAACCCAATTGAGACCCTCTGGAAGATCATTAAAGGCCAGCAGCCTTCGACTGTGACGGATTTAAGGACGAAAATTGAGCAAGAATGGAGCAAAATAACACCAGAATTTTGCAAGAAACTGGTCAGGTCCTGTGGTCTTCGTTGCGCCGAAGTAAGAGAAAACAAAGGCTTCAACATCTCATATTAAGTATTTTAAGTTTCATCGTTGTCAAATCATCCTTTGTTTCTAGCGTATTTGCTTGCTAAGCAATTCTGTAAATGATCGTTCTCTTATTTTGCACGTGTTAATATTTTATTATGTTAGTTTATTTAGTACAATTTCTTGGATACACGATTTTATCATATGGAATCTTCATAAAATCTATGAAATGCATGCGTTTATCTTCCATGGAATTTTTATTTACCTACTCCGCATATTTTGTAAAATATTTTAATAAATGAAAATCGTTCTCTTATTTTGCTCGGTAATGATACCTTTCTTCCTCCCATTCACATGGGCCTAATCTACAAATGCTAGCCTTAAGAGCCTATCTCAAGGCATCATTTGGATGGATTTGGACCGTAGTTGAGTGATTAGAGCAGTGGTTATGAAAATCAAAGCGCATTTGACCGACATGTTCGAATCACCTTCATTTCATAAAACTAAAATTATCTTTTTAAGTCAGGAATGAAAGCAAACAGATGTAACCACGGAGAGCATTTCACACAGTAGAGGCCAAAGTTATGTAAAGAGAAGGAACTTGAATTGTAAAGCTTTAAAAAGACTAAGAATAATATACAAAGTTAATCTTACATACTTGGACGTAATGCGGCATTACTCACCTCTACGAACAAGTTCGTATGGTAAATAAAATGCTCTAAATACGAACAAGGGATAAAGGCATCGAATAATACGAGTAGGCTCATACAAAGAACAATTTTTTTTCAAAATAAGAGTAGTTCAAAGTTCGAACTATTGGGAAGACAAACAAGAGCAGAAGAGCAATGTTTAAGGGTTTCTCTTATGGGGGGCACCTATCCTTATTATATATTCCTTTATCTTTAAGTTGCCCCTTCAAACATTTGTTTTCTAAATATTTATCTTGACTTGGGTATTCTTGTTGGCTGGGTTGGTTCTTAATCTTCGTTTTTCTTTCTTGATGTATCTTCATATTCGTCCAATTATCTTGAGTTGATCTCTTGGTCCTTCCTTGATTCTAGTTGAGTTGGTCCTTGAAGCGTTTTCTTCTGTTTTCTTCTTGAGATTTCTTCGTAAAAGGTTTTGGACTGATGAGTTTCGAACGCGGTACCGTTAGATCTAAACGTCAATACTCTAGCCATCACGCCACGGCTTAGTCCGTTTTGAGTTGGTAATTTTGTCGGCTATTTATATTATCGAGTTGGAAGGAATTTTTTCTCTGATACATTTTCGCACCTCTACACAGGTCCCTTTCTAGAAAGTGGAGCGAATTTGAGCATTGAGGAGAGACTAGTCTTGGATTTCTTAATCGAGAAGTAGTAGCTCTCCCTCCTACGACCTCCGAGTCTGCGGGATGAGTGGAGCTAATTCAGCGGGATTGAGGAGAGGGAACGAAGTCTTGTCTCTAATCAATGAGTAATGGCTTCTCCTTCCCAGGTCTCCGAAGTTCCCAGCAGCACCTTTTCTTAATATCTAGTAGGAGAGCAGGTGCAGTTGTAACGAAGATCAGAAGATTGTTCGGCCTTTGAGGGTCACCAGTTATGGGAGGAGGGGGGGGGCTCTCTACTATAACTTTATTTATTTATCAATATTATTCTTCATCTTGATTTTTCTTTATCAAATATATTTACTTCTTCTTGACTGATAATCTCTATGTTTCCTTATTTTCTCTCATTTATGCCTCCTTTTCTCTGGTCTAACAATTTCTTCCTTAGTAGAATACAAAACACCTGGACTCGAACCCAAAGTGATTGATCATGGGGCACTTTCACATTGTATGGCAAGATGCTCACAGCAAGGAATCCTCAGAATCAATTCATGACTACCAGTTCAAGTCCAGCCAATTCCTTCATCCCAATACTATACTATTCCTAAACTATACTCAACCATAAAGCTTCTTAAGGTTGGAAATATACCAACCACATCGTCATAAATTTAAAAGGTCACATTATTTATAGTTTATCCCAAAGCTATGTTTATTGACCAAAATATTTATTCAATTTCTTATTAAATTTTTGAATATCTTAGCTATCTAGAACTTTGGTGGAAGTATATTCCACTGATCAACAACTTCTTAGACAAATTTGCTTTATCGAATTTTGAGGTTTAATCTCTTGATTTTAAGCTTCAGTAGATGCCCTTTTTTTGTGCACTCCTGTTCTAAGTCGAATAATCAGCATCTGTTGTTTCAATGTCTTTTGAAATTTAAGAGCAAAATTGAGCTCTTCACTGGGTTTTCTCCGTACCAGTTAAAACTAGATTTAATATTTTCCGTTTTAAATTTGAGTTGTTTGGGTTCGAGTTTGAATTTTTGAGAATAAGAATAAGATCTCCACTGGGTTTTCTTCGTACTAGTGATAATAGATTTACTATTTTCAGCTTTTTCACATGAAACTTGTGCTTCAGACCTGGTACTCACTTAATAGTTTGTCTCTAAATGCGTTCAAATTGTCTTTTCCAAACATTGAGACCACATTACATTACAACATTACATATGCGGTCTAACAGGAGATACAATAAGGCAATGTCTTTTGACTTATTAACAAAATTACTATTTATTAAGGCAACTATTCTATTTATTGTATCATATGATGACCACCATTAGCTTCAGTATTTCATACTCTAACTTGAGATTCTTCTTCAGTATCAGCAATGATTTTTTCAGTTATTTTAGAGTTATGTTTTTTTATTATTTTTCCAAGATCCATAAATCTTCGCTTCTCTCATCGAGGCGCTGGGTTCGATCCCAAGCCAGAACCGACACAAACGTCAGCGAACGTAGAGATCTGGCTGCAGATTGGTGGGCGTGCTGTGTTCATCCCATTCGGGTTAGGTAGATCTTATGCAAGGCATTATACATAACCGATCACAACACCGCTGTCCTTCCTCCCCCGTCTTCACAACGCGATGTACCCACTCACTCCTCTGTTCTGAACCCTACCGATGAAGGGATGTATTCCATATAGTGGTGGTGGGTTGGGGGATGGGGTACTTTACTCCTGACGCGGGTCCATGAAGGGTTCTAATATCGTTTTTGGTATCAAAACACAATGCTACCAGTCACCTTCCCCCCCTACCCCATCGATGACCGGTACCATGGCTCACATGCCCTCCCAACCCCAATGTCCGCGGCTTTATATCTTCGACGCATTTTACCTTCTTCTAACTTCAGCATTTTCTTTAAAGATGCTCTCGTCAGTTTTCGCTTTAAATTAATTTTTAAAAACTTTCTGGGGAGTGATATATGTATGATTCCCTGTCATAAGGACTATGGAGGTTGCCAAATTTCACTATTTAATCAATGTTTATCTTCTTTTCTAATTCCATCTCCCTCTTTAGGCCATTTTCCTTTCCTGTCTGCCATCTTCCCTCGACAACAGCCTGAATTTCCCCGCCAAGCATCAACTTGGGCGCGCGAATTTGCCTTTTCTTCTCTCGAAGTCGAGTCAAGGTTATCGATGGCCGAGCGTTCCTTTCCCTCCCGGACGGCACCGAGAGGACTTCGCGTCGCTGGGTGGAGGCCATAGAAAGAGAGAGGAGGAGGGAGGGTAGGGGGAGGGCACTATGAAGGACTTTCAGGACCTCGAAGGATTTCTGATGTTTGTTGGGCGTTCAAATGCTATAAATAGAATTACTAATTCCATGTATTTCTTCTCCCGTCTGCCATCTTCTTTGTTTTTTTAACCAATTAAGGGAGTTAAATCCTCTATTAGAACACCCATAAGGGCCTAGGATATACGAGATAATGAGTTAGGTTCAGCACCGTACGTTTAGGTGCCTTTTACATTGTTTTCTTCCTACCCTGTGCCAAGACAGGTTTTAAAGATGATGAATATCGCTGATGAATCCAATTTGACTGTGAAGAAAATGGAAAGTGAACAATGCAAGAAAAATGGGGAAGAGAGAGATGTGTGAAGTAAGCGGCCATTCAATTTTCTTGTACGAGAACTCCACTTTCGTAACCTACCTTCATTTATTTATATTAGCCCGTATAAATAGCGACACTAAGCCTATGATACATGACACTAAACTTATGAACACTATTCATCAAATTGGTGTAATTTTATTCCCGGCCTTGAAGTGGGGAATTGTGAAATTATCTTTAGAGGATTTTCTTTTCATTTGCATCCGAAGATGAAAAATTCAGGCATGATTCAGATGTTTGGAAATTTTTAGTAGGATCCCATTTTGCCCGAGGATATTCGGTAAGATTCCTCTCAGATAGCGAATTGACCCTGAGAATTAGTGCCATTTTCTCTGGAAGAATTGTGTCCTTTTCGCAGACTAAGCGCATGGGTTCTCTTATTTTTCTTTCTTAGGACTCTGTTACCCACCTTTGAGGAACCCTTGTGGCTTGGATAAGTTGGTGTCCTCTTATGTTCATTAGTGTCACAGGCGGAGTCTAATCATGCTTCATCACCGTTAAGTTTTAGCTGGAGCTGTTGGATAAAGGGACGCGAACAGAATGTTAACTTGTCCTTGATACATCAATGAGAACAAGGAAATTGAAGGACATTATCGAGGACATAAGCTCTTAGTGGGTAAAGCGAAAAGGATTTAGTCTGAAAGGATTTATAAACAAAAAGGATTAAACACACTCCTTGAAGGAACAGGAACGCAAAAAAAAACATACACCCTCAAATTTCAAACACGGAAAATAACTCTTAAGAAACCACGGAAATTGTCCTCCCTCCTTCCTTAAAGAGACCTCGAGGTCCTAAGACATAGGGAATGGGGAGGGGACAACTCCCACGGAAGTCAGTGAGGGATTCCTCCCAATTTCCCAGACCACGAAGCAATCCTAATCGTGGCATTTTCTGCCCTGACCCCAAAACCCACGTATTCCCGAATCCACACTCGAGCATTCCTCAAAAACCAGTAATTGGCCTTTGACGCCCAAACTATTAAAGTTTGGTACTAACCAGTGGCTGTCCTTATAATGGTAGGAATTGAATTTAGTATACGAAAAAAAGAAACAAAAGGGGGAATGTGATTAAAAATAATCAATGAAAAAAGGTTCAATCCTTTTTAATAGCGGAACTAGGGTGGAAGATCAGGAGAGTTGCGTGACACATGCGGCCCTACCACTCTGAGAAGTAGAGGTGACCTATCCCCTATCGGTCACTATTTCACTCTCCCTTAATTCACTAATTTCGTGAACAAACTCAAAGCATTCTTCCAGAAATGACCTCGTTGAATTATACAACTTTTCAACCAAAACAATAATAATAATAATAATAATAATAATAAAATAATAATAATACTATTACAATACCAATATTAATAGCAATATTAATATTAATGATAATAATAAAATAATAATGATGATAAAATAATAATAGCAAAAAATGTGGTGGTGGTGGTGGTGGTGGTAGTTGGTAGTGGTGTTCATAGTAATGGTGGTGATGTTAGTAGAGATAGCATGAGTAGTGTCAGTGGCGATAGTATACTGGTAGTGGTAGTATTATTATTAGTAATAGTGATAGTACAATGGTGGTGGTAGTATTAGTGGTGCTGGTCCAATAGTGGTGGTGGAAGTAGTATTAGTGTTGGTAGTAGTAATAATGGTAGATGTGGAAGTAATATTAGCAGTGGTGATGGTATAATTAATGGTAACAGTGGTATAGGGGAAGAGGTGGTAGTATTTGCATTAGTGATAGTGGTAGTGATGGTAGTGTTGGTGTTGGTACTAGTATAGTAGTAGTAAGTTGGTGCTGCTTGATAGTACAGGGTGCGGCAGAAATACCTCCCACGTTTTTACCTCCCACCTTTTAAACTTTGACCTATGTGTTGCTAATGAACTTATGCAAGTGCCAATGATGTTTTCATGTAGCTAATGACTTAGCATTTTTTTCAGATACCCTCATCAAAATGCTAAGTCATTAGCTACATGAAACCACCATTGGCACTTGCATAAGTTCATTAGCAACACATAGGTCAAAGTTTAAAAGGTGGGATGTATTTCTGCCGCACCCTGTAACAATGATGTTGGTGGTAGTATACTGGTTGCGGTAGCATTAGTGGTGGTGGTGGTGGTAGTATTAGAAGTGGTTTTAGTAGTATTAAGTGTAGTGGTGGTATTATAGTGTTGATGGTGGTAGCAATAGTGGCTGTGATACTATTAATAGTGAGGCGAGTGTAACTATTAGTGGTGGTAGTGCTAGTAACAATGGAGATAGTAGGGCTGGGGTGGTGGCAGTATGTGTTTGGTGGTAGTATTAGTGTTGGTGGAAAGAGTAGTAGTGGTGCTACTCGTATTATTGTGGTGATAATAATAATGGTGATGATGGTAATAGTTATAGTAGTGGTAGTGCTACTAGTATTGTGGTGGTGGTTTTAGTAATAATGGTTTGGGTAGTCGTAGGGAAAGTCTTATTGGTGGCAGTATTATTGGTGGTTTAATTTTTAGTGGTCGTGGTAGTGCGGCTAGTATAAGTAGTAGTGGTACTGGTAATAGTAGTGACATTATTAGTGGAATTTTAACTAGTCATAATAGGAGTAGTCGTGGTGGCAATAATATTGGTAGTGGGTGTAGTGGTAATGATGGTGGTGCTAGTAGTAGTACTAGTTGGGGTGGTTATGTTAATAACGTTGGCTGTGATAGTAATATTAATAATGGCAATAGTGGGGCATGGTAGTTGTAGCAGTGGTTGTGCTCTTAGTAATGGTTGTAGTCGTAGTAATGGTATCGGTGTTAATGGTAGTAGTAATATTGTTGGTGTTGAGGAAATATTAGTGGTATGATATTTCTGGTAGTAGAAATAGTAGTGTGGTGTGTGGGAGTTGGGGGAGTAGTGGTGGTTGTTGTAATAGTATTAGTAGCGGGGCGGAGGTTTGGTAGCAGTGCCAGTTATAAGAGTAGTAGTTGTGCTTTTACTATTGATGGTAGCAGTAATAATGGTAGTGGTGTTGATGATAGTAGTAATGGTCTTGGTGGTTATAGTAATACTAGTAGTATTTTTGTGGCAAGTAGTAATGGTGATCGTGTTGGTATTAGTAGTATTCTTTGTGCTGGTAATAGTAGTGGCGGTGGTAGTAGTAATGCAAGTGGTTGTGCTTGTAGCCGTGGTGGCAGTGGTATTAACAATGCTGGTGGTAGTGTTGGTAATTCTATTGGTGGTTTTTGTGGTTGTGGTAGTAGTAGTGGTGGTAATGTTGGTATGAGTATTAACCTGTTTCTGGGAGTAACAATGGTGGTGGGGGTAATACTGATGGCAGTAGTAGTAGTAATGGTGATGAAGCTGTTAGTAGTACTAGTCATGTTGGTGGTTGTAGTAGGAATAGTTTCCTTTTTGTTTTGTTTTTTTTATTTTAGGAGCCCATTTGGCGAGTGTGTATTTGCGTATTTGGTCATAAGCCGTCGTACTCAACACAGCCTACTATTCAGCTACATTAAAAGAACAAATAATATACAAACCACAAAAAAAACAATAAGGAAAAAAGCAACAGGAAAAGGGCAAAAAAAAGGAAGCATGCTCCAGAGTTGGGGGTAGGCCAGGCACAGGAACATGCAACCTACAAAAAAAAACAAAAAAAAAAACAGTCAAATAAAGTGGAGGAGGCCAGCGTCCTCCAAAATGTCGTATAGTTCACAAGTCCGTGTGCACGAATCCGTCCTGAGTACAAGGGACAAGAAACAGCGACCCCGCTCCCCCCAGTACCGGGAAAAGTAACGTGCGCGAAGATCACCCAGACTTGGACATTCAACAAGAATATGCCGAACAGTCTGGGGGACAACGCAGTTTTCACAGTAGGGCGCAGACGAGCGCTCCATCAAATGGCGGTGCGTCCCGCGAGTGGGTCCAATTCGGAGACGAAGAAAAGCAACCTGAAGCCGTTGCGGGATAGGGGTAGGTCTACGGGAACAGTAGAGGCGCTATGGTACGTAACTTTAAGTTCTCCTCGACCGTCTCCCATACTCTTTGCCAAGCCGTCCGGAGGGCAGCCTGTATTCCTGCTATGTAGGCTATATGAGGAAAAGCGAAACGCTGGCCTGATCGCCGAGTCCTCGCAGAGTCTTTGGCGTCCTCATCTGGGTGCTCATCCCCCGCAATTCCAACATGTCCAGGAACCCAGCAGAAGATAATCTCGACATCCACCCGGCTCGCGGAGACCATGGCGTCACGGATATCGTGACCCAGGGGATGCGCATATTTCAAATCCTCGGAGGTACTCAGGGCTCTTTGAGGGTCGATATAAATCACAATCCGGCCTCCGAACCGGGCACACGGGTTATCTCCCGTACCGACCGATGTATTGAAACCAGCTCAGGCCGGAAAGACAGACGCAGTGCCTGGTAGACCCCTGCTGACTTCAAATAGAGGGGAAATGGCATAGAAACCGACCCATTTTTGGACTTGGGTCCATCCGTATACACTGGCATGGTTCCGGCGTGACACAAAGTGTGCTCCAAAAAGAGAGAACGCAATACTCTCAGCGATGTAGAAGCTTTGGGAGCACAGGGGTGGCAACAAATAGTCTAAGGTGGTACCCTCTAGTGTGGCGTCCCGTGCAGAAGCAGGGGCGCCATCGGGCCGAGAGCTATACCGAACTCTCGAAGGAGTTTCCAAGCCCTAAACCCAAAGGTCTTAGGGTATGACTTGCGTCTCTCAGCGGCACAGGCGCCGTCAAGATCAGTTGAGGATGCAGTGAGAGCTGTTGGCGACTGAGGGAGGCACCGGGCTCGCACGTACAGCAAATAATGCACTGTACACGGTGCAGAGCGAGTGGCCTCTCTCTAACATCGACAAGTAGGCTCTCAATTGGGGACGTGCGGAAGGCACCGGTCGCCAGGTGAAGGCCGGTGTGGTGGATCGATTCCACCTTCCGCAATACACGCTCGGCTGCAGATGCATAAGACTCGCATCCGTAGCAGAGCTTTGAACGAACAAAGGATCGATAAAAAAGTAAGGCAGTAGCCCTTATCAGTGACCCAGGAACTGATTGGCACGGAGCGAAGAATATCCCAGGCGTGTGTACAAGAGACCGTAATGCTGTGAATATAAGCCTCTCAAGTGAGGCGTTGATCAAATAAAAGACCAAGGAAAGGGTGTGAGCCCACCACTTCCAGGCGCGCCCCATTTAAAAACAAGTTCGGTCCAGGTGGAGCCGTGGATGGTGGCAGAAGTGCACCACCATAGTCTTGGACAAGGAAAACCGAAGCATGTGCGTTTTGGTATAGCGAAAGACGCGGTCCAATGCCTGTTGGAGTCGACGCTCCAGAGTTGGCATCTGGGCCTCACCAAGGAGATCGAAAGGTCGTCCATGAACATCTTTGTGCAGCACAGAGGTGATGCCTTGATTCTCAGGACAAAGAGTGTGACACTGAGGACACTTCCCTGCGGGATGCCTTCTTCCCGATCCATTACGCTGGAGAGGGCTCCCCCCCCCCGTACACGATCTCACAAAAATTAAGATATAAAGATTTGGAGGCCTCCCCTCACCCTCATTGTGTCGAGAGTCTCCATGATACCGTATCACCATGTGGTATCATAGACATTCTCCAGATCGAAAATCACCGTGGTGTAGTGTTGTCTACGAAGGAAGGCCTCGCAGGCGGCATTTTCAAGTCGAAACAGAGCATCTGACGTGGAGTGGAACTTGCGAAGCAGCAGAGTGTACAGAAGACAGATGACCGCTGTCCAGAAAAATGCTAATCTAACATTTACCAATTTTTTATCAACTTATACACACAAGCAGGTGGTTAGAGAGATTAGGAAGAAACCTGCCGTGGTAGAGTGATTTCTCCCCGGTTTGCGAAAAGCGAGCACAGTAGCCATTCGCCAGGAGTTTGGGAGGATAGCCTTTACCCAGATCTTGTGAAACAAATCTAAAAGAAAAGCCATGCCTCGCTCACTCAGGTTTCGAAGCATGGCAGATGGGACATCGTCCGGACGAGAGGTAGTGTCTGCGCACGAAGCAAGAGCGGAACGCAACTCACTCAAAGTAAACCTGTCGTTGAAGGGTTCTCCACCTCTGGAGGTAAAGTCCAGTCAGCGGCCTCCCGCGACATCCTGAAGCGCATTGAATGCTGGCAGAGCAGCATCCCGGCTAGAGAATACGTAGAAAGCGGTCCCGAAGGATTTTCCCCCCCGGCGCAGGGTCCGAGATTGCGGTCCCATTCTCAGTTCCACAACTCTGCTAGAGGGGTCTTCCCGTTTAGTGAAAACACGTATGCCCGCCAAGAAGAGGAGCGGGCCTGCTTCGAAATATACCGAAACCTAGCCATAGCTCGACGAAATTCACCTACAGTGAAATCGTTCGGGCGGCGCTTATAGCACATGTAGGCATAACGCTTCTGATCGATGGTTCGAGGGCTGCCTCACACTCAGCTGACCACCACGGCAGCGGTCGGGGTGCAAATCGGCTAGACGTTCTAGGAATAGTAGTTAGGCTGTCTTCTAAGAGAAGGCCCTCACTGGAATGACCGTATGCTTCCCGGAGGCAGAACTCCGGGCGTTTTTGGCCGGAAAATACGTTGAATGCGCTGTTGCCTCCCTCCGAGGACCTATCGGAGGGGGAGGGGGGTAGGCTCGCCATTCAATTGTTTTCCTACATCTGACTCCAAACCTTAGGCAGACGGGACGGCTTCGGAGGCGGGTGTCCATACTTTGGAGGATCCACCGCCGTCGAGTGACCCAGCCTAGGACTCGGTGTAGGCTTAGGAGCCAAAACTACTTTAGTGCTGTCCTCCTTTCGGGAGGCGCCTTTAGAAACCTTGGAAGATGGTCTCACGACCATCTTGAGGGGTGTTAACTCCTGTGAGTCTAACGACTCAGTGGAGGCGCGTGGCCATTTCACTTTACGTAAAATGGTCACGCTGGGTAAAGAAGAGTGAGCCCTAGTTTTAACTGGGGATGGGTGTGAACCGTTTATGCCGCCAGCTACACCACGAGAGTTCCTGGGGTGAGTAGAACCCGCAGAAGGGTGCCGAATGGGCGCGGAATCGATCGTAGTCGTAGGCCTGGATGGGCCAGTAGCAGAGGGTGTTTTTCTTAACATTTAAGCATATTAAGTCCCAGGTAGCGCGGGGCCTGCCAAGACAAAGTCCTTAATCTGGCAAAGTGGGAGACGATTCGTAGTCTAAACGGCCAGGATTTCCTTCTCAAGGAGATATGCACCGCATAGCTTCCAAGAAGCGGTGTGTGTCTCTCCGCAAAGTCGTGTAACCACGACTTTGCGCGTCTATAGGAGCAATTCGTATGGTAAAAGCGATGGCAGTAGTAGCACCTCTGCGGTAGTGACAGAAATGCCTTAACGCGGTAGCGATACCAACCACCACGAACCGACTCAGGGAGTTTGTCACAGTTGAACGTGACGAACAGTGTATGAGTGGGTTTCGAGACCACTCCCTGTTTTACGTTTTCGACTTTGACCGCTCCATGGTCTGCCAGCTCTAAGGTCATGTCATCTATGGAGTAGTCCACGAGCTCACTCGCATAAGTCACTCATTTCACGAAGTTCATGGTAGAGTGCGGCGACACACTCACCGGTCTGCCATCAAGTATCCGAAGGCCACTAATCATGGCCGCTTCGGAGGGATTCGACGCATTCGCCAGAAGGCTCCCGTCCGAGAAACGGGTCACCTTCGGCTCTCTACCAATCACGCTACGCTAACTATAGCTCTACTCCGATGGATCATGTTGCCCTTAGCCAACATACTGCTATCAGTGTAGCAAATAACAAGGAAATGTTTGAAGCCAGTGAGCTCAAAAGTGCCAGATAACCTCTGAATGAGGGGCCCGGAGGTAGTTGAGGCTCTGCTCTGCGCACTTGCACCTTTGGTTTTAGTCATGGACTGCCCTCTCGGGGGATCACCGGTGTCGCACTTGCCGATCTTCGCTTGTTTGCTTGCCAAAACGGCAGCGGACTCGTCCATCCCCTTGGCTCCCGGGGAGGATAGGGGGCCTTAGTCTTTTTAGACTTGTTCCTGTCTTTATTTTTAAGAAAGTAAGGTAGGGAATGAACCCGCTTCTCTCCTCCTCCTGCCGAAGGAGTAGAGAAGCCCCTAGACCAGATGGACCGGCCTTGGCAAGATCCTTCTCTGAAATGGAGAAGTTCTTGGCTGTCACAGCGGCACCAGCCTAGGAGGAAATGCCTCCTCTCATTGTGAGCCTCGAGGATCCGAACCGTATGAGGAGGAGCTTACATAGGGACGGACTTGGGTTCTGTGCTTGGCACTTAGCCCAGGTTCGACCCCATGCAAGATCCTACCGTCTGTTTCTTGGTCACCTCAGGGACCATGTCATTATCAGGGGGGATGGCTCCCTGTAGTCATCCACCCGAAGACATCACGGATTCCATTCGAGGAGCCTTTTGTCCTGTCTTCTTGAACGGACGAGCAAACATCCATCTGGAAGGAGAGGGGGGCACGTACAGTAACCCCCTGTAAACTTACTATTCCCGAAAGCAGGAGTTTAGAAAGCACGGGCCGATGGGCTCTGTCATCCCTTGCCCCCCTAAGGGGGTTGACCTATCAAGCCGCTCCCATGCAATTATGGGCCATTGGCGTGCTTTCTTGGCATTACCCCTATAGAGTTCGAGCCTTTTTCCGCCCATTAGCGAAGATATTGACGCGAGAGGGAAGGGACGAAGTTAGGGATGGGGAAAAGAGATGGCCGCCCATTAACCTGTGGTTCGCCTTTCATAGAAATAGGACAAAGAACGAGGAAGTAACAGAATGAGATTATAAAAAGAAGAAAAGGCAATAAAACAAAGGATGAAGGAGGAAAGGGGATAATTATAACACTCCTCAGTGTTATGTTTCTCCTCACTTGAACAATTTCCGCTAAAAACTAAAAAATAAAAATTGGTACCTAGATTTGTGAATTAATCTCTTCTGTCTTTTCAACTTTAGAGTCAATCGTCGTCTCGATTTGCTACCTTTCTTTTGTTACCTTAGAATAAATCGTCTTGTTTCTTTACTATTTTAAAATTAATCATCTTCCTGCGTTGCTACCGTAGAATCAATAGTCTTCCTACATTGCTACTATTGAAGCAATCGTCTTCCTGCATTGCTACCTTAGATTAAATCGTCTCCTTGCATTACTAGCTCAGAATCAATTGCCTGCCTTTCTTGCAACCTTAGAATCAATCGTAATCCAGTATTACTTTCTTAGAATAACTCGTTTTCCTGCGTTGCTACCATATAATCAATCGTCTCCCTACGTTGCTACAATAGATTCAATCGTCTCCCTACGTTGCTACCAATGAATCAATCGTCTTCCCTCATTACTAACATAGAATCAATCATCTCTCCACGTTGCTACCTTACAATCACTCGTCTTTCCGTGTTGCAACCTTAGAATCAATCGTCACACAGTGATTTTACCTTAGAATCTATCGTCATCCTTCATTGCCACCTTAGAATCACTCGACTTCCAGCGTTGCTACCTTTGAATCAATCGTTACCCAGTAATGCTACCTGGAAATCCCTATTCTTCCTGCTTTGCTACCATAGAATCAATCGTATCTCTGTATTGCTACTCGTACCATAGATTCAATTTTCTCCCCGCGTTGCTACCAGTAAATCAATCGTTTCCCTGCATTGCTATCATAAAATCAATCGTCTCTCCACGTTGCTACCTTATAATCAATTGTCTTTTACGTTGCTACCTTAGAATCAATCATCTCTACACGTTTCTACTTTAGAATATCTACCTGCTTTGCTACCATTTATTCAATCGTCTCCCTGCATTGCTACCCCCAGAATCAATCGTCTCCCTGTGTTGCTAGCATAGATTAAATCGTCTACCCGTGTTGCTACCTTAGAATGAATCGTCTTCCTTCATTGCTACCTTAGAATGAATCGTCTTCCTACTTTGCTACCTTAGAATCTATCGTCTTCCTGCATTGTTACCTTAGAATCAATCGTCTTCTTGTGTAGCTACCTTAGGTGGAAATCCAATGGCAGACGCACAACCTCCTCAGCACAAGGTTGCACTCAGTTAAACCTCAATCCTGAGGGTCAACTTCTTCGTGATTAGAGATGATTGTCTCCCATTAACGCAACGACCCAAAAAAATAATAATTTTTCCAGGTGTTTCAAAAGGTCATCAGCCACCTCCTCCCTAAAGATTCACAGGTAAGCTTGCATCATGTTGACCTTCAGCAAACCCATCCCCAAGTTCTAATCCCCTTTAAGTAGCCCCTGTTCCCTTGGCTCAAGGGGGATCCTAAAATTTGACCAGATATGAAAAGAAATTGTGGGAAAGTCTCAAAAAGAAAAACAGATCGATATCTTGCGGTAAAAATTAAGGAAATTACTTATATGTTGTTTATTCCTATATGATGAAGCTCCTCATTCAGACCGGAAAAGATAGAATTTTAAAAATGTTGATACCGAGATTTAGGATGGAGGAGGGGGGGGGGGAAATAATGCCTCCATTATTGTTTAATGGGTTTGAGGAATTGAAATGATTTTTTTTTGTATAGATGAGGAAATGGAAATGAGATTTTATTGCCTATACACACACACACACATTATGAGTCGCGGGCGACTCTACATTCACTATGTCGGTCGGTCGGTCCCCGTTTGGCTTTTTTTCGTTTTTGTAATAACATTGTAACTATTCGGCCGATTCTAACGAAATTTGAAAGCCTTACTTGTTTTACATTCTCTTTCGAATAATATAATTGTCAAAGTCTTTCCAAGGTTATCTCAGGAAGGATTTTGTTTTGCCAATAACATCATAACTATTCCGTCGATTCTAACGAAATTTGAAACTCTTATGTTGTTTTACATTTTCTTTCGAATGATAGAATTGTCAAGGTCTTCCCAAGGTTAGTCTGGGAATTATTGAAAGTTTTGAAGGTAGGTCGTAAAATCATAAATCAGCCTGAGTGAGGGCACACGATTTTTCGGTCAGCAGACCTTATATATATATATATATATATATATATATATATATATATATATATATATAGTTATAATTAAGTAATATGACTAAAACTAAGGAACTTACAGAGCACACATCCAACTTTTCTATAACAAAAGAGTATCACAATTACAGTAGAAATTGCTGAAAAAATAAAAAAATTACCAAAGATATGCTGTCCAAACCACTATAAAAATATATTAAAAGACCAAGAGATTCGTATCGTGAAAGAGAAGTGGCAGAAAACGTCTTCGAATCCTAGATAAGTTAGATCAATTTTTCGGTTTTGACAACAGAATCGCAGAAAAACAACTTCCGAACATGCTAGAGAATTCAAAGAAGCTAGAAATTTAAAAATATCACCCAAAACAGTTAGAAGGAGACTTAAAGATCAAGAACTAAAAGGATGCAAGGCGAGAAAGATATCATGGATATATGAGGCCAACGGGAATAAAACAGTCTTCAATGGACCAAAGATCACAAAAATTGGACACATAAACAATAGTTTAAAATTATATGGCCAGAGGTAAGTAATTCTCAAGTATGTATGAAAGACTATTTTATAGTTGTTTTTCAACATTGAGACAGCCGACGATACTACATGGAAATACGGCGTCGTAAGGCAGCTATACGTTTGGGGCATGAGAGGTCTGTTGCCGTCTTTTATTCAAAGTTTCTTATCATCTTGATCCTTTACGGTGCGTGAAGGGGACACCTATTCTGACCTGCAACCCCGAGAAGAGGGAGATCCTCAGGGAGCGTTTTTAGTGTTTTATGTTTTGTAATTGCGACCAATAATATCATCTCTTCTCTCTTAAAGGGGGCATCAGTGACCTTGTTTGTCGATAACTTTGCACTCAACTGTTCTTCGCCTCGCCTTTCCTCCTCAGCGAGTCGTCTGCAGCTGGCAGTCGATGATGCGGTATCGAAACGTGCACAACTTAAGGGATTCTAATTTTCGAGGAGAAAAACGAATGCTATTTACTTCCACCAATGTAGAGGGGCTCTTATTCCGCCACCTCTCTCCCTACAAGGTATAGATATCGACCTTTGAACCCAAACGATCCTGATTACCCCACATATGCCGTTTTCGAACAGTCTGTCTGCGATCTGTAGACATTATAGGGGTCCCTCTCACACGTCGTGGGGCAGTGATCGTCGAATACTGTGGTCACTGCCCTGGTCCAATCCAAATTGGACTATGAGTACCAAATTTACTCTTCGGCTTTACCCTAAGCTCTTAAAATGCTGAACCGATTCTCAACCTCGGTGTTTCTCTTTCCAGTGGATTCTTCCACACCTTCCCCGTGAACAGTCTTTACTGTGAGAGTGGGGTGCTTCCTCTGCCTTATCATCGACTCCAGATCTGCATGTGATACCTATGTCGTGTACGACAGGCCCCTGCGTCAAGGGTTCACAGATGCTTTATTCGGCTGAATCAACGCTGGTATTCAATAGGTTGCCGGCTTTATCCCGCCCCTTGAACCTTCAGATAGGCGATTATCTCTCCTACCTGGGTGCTCTAAGGGTGCTTGCTCTTTCGTCGCCGCTGACCCATAGTTGGCGTACCCCACTTCCCACAGTTTGCACCAGCATGTGTTGCTTGGACAATTCCTCCGTCGACCCTTGCTCCTTTAAATGCATGTTCCTTGGACATGCGACCTCATATACCCAAATTTGCCTCATATACACAAATGGTCGCAAGTCTGACCGAGGCGTGGCTGCTCCATCCTTTTACTCGGGAGTTTTTAACTTTCTCTTGCCGTGGCGGTTTATATTTTCTCCGGTGAACTTTCGTCCATTCTTTTAGCTTTTAGTCATCCAAATTTTGCATTTTAAAGATTTCGTTATTTTCTCCAGCTCTAGAAGTGATTTACAAGCGATTCGCTCTTTTAGTGCTTCCTTTCTCTTACTTGCAGAAACTTGCAAATGGCTGGTCCAGAATGCGTCCCGTTATCGGGGTCTATTTGGTTGGGTTCCCAGGCATGTAGGGGTCCTGCGCAACGAGAGTGATGATCAGCTGGCCCGTTCAGCCTATTCCAGGGCTCCGAATAGCTCTGTATTGCATTTTTTTTAGATTTATTTCCCTCTATAAGGGATTTGTTTTTGTTTTGGGGGGCATGAGGAATGGATGGGTGTTCAGCCTTTAAATTGCACAATATCAAAGAGTTTTCTTTCTTGGCTCTTGAAATTTCAGAGACTACGGTCCATAGAAGCGGCCCTTTGCCGCATTCGCATCAGCCCCACGAAACAACCACAACAATCTTGTTGTTTGGGCTTGTGTTCGAACCACCCCTTGCTGCCGTTTTTGTGGTGGGAACCAATCGGTCGCCTATCTTCTATTGGAATATCCTCATTTCGGCATCCTCCGGTTGTACTGTTTCCCGACATTTTCAACTATACCTTATCTGATCCACCTTCGTTTTCTTCTGGCAAAAGAGTCTTTTAAATCTTTTATTTTTTCAAAAATTTTCTCATTATGGTTTTTTCCATCTTTTATAATTAATTTGTACTCATTTGTATATGCTGCCATTTAGAACCCACTTGGATTGGTCTGCTGTCCAATTTGTTTCCACCTTATATATATATATATATATATATATATATATATATATATATATATATATATATATATATATACGATTATTTTAATACCTAGTTGGGCACCTTTTTGCTTAAATTACAGCCAACTTTTCACGGCATGGATTTCACCAATATTTCCAAATTATTTCTTATGCTAGCTTTTCTCACTCAACTTATAATTTTTCATGCAATTATATTTTATTTATTTCTACTTGTGGTACGTTTTATTGCTTTAAAAACTACCATACACCATCTACACGTCTTGTAGTGGATTTAAGTCTGGGTTCTGGTTGGGAGAAATGTGGATCACCCCTATAGAGATATAGGGGTGATCCAGATTTCTCCCAACCAATTCTTGGTGTAGTTGGATATAATGGCATGGAGCATTGTCCTATGTAAAAATAACTTCATTTAGTGGTGAAATGGGATACAATTTCTGGATAGAGATCTCTAAAATAGATAATCAATTAAACTTATCCCGTCAGGGCATATCGATTAGGAATAAGAGTCACATCATTTATCAGTTAGTCCGTCTCAACATGAAAATCAGACACTAAGTTAAAACTACATATACACGTCGTTAGTCAGACCAATTTTAGATTATGTTGTTCCCTTCTGGTCCCCACATTTAACTAGAGCTATTGGCATAATAAGAAGCAAGTTCAACGAGGCTACTCTACGAAACTGATAAGGGGAATGAAGCATCTTGGCTACGAGGAAAAGCTTAGAGAACGCATTCTCTTTTCCCTCGAACATAGTAGAAGAGGAAGGAAAGTCCCTCCAATGGCCTGCGGCATTTTGTGATAAGATTCCAAATGGTTATTGCCTTCATGGTTTCCCTTGGTTCAAATCAGGGCCTTTGAATGGCTAAATGAGGCTTCTGCCACTAGATTGTGCCACCCAGTGCCAAATCCGATTGCAGATTTAAAATCTCCAGGGTGAATAACCATATGTCCCATGGTCATATACGTCATTTCATGGCTCTAAATGGGTACAATTGAACTTTACTCCATTTGAAAAAAAAGCGACGCCTAGACTTGGCGCTTCGACGCGGGTAAAAAGAGGCAAACAAATAGAAACTTATAAATTTTTGAGTAAAATGTCCCAGACCGAAGATTCTTTGTTTGATTTTTCGGGTATGGCAGTGACGAGAGAACACAACCCAAAGATAAAGAATTGGACATTCTAAATATCGACGTAAAATTTGGGGGGTCTTCAGCACCCGCATCGTTCAAGTCTGGAATAGTCTATTACAAGTAGTTTACCACTTCGAGCACCAAAATTATGAAAAACAAATTTGATCAGATTTTAAACAAAATTAACATCTAAATAATAGATTATATAACAGAAATAGAATAAAAATATGTTAATTAAATAGCTTTATTCTTAATAGGGCTTACATTGTAAGCATTGATATAGATCTCCGTAAGTACCAATAAATTGTTTGTTTGTTTGTAACATCATGGTGGAATAAGAGACGAAGTTCATATATAAACATCTCCCCTGGCCCCGATGAAAACAGACAACCGGATACCATGATAGAACCACCTCCATGTTTCAGGGTTAATACCACACATACATAATGTAAACTGTAAAGCATCTCCAACTCTTCGTCTCACAAAGAACTCTGATCTTAGAAAACAAACCTTTTTATTAATTATGCACCATTTAGTAAAATACCTAATCCTTAAAATCTTAAAAACTGTTAAAAAAGTTTATGTTTCTAAATAATTTTCTGCCAAGATATATTTAAATGAAATATCATAAATTAATGTAAAATAGAGATATAATAATCTTTCATACATACTTGATAATTACTTACTTCTGAGCATATAACTTTAAACTATTGTTCATCAGGCCACGTGAATCCAAGTGTGTGTGGGCGGGTGGGGGGGGCTGAAGCCCCCTCCAATAAATTTCAAACCCATTATGTTTATATTTCTCTTTTAAGCCATAGTTGTATTTTGCTATTCAGAAATAGTTATGTAATAATATAAAATGTATATAAAAACAGTTTTTAAAACCGTTGCGATCGAATGTATCGTATATGTTACATGTCTATAATAGGGGTATAACGGGCCGAAAATCTATACTCTAATCCCAATCGTTCCAACCCGCTTCCTACATTAATTCGGACGTGAGAAATCGAAGGAAAATAAAACAGATTGTATGTACAGTCCTTTATTTACAAGAAAAATATAGGGTAAATATGCACACCAAAATATAGATAGCTAATTTTCCTATATAGACAATTAATATTATTTGATGAATACCAATCAAAATTTATATACAAAAAACAACATTCAATTAGACTATATATACTAAAGGAAGATACGCTAAGTCAAACAACAAAAAAATATCTGCCAGGGCAATATCAACCAACCAATAACACAATAGACAAGAAGTCAATAACAGGAGGCCTAAAGCAAACAAGCGGCCTAAAGCAAACAAGCGGCCTAAAGCAAACAAGCGTCCTAAAGCAATCAAGAGGACCAAAAAAGAAGAAGAAAGGGCTCACGTGTTACCCAGGTGGGTATTGACGTCTCGAGCGTTTTACAAAAAAAAACTGGCGCCTCCGAGCTCTTACAATATTGCAATCTGGTCACGTCTTGAAGGTATCAAAGCCCTCTCTGTCCTGGAGGAAATTACAATCTCTGGTTGGTTATCTCCACCCTGCAGTCTCTGCCACTCCGTTCAGTCTTATACTTTAGCTGACGTCCAAAAACTACAATGCATTGGATTTGAGAGAGTCAGTGCTCACTCTTGTCTGAGATACTGTAATTTATTAATTATCAATGATGTCTAAGATAACCATTATTAATAACACTAGGCAACAAATTTTAACTTTTTGTTTGTTACAGACATGTTAATAAGTGTTTCTAATTAGTTCGAGGGCGCTGAATCCGAATTTGAAAACCAACATTCTCTATCACATCTAGATTTTGTGTAATTACCCTTTCCCTCCACACACACACACACACACACACACACACATACTTTTCTCTATTTGTTCCGATTAATAAATATAAAAATCTTTTTATTATTTTAATTTTTAAGCAAAAATATTTTCAAAGTGGAGGACCTTCCTTCTCAATTCTGGCTTAGGACAGACTGTTTACATCACTGGCAAAGTTCCCCCCCCCCATCCCTCCCAAGTTATGAAGATTTTATTGTATTGATTAAGTTTGTTATGCCCTTAAAGTTTAAAGAAACTTTGCTGTAGCCTTCTCGTTTTTCTTTTGTGAGACATTAAAGTTTGTTTTTGTAAAGACCAGAAATAATCCCCCATCATATTGGGATTAAATTTTCCTTGGTACCTCGTCTCCATAATCAAATTTTTTGATGAAAATGTTCACTATGTTCATTACTAACCGCTCCCAGATTTTTAGGGAAAAAAATCGAGATGAGAATTTAGAAAATGCATTTTAAGTGACATTCTACATCGCATCTTTTTATAGGCTTCCAGCATATTGTTTACTATTTCTCGGTAATTTGGAGATTTAAAATTGCCGAGAAAGTTTTCAATGACTTCCATAAAAGATGTCCATGCTTTGCGTTCCTTTTCATTAAGACACAAAGTGAAGCAAATATCAGAAACAACTCTGCGAATTTGTGGTCCAGTGAAAACTCCAGCTTCTATTTTTGCATCAGTTAATGATCCTTGGAATTTGTTTTTCAAATATTGAAAGCCTTCACTTCGTTGATCTATACCCCTTACAAAATTTTTCATTAACCCTAATTTAATGTGAGGAGGTGGAAGATAAACTTGTTTTGGATCTACTAGAGCATCATGCTTAACATTATGTTTGCCAAGAATGTGTTCTTCTCTGGCTGGCCATTCTTGCTTTTTATAGTGATTTTTATCATCTCTGCTATCCCATAGACATAAAAAGCACATGTACTTTGTGTGTCCCAACTGTAACCCAAGAAGAAGTGATGGGCAATTTGGATAAACAATTTTAGATTTGTTTTTCTTTGAAAATCCAGCCACAATTGATTGTTAAGCAGAAATAACAATCATCAAAGTGACTTGAGGGCTCACACCATATCATGGGAACAGCAAATGGCATTGCCTTCCTCTTTCCATTTAAAAAAAGCTGTCAACATTGTGTTACACTGCGTGCAGCAAATATGAGGGGCCCAATCTTTATCCGGGTCCCCTACTTTACATCCAAAATAGTATATGTAGGCTTGCTTCATCGTTACTACTGTTTCTATTTTTCTCCGTTGTGCCACTGGTGGGAATTGCCCACAAACATAACAAAATATTGGGGGGTTGTTTACATATCCGGGTCTAGAACTTAAGCTATGACAAGATTTCAAATACTAACTTGAGCAAGCAAACGATACACAATGTGAGATCCTTATCATAAGGCTCTTATCAGAGCAAAATTTTGATAAACGTGCTATCATGTTTACCAGTTACCAGTTATAAGTAGCAGAAAAGATATCACAAATAAGTATGTATTGATCTGAAAATCTGAAAAAAAACAGTAATTAGAATTCAATGATATTTTAGCTTTAATATAGTCTACTTTATATATATTAAAAATGTTCATATATATTAAATATATATATTATTTATTAATATATATTATTATAAAAATATATTAATTATATATATTAAATATATTAAAAATTGCATATTGGTACAATATTGAGCAAAGGTGTGAAATGGCTTGAAAAGGAAAATTCAAATTACACAAAAACTAGATGTGATGTGCAAATTCTAAAGACAAATTTGTAATCAGGGCCTAAAAATCATCTAGCATCACCTATTTTATGTAAAAAAAATTGTGTTGCACAGTGTAATCAATGCCTTGCCTTCAGACAACTTAGAGGGAGGAATTCAGGTTATCCCTCCCAATTTTTTAGTCTGGATCCGCCACTTTTGTTCGGGTGTCTAATTTTTGTAATCTTTTGCGCATTGAAGACTTTTTTTTCTCTGTTGACCTCAGATATCCATGGCCTCTTTCTCGCTTTGCATCCTTTTAGCTATCGATCTTTAAGTCTTCTCCTAACTGTTCTGGGTACTATTTTTGAACTTTATTGAACTCGTACAAATTGAAACCGCCTGAGATGTTTAATGAGATTCACTCCACTTTATTCCATTCCATGCATTGCTTATTCTGGATTTCAGTTCCCATTGTTTCATGATCTTTCATTGACATTTCTCAAATTACTTCTTTGTTGCCAATTATTAAATTCCACCTTTCGTGTTTGTCACTTTGATTTATTCATCTGAAGTTATATTTTTCTCCATATTTTGATTTTTAGTTTATTTTTTTTATATTATTACCGATATTTTTAGACAGCGAACTAAAAATTAACTACTTATTCAATATAATTATTATATTTAATATCGTATATCTGTAATAGAATTTAAGAGTGCAAATAAGCCTGCATAATTCCTTTACAAAGAAGCACAGAATCCATTAATAATATAAACATCTGTTTGTGCCTTTGACCCTTTATGTTCATGCACATTAAATACAATAAATAAATAAATTTCCTCTAATGTTGTGAATCAAAAAACAAATCCCATAACGATCTAAATATTTAAAAAAATTCAACCAACCAATATGATGACGTAACCTTTACATTCGATCTAGTCAGTTGACACTTTCGACCGAAAAGGTTGTCTGTCATATACCTGAAAATTTTATCCGCTGGCAAGAATTGACTATTTTATCTTTTTAACGTTACTTCGGCTCTTTCCCTGCAAATATGAAACTGGATATTATTTTTGTCATTTTAAGGTTCGTGTGCACTCTAGTTTGCTATACCTAGTTCATATATTTATTTGTCGCGATAGATTCCTTGGGTACAACTAGATAGAACGATAAGCTACTAGTCTATTCCTTTAACTTGTCTTCAATCACTAAATATGGAATACTGTCACATTGTCAATAGACCTCGCATCATATATCATTTTAAAGGGAATTATGTGACGAATTAAAATATGATGCGAATATTTTACATTTTATAATCAATATTAAAGAAAAAATTACTTTAAATGTCCTTTTGAAAAGGACTGACGCAAGCATTTTAGGCTACTAAATCGTATTTTTTCGCGTCTTTGTAATTGGTGCCTTAGGAGTAATATTTAGAAGTCTAGAGCATAAATCGCCACTTATATTCACGAGAAGTAGATATTCCGGTAAATGTGTAGATTAGCGACTCGGCCGAAAAAGCGTATTTTTTGGTAAATATTTTCGTTCACCCCTGCCGGAATATTCATGCGCGTTTGAGTCGTCTGACGTCAGACCTCAGCCCCATTATAATTCGCAAAACGATTAAAGGCGCTTGACATGATTTGGTTAAATCATTCACCTCTGTAAATGTTAGGACATTCGTCTATAAACAATTAGGATTATTTCCCGGGGTGCTGTGCCCCCAAGTGCCCCCCAAATTAATGAAACTCGGGATCATCGTAGTGTGGTTCCCTCATTATGTTTACCCCCACACGAGCCGTCCCCTTAAATGTACTCCAAAAACTTGAAACATTTTGGAACACAGACGAATTAGTACGTCCCATCGTTAGTCTCTAATCTACATATTTACCGATATTCCAACCAGATTCTGCACCGCAAGAATCCTTTGACCTTCTTTAAATGCCTTGATATCTTTTATAGCATACAAGTGTCTGTTTCTTAAAAAAACGCCACTACGCTTGTGACCCTTATACAAAAATAGCCCCACCGTTTTGCCGAAAATGTTCTTCAATCTATTCGATAGGCCTATCAAAAGGTCAAACTTCAGAAAACCTACGCCGTATTTTTACTGTTATAGAAGTAGCAATGGTCTTTTTAGGCATTCTATGGTTTCGGTGAGGCGCGGAAAATACATATTTTTAAGATGCTACACCTTGATGGGATAAATTGACATTTGAAATGCGTCAGCCTTGGTCTCTTTTAATGTAAAAATAGACCATTATTTGCACACTGGCAACATTTAATTCGCACTTAATAGACATTGGCATACTGGATAATTCTTTATAAGAGCACCATTTTCGATTTTCGCTCCAAAACCCGTTTAACCTTATGTTTAACTTTGTCTATTTAAATTTTGAATCTCTAATAAGACTTCTCATAATTCCTCGTTAAATTTAACTTTTGTTGAAATTATAGCCTCATTTTGAAAACCAAACATGGATTATAATATCCCAGCACTAAATAGTAACTTTTTGTCTTCTGATTCGAACTTAATGATAGGCTTTCAAATTGTTAATACACGCAAGGCGTTTTAGATAGGTTTGCTGCAATACTTTCTTGTTCCCGAGGCGCGATTAGTGAGGGGGGAGGGGGTAATGCTTCAGATTCGGGGTGCACGGTAGGTGGCGCTGTTAGTAGGCTACAATTTTGGGCTACAATATCTCTTATGACGTCAGACAGTAGCTTCAGTTGTGACCAATCACGGCGTTATATTGTTATTTTGGGGATTTGTAACTTTTAGTCTGTATTATTTACTAAATATCTGCGCCTCTGCTCGTTTATAGTTTTTTCTAAGTTAGGTAAGGTTTCTTGACATCTTATTATTTTTTGTTTTCGTATTTTTTGTTTGCTGCTAACGATAACAGCTTCTTACTGGCAACGTCGTAGCTTATAAATAGGACCCGTTTTGCAAATGTTTTTGTTTCGTTATTGTGTTCTCATGCTCTCCATGTGCTTCTTCGTTATTCGAATTCGGCTTTATTTTGTATAAGTGCGAAAACTTTTAAATTATCTATAGGTGCATAAACTAATCAAGAAACCTATAAAAGTAAGTATTGTTTTAGGTTAGGTTTTTCTACCAGTAAAATGCTGTTGGGGAAAAAAACCCAGTAAATTCAAGGAAACTGCTCGTGAGGGAGATATCACGGTGGGGGCGGCTACCCTGCCATGATCCTGAGTTTCAATCAATTGGGGGGTCTGGGGGGCGCAGACCCCCAGTATATACTCGTATACAAAAAAATATAACATTTATTGTAGCCTATAAACGGCGCCACCTACCGTGCGCCCCAAAACTGAAGTGTTACCGGGGGAAGTATGACGCCCCGTAGCACGGCTCAATAATGGCTTCCAGTAACCACTCGTATACGAATAATCTGAAAATAATAAAGTAGGTTAAAATGGTACTAATGGTGTTTTCAGGTCTTGCTCATCATTTACAGCTTCGTTTTAGCGGGGAAAGCGGTTATTTTTAAGATGCTATCACTGCAAATAGTCTTACTCAGTGCTGGTATCTTAAAAATGAGTGCCTAAAAAAAACATTAGTACCGTTTTTACTACAAAAAACTGAGCGTAGGTTTTCTATTGGTATTTTGTTGCTACTTAATCACTGCGGAAATCTCTTCTTTCCCAGGTATTACCATAGAGTATTTTCCGAGACCGGAAGCACGTTAAGGTTTGTAGATTTGGCAATTCTACAATGAATTCAAACCTAATCGAAGGCGCTATAGTATAAATCTATTTTTACTAAATGCGCAAATGCTATAGTGTGACGGATACACTATTGTACTTTCACTAATTAATGCACAAAATTTAAATTGATGGCTTCTTTTGGACCAACAAAGAATGCTTGGGTTGGGTGGTTTAGGTAGGTTGTTCTTTTGTTTTTACGTTAGGTTAATTTTTAAGTTTTGGTGCATTATTGGTTTTTGTGCCCCCTTTTTTTCGCCGGAAAACGGAGCTTATTCTGATGACACAGCGTAGCATGGCCTCTAGTTCAAAAATGACTGCTCTGTTGTGAAATTACTGTACCTGCATTCTCACGTGAATACTATGGTAGTTTCCGAGCCGTTTATTTTGGTCAAATAAAAGACATAATCCGAAAAAGGTTGTGAACGGTGCGGGAGTAAGGCTGAATTGGATTTAACCCGAAGGATATAGATATACCAGAGAATTTAGAAGACTCTAAGATAAGAAAAAGGAATGCAATTGGTCTTAGGCAATTTAAGAAAGAATAAATTTAAACAAAGATCCTAAACCTTCTATATTCTATAGCGCAGTTAAATTTGCATAATCGTTGAAGCTAAATAATAGCTTTGTATTGGAAATTAGTCAAATTACTTAAAGTGCTAATAACTCTAAAAATAATTATTTGCGCACCTAATAAAGACAATTCAGATAAGTCTATAAAATAGGGGTTTTTTTACAGTTCACTAATAGAATCTCCGTTTTTTTAAATACTTGTTAAATCTACAGATTAACGCCAAAGTAACCACTTACGGTGTAGATCCAGCAAGTAGTTTAGCATAGTAACCTTAGTTTTGGGGTGAAAGGCGAAAAGAACGCTTGCGCCCGTTGAAGATTCTTTTGGCGTAAATATTTAGAATTGCACATTAAACAGTTAAATCTATTACCCTGTATCGTGGCTGAGAAAATAAACATTAACCTTAAAACAAACTCCATTGGCTAGCTAGCTGCAAACAAGGGAGCCTAACTGCCAGTTTAATGGCATTTAAAGACTGCGTCCAAGGATTCCTGAGTTATAGAATCTAGTTGAAATATTGACTTCCTGACTTTATAAGGGGTGATATTTTATCTGCTACCAAAATAGTACCCCTAAGACACCATTACAAATTTAGTGATTTAGTAGCCTAAGACACTTGCGGCCCCTCTTATTCATAATTACAAAAAACGATTCCGGGCATGTGCCAGTCTTCAGTGTTGTAAATGATGGGCATTACTGCTCCTAAAACTAGTTTTACCTAATCTTGGTCAGTTTGGTTTTCTTGTTTGCTTACGGGTATACGGAGCCCTCCTTTCAACCTTAGAATCAATCGCCTGGTTCCACTTGAGTCTTCCTCTTACTTCAAGCGACCCCGAAGTGGTCAGTTTCATATTTTAATTCATGGTATCGCCTTAAAAGATATCCCCATTGAAGACTTACCAAAGCTCTACCATGCAACTAATATACAATATTAAAATTTGCACCACTTGTACCCCATGATAAGACTTTAATTGTTCCTCACCATATTGCATCCACACTACACCTATTTTCAAATTTTCAAGTGGTGATCCCTTAGTTTTATTTCTACCCTTCAACTCTAAGAAATTTTAAAAATCGAGCTTATCCATCTTGGATAGAATTTTATGGTTCAAACGTAGCCCATAACCTTCCAAATGACTAATCTAGATATTAAAGGCACCTCAGAAACTATTGCACACTCTAGCAAATTAGCGTGGCTGAAATGTGTAGCCTATGTCTAAATGTGTACAAAACTAACGATTTGGCTCAATATAACTTAGTTTGAGGATAGTCCTTTTGTAACACTTCTATTAAAGCTCGTCCTTTTGTTTATTTTGCCTAAATACTGCTTGGAAATACCTGTAACCTATTACTCCTGCCCTCTTCATCCTCTAAGAGTTCAGCTAATTCCTTATTTTCTAATTCTCTTCTCTACCCATGTGTATAACTGTATCTTTGAAGGCTGCCATCTCGCTTAAGAGCCCAAACAAATAAGTCACTCTGCACTTTAAAGTTAGGTGCCCGACTGACATCCTTCCAGACATTACTCAATTTATCCCAACCCTCTGCTTCCCATCTTTTAGCTATTGGCCTGTATAGACCCAAATAAAGCTAAAAGATGGCGTTAAACAGTCTAAAGAAAAAAAAATTACAGATCTATTCACAAAGCTTCAGCGAAAAATGCCTTCGTTGGTTTTCCCTTAATTTTAAAGAACCTCTGCATGTTGTGTGCATAACAATTGGTAAAATGACTTTCCTAATTCAAAGGTCCAAGTACAAAACTTAAATGGATTAAGTCTTGAGTGATGGTGGGTAGTGGAGAGGACAATGTTGATGTAAATGTACAGAGTTAGCGCGAGACGTATTTTCAGACCTTTCGAGTGTAGATGTGAATAAACTAAATAAATATTCGGTAAACGAAGCGCTGCTAAGGTGAAAAAGAATTTGAATGAGTACTAATTTGGAAGGTGTGGCATGCGTGAAACCAAAGGAAGTAAACATCGATCAACAATGTATTTGTTAAAGGGGAAGATAAACAGAATGAGACTAAATTGCAAAATTGAAGCCTTATGCTATACCAGGGTATAGAACCAATAAATGGGTGCTATGAAAGATGCTAAAAAGTAGGCAATCTCGTAATGGAATAAATCTGGTGGCTGTTCAGAGGCCTTTGAAAATGGATCAGTAGAATGTAATGCCCTGACCACTAAATACAAGAACTACCAAAGTCTCTTGTTTGCTGCATAATTTTGGAGAAATTACTGTGCTTGGAAAGCAAAGGGTTACAGTTGAATAAATGTGTTAAGTTGCCGGAGAGTATGATGGTGCCAACCTGCCTATGGGAGTAGAATGGGAGGAGAATATTGGAAGCGAAGGGTAATGAGTAAAGTGTTACAAGGGCTTTAACAGAACATTCAAAAGTAGGCCCTCGAAAAAACTCAAGACTTTAGAAGTACTTATGAACAGTTATAGAAGCACGTTAAGGTAGTGATTGTAAGGGGCCTTGGGAAACCGATGGAGAAGTGTGTTGGATGAATAGTGTGTGAGGGGGAAGGATGATAATCTGTCCATGGATGAAGAACTATGACTGGAATAAATACAACAGCAGTCTCCCATCGTTTTGAAGTGCATTTTCTCAAATAAGTCTCTAGTCTTTGCAGGACCGTATGCACACTTTTCCTGTTTTAAATAGAAATACGGACCCAGACGTATCGTGCAGAATCTTTTTACATACTTGTAAAGAAAGTGAAGCTAGAGATTATGAAAGTGTGGGAGAAACTTAGTGAATGCATTAAAGCAAACCATTACTCTTATTTAATAGACTACCTCTTTGACCGCACGGATTACTTAAATGCATGGAAAATTGACTTATATCACCGCATAACCTCCTTCAGGGTTTGAAGGCGATAAGACTGCACCATCGGCTATTTGCAGCGTCGAGCCAATCTGTAGATTCTCCTTTGGAAAGTTGCAATGACGGTGCTCTTGCCCCAACACCCCTACTCTTTATGAGTAGGGAGTCCATGGCCAAAGAAAAGTCACTCATGCTGCGTCAGGCGAATGTGGATGACTATCCCTTCGGCAAGTTCAGTGCAAGATGAGAGGAACTAAAGACTTGCCTTTATCTGCGCGAGAGTAGCGCGTGGCTGGAGCTGTTGCCACCTATCTCCAGTCAACGCACTGGTTCGTTAGCAGTGGCCCTCACGGGCGCCGAAATGCCTAGTCTGTTCTCATTTAGAATCCAAACTTGTTTGCCTTTTTCAGTCAATCTCGTGATGCTCACTAGTGATGTCTCGGGTTACTAGTTTCTTTTTGCCCATCCTTCTGCTTGTTCTTTCATTGTTAAGCTACACCAAACTGAAATCAGATACTGGGGAGAAGTCTCAATTGCTGGAAAACTCTATTAAACGTTCTTAAACTCAAATTTCCCCACCCCCATTTTGTGGTGTAACGCCCCTATGCCCCACCTGTAAAGGGGCACGCCCTCCCGTCCTGCCACCCCGTAAGGGGCGCGGTGATTTGCCATCCTGGCCGCCGTGCTGACGGAATCCAGCGCTCCGTCCGGCCCCAGCTTAGCCTCTCTTCCTTCCTTCAGATAGCCCGATTTCTTCCCTACCTCGTCGCTTTTCATACAACCTCTCCCACAACTTTCTCTGGTCAGCCTCTAATTTCACAGGGTAGATGCTGACCTTCTTCTCAGCCAACCGTCCCGGATCGGGGCTGAGGGAGGAGGGAACAATATTCCCTAACCCCTGAGCTCCGGTCTGGGGTGGCTGGCTTTTAACAACCTGCTTCATCCCCACCCATACCTTCCTCACATCCCTTTTCCTCTCCTCTTCAAAATCTATTAATTTTTACGCCGTGTTCAAGGTTGAGCCGCCATGCCGATGGACTGCCAGGCCTGTAAGCACCTCTTGCAGTGCGGGCAACTGCAAGAGGTGATGAGCTATTGCGTCCCGTATTAAAAAGAGGGTCACCATGCCCATGTATGAAAAAAAACAAAAACCCCAACCCCCAACCCCCAACTTCCCCAAAAACATCTACGGAGCCGCCCTCGGGCAGCTCCACCGAGAAAATGGAGGTCCCCCCCTTGCTTGCGCAGGGGACCCTCCATACTTCTTTAACCGGAGAGGAGGCTTACTCCTCTCCTACGCCTATGGGTGTAGGGGACTCCCCCTCACCCCCTTCTCTGGAGGTGCTTTCGGGCACCTCCCTATCTCCAGCAGCAGTCCCTCCTTTGCTTTCTAAGGGGACTGCCAAGAAAGCCAGCAGGCAGCCCATTGCCGACCGCCTCTCGTGCAAGCAACTCGGTAGGCCAAACCCCCTTAGGGGGGAGAGGGAAGCCAGGCCCCTTCGGTCGCTTCCCTCAAAAGACCTGCTGGCAAGAATTTTAAACCTTGCTGGGGTCAAGGCCTGTGCCTCCCCACACAAGACTGGCGACACTGCCAAGGGGACCTGCGATGTCATGGGAGGGGATGGCCAACTGGAGGCCCCTCCTGTGATAGACATGGTCCTTGAGGAGACCCAGCCTCAGACGGTAGGGCCTTCCATGGGGGGGAATCCGGGCTCGGCGCCAAGCACCGAACCCGAATCCGCCCCTATGCAAGGTCCCCCTCAAATGGCCGAGGGCTCCGAGGCAGTAAAAGGAGGGGAGGGATCTCCTCCGACAGGTACCCCTACGACTACCAGGACCTTCTCCATTTCGGAGAGGGACCTGGCTGAGGCCGGCCCATCTCGCATGGGGGCTTCTGCCGTGGAAGGTGAGAAGCGGGTTCATTCCCCGCCCTCCTCTCCTGAAAAGAAAAAGACTAAAAAGACTAAGAAGACTCGGGGCTCCTCTCCATCCGCGGGGGCTGCGGGGACGGATGGGTCTGCTACCACTTTGGTAGGCGACCAAGCCAAGATCGGCACATCCGGCCCCTCTACCCCCTCGTGTGCGGAGCCCCTGACTAAGACTAACACCAAGAAAGCACAGGGCGGAGCCTCGATGACATCGGGGCCCCTGATTCAGACGTTACCTGGCGTTTTCGAGCCCGCTGGCTTCAAACGCTTCCTCGTTATTCGCTCCACTGATGGCACCATGTTGTCCAAGGGCAACATGATCCATCAGAGGAGAGGATTAGCTAGTGCAATTGGTAGAGAGCCGAAGGTAACCCGTTTCTCGGACGGGAGCCTTCTGGCGAATCCCGCCGAGGCGGCCAAGATAAGTGCTCTTCGGACACTTCATGGCACCCCGGTGAGTGTGACGCCAGACACTACCATGAACTTTGTGAAAGGAGTAGTTTATGCGAGGGAACTCGTTGACTACTCCATTGAGGACATCACCCTAGAGCTGGCCGACCATGGGGCAGTCAAGGTCGAACGTGTGATGAGAAAACAGGGAGGGACTTCGAGACCCACCCTACACTCTTCGTCACGTTCGACTGTGACAAGCTCCCTGAGTCGGTGCGTTCCGGTTGGTACCGCTACCGCGTGAAGGCATTCGTGCCACTGCCACGGCGGTGCTATTACTGTCACCGCTTCGGCCATAAAAATCGATCATGTAGACGTTCAAAGTCGGGGTCACCCGAAGTCTGTGTAAATTGCTCCAAGGTTGCACACGATAAGTCCAAATCGTGTGTGGCCAAGTGTGTCAATTGCGGAGAGCCGCACCCTGCTTCTTTGAAGCAATGTGGTGCATATCTCCTTGAGGAAAGAAATCCTGGCCGTTCAGGCCCAGGATCGACTCTCATTCCGCGAGGCTAAGGACTTGGTCCTGGCGCGCCAGGCTCTGCCTGGGACGTCATATGCCTCAATAGTTAGGAAAGCACCCTCTGCTCCTGGCCCATCGAGGCCAACGAGCACGGTTGTTTCCGCGCCCATTCGGAGCCCTTCTGCGGGCTCAACTACACCCGGGCGCTTCCCTGGTAAAGCTGGCGTCAAAAAGGGTTCACACCCAGCCCCGGCTAAAACCAGGGCTCCCCCCTCTTCCCCCAGCGTGACCGTTTCCCGTAAGGCGAAACGGCCACGCGCCTCCACAAAGTCGTTAGACTCACAGGAGGCAACACCCCTGAAGATGGTCGCTAGGCCATCTTCCGGGGTTCCTAAAGCTGTTCCCCGAAAGGAGGACAGCAACAAAGGAGCTTCGGCCCCTTCGCCCATGCCCCGAGGTGGAGCGAGTGGCTCGGAGACGGTGGTTCCTCGAAAAGAGGGCCCCCCCGCCTCCGAAGTCACAGCGCCCGCCTAAGGTTTCGAGGCGGAGGGAGGAAAAGGCTCGCATGGCGAGCTCAACCTCCCTCAATAAGTCCTCGAAGGCGACATCGCCTTCAACGCTTTGTCCGGCCAACAGCGCCCGGGGTTCTGCCCCCGGGAAGCGTACGGCCATTCCCGTGAGGGTCTTCAATTCGAGGAGGGCCCCCGCGTCTCCTCCGAGCTAGGCCTGGAGGGCATATTCCTTCAATGGAATTGCCGTGGACTCCGGGCCAACTGGGAGGAGCTGCGGAGGCTCGTCTCGTCCCGTTCCCCGTTAGCTATTTTTTTGCAGGAGACCATGCTAGGCGCGTGCCCGCTGCCTGCCCTCCCGGGGTATAAGGGTCTTGCGACCCCACCACCGCGGGATGGCCAGGCTGGGGGATGCGCGGTTTACACACGGCATGATGTCTCCGTTCTTCCTTTCTCTTTAGATACCTCCCTTCAGGCAGTGGCTGTGCAGCTGCACCTGGATAGGAGGTATACTATCATTTCTGCGTACATTCCACCGTCAGCTGACTTCGACGCGGGGGACTTCCGCCGCGTCGTGGCACGGTTGCCGAGGCCCTATCTCTTGCTTGGAGATCTGAACGGCAGGCATCCTCTCTGGGTAGATTACTCCATAAATCCCAGGGGACAAGTCCTTGCCGATCTGATCGAAAAGCTTGAGATGGGTGTCCTAAACGTGGATTAGTTTACGCATCACTGTCCGAGAACCGCTTCATTTTCTTGCCTTGACCTATCTTTGTGCTCTTCGGATGCACAGCTTGATTTTGATTAGGGGGGTGGTCGATGACCTCCATGGTAGTGATCACTTTCCCATTCAAATATCATTTTCAGGGCAACTGCCGCCTGAGAGACCACCTCGGTGGTGCTTGGCGCGGGCGCGGTGGCCTGCATTTCAGGAAATGACTGAATTCTCTCTCAGTCGAGGAGTTAAGGTCGGTAGATGAGGCCGTTGAGTTCTTCTCCGGCAACCTCATCGCCGTGGGCCTGACTACTATTCCTAGGACGTCTAAACCGTTTTGCACGCCGACCACTCCCATGGTGGTCGGCCGAGTGTGAGACGGCCCTCAAACAGAAGCGTTATGCCTACATGCGCTATAAGCGCCGCCCGAACGATTTCACTGTCGCTGAATTTCGTCGGGCTAGGGCTAGGTTCCGATATATTTCGAAGCACGCCCGCCGCTCTTCTTGGCGGGCATACGTGTCTTCACTTAACGGGAAGACCCCTTTAGCTGAGGTGTGGAAGCGAGTCAAAAGGATTCGGGGCAAGTTCTCGCAGGACCCCCCTCCCGTTCTCCAGGAGAATGGGACCGCAATCTCGGACCCCGCGTCCGTGGCGGAATCCTTAACGACCGCTTTTTTCGCATTCTCTAGCCGTGATGCTGCTCCGCCAGCATTCAATGCACGTCGTGATGTCGCGGAAGGCCGCCGGCTGGACTTTACCTCCAGAGGCGGAGAACCCTTCAACGACAAGTTTACTGTGAGTGAGTTGCGTTCCGCTCTCGCTTCGTGCGCGGACACCGCCCATGGTCCGGACGATGTCCCGTACGCCATGCTTCGACACCTGGGTGAGCGAGGCATGGCCTTTCTGTTAGATTTGTTCAACAGGATCTGGGTGAAAGGTCTTCTCCCAGACTCCTGGTGAATCGCTACTGTGCTCGCCTTTCGCAAGCCGGGAAGAGATCACTCTACTCCGACCGGTTTCCGCCCAATCTCTCTAACCTCTTGCGTGTGCAAGTTGATGGAGAAATTGGTAAATGTTAGATTAGCCTATTTTCTGGACAGCGGAGGCCATCTGTCTTCTGCACAGTGCGGCTTCCGTAAGTTCCACTCCACGTCGGATGCTCTGCTCCGACTGGAAAATGCCGTCTGCGAGGCTTTCCTTCGTAGACAGCACTACGCCACGGTGTTTTTTGATCTGGAGAAGGCCTATGATACCGCATGGCTATACTGTATCATGGATACTCTCCACACGATGGGGGCGAGGGGACGCCTCCCAATGTTTATATCTGAATTTTTGCGAGATCGTCGATTCCGCGTACGGGTGGGCGGAGCCCTCTCGGGCCCCAAGGAGCAGGAAGAGGGTGTCCCGCAGGGAAGTGTCCTCAGTGTCACTCTTTGCTTCTGAGCATCAACGGCATCACCTCGGTGCTGCCGGAAGATGTTCTCGCTACGCTCTACGTGGACGACCTTTCGATCTCTTTTGGCGCGGCCCAGATGCCAACTCTGGAGCGTCGACTCCAACAGGCATTGAACCGCGTCTCTCGCTATGCCGAAGCGCACAGGTTTCGGTTTTCTTTTGCCAAGACTAAGGTGGTGCACTTCTGCCGCCATCCACGGCTTCACCCCGACCCAGATTTGTTTCTTAATGGGGTGCGCCTGGATGTGGTTGAGTCGCACCGTTTCCTTGGTCTTGTATTCGACCGACGCCTCAGCTGGGAGGCTCATATTCGCAGCCTTAGGGTCTCTTGTACCCGCGCCATGGACATTCTCCGTTCCGTGACGTTCAGCGCTTGGGGCGCTGATAAGGCTACGGCCTTACTTTTTTATCGATCCTTTGTTCGCTCAAGCTCGACTACGGATGCGAGTTTTATGCATCCGCAGCTGAGCGTTTATTGCGGAAGGTGGATTCGATCCACCACACCGGCCTTCGCCTTGCGACCGGTGCCTTCCGCACTTCCCCCATTGAGAGTCTGTTGGTCGAAGCTGGGGAGATGCCACTCGCTCTGCGCCGCGTGCAGTGCATCACTCGCCTGTACGCGCGAGCCCGGCGCCTCCCTCAGTCGCCAACAGCTCTCACTGCATCCGCAGCTGATCTCGATGGTGCCTATGCCGCCGAGAGACGCCAGTCATACCCTAAGCCCTTTGGGTTTAGGGCCAGGAAACTCCTTCGAGAGCTAGATATAGCTCTCGGGCCGGTGGCGCCCCTGGTTCTGCCCAGCACGCCACCCTGGAGGGTACCACATTTGGCTATTTGTCGCCACGCCTCTGCTCCCAAAGCTTGTACGGCGCCGGGAGTATTGCGTTCGACCTTTTTGGAGCACACATCGTGTCACGCTGGTACCGTGCCAGTGTATACGGATGGCTCCAAGTCCCAAGAGGGGGTCGGCTTCCACGCCGTATCCCCTCTGTTTGAAGTCAGCGGGGCTCTACCAGGCGCTGCGTCTGTCTTCACGGCCGAGCTGGTGGCAATACACCACTCGGTACGGGAGATTACGCGACGTGCCCGGTTCGGAGACCGGATCGTGATCTATAGCGACTGACAAAGTGCCCCGAGTGCTCTCGGGGCATTGGAATCTCCGCATCCCCTGGTTCGCGATATCCGTGACGCCACGGTTTTGGCGAGCCGGGCAGATGTCGAGATTATCTTCTGCTGGGTTCCTGGACATGTAGGAATTGCGGGGAATGAGGGTGCCAAAGAGTCCACGAGGACTCTGCGACCGGACCAGCGTTTCGCTCTTCCTCACACTGACTACATGGCAGGAATACGGGCAGCTCTTAGCACTGCTTGGCAAAGAAGATGGGAGACGGTCGAAGGGAACTTAAAGTGGCGTTCCATTGCGCCGCGACTGTTCCCATGGACCTATCCCCAAATGCCGCGGCGGCTTCAGGGTGCTTTCCTTCGTCTCCGAATCGGCCACACTCGTGTGACGCATCGCTATTTGATGGAGCGCTCACCTGCGCCCTATTGCAACGACTGCGTCGTCCCCCAGACTGTTCGGCACATTCTTGTCGAAGGTCCCAGTCTGGGTGATCTTCGCGCACGATACCTGTCCCAGTACCGGGATGAGCGGGGTCGCTACCGCCTGTCCCATGTGCTCGGTTCAGATTCGTGCACATTGACTTGTGGACTTATTGACTTCTTGGGGGAGGCCGGCCTTCTCCCTATTATTTAAGCATGGTTTTTTGGGGGGGGGGTTTTTTGCATTTGTTTTTTTTTGTTTGTTTGTTTCCTTTAGTTGCACGCTCCTGTGCCAGGGGACCTCTTCCCGACGCACCAGCTTGCTTCCTTTCCCCCTTTTGGGGTGTTGTATTTTTTTATCTTTAATTTTATTTTAAAGTAGCCTAGAACTAGGCCAGTTTTAATACGGCGACTAATGCCCAAGTAGGCAGTCGCCAGATGAGCTCTTAAAAAAAAATCCCGTCCTGCCAAAAAGCCTGCCTCAAACTTGATTGCCTGGGTTTTATTCTTTCTATTTCCATCTTTTTGCGACTTTAAGCTTCTTCTGACCTGCTCTTGGCCATGGCTAGTCGCTGATAAACTTTTATCCATTTTGGCTTGTTAAAGACCTGGATAAGGGAAGGGGGCACTACCTTACTCTTGCCCCCGGTTGGGCTCATGTTTTTTAACCTATTTCCTTCCACTCTTCCTTCTCCTCTTACGCAGCTGCAAAGATGTAGTGTAGCATAAACACCGAAGCTGCGGCTTACATCTGGAAGAGTCTCCTCCTGACCCCAATGCTCGCAGCAGGATCTGCAGCCATCTTCCATACATTTTCACAAGCTCTTTTCTACATTCTATACACGGTTCCCTTTAAAAGCGGTCTACGTGATATGCTCTTTGGTTTCGCTTTAAATTCTAAGGGGGTCACTTTTGTCTAATCTTCAGCTTAAAGAAAAAGATTAGCTTTGAAAACTTGTAGAAAGAAATTGTGGTAAAAAAAAATCTTAACTTAGTCATCAAATGAATTAGAATCCCCCTCCCTTTCAGTCTTGCGTGACACGCGCAATCCTTCATTGAATGGACGATTTGCTTCTCTTCTTGACTTGTCTCGTCTATTCGTAATCGAGGATGATTTTTCTCGGCAAATCGGGATCACCCAAGAGTAAAATGCGTCTCTTCTTGACAGATTTAGATAACAAAATTCAATAATTGAAACTTTGCCGCACTCTTTTTTGGTCATTTTACAAGTTTTAGGGGCTGGGAAGGGTTCTTAATTCGAAGGCATGCTACGCTTATTAAAAGTTTGAAAAAAAAGCTAGTGGGTTTAAAGTGCTTAGTTCTAAAGCAAAGTCCACTAAGCAACTTTCAAATTATTTCTGGTATCGTACTGATTCTAGTTTTAATGGAAGTTGAATGATGGTAGAAATTTCCTGGTTCTCGATCCATGCCTTTCGACAATACCTTTTCACTACACTGTAAACCTTTGTTTATGAATTTATGAAACGTCTAAGAAAAAATATAATTGCACTTTTTCAAAGAAATTTACATTGCGTTAAAGGAAGATAGAAAGTCTAGTTTAAGATTTAGAATTAATAGTTCATTTGGCATTTTCTAGAGTATTTGGCTTTCAGATTTTTAACAAAGCTATAATTCTCTCTTGCCTGAGGGAAATTTTCATTCGTACAAAATTTAGTAACTCAATTCACAGGCGGACCCCAGAGCTGATACTCCCGAAAGTGAAAATGTGTGCAATCTACAGAGTAGCAGAGAACAGAACTCTGTTCACTACGCATTTTTAAACCCCAAACTATCGGCTGGTACAAGGTAGCGAGGGTTGTGGTATCTTTTTTTTAGACCCAACTATAGATCTCTCCCCGAAAATACAGTTCAATTTAGGTCAGACCTATAAATTTAAGCCTTTTAGAAGAGGCCCCAAATGCGCCTCCCTAATGCCCAACATTTAAAGTAAAAGGTAGTCCGCGATATTATTGCTACGCTGCTCTTCAAACGGGGGAGTTGGTCCTCTTCAGATTCTTTTATTTCTCCTGCCTACATACGTAATGGCGTTAAACCCGTTAACAATACCAGTCTTGGCAAACTCCTGGTATTTATGGGTGGTTTGGCAACTGTCATAAACGGTTGCCAAACTACTTTCTAATTACTGGTTTACTAACCAGTACCCGCCGTACTCCTTTACCAGCTGTAACGTTCTCATTTACATAATCACCATGGGTGATTTGCCTCGTTACCAGGCACACCATTTGAATTCTAGTTATGGGGGCGCAGTCTTTGGTCACGACCACAATTTGGCCGTGCCACCAGATTTGTGGTGGCGAGGCAAGGAGGTTTTGTTTAAATGAAAAATTCAACTTAGAGAAGAGACGTTAAATGGAGTCATGAGATTTGTGTGATGGTGGTAAGTGGTAAATAGTGACTCCACCATGATGGTTCTTAGACTAGATCATGAAAATCGGAACCGCAACTTGTCCCCTAACCAAATCTTTGTTGAAGCAGCTGTCACCTTATTTGTCTCAAACACTAAACTAGCAAAAATACTTCAGGTTGTCTAAATCTCTGCTATCTAACTTGAATCTCTTTTCAGCAGCTTTATGCTCTACCCCGGCCACATTTTCGGGCTGACACTGTCCCAGCTGTTGAATCCGCTATGCCGGTGTGTTCTCCCATCTGTACCTTGCCAAAATAGGGAACTCCAAATCTACAGTTATGTAAGTGTTTATCTGCCACTTTAGCTTGAATTTAGACAAAGCCCCTAACCAGTCAGCCTGTATGGAAAAATACCGCAGGGCTCAAGCCAGCCTTTCCCTCCTTAGTGTTTAGGGGTAGTTGCCTCGGTACGATTGGCGTAATCTCTTGTCTAACTCCTGAGATTATGAAACGGATAGGCTTTAGTGCCCTCCCACTTCCTAATTTTTTTTGTTTTTGTTCAGGATTTTTAATCTGCGCAAACATTAAAGATTAGAGACTTGAGCTCTTGTAGCAAGTCGCCAGATGGGCGCTATGTAAAAAATATATATGCCGGTGTCCTTAACTCCCCAATTACCCTTTGGTCACCTTAACTATGTAGCTTCTATATTCTCGCTTCCCTGAACTTTACCCCTCCAAAGCTTCTAAACTTATGGATACCAACTCCAAACTTATTTTTGAAATAAGTAAGCAATCCTAGGCCTTTGGGTATTTTGATCCTGCTAAAATTCTTAGTTTCAGCTTGAGGGATTCGACAACTCTTAAAGTAGTCCGCAATTTCGAGGGACGCCATCCTTGAAGCTTCAACCTTTCAATGTCATTTAAGTAAATTATATATACACACCAGTGTATAAGGTGGTCCGAAAGTCTTGTCACATAATACCGAAATGTAATAAAACGGAGGAACAATATCAAACGTGTACTAGTTTTAGTGTAGTTGCTTTCATTGACTTCGCACATCGAGAAGATCGGCATGAACACTATACACTTGCAATCGGCCTCTTTCAGACTGCAGGAGCTCGTGTCAACCATCTGAAATAGAAACCTAAAAAGATATTAACATGGGGTCACAAGGCTTTCGGACCACCTTGTACTATATATGGTCCACTTAGTTAACGTGTACAAATAAACTGGAGCAGTCGTCTGTAAAGACAACCTGGTGTATTGCAGACACAAGACTGTATCATGGTTTGAATTATCATAACTTATAGTGATAGGTATACATAAAGCACTTAAAGTACTCCTTAAGCTTATCATGATACACTAAAACCACTTGTCTAGATGTTCAAATTGCTTTTTCGATATTGAGAGACGACTTCATTTTTGGTGGTGCTTTCTCGAGTATTTAGTCGAGAGAACAAATTACCATTACGTAGTTTCAAGAATCTATGATTTGATGGCTAAAAAAACAAAGCCTAGTTACTGGTAGAGTATTTACCCAACTTTCGACTAGATACTGCGCATGCTCATTCCCACTAATAATTTTTGATTGGATCAATTTTTCTAGTCTTCTAACCCGTCCCCCAAATATTAACCAAAAAAGCTTATTCACAGATTTTTGGTCTTTCAGTGCTTTCACACAAAATTCCACTTCAGAGCAAAAGTGACTCTTGTACGGTTAAAGCTGGCACCTGGAGCGGCGACTCATTTTGGCTCTAGTGCCCCTGATATGTGAAACTTCTTTTTTTTAAACTACTAGTTGTATTGCTTCTAAATTGCACCCATTTTACCATTTCAGACAAGTTTGCAAGACTTTTCTCTTACTTTTCTCTTACTTTCCTTTGACAGTAGCTAATTTTGCAGGCTAGTCGCCGACCAATCTATTCACTTATAGTTGTTGCCAAGCGGGGAGGACCCTCCCTCTTTCAAGCTGAGGGAAAGTAGTACACCTGCGCTAGCTTCACCTTCCAACTTCTAGTACCCAATCTTTTCCTTCTTTAACCCGCAAGAGTATCAAATGTAGTATGGGCAACTTTGCTGTCGGCGAAATCTGAAAGATTTTGTACTCTAGCCCCCAAAGACTGCAAGAGGATCCGCGGGTGCCTTCCACACATTTCCCTTCTAGCACTCTTTAAAGATTTGATTAGAAACTTTCTATAAGTTTTACTCGTTGGTATTTAATTTTAAATTAGGAAAAAATAATTTGCCCTAATTCTGTCCTTAGTCTCACTTTCGTGGACTAAGGTAGAATTGCTCTAGTTTTCGACACTCAATATTGTTAAGCTCGTATTCGCGTTCTTGGTCTCTTGTACCCGTGCCATAGACACTAGTCTTCATTCCATGACTTTCAGTTCTTGGACTGCTAATGAGGCCATTGCTTTACTTTTGTACGGATCCTTTGCTCATTCAAAACTTAACTACGGATCAATTTCACGCCATCGAAGCCGAGCGCGCAGCGCGCAGTGTGGAATGTGGACTCTCTCCAATGCACCGGTCTCCGCCTGTCGTCTGGTTCATTCTGCACGTGCCCTATTGATGGCCTTCTTGTCGTTGTGGGTCGTATAGGGGAGGGGGGAAGCGAACGATAGATGTTCTGTGAGGTACATGCATTATTCGCTTATATCAGCTGGTCCGACGGATCAATCTCTACTATGCCCCTGCCTCCCAGACGCCGGTCGTACCCTAAGCCATTCCGTTTTGGCAATGGAACACTTTAGAGAGCTCTATATAGTCTCAGTCAGTGAGGCCTCTGGTTCTGACCATTTGTCACCACGCTTCTACTCTCAAAGCTTTTTCAACGCATAGTATTTCGTTCGACCTTTGTAGAACGCATCGTGATAGTGTAAGTGGATGGCTACAGGTCAGAAGTGATTCGCCTACTACGCCTTATCCCCCGTGCTCTCATTGCATGGGAATCTATTTAAACCCCTTTTTCGCATCATCCGTGACGCCATGGCTGGCGCAAGATTGGTGGATGTAAAATTATCCTGGTTTCTAGACGTGTACGGGTTTCTAGACGTGTACGGGTTTCTAGACGTGTACGGGTTTCTAGACGTGTACGGGTTTCTAGACGTGTACGGGTTTCTAGACGTGTACGGGTTTCTAGACGTGTACGGGTTTCTAGACGTGTACGGGTTTCTAGACGTGTACGGGTTTCTAGGAGTGAGTAAACGAGCCGATGAGGGCACCAGTCCCCTAGGACTGAGACAAGACTAGTTTCACTCTTTCTGGGAGTATATGGCAGGAATTTGCAACACGCAAGGCTTGCTAGTCCAAGAAGATAGGATATGGCAGATGGAAACTTAAATTTGCGGGCCATCTTGACGCATGTTCCCTTAGATGTGCCAATTCTTCGGTAATTTCGGGTAGCGTAAAGTACGTCTTCTAATTGGACACACACTGGACGAACCGCCATTTGATGGTGAGCTTTTTGCACAGTACTTCAGAGTTTGGTCACTCTGGCTGCTCGGCTCATTTTTTAGCGTGTCAATCTGGCGGATCTTGGCACTTTACCTGCCCAGGCACCTTGACGAGCGGCATCTCTACAACTCTTCTTTTGGGTGTAGCGGGTTCCTACACTACCAACTGGGTTTTGACTTAGACTTGTTGGTGTTAGGAAACGTGTTCGGGCTCCCGACGTTGGAGCATTCTTTACCATTGCCTCAGCGTTACACTTTGCCTTGAGCATCAATGGCATTATCTCGGTGCTGCCAGAAGATGTTCTTGCTACGCTCTACGTGGTCGACCTTTCGATCTTTTTCGGCGTGGTCCAGTTGACAACTTTGGAGCGTAGACTCCAACAGGCATTGAACCGCGTCTCTCGCTATGCCGAAGCGCACAGGTTTCGATTTTCTTTGGCCAAAACTAAGGTGGTGCACTTCTGTCGCCATCTACGGCTCCACCCCGACCCAGATTTACTTCTTAATGGGGTACGCCTGGAAGTGGTTGCCTCTCAGTTTCCTTTCTCTTGTATTTGACCGACGCCTCGCCTGAATTGGGCACACTTGTGTGACGCATCGCCATTATTCGCAGCCTTCGAGTCTCTTGTACCCACGCCATGAATATTCTTCGTTCCGTGACGTTCAGCGCTTGTGGCGCTGATAGGGCTACTGCCTTACTTTTTTATGGATCCTTTGTCCGTTCGAAGCTCGACTACGGATGCGAGTTTTATGCATCCACAGCCGAGCGTTTATTGCGGAAGGTGGATTCGATCCACCACACCGGCCTTCGCTTGGTGACCGGTGCCTTCCGCACTTCCATTATTGAGAGCCTGCTTGCCGATGCTGAAGAGATGCCATTATCTATGCGCCGTGTACAGTGCATTACTCGCCTGTACACACGAGCGCAGCGTCTCCCTTTGTCGCCAACGGCTCTCAAAGCATCCGCAGCTGATCTCGACGGTGACTATGCCACCGAGAGACGTAATTCATACCCTAGGCCCTTGGGTTTATTGCTAGGAAACTCCTTCGAGAGCTAGATATAGCTCTCGGGCCGGTGGCGCCCCTGGTTCTACCCAGAACGCCACCCTGGAGTGTACTACCGTTGGCTATTTGTCGCCACGCTTCTGCTCCCAAAACTTGTACAGCGACAGGAGTATTGCGTTCGGCCTTTTTGGAGTACATCTCGTCTCGCTGGAACGGGGCCAGTGTATACGGATGGCTCCAAGTCCGAAGAGGGGGTCGGTTTCAACGCAGTATCCTCTGTTTGAAGTCATCGGGGCTTTACCGGGCTTTGCGTCTATCTTCACGGCCGAGTTGGTGGCAATACAGCATTCGGTATGGGAGATTACGCGACGTGCCCGGTTCGGAAACCGGATCGTGATTTATAGGGACTAACTGAGCGCCCCGAGTGCTCTCGGGGCATTGGAATCTCCACACCATCCTGTTCACGATATCTGTGATGCCACGGTTTTAGTGAGCCGGGTGGATGTCGGAGATTATTTTATGCTGGGTTCCTGGACATGTAGGAATTGTGGGGAATGAGCGCGCCGACGAGGGCACCAAAGAGTCCGCTAGGATCGGGCGGACCGGACCAGTGTTTCGCTTTTCCTGACCCCGACTACATGGCATGAATACGGGCAGATCTTCGGACTGCTTGGCAAAGAAGATGGGAGACGGTCCAGGGCAACTTAAAGTTGCGTGCCATTGCGCCACGACTGTTCCCATAGACCTATCCCCCAATGTTGCGACTGCTTCAGGTCTCCTTCTATAGTCTTTGAATTGGGCACACTTGTGTGACGCATCGCTATTTAATGGAGCGCTCGCCTGCGCCCTATTGTGACGACTGCGTCGTCCCCCAGACTGTTCGGTCTTGCTTGTCGAATGTCCCAGTCTGGGTGATCTTCGCACACGTTACCTGTCCCGGTACCGGATGGGTGGGGTCGCTACCGCCTGTCATTTGTACTTGGGACGAGTGCGTGCACATTGACTGGACTTGTTGACTTTTGGGTGGAGGCTGGCCTTCTCCCTTTTATTTAACTAGTTTTTTGTTTTTTTATAGGTCGCTTGTTCCTGCGCCGGAGGGACCTCCCCCCCGACGCAGAAGCTTGTTTCCTGATCGTTGCCTTTTACTTTGTTATTTTTAGTTTTGGGTTTTTTCGTTTATTTTTTAATCTTATTTTAAAGTAGCCTAGTACTAGGCAGTTTTTAATATAGTGACTAATGCCCAAGTAGGCAGTCGCCAGATGAGCTCTTAAAAAAAATATATTTTTACCATTGCTTTTGTTTTTACTTTGTCGGGTTATTTTTATTTTTTTATGACTTAAATTAGTAGTTATATTTCTGCGCCTATTTCCCTGGAAAAAATAGCCTTGCTGCTTTTGGCTCCATTATCAGTTTTTTTTCTTACCAGCCTAATTAGTAAGCTATATAGCTAGACTTACAAAGACTTCTGCCCACGTAGGTAGTCGCCAGATTCTCGCAAAACATTTTACACGAGAAACTACTCAAAATCGTGTCGTTGTACCAGTGTACCCGCAATACATCCACTGCTCTCGATGCAAATCATTCTATAGTTATAATCTCCTATCTTTACCACTTAAATCTTATTCCAATGCTTTTTTTATCTTAAAAGATCTATTGAAAACTCTAAAATAATTCCTTGGATTAACTGTGCTTAATTTGTACTTCTTGAGGCTCAAATGGTCTAGTTTTTCTTCATAGAGCACGTAAGAGCTGGTCAGAATGATCACCACACTTTAATTGTATTGAAACATTAATGTCTAGTCTTGATGGTGCTAATTAGTTTGTTGCTATTAAAGCTAAAAAACACTTGTGTTTGTAGGTTGTTTTTTATTCTACTCGCACTGGTTGATCATTCTTTGGGAAGAATTTCCTCTTCAAGAGACGTCCTTCTTTGAAACTAGCAAAAAGTTCTGGCACGTTTCCTAGCTTTCTCTCCCTAGACACCTAAATGTCTCGTTTTTAGGTAAATCGGGCTATCTTCCACACTTTTTTCCTTTAATTCACATCTTTTATTCAAGAAATTTCCAACGATATCCCGGCTTGAATTTTTAAAAAATTCAGTCACCTTTTGACCTTTTCCGAGCACCTTCATAACTCTCATTAAATCCTTGAACAGATGCTTTCCAGTCTTCTCTTAACATGACGATCATTGGATACCAGTCTGTCACTCGGATATGAGCGATCCTCTGTAATAAACTCAAACCTATTGGTTTGAAGCTAATCATCCAGCTGGTTTTGATGAAAACCACATTTATTTGGCCATGACCCGTTTCTCAAGACCTTGAATTTTATCCTTTAAAATCCAATCAGTCTTTAATGAAGCGCTATCGAACGACATAAGGCCGATGCCTGGGGAATTCTTTGGTCATTAAAAAACGAATATTTGCCTCTTGCTTGTGTTCTATGCCGAAGTGAAAGTAGTTACGAAAGATTCTTATAATTACTCGAAAATATGCAATGGAGTTTCCGATTAGAAATCTCCGCTGTCATATTAAGAGTCTAGGGAGGTCCACTCAACTACTCGACCTCCCAATTTGCCCCTCTCAATCTTATTCTCCTAGCCTGCATTCCTTGTCGGCGCTTGATTTGTCTTTTGTTTTATCCTATAACGATTTGTGTAAAGTAGTCATTCCATAAGTAATTCTGCATTTATCTTTAGACCCTTTTGATGGATAGAACTCAAACAATTCTTTGAAGGTATTCATATGTAAACTAGTATTGCATTTTATTAATTAATACAGTAGCTTCTTACTAATCTCAACTTTTCGTTACCATCTTTGTAAAAATTGTGAATTAGATTTAAAAGATTTCTTCTGGGGACAATACCACTTGTTCAGGTGATTCGCTATTCTAAAAAATTCTTAGAAAGTTTAACGCTCATTTTAAACTTTGGTTCTGTAGGCTTGGGAAAGATGGCAAGATATTTAAAAGGAATAAGAGATCCGCGAGAGCACCATTTCACTTGGGTGTGGGGGGAAAGAGGCATTGGTATAGAAGGCATGCTGATTCTTCAAGTTTAAACTGTACCACGGGAATTGCACCATGTAACCACTTGCATGGTAAATGCTCAAAATAGTAATGTGAGCCAATTTGGTGGAAAATGGACTTGGTTCCAAATAGAAATTGTTAAGCTTTATGCTATTTTTAGACGTAAGGTACTCTTGATGAAAGGGCGATCTTCTGCTATTAATTAATTCCTTAACGTCAAGCGATGCACGTAACTAGTCCAACTGATAACGGTAAGCTTCCTTGGTATTGGTCTTATTTGTGTCAAGTTAAAAATCTATTCCATTCGTTCGTATTTCAACCGAAAAGAGAATATTCCGTGGATCAGACTTAGTGTTTCTGTTGGGGTATTTGCTCTTTACCAGGACTAATTTTGTTTAGAACCTTTAATAGTACTGTATATAACGCTTGTATTCTTGGCAAGACTAAAAGCTTGGCTTTTTAGTAGAGAAAGTGCGATGAACAAATGTTAATTCATCGCTGAAAGTGTTTACAATGTGTGTGTGTGTGTGTGTGCCCATTATGCCTACTTGAGAAACCTTGTCCATCTTCCTTAAATGACAATACAGTACAATTAGTAGATTGTAGTTTTTTACCCAATTGTGCAACAGTTCCAATCGCATTTTCTCATATTTTTAAAGATCTCTGATCAAATTCCACTGGTCGTCCTCAACCTAGTTCACCTTTCCCGAACAGAAAACAAAATGCCTAGCTGCTCAAGGATGACCCAAGATACTGGCCCTCTTTCAGTTGGGCCATTTTGGTATTTAAAGTCGAAATGGTCCAATAGGATCATGTTTGTATACTAATTTGCCATAAATAAAACGATCCTGAAGATTTGTGACCTGATTTGTTCATCTTTGAAACCCCACTAATTTTATTGTTGCGCCACTTTCATCCTAACATTCTTAATTACATCTTGCTACCTCTAAGATCGGTTAGTTTAGTGGCACTACCCTTACCACAAAACAAGATATAAATATAGTGCTAATTAATAGGAACAAAGGTTAAAAATAGGCATGAGCGTCTTTGTTAGCATCCAATACATGTTTAAAACCATTTTTCAGAACCGTTATATTCAGTTCGATTTTGGCTAATTTTGGACAATGTTAATCCAACTTAATTTAAAACTCCTTCTCCAAAACGTACGGAGCCTGGGTCCATTTTTAGGTGTAGTGTCCAGTTGCCTAATTCATTTCAATCTTAAATGGAAGAATGTATTCCCCTAAAGGTTCTCAAGGGAGCCTGACAGCAGACTCGGAAAATGCCCCAAATAAGCCCTCTTATCTTCGAATTTAAGCAGTTATGTGGATGTTCGAAGCAAATTTATTTCCTCAACTAAACCCAAGACTTGATTAAGGGCGATAGTTAAGGGATAAAATCAAATTGCTCTATGTACCAGATGCTGCAAAAGGCATCCTTAACAGCCTTTTCTCACGTCTCCCACCGTAGTCACAAACTCGGATACAAGTGCGCTTTGTCTCACTTTTGCATTTTTAAAGGATCCTAAAAAGATTTGTGCTTGTTCTGACATCTCCCCCCCTTTTGTGCCTACCCCGCATCACTGGCTTACACTTAAGGTGTAGATGTAGAAGGAAAAAGTACCTACGGGAAAATAAAAACTGCGATGATGAGGTTCAAACAGTCTTGACAGGGCGTGGCAGAGATCGTTGGGTCGGAGGCTTAATAGACGGTTTAAAGTTTAAAACTAGCTTATAATAAGCCCACATCCCACCCCTGTTTAGCCCTTAGAAATTACCCTCACCCCCCAGTCCCGCCCAAGGCTCGATCCTCAATGTTCGTAATTAACTTCATTTTCACGATTTAAGGACTAGAGTTCGCTCCAGAAATCCTAGATTCCGTTTATCACTTTTACTTGGTTGGACGTACTGCTCCTTTGATCTACTCTCCCATTATCGGAATAGTTATGCTCTCCTCAGGCCTCGAACACTCCAAACTTTTATTTAGGCAACTCGGAGTATCTACAAAGCTAACGCTTATTCTAACCTTGGCCCTTTAACCTTTACAAACTTTCTCTCGCAGAGTCTTCGTTGGCATTTGCGAGAGAGGTTTCTGGTTCTCGGAGCGGGTTCTTGCATACTTGTTGGCCAACTTGGTGGAAGAGGTGGCCTCTTCCACATTACTGATTAGTGTTGGTCGCAGCATCGGTTTGTTTTAGACTTGCGTTTGAGTTTGGTTTAGGCTAAGAGATGATTGCGGCGACTTTTGCCCCAGTGGGAAATCGCCAAACGGGTGTTAACAAAAACATTCTCGACCCACAATGCTATTGCTAGAGGACCACCCGTCTTCTACATAATGTGGTAACCCTGCGCTTGAAGCATGAAGTCAGTGGTTGTTATTCGTGTAAATGTGCGGCGATCCCTTTCTGGCAAACTATTGTTTAAAGATTACTCCGGTTGGCATTACATTTGTGATCCACCTTTTTGTCTATTTGCAGCATTCACACTGCGCTAGTCTTTAGCTTCCTTATTGATAAATACTTTAAGTTTATAGAGTTGGTTTAAAGTTTTAAATCTTGAACGATCTCTTTATTTAATTTATAAATCGAATATAAAGTAGTTTTAAATGGGCCTAACGCACGTTTCGTGAGCAATATACCTATACATTTTCGCTTCAATTTACTCTTTAACTTATATTCAAGAACCCTTTATTTCAAAATTTCCTAGCAAAGATGTTATTTTGCCCCTGTGGGTGGTTAAATCTTGTAAAGTGTATTTTTACTCTTTACATTCCAATGACATTTTCTTTATATTCTTGGCTACGTGCAAATTCATCTAATTGCAAATAGAAGTTAATCTGAGATTTAACAACTTTGTCGATTTCCTGACGCCAAAAGTCTTCTTGTATGAATTTTTAGATTCACACATGTGAGCAAATAACTTGCTAAAGTTTAGATCTGAATGGAGAGAACTTGAGATGCCAAGCAAAGGCTTAGAGAGACCACTCCTGTAGGAAAAAATAAACACTTTCGCCTTTTTTATTCTGGCGAATAGCTACAAAGTTGTCGAGAAAAGGGGAGAAGCCAAACTTGATAAAAATATTGGTTTTATGTAATTGATAAATTGGACAAGGGTGAATAAAGCTTAAATTTAAACTAGTGTTAAATTAGTTTCTATATCGGAAAACTTTATGATGGGTAGCTTTTCTCAGGCTACCCTCTATATTTGGGGAGAGAAACTCCAGTTTTCTCTGGATGATTGAAAAGTAGCCGCTAAAATGTATTTAGACTTGTCTAAGAAAGGGGAAAGTGGTTGCATCACAAATGACTTTGCGGGATTTATAAGTTTAAAAGTTTTCAAGGTATAACTGTAGTCTAATTTCTAATAACGATCTTAAATATTTCCTAATCGAGAAATTCCGTATAAAGCCTAGCTCTAGAGCGCGCAGGAAAATTTAAGTAAAAAGAGATGGTGACTGAAATAAGTAAATGGGTGAATTAACACGTAGGCTTTCAATAATCCTTATTTGAAGTAGAATTTCCTACTCTGGATAATCTTACTTACAATCCTAGTAGATTGCCAAAGCCTACTTCTCTCGTAGCTGCTGGAATGGCATTCGAACGTCAATCAAGTCGTTAAACAGTAACTGTTGTTTGACGACCACTTCCTTACTCGCCTACTACATCCCACTCCTTCCAACGAAGCTCTATTTAACCCTTTGACAGTTTTTTCAGCGTTCAGTTTGTTTACCTGGCCTGGTGTTATGCTGCGATCCGGTCGACTTGGCCCGAACAGGAGGCGGCTTCGGTTCACCACCCTTTAAAGAAACTGATGCATCTTCAATCAATCGATCGGAGCCTCAAGATAAGCCAAAGATTAATGGTTGGTATAATTCTCAAAGCAAAATATTTTGCATTCGAATCTTAGCGCAGGGCCTAATGGAAAGAATCAACTGGATAAATGGCCATTGCCCGTTTGCCCAGAGACTTTGATGCTTTTACTTGGCAACTTTTTTATCTTGGTACATTACCAGATCAATACTTGGATAGGTAGGACTGGCATATAGTTGCAGGGAATGGGGAAGGATAGGAGGAAAGCAGAAAAGATGTTCATTATGTATCTTGCTCTTTGGTTATGCATTAGTTAACATGCGCCATCCTCACCTCGCACACTATTTCCCCAGATTGCAGGGAGCACTTTCCCCGTGTTTTTGAGAGATCATGCCTCCTGTAGTTGAATAAAAGATTTCTTAAAAGATGCTCTAATGTACTTATTTAGCCAATTTTAGGGCCATCTCTTTTTAATTTTTTCCTAGACATTAAAGTTAATTGTTTGCCCTGTTATGGAAAGACTAAATTTGCTACCTTACTCCAATTATTTTCAGTGCTTTCCTATTCGTCCACGCTCCTCTTTCCTTCGTGAGTGCAGTCTCTTCCTCTTTCACTGTTAAAGATATCTGTAGCGCTTCTAGTTATACTAGAGCAAAAACTGCCACTTCGGTAATACCATATTACAAACTGTTAAACTTATCCTTCTACACTGCCCAAAACCTATAGAATTACAGCCTTTCCAAACCTAGCACCAATCAACTGATCAGTGTCAAGACTACTTCCTCCTGGGGCAACTTTAAACTGGGTGTTAGTTTGACCTCGTTAAACATCGGTTTAAATTTCTCTGCGATGGTTCTAAAATACTTATGGTTCACTTAGTTTAAATTTTTTTCCGCCTATTGGTTTTATTCTTTCCACTTCCATTCCTGTGCTAATTCTCGGCTTAACATTTCAAATCGCTGTTCACCCAATAGACGTGGCCTTGGACAATGGGTTCAAATGCTATGCTCTTCGTACAAAGTACCATGTATTTGCCATTGATGGTACATCTGAAACCTCTCCCCCACCTTCCTCGAAAGTAGCCTGACCTGCCTTTGTGACTTAGGCTGTTATTTCCAAGATGGACAGAATTAGATGAGGGAACTCTTACCTTCGCAAAGTGTAAGGAGGGGGGGCTGGAGAGTTGCGCTTTCAACCGAGCCACCTATTGATATTAGGGGAACGAGGACTTTAGTGAGAATACCGTATTACCACTCTCAGAACCTTCTAAAAACGTCCCATTTTGCATTGCTGCTTCCATCTTTAAGATTTAAAATGCCTTTCTACTCGATGCTTCGAAAATTTTCCACTTAATTTTTGCTACTGTGCAATGCCTTTAAGAGTGATTGCCACTTTCCTCTTTCCCACAAATAATTAATGATCATAGCCCAGAAGTAATGGTCAGTCACACCCATGGTAATCTTCGGACAAAAAATAATTAACATTCTTTGCACCTGAATAGTGGACCTTGGGTGGCTTTCTTTGTGCCATTTTTAGTTTATTTCCCATCTCCCATCCGCTCGTATGATTACTGCAATTCAACTCGCCTTTGTTCCTTGACCCTTCCCTCCAGATTCCTGGTTGTCTACCACCATGGTCAACTCCCCACCTCAAATTCTCTTGGGGTTGAGAAACTCGGGCTTTCTTGGTTCCTTCATTTGCTGCTTCTGCAGTGATTTGGCGTTAGGTTATTTATAAATTCTTAGCCACCCACCCAATCTAATTTATTCCTGTGTTGGGACTGGTTTTATTGAAATTTAGTTTTGCTCGACCACCTGTGATGAAAGATTCCCTAATGTGAAAGGTTCATGGTCATTCTTCAAATACCTTTCTTTCTCCTCACAACTATTTTTTAATTAATAAATTTAGTTTAAAAAAAAAGCCCCGCAGAAGCTTCGCTCGGGGAGGATAAAGTCGGTTTGTATTAGATCTTTTGGCATTGACTGTGATTTATGGCTCCTAAAATCTTTTCGGTGCCTGCTTTTCTGTTTCCTCGGTGACTTATAATTACAGTCTCAGTCCCATTTCCTTACCGTCTATTCAACTCCTGAAATTAATCGATAAAAACTCCGTGAATTAAAGATTTATAATCGATTCAATTAAATCAAGATTAAAAGACTAGCATTCTTATTTGTATCGACCTTGGTGTGAAAAAAATAAATTTACCGAAAGCTAATGTTCTCTGGTATTTTCCAGACCACCGCTCTTGATGATCCATCCGCTGAAATAGGTCCTGATCTAGTGTTACCGATCCATCTTATGAGTGATCATTCCTGATAATAAAATAACAGGATGAATGTGCAATTTCTCTCATTTATTAGAGATGTTCCCTTAGTCTTTCAATGTAGCGTCAAATTGTCTTTGGACGAAGTGATGCTTTAGTAATTAGCCATTTTTAACTAACCTTTGTTTTTTTGCGTATAACCCCACTTTCAAGCTAATCCTTTACCATAGAAAGGGGAATTTAAGGCGGTGAATTATGCAAATCTAAAAAGGGGTCATTACTTTAAGAGGATCGGTATGAGATGAAGCAAGCGGAGTTACTCTTGAATTACTTTCCGGAATATAGTGGCATTATTATGCACCCTCAAGAGAGCGCTCATTGTAGACTGATTTCTACACGTCTATCACGCCCTCCCATCTCCAATACCCCACTCTCTCAAACCTATTTAAAATCTCATTTTACTCAGACATTTTCATGTTACCTTGCCTCCTTTACATACCTTTGGTATATTTTGAGGGTTTGTAACATTTTGCAGGTTAGTCTCTTGCAGGAGAATCTACACCTATACCTTCCTCACATTCACTTCAATCTTCCTTTCTTTACAGATCTCTCCTTATAACCTTTGAGAGATGCTTTAGTTACCCCCGCCCCGTCTTAAATTAGAGGGGAAAATTACTCTATGGTGAATTTAAGCTAGGTTTTAACTTAAACTTTTCAAAAAGATAGTTGAAATGCCAGCTTTAGGGTCACTGCTAATGGTTTACGAAAAAAATAACCCCTTTTGTCAGATTTGGTAAGCTTGTCTATCAACTCTACAGATAGAGAAACGGGGGGAAAGAGATTAGTCTCTCCGAAGCCTGTAAACTCCGACAAAATTTCTCCACCCACGAAGAAGGATACAGAGGCTGAATTTACTGCAACTCCGAGCTCCAGTATCACGGCCTACTTGGCTCAAGTGGATGCCATCAGTATGAAGGTTCAGCTTGGCTTTGGCGAAAACTCTCCGTCCGACAAGTCTGATGTTCTTGGCCAGGTGATCACATCAACGACCGCTTTCAACAAAGAATTGTTTGCTTCAAGGGAAGGAAAGGAACTTCCTTTACCATTGGCTGCTCTTGCTGAAAGGAATGTTTCAGCACTGCACGATGGACTGATAGATGAATACACGAAAACTACAGATATCTCTAATCTAACGGAATTTCCTACTGGAATGACTTTGTTGCAGTCCAATAACGTCACTGAAGTTAATAGAGAGAAAATGGATGCTTCATCTCCGCCAACCACAAATCCCAACTTGGGCGCGATAATTAAAGGTAATAATTATTTTACCCCGTCTACAGAAAATGTAGACGAATCGTCTACTTCGCAAGTTCAGACTACTATAACAAATCTAGTAGATGTAGTTACTGGCTTCTTTTTACCAGCCACTAATGAAATCATTCTAATAAATGAAATCGAACCTAAAAGCTCGACGGTGGGAGAGGTGAGTCAAGTTGCAGATGTGCAAATGGACTCTACAGTTCTACAGACGGAGAGAACAAACGAAAGTGATTACACTACGCTTATCACGGAAAGTCTAAACAACGTGAATGACTTTACGGAAGCCTCTACAGTGGATACTAAGACGGACGTTTCGACAACGGTACAAACTATTGTCGATAATACTGTTTATGCTAGGGATTCTACTCTTGCCTTTACAACCCATGCGAAGAACGATTCTATTTTACCGACGACCCTGGCAAGTGAAAGTTTCTATACTTCTACTGATGGAGCTTACAAAAAGTCAGAGGCACCTGTAACAGTGATTCCAAGAAACGCTACCGCTAGCGACAGTTCTACTTATGTTGTAACTATGCTAATAGATACTGAAAATGACGAATCTTCTACCGTTTCACCCGTCTCTACTAATTCTCACCCATCTACAGTATTTGATTCCACCATGGAAATTTCGCCCATATTCGCAACAAAAACTCTGACCAAACTCAATTTTCAGACTCAGACGAAATCTGATGGTTTGCTTGAATCTACAGATGTTACAACAGCGTCTCTTCAAGAAAATGAATCTCTGACTATGGGAACTGAGGAGTTCACGACTACCGATATGGTTAAAAGTCCTCTCTTAGAGGAAGAATACATTTCCACCACCCTCGGTTCCTATGGATGGGTTAATGAAACTACTTCGACCAACATGAATGATGTTAATTCGTTTCCCACCTATGCGTTAGAAGAAACGCTCATGCCCGATATAGACGCAGCCTTTATAAGCATTGCCACTGCAGAAAGCATTTCACAAATGTGTTCTTCTTGCATCACTTTTCCCAAGAATCTAGAAAATGATTCCAATAGCGTCGGAGATTCATTGAAGATTCCTACAACTACAGCTACTTCTCGATTAAGAGGGCTCAGACTCACTACCAGCGATTTAGTCGTCCCCGAAGAACATGTACCTAAAATATGGAAAGAGAGAACTAGGCTATTATCAAGAAATCTTTCCCCAACTTTAGAACCGCTACATCTCGGAAGAGAGAGGGAACATGAAGCAGGATTTCAGAAAGTTGAAATGAACGAGAAAGTACTTCTTGACCTTAGCTCGGATGTGGCTTTAACTAAACCATACACGTATAAAACTGAAGATAGTAAAAGTACAGAAAAACAAACTCTACCTCCAATTCATGTTGGTCAACAGCATAATGATGATGCTACCACCAAGATTCCAGAAGAAGCAAATGATAAAAATTCTGGCTTTTTTAAATGGTTACTAAATTTATTCCAATAACGGTTAACTTTTTACCCTGATTTTATTTTTGTATGTGACTGAATATATTTAATTAATTTAATGTTTACTCGTTAGAATTTTAATAAATGTTGGCTTACTTTGGTTTAGTCTATTCAATTTTAACTTCTAAATTACATGTATTTTAAGTGACTCGCTAAGAAATATAAAAATTTATAGTTTTTAATTCAAATAAGTTTTTTTTATTAGCCGTAGCTTCGATAAAGAAGCTTGGTTATCGGTTGCTTCCTTTTGCCATCCTGTTTTTAGTCGCGGGTGATTCTGTAAATCTCCCCATGTCGGTTGGCGGGTCCCTCTTTTGCTTTCTTTTTTTGGTAATACCATTGTAACTATTCGGCCGATGCTAACGAAATTTGAAGCACTTAGGTTTTTTTCATTCTATTTCGAATGGTATATTGCCAAAGTAACCCCAAGGTTAGTCCGGGAGTTATTGAGAATTTTCAAGGTTAAAAGATCATAAATCAAAGTGAGCGCACGATTTTTGGCCAGCAGACCTTGTTCGGTCAAGTGTCTCACAAGAGCCAACTAATAGATTGCAGAATTATAGAAATGCAACGCATAAAGTAACCTAGGTTGCGCCCTTGCCTCGCCCGGCAAAGAATGAAAAAAGGTAAGGTTTGGCAAGTCTCTCCAAGATTTAGCAGGACTTGGGCCCAAAGCTCTAGCAACGGAACCGAAGGAACTACAAATGAGGAAACTGCATGTTCTGAATCGGAGCGGTTTCTTGTTGGCGTTTAAGAATTAAAGATTCTTGATATTTATCTACCGGAATAACTAAGCTTCGTACCTGGAAGAAGGCAGTTAACAAGCCTTGCTTGTTCAGTGCGGCTCTTCTTCCGTAGAGACGCGAGTTCTTACAGACGGACTACTGCTTTGTCGGAAGAAGGGATCAACACTCTTAAGTTGGGTACGAACCACTTTCTACACGCATATTTTTGCCCTACAGTTGTGTACTTGTTAGATTGCTTAGTCTTTTCATTTGTCATCTTGCCTTTTCCACCCTTCCTTTCCGCTACCACGGCGGGGCTTTATGCCTTACCATGCCCTAACCGTGTGTGAAAACCTTTGAAACTCCTCCCCGTGACCTTATATCTGTAAAGTGATCTAAATTGCCACTTTTAAGTGGCAACGCTAGTTTTCTCCCTCTTTCCTAAATGTGGTTCGTCGTATGGTTAAACCAGATTGAGCTGAATGTGGTGGGTGTCCAGGCCGCGGCTGCCTAGCGAGATGGTTTTTGAGCCCTCTAATGGAAAAAGCCAGAAGGTGCCCTAATTTTTTGAAGGACTGTTTTGGCTGAGCAGTACGCGGTCCCCCCTTTAGGGGATCATCGTTCGACGCGGTTTCGTTGGTGGGTATCGCACAGCGCGAAACTTCCCCCCCCTCCCTTAACATATGTTGTAAGGAGAAAAAGAATACCGCGCAGATGTTTCGCGCTAGCTTTGCTCGTGCTTCTGGACCTCGTCCCAAGTCTTTCTCGGGTGTACCGTGACTTGGGCTAATGCCGTCAATTAGATCTTTTAATGCGTCCCATCCCTTAGACACAGAAATTTACATTTGGCTGGTCCAAAATGCGTCCCGATATAGAATTTTTGCTGGGTCCCTGGGCATGTGGGGGTCCTGGACAAAGAAAGAGAGCTGATCGGCTGGCGCACTCAGCACATTGTGTCCTTGGAGAACACGGCTCTGCCTTTTAGGGACTACTTTGTTCAATAAGAAAGTATTTCTCAACTGTGGCAGAACGAATCAGATGACTGTTCATCATCCAAACTGTATGAAATTAAAAATTCTATTTACTCTTGGCCCTCGAGCCGTAATAGATTGTGGTCGTTGGAGGTAGCCCTTTGCCGAGTTCGCATTGGCCACAAGACTTGCTCACCGCCATCTTGTTTCGGGTGATGTGCAAATCAACCCTTGCTGTCGTTTTTGTGGTGGGGACCAATTAGTTGCCCACCTTTAATTAGCTTTCACACATTTCGCCACACTCGGACTGTCGTGTTTCCCGTCCTTTTAAACTATCCTCGACACACCCGTCTTCAATTCATATTGGCAGCGAGATGAGCTCTTAAAAAAAAAAATCATTGGCAGAGGAATCTTTTAATCCTTTGTTTGTTAAATTTTTATCACAAAGTGGTCTACTTTTTATAGATAATTTGCCTCGTTTTACCATAGCTGCCATATAGAATCCACTTGGATTGGGCAGCAACCCACTAGTTTTTATACCTTAAACCTTGATACTTCTAACTAAATCTGATTTCCCTATCTAAACGTAATATCTTAGTCGGTGACGCTCAAACGTTGTGATGAAACGTGCTGCATGTCTTCTCCGTAACGATGGAGCCCTAGTAGGGGAGGTCACTTCCTGCTCCCAAAAGTAATGTCGAAGCCCTCTTTGACTTGTTCACTTTCAGGTTACTTTAGTCTCTCTTCGCATGATCTTTAACACTGATGGGCGTTATCCGTTCTAACAAACTTCACGACTATGACCTTAAGAAGCTTCATTCAAAGCTGATCATTCTCATAGATGAATAAAGGCGAATCGTCTTTGGATTCGGGTGAACACACGAACTATGTTCCTTAAGTTCGATCGTCGATAGCTTTCATAGCATATTAATGCTGATCACTTACGAATGCCAGTCAACCCTGTATATCCAATCAGAGGCGCTGCTTCAGCTCCCCCTCTCGCCCACACGTGCATTCGTCAATTAGGCGCAGGCTTACCATAGTCATTCCGGCGACGAACCTCGCCACTGTATCAACTGTAGAGTTCCAAATTGGATCTTCATAATAAAGGCCTCTCTGGGACAGTTTCTTTCTTCAGGGGTTGGTTACAGAGGCTTATTCCTTGTCGTGTTGAGGGGTGTCAGTCCTAGGCCCCTTGAGATTCCCTTGGTGCTGTGAACTAGACTTTTAATATACTCCATCCCCCCCCTCCATCTCATTACTTTCACTACCCTTTACTTCCCTCTTTCTCCTATCTAGTGGCCCTGAAAGTTACAGACCTTTGCTTGATTTTTCGGACCGATTCTGAATTTTTTATGAAAGCCTGATGAGGTTGGGACTATGTACCGCCTCAGTCTGCCGATGCCCAAGGAGAAACCCATCAATGGCTCCTTTTCGCCGCGGATAGTAGAACTCTGACACACTTCGGTCTATACAGATGGTGTGGTGGATCCGTATGATTCTCAGAGAACATACCGTACTTAACCGAATCTAGAGTTGCAGTAGCGCCGGGTCCTTGTAGGCCTCCGTGGTAGGGGTGTCCTGAGAGCTAATGTAAAGTTTTATATTTACAATGGCTAGCCATAAACCTAAAATTTCCCCTTCTCTTAAGGGTTCTCTTGTCAAACGTTCTTCAGCCTTCCCTCGCCCGTTGGCTCCCTATGCCAACGATGTGGACCCAGATTTAGACTATCCCCGCTTTCTAGGCATGAGTTAAGTCTTCCGACACACCACTTGCGAAAGTGTGTGTTTGACGTTAATGAATCATTTGAGTCATGCTGTGGTGAACCCCGTGGTATATGGCAGAGATAGTGGTGATATAATAGTTGAAGTGTCGTCTCGCTCGCAACATAATCTTGTGCGAAATCTGCCTTCGAAAGCCGGAGTTCCCGTAATAGTTTCGCCCCATCCACCTTTGAATTATGCCAAAGGTGTAGTCAGATAAAACTAATTAAGGGACTACAACCTCGCCCGCCTTCAGAGCAAGCTTAGTACCCAACACATCACACATGTACTCAAGGTGACGAACTGTAGGCTATACTAGTCACAACTGTAACATATAATTTGGCGTTTGAACGTCAGGAACTGCCGCAGTTTATTAAAGCAGGGTACCTTCATGTCCCGGTAAGCCCCTACGTCGAACTACCCACACGTTGCTTCAATTGTAATGAATTTGGACATGTTAGTCATGCGAGTTAGTTCCGACATTCCTGAAGCAACTCGTCGCCCATCTACCGTTAGTGTCAGAAGCATTCACGATATACCGTCGAAGCACCGAGCTCGGTGGTATTTATTTTAAGGATTTGTAGCCTCTTTTTGCCCTATACGCTCATCTGGCTTAAGTAGGTAATAACATAAAAATACGAACGGACGGCAAAAGAGGCAGTCAAATAATGCGGAAATAAATATGAGCAGTTCAATTAAAAGAAACAAAATAAAAGGGCACTAGCATGCGATTAGGTAAAGTTCTGTATGTAAAAAAAAATATGGGCGGACAAGGCTCGGATAAAACTAAGATATGATTAAAATATAAGGGCAATAAGGAAGTAACCAAGGTATTAGATAAGTGGACATAAATATTACCAATTCAATTAAAAGATTAAAAACAAAATAAAGGGAACTAATGAGATTAGGTGAAGTCCTTCATGTAAAATACGGATGTAAAAGGTAAAAAAAAAACAACCCAAAACGAAGTGAAATATGATTAAAATGTAGGGCAGTAAGTAACTAAGGTATTAAATATTGGAAGAAAGGTCACCATCTTACAGGAATCTCGCTAAGTTGTGCATAACATGAGTTAATCTCAGAGAACAGAAGCAAAGGTGGGGTGAAGACAAAAGTACTTCTTTCGATGGACGGAGAAATGCGGGTAGGTGAGTAAGATGAGATGCACTGAGATGCGAGAATGACACGTCTGGGAAGATGGCGGTTCCTCGCTAGCCGTAAAGTTTCCGTGGGTGAGGCGAAAGTGGCTGATTTGCAGGCGGCCGGATCTGGTGCGACTGAGACTCTATTTCCCCCCCCCCCCCCCCCCCCCGACCCCTCCAGTGCGAATCCGCTAAATTGCAAAGTAAACTTTATCACGATAACAAACATGCTTTTATAAGGCAGAAGACACCTATATTATTTTAATTTTTTTTTTTAGTTAAAACGGCCTAAACTATATCTAAAGATCATCTTCCTCTTCCTCCATGTCCTCTGGCCCATCTTCTCCTCCAGGAGGTCCATTTTTCCTTTGAGGAACACAAGCTCTTCAAAGTTGACCTCATCAATGGAGGACCTCTTGGGCCTGAGGACGTCCCCGGCCGTGCTGAAAAGCCTCTCCACAGCTGCAGAGCTTGAGAGGGTGGGTATTGTACTTAATGAATAAGTCCACCCACACCTCCCTGTGCTGGTAGGGGAAGAGGGACCAGGCCAGCTCACCTTTAGAAGGCACCCACTCCTACATGGACTTCCTCACATCCTGCTGCTGGTTGGCCGGGCCTCTAGCAAACAACTTGGTGAAGAGGCGGGCGTCCAAGTCCTGGGATTCCTGCACTTCTGGCTGGCCAGGCTGATGCCGCCGCTGCTGCTCCTCCCCCCCCCTCCCCCCTGGACTTGATGACGGCCCTTAGCTCCCTGGTGATCGTGTCCCTGATCTCCGCCACCTTGTCGGGGGTAATGCTCTCCAGGGCTTTGGGGGTGAGGTTGGGGTGGACGGTTGTGGCCATAAGCAGGTCGCCATTCTCAGAGTTGGCCAAACTTTGCATTGCCCCTGAGGAGGGCCTGCACCAGGGGGCCTGTCATACACCAGGTCGCCATTCTGGCTCTGCCCCTCCAGGCCTAAAAAGTGTGTTTAATTTTACTAATTTATAATAAAATTCGGTGACAAACGTTTTTTGGTACGTTTAGGTAGTTTCATGTAAGGTCAGTCTCATATAATGTGAAGAATTTAATTTATCGTAAAAAGAAAGTTAAAAATCAGATAAAAATAAAATTAGCTGTTACCAACTCAAATTTTACATTTTTAGCCAAATCAGGCTTAAAACACCCGCGGTAATTTCTTTCAAAAAAGTCGTCTTTGTTCCTGTTCAAAGTCGCGGAAAATTGGCGGTGCGACTTTCGAAATTCATAGTGCGGCAAAGTCGCAACTCGTTGCAGCAACGCCCAGTTCTGCAGGCGGCGCAGCATAACTCCATGCCGCCTGGTGAGGGAGTAGGATGATGGTCACGGGAAAGCATTTTTCTTAAGTTGGATTAGATGAAGGTGTCCATAAGAGTTCCAATATCGCTCCCATTCTTCTTTGACCAATTTATAGAGGGCGGCCTTCTTGGCATCTAGGTCGGTCATTTCATCTCCCTGGATCTTTGAGTGTCCAGGAAGCCAGCAGAATGATATGGAGTAAGAGCGTCCGGTCAAGAGGTGTATGGTTTCCAGTATCCCCATGGCTATAGGATGGCGAGGGAACAAAGTCTGGCACTAATTTCAGGAAATGACTGATTTCACTCACAGTAGAGGAATTTAGGTCAGTAGATGAGGCCGTTGAGTGTTTCTTCGGCAAACTCATCGCCGCGGGCCTAACTACTATTCTTAGAACGTCTGGCCGTTTTGCACGCCAACCACCCGTGAGACGGTCCTCAAAAAGAAGCCTACATGCGCTATAAGAGCCGCATGAAATACTTCACTCAAGGAATTTCGTCCCCGTAAGGAGCGCGGCGATTTGCCATCCTGGCCGCCGTGCCGATGGGATCAAGCGCTCCGTCCGAACCCAGCTTAGCCTCTCTTCCTTCCTTCAGATAGCCTGTATTTCTCCCTTACTTCCCTTACAACCTCTCCCACAACTTTCTCTGGTCAGCATCTAATTTCACAGGATAGATGCTGACCTTCTTCACAGCCAACTATGCCGGATCGGGGCTGAGGGGGGAGGGACAATGTTCCCTAACCCCTGAGCGCCGGTTCGGAATGGTGGGTTTTTAACAACATGCTTCATCCCCACCCATACCTTTTCCTTTTCTCTTCACGCACTATCAATTTTACGCCGTGCCCAAGGTGGAGCCGCCATGCTGAAGGGCTGCCAGGTCACCAGGCGGGAAGGGTGGCCTTAAATGACGGCACCTGGCTCTGCCAGGCCTGTACGCACCCCTCGCAGAGCGGGCTACTGCAAGGAGTGATGAGCAATTGCAGCCCGTAATTAAAAGAGGGTCACCATGCCCAATGATGAATAAAAAATCCCCCCCTTAATTTCCCCAGTTCCATCGTCAGAGCCGCCCTCGGGGAGCTCCACAAGAAAAATGGAGGCCAATATGTCAATTGCGGAGAGCCGCAACCAGCTTCTTCGAAGCAATGTGGTGCATATATCCTTGAGAAAGAAATCCTGGCCGTTCAGGCCTCATTGGTTAGAAAGACACCCTCTGCTCCTGGCCCATCCAGGCCAACGACCACGGTCGTTTCCGCGCACATTCGGAGTCCTTCTGCGGGTTCTACTCAACCCGGGCGCTCCCCTGGTAAAGCTGGCGGCACAAAGGGTTCACACCCAGCCCCGGTTAAAGCCAGGGCTCCCCCAACCTTCTCCCAGCGTGACCGTTTCCCGTAAGGCGAAACGGCCACGCGCCTCCACCGAGTCGTTAGACTCACAGGAGGCAACACTCCTGAAGTTGGTCGCCAGGCCATCTCCCGGGGTTTCTAAAGCTGTCCCCCGAAGGGAGGACAGCAATGAAGGAGCTTCGGCTCCTTCGCTCATACCTAGTGTTGGGCTAAGTGGCTTGGAGACGGTGGATCCTCGAAAAGAGGGCTTCCCCGCCTCCGAAGCCGCAACGCCTGCCTAAGGTTTTGAGGCGAAGGGAGGAAAAGACTCGCATGGCGAGCCCAACCTCCCCCAATAAGTCCTCGAAGGCGACAGCGCCTTCAACGCTTTGTCCGGCCAACAGCACCCGTGGTTCTGCCCCCGGGAAGCGTACGGCCATTCCCGTGAGGGTCTTCTGTTCGAAGAGGGCCTCCGCGTCTCCTCCGAGCTAGGCCTGGAGGGCATATTCCTTCAATGGAATTGCCGTGGACTCCGGGCCAACTGGGAGGCGCTGCGGAGGCTCGTCTCGTCCCGTTCCCCGCTAGCTATTTTTCTGCAGTATTCTGGGCACAATCCTGTACATGAAGTTCACGTAGAATGTTGGATACTTGATAGTGACTTTGATGAGTCGGATGACCTGCGATAGGCCCTTTTCTCTTTTGTCCTATCGCTCTCCCTCGTTCAATCAATCGCATGCTACCTGTCCCTTGTACTCGGGACGAGTTCGTGCACATTGACTGGCGGACTTACCGACACTTTCGGGGAGGCCGGCCTTCTTCCCTTTATTTAACTAGTTGTTTTTGTAGGTCACACGTTCCTGCGCCGGGGGAAGGCGGACCTCCCCCGGACGCTGGAGCTTGCTTCCTGCCTCTTGCCTTCTTCCTATTGTTTTATTTTTTTTCATGTTACTTTTTAAAGTAGCCTAGTACTAGGCAGTGGTAAGTACGGCGACTTATGCCCAAGGAGGCAATCGCCAGATGAACTGTTAAAACTGAAAAAAAATCCCTCGTTCAATCTAGGTTATAGGTGCCACGTATACTCTTCGGTTTCCCCATCAACTTTAAAAAAATACTGGATCCTACGTGGGGGTCCGAACGAATGAATTTGCAGATAGGCCAGAGCGACTTCCCGAAGCGCTCCCGTCCCCTCTGAAGCTTCGCCCTATAGGGATTTCTTCCCAGTCCTACGGGAATATGTGTAGGGCCTTTGGCTGAGGGAGTGGGATGGCTGTACGAATTTCATATCTCGATGGCCAGTGACCATCGAGATAGCAGAAATCATGGTGGCTCGCAGTAGATCTATGCCGCCTTCGAATTGGACATTCCCGACGGACCCACTATGTGATCGAGCGAGGTTCCTCCTGTGGATCTGTTGTGCCCCCTCTCTCACCTGTTTCTTGATTGTCCCGCCCTCGAGAACTTTGTCTCTTCTTAACCTTTCTTCAACGACACCACCCTCTCGTCTGCGTTCAATTTTAGCGAAGGTTTTTTCCTATGCCTCTGCACAATCTGATTACGTTACCCTTTTAGTGTTCCTTTAGACTGATTTCAGATAGCTTAGTGTACACGGTGGGAGCGCCATTTGTTGCTATTTGATATAATGCTTCGTTTCCCCCCCCTCCCTCTCTATTTTCATATTCATAAATTTATTAAATTTCTCTGGCAGCAAGAATCTGATGGAATGAGCAGCATGGCAATTCTACTATTAATTTGTAATTTCCTTTATTCTGCATTTATTCACTTAGCAATTACTATAGCAACATTTCTGAAAAAAAAAACTTGAAATTTCCTTTGCTTAAGGATTTTCTTTCCTTTTGTCGAGGCTGGAGGAAGATGGAATGTTCATTTTCATGCATATATGAGCATTTTGGGCGTATGTGTTGAAATCCGTATGGATATAAATAACTTTATATAAAAGGTATAAAGAATTAATTAGTCTATTCACATAGGCGCCACCCCCACCCCCAAATCGGACCTATGTGTATAAAATGGCCACAGTTTGAACCAAGGATCTAAATGGTGATAATTCCATCCAATGCTATCAAACCCAAGCCTTTCTAGGGTAGGTCCTTACCTAAATGCTCTAACAAGCGACTAGAAATGAGACATTTCCGACAATTTTAGCTGGCATGAACCATTTATTTTAGGTTAAACAAGAAAAAATTACTTAGAAAAATATATTCCAGACACAAAAAAAAATCAGCAATTCTCCAGGATGAAATCATCTTTCTGAAAAAGAAAAAGGATGTAATTAACTTGAGTATTATTTTCAGCAGGTGGCAACCTCCAGTCGGGCGTCAACCAGCGGCACAACAGGGCCGAGAGCTACATGAAGCTCTCGGAATTTCCTTGCCTTAAACACAAAAGGCTTAGGGTACGATTGGCCTCTCACGCCAGCATAGGCACAGTCGAGATCGGCTGAGGACGAAATAAGAGCAGTTGGTGATCGAGGGAGACCCTAGACGGCGTCAAGCGATCGCTCTCTCTCCACCATCGACAAGTGTCTGTAGTGGGGAGGTGAGGAAGTCACAGGTCTGAAAGCGGGAGACTAGTGTGATGGATCGAGTCCACCTTCCGCAATTCACGCTTGATGGCGAACAAGCAAAATTCACACTCATAGTATAACTTATAACGAACAAAGGAGCGAATATGTGCCTTGCAGCTGATGTGGTTCAATTTTATTTATTTATTTTTTTGTTTTAAATTCTATAGAGCCCATCTGGCAACTGCCCACTTGGGCATAAGTCGCCGAAAAACACGACAGCCTAGAACTAGGCTACTTTAAAATAAAAATATGAAAACTTAACAATGATATAAATTGGAAAAACTTAACAATCAGGAAGCAATCTCCGGCAGGGGGGGGGAGGTCCCCCTCACCCCGGTGCAGGAGAGTGCAACCTACAAACAAAACAATAACAAAAAAAAAACATAAAAAAAGGGGAGAAGCCCGGCCTCCCCCAAAAAGTCAACAAGTGTACACGAATCTGTCCCGAGTACAAGGGACAGGCGGTAGCGACAGGTATCGTGCGCGAAGATCACCCAGACTGGGACATTCGACAAGAATGTGCCGAACAGTCTGGGGGACGACGCAGTCGTTGCAATAGGGCGCAGGCGAGCGCTCCATCAAATAGCGATGCCTCATACGAGTGTGTCCGATTCGGAAGAGCGAAACGCTGGTCCGGTCGCAGAGTCCTCGCGGACTCTTTGGCGCGCTCATTCCCCGCAATTCCTACATGTCCAGGAACCCAGCAGAAGATAATCTCGACATCTGCCCAGCTCGCCAAAACCGTGCCGTCACGAATTTCGCGAACCAGGGGATGCGGAGATTCCAATGCCCCGAGAGCACTCAGGGCGCTTTGTGAGTCGCTATAGATCACAATCCGGTCTCCGAACCGGGCACGTCGCGTAATCTCCCGTACCGAGTGGTGTATTGCCACCAGCTCGGCCGTGAAGACAGACGCAGCGCCTGGTAGAGCCCCGCTGAATTCAAACAGAGGGGATACGGCGTGGAAGCCGACCCCCTCTTGGGACTTGGAGCCATCCGTATACACTGGCACGGTTCCAGCGTGACACGATGTGTGCTCCAAAAAGGTCGAACGCAATACTCCCGGCGTCGTACAAGTTTTGGGAGCAGAGGCGTGGCGACAAATAGCCAAATGTGGTACCCTCCAAGGTGGCGTCCTGGGCAGAACCAGGGGCGCCACCGGCCCGAGAGCTATATCTAGCTCTCGAAGGAGTTTCCTGGCCCTAAACCCAAAGGGCTTAGGGTATGACTGGCGTCTCTCGGCGGCATAGGCACCATCGAGATCAGCTGCGGATGCAGTGAGAGCTATTGGCGACTGAGGGAGGCGCCGGGCTCACGCGTACAGGCGAGTGATGCACTGCACGCGGCGCAGAGCGAGTGGCATCTCCCCAGCATCGACCAACAGGCTCTCAATGAGATGTGGTTCAAATACAAGACCGAGAAATCGGTAAGACTCTACTACATCCAGGCAAGCCCCACTTAGGGACAAATCCGGGTCGTGATGGAGACGTGAATGACTGCGCAGAAGTGCATTACCTTAATCTTTGCCAAAGAAAAACTAAACCCGTGCCTTTGGTTATAGGAGAGATACAGTTCAGACTGTTGGAATCGACGCGTCGTGGTAGGCATTTAAGTCGCACCAAAAGAGATTGAAAGTTCTCCTAGGAATACCGTGCGGTATCATAGGCCTTCTCTAGCTCAAAGAATGCCGTGGAGAAGTGATGGCCGCGAAGGAATAACTCATACCATTTTCCACCCCGAGCAAAGCATCCGACGTTGAATGTAACTTGCGAAAAGCGCAATGAGAATAGGCATCTGACCTCCACTTGCCAGGAAACGACCAATATAACCAATTTCTACATCAGCGCACAGGCAGGAAGTTGAGAGAAATTGGGCGGAAACAGGCCGGGGTAGAATGATCTCTTCCGAGCTTGCAAAAAGAAAGCAAGGTAGTCAGTAATTGACCAACAATCTTGGAAGATAGCATCGTAGTCCTGTTGAACAACGCCAATAAAAAGGCGATGTTTCACATATTCAAGTATTGAGGCATGGCATACATAATATAATTCACAGAAGGGGTGGTAGCGGAACGCAGTTCACTTAGAGTAAACGGGTCGTTGAAAGGTTCTTCGCCTCTGGAGGAGATATACAGTCGTCGATTTTGTGAGCCCACGACGTGTTTTAAATACTGGGAGAGCAGCATACCGGCTAGAGAATGCGGTTTTGACGGATTCCGACATAGACGCGCAGGCAGGATTGCGGTCACGTCACTCTGGAGGGCAGGATGGCACGCTTCCACATCTCTGCTAGAGTGGTCTTCCTCTCAGATGAAGAAATGTATGTCTGCCAAGAAGAGCGGCGGGCATGCTTCGAAACGTGCCGGAACCTAGCTCTAGCTCGCCGAAATTCATTGACGGTGAAATCGTTCGGGCGGCGCTTATAGCGAATGTAGGCATATCGCTTCGTCTGAGGGCCGTCTCATACTCGGCTGAACAACAAAGAAGGGGACGGCGTGCAAAATGGCCAGATGTTCGAAGAAAGGTAGTAAAGGCCGCGCCGATCAGAGTGCCGAAGAACAACTCAACGGCCTCTTCGACCGACTCAAATTCCTGAGATAGGAAAGTTAGCAATTCATTGAATACCGACGACGGAAGCAGCTTCAAGCACCACCGAGGTGGTTTCTCAGGTGGCAGCTCCCATGAAGGTCATCGACCACCTACCCCCCCCCCCCTAATAAAGCGTTTCTCGCACAGTGATAAGTGAATTCATCCACTTTGGCTGTTTTATCAGAACAGACAGGACCTGGACACTAGAACTTGTGTATTGCCACCAGAAGTGGTGCTTACAGTTCGAATTCCAGGAGAAAGGGCCTCGGCAACATGGCAATACAAGACGGAACTCCGGCATATCGAGATAAACTGATGGTGGAATATAAACAAAATAAAGCATACCTCCAATCCGGGTGTAGCTGCACCGACACTGCCTCTAGGGTATTTAAAGCCAAATCTAGAACGGAGACATTTTGGGTGTAGTTTGCATATCCACTTGCTCGGTCCTATCCCGTGGTTGTGGGGTTGTAAATCCATTATACCTAAGGAAGGCTGAGCAGGGAACACAATAAACATGGTATCCTGAGGACAAACAGCAATAAGGGAACGAGAGGAGAGAGGCCTCCGTAGCTTCTCACATAGGTCCAGACCAGGGGAATTTCATTCAAGGAAAGTAGAGACCCTTACAGAAATGATTGTAGCCTACTTCGAGAAGAATTCAGGGGGGCTTTTGCCCAGGAAAAGCGCTGCTGCTTTCGAGAGCTTACTGGAGGATGGTTGGCTCGACGTACGAGCCTTTACCTCTTCCTGCTTCGACAGCTTTAGGTGGCAGGTGGCTTTGGAGTTTTTTTTGGTACGTCGTCCTTTGGAGGGGGCCCCCGTACGGCCTGGGGAGCCGAAACTCCCTTCCTTTTGTGGGGCAGACTTTAGGAACCTCGGCTATGGCCTCTATACCACTACCGCGACCTGCCAGCCTCACCACGTACTCAAGGATGTGCACAACACTAAAAAAAAAAAGGTCCAGCGACTAGGCTCCCCCAAAGAGTGGGTCAATCCAGTTCACGAATGTGTCCCGAGAAATTGGGGGGGAGGGGGATGTCCATGGGAACACTCGCGGCTCGATGGCACGTAACTGCGGGCGTCAGTCGAAAACAAGGCCAGGAAACAGTGCGAATACACCACTTCCAGGCGAATCCTGTTTAGGAAGTCTGGGTTGGGGTGGAGCCGTGGATGGCAGCAGAAGTGCACCACCTTAGTCTTGGCCAAGGAAAACCAAAATCTGTGCGCTTAGGCATCGCGAGAGATGCGGTTCAATGCCTGTTAGAGTCGACAGTCCAGAATTGGCATCTGGGCTGCGCCAAAATAGACTGAAAGAACATCTTCCGGCAACACCGAGGTGATACCTTTGATGCTCAGGGCAAAGAGTGTGATACTGAAGATACTTCACCGCGGGACGCCCTCGTCCTGCCTAATTGGGCAGGAAGAGGAATCGATGATATCGCAAGAACTCAGATTTAAAAAAAAATTGAAGGCGTCCCCTCACCCCCATCGTGTGAAGGGTGTCCATAATACCCTATCATAGACCTTCTTCAGATCGAAAAACACTGTGGCGAAGTGCTCTAAACGAAGGAAGGCCTCGCAGATAGCATTTTCCAGCGGAACCAAAACATATGACGTGGAATGGAACTTGAGGAAGCCACATTGTGCAGAAGACAGGTGATTTTCAATGTCCTGGAAATGGGGACTGCGATACCTTTCCCAGAATACTTTTGACTCGCTTCCACACTTCTGAAGAAAAGTCTTTCCGTTAAGTGAAGACAGGTATACACGCCAAGAGCAGCGGGCGTGCGTCGAAATATACGGGAACCTAGACCTTGATTGACAAAATTCATGGACGGTGAAATCATTCGAGCGGCACTTATAGCGTATTTAGGCGTGGTTCTTCGCTTTGAGGGCTATCTCACAGGGCCAAAGACCAAGGAGTGGGGCCACGTGCAAAACGCACAGACGTTCTAAGAATAATAGTTAGACCAACGGCGATGAGGTTGCCAGCGAAGAGCTCAATGGTCTCTCTCAGCAACCGATCTAAACTTCTGGACTGGGACAGAGAAATGTCATTTCCTGAGATGCAGACTACAGCGAGTGTTCCAAGCGCCACCGAAGTGGTTTCTCAGACAACAGCGGACCAAAAGAAGGATATTTAAAAAGGAAAGTGGACACTGTATCATAAAGATCATCAGCCACCACCCAGTCAAAATGAGGCTGTGGATCCGGAGAGCACAGGAACAGATCGAGACAAGAAAATGAAGCGGTTCTCGACGAGTGATGGGTAAACTCATCCACATTCAGGACCTCTCCAACTCTTCAATCAGGACGGGAAGGACCTGGCCACTATGATTGATCGTGTAGTCCACCAAAAAGCGGGGCATACCGTTCAACCCCCCCCCAAGCAGTAGAAAGGACCTCGGGAGCCGTACCACGACGCGGCATAAGTCACTCACGTCTATGTCGACTGACGGTGGAATTTATGTAGAAATAGAAGTATAATTCCTACCTAGGTGTAGTGCACTGCCAGTGCCTGAAAGGAGAGTAAAAGAAGGGAGACATCATGCCGGGGGTAAATCGCGCATCCTGCTACCCGGCACCCATCCCATGGTGGCTGGATCGCAAAACCTTTATACCCCGGAAGAGGGGGCAAGGGGCAAACGCGCAGCATGGTCTCCTGCAAACAAATAGCAAACGAAGAACAGGAGGAAACGAGCCTGCGCAGAACCCTCCCCCACACACACTTAGCCTGCAATTCCATTAAAGAAATATGTGCTCAGGCTTAGCTCGGAGGAGATGCGGGGATGGGGTGCTTTTCCACGTGGACCTTCATACGCTCCCAAGGGGCAGAACTCGGGGAACTCTTAGCCTTATAAGGCGCTTTCGCTTTCGGGTACTTACTAGGGAAGGTTGGGCTCACCATGCGAATCGGCCTCCTGCCTCAGGGCCTTTAGGGGCCGTTTCAAAGGCGGGGTTTCCTCTTCTCCGCGTCGCCCCGTCCAGCGAGGGCGTGGGAACCATAGCTGCCTCGGTGCTGTCCTCATTTCGGAGGACAGCCTAGGAAATCTCCGAAGACTGTCTCACAACCACCTTGGGGGTTTGCCTCGTGCCTAACACGGTCGTTTCGCCTTCCGGGAAACGGTCACCCGTGGGGGGGGGGAAGGGACTGGTTTTAGAGACGAGGCGGGGCGTCACTCGTAGCCTTAAGAGAAAATTGACTGACCCTGCCCGCAGCAGCACGACTTTGACACCCCCCCATCCCACACACAGGAGATCGGCCGAGTGGGACCTCTTGCGTGGCCCGGCTAATATCGTAGGGCGAGCAGTATACGCCATTTCCGCCACTCCTTGGAAACCCCAGACCGAATCCTACAAATGTCGTGGTAGGCAGGTGGGAATGGCAGATCCTTCTTAGTGACGGGTCTCGGAGAGGTCGGGCTCACCACGCCTGCCATCCAGTGAAGGAGGAGGATCCAAGCGCGCAATCAAAGAGGGCACCAAGAGATAGGGCCGATGGGAGCGCACAGGCTGCATATAAAGGGGACAGGGACGCACTAGCTTCCACAGACTTGGACCTAGAGTGGAGGTTCCCTCTGTGGTCGGGCCCTTTCTTACGAGCAGTGGGGCCGAAAGGACGTGCTGCCCCTCCAGGTACAAAGTTCAAAGGTCCGCCCGTTGTACCTCCATGAGGCACACTGGGAACTGGAGGTCGTGTTCCACCCCCGAGATGCATCATCCACTTTCTTGCGGGTAGAGGGGGCAGTCGTAGAAAACTGAGAGGAACCAGGGACCAGTAGCAAGCATACCAACTTCTCAAGGCCCTATCATAGTTCAAGTCAACACAGTGAGTGGGACCTTCCCTACTTGCACCCGGAAAGGGAGGGCGTACTGCTCCTTCAGGTACCAAAGGTAACACGCTACACATGGTACCTTCCTGCAAGGTCACGGATGGGACTGCCGCTCATACAGGTACCAGGAGGAACGGCATTCAAGGGGCATCCCCTTGGAGGAGAACCTGCCCAAATTAGTGTCTAATGCATTCACACATTTCACTACTTCCATCACCACTTTCTTTGCGAACTGTCTGGTAAAGATGGTTCCGTTGGTGTATGCTTCTTAACAGCAACCTCACGGGTATAATCATCATTCGACGAGATTCAACACTTACAATACCAATTAACCTCACCTCTTCGTTGTATTGTAGGATGTGCTTCTTAATCTTCGATGACGGTACCCAAGTGACATAGTCCTCAAGATTTCTAGGAAGAGCATATCAATGTCAATTTTATTCGTAGGAAAAGCTATTCAATCTCAATTAAGGATTAATACAAATATATATCAACTGTATAATGTAATGCTTAAAAGATGGACAGAATCAATGCGAGACGAAGCCAAAATAAGAGAGGAATTAACTCGTCTCCCATTTCTACCTAAGCCACTTATACAGCGGCTAAAGACAACACCCTCATTCGCCCAAGGACGCCAAAGCAGAAGGGATGTATCCAATTATCAGGGATTGATATCATGAGTTAAACGGCTCAAAGCATGTCATTTCCCAAATACTCACCCAGTCTAAGTATCACTCACGATTAGTACACCTTAATTAGGAGACTAAGAAAAGATAGAAGGATACCGAAGTGTCCGAGGGGAGATCTGCCTCATATTTCAAGCCATAGTTTTTTAAACCATAAACGTATCTTGCTGAGTCGTTCTACACTATATCCACTTTTTCACAAAAGAAGCATTCATCTCAAGTTGTCCATTTTCAATGCTCTCAAGAGATCTTTCCTTCTACAATCTACACCATTGTCTGACTTGCAAACACCAATGATGCCACTAGAATACTCTCATCCGGTTTATTGGCAGTTTGGGTGTGGAACATGTTAAACATTTAGTATGGAAGATCCCCACACTGTGCACAAGACAAGTGACCGTCTCCCATATTCTTTGCCAAGCCGCCAAGAGGGCAGCCCGTATTCCTGCCATGTAATCTGTGTGAGGAAGAGTGAAACGTTGATCTAGTCACACAGTCCTCGCAGACTGTTTGGCGCCCTCATTCCCCGCAATTCCATGTCCAGGAACCCAGTTGAAGATAATATCGACATCCGCCCGGCTCGCCAAAACCGTGAGATCTCGGATATCGCGAAGCAGAGGATGCGGAGATTCCAATGCCCCGAGAGCTGGGCGCTTTGTGAGTCGCTATAAATCACAATCCGGTCTCCGAACCGGGCACCTCGCGTTATCTCCCGTACCGAGCGGTGTATTGCACCCAGCTAGGTCGTGAAGACAGACGCAGGGACTGGTAGAGCCCCACTGACTTCAAACTGAGGGGATACGGCGTGGAAACTGACCTCTTCTTGGGACTTGGAGCCATCCGTATACACTGGCACGGTTCCAACGTGACACGAAGTGTGCTCCAAAAAGGCAGAACGCAATACTCCCGAAGCAGTAGAAGCTTTGGAAGCAGAGGCGTGGCGACAAATATTCAAAGGTGGTACCTTCCAGGGTGGCGTCGTGGGCAGAACCAGGGGTGGGCGCCGCCGGCCGAAGAGCTATACCCAGCTCTTGAAGGAGTTTCCTAGCTCTAAATCCCAAGGGTTTAGGGTATGACTGGCGTCTCTCGGCGGCATAGGCACCGGGATCGCGTGTACAGGCAAATAATGCACGACGCAGAGCGAATGGTATCTCACAAGAATCGACAAGTAAGCTCTCGATGGGGGACGTGCGGAAGGTACCGGTCGACAGGCGAAGGCCAGTGTGGTGGATCGGGTCCACCTTCCGCAATACACGGTCGGCTGCGGATGCATAAAACTATTTTTTTATTTTTTTTAAGAGCTCATCTGGCGACTGCTTACATGGGCATTAGTCGCCGTATTAAAACTGGCCTAGTTCTAGGGTACTTTAAAATGAAATTAAAGAAACGACAAAAAAAACAAATGGGGGAAAGGAAGAAAGCTCTTGCGTCGGGGGAGGTCCCACCGGCGCAGGAGCGTGCAACCTAAAGGCAAAAAAAAAAAACAATGCAAAAAACCAAACAAACCCTGCTTAAATAATAGGGAGAAGGCCGGCCTCCCCCAAAAAGTCAACAAGTCCACCAGTCGATGTGCACTGCATAAAACTAGCATCCGCAGTCGAGTTACGAACGAACAAAGGATCGATGAAAAAGTAAGGCTAGTATCCCTATCAGCCCCCCCGAGGCACAAAACGTCACAGAACGAAGAATATGCATGGCGCGGGTACAAGAGAACCTAAGGCTGCGAATGAGCCTCAAAGGTGAGGCGTCGGTCAAATACAAGAGTAAGGAAGCGGTGCGAGTCCACCACTTCCAGGCGAACCCCATTTAGAAACAAATCTAGGTCAGGGTATAGCCGTGGATGGCGGCAGAAGTGCACCACCTTAGTCTTGGCCAAGGAAAACCGAAACCTGTGCGCTTCGGTATAGCGAGAGACGCGGTTCAATGACTGTTGGAGTCGACGCTCCAGAGTTGGAATCTTGGCCGCGCCGACAGAGATCGAAAAGTCGTCCACGTAGAACGTAGCGAGACCATTTTCCGGCAACACCAAGGTGATGCCATTGATGTTCAGGAAAGAGTGGACACTGAGGACACTTCCATGTAGGACACCTTCTTCCTGCTCCTTTGAGCCGGTGAGGGCTCCCCCCCCACCCGTACGCGAAATCGAGGATCTCGCAAAAAAATCAGTGATAAAGAATGGGAGGGGTCCCCTTGCCCCCATCGTAAGGAATCAAGCATGGTGTACGAGACATCGTCCGGACCAAGGTCGGTGTCCGCGCACGAAGCGAGAGCGGAACCAAACTCACTCCATATAAACCTGTCGTTGAAGGGTTCTCCGCCTCTGGAAGTGCAATTGGCCACCTTCCGCGAGATCACGACGCGCATTGAATGCTGGCGGAACATCATCCCACCTAAAGAATGCGGAGAAATCTGTAGCGAAGGACTGGGCCACGGACGTGAGGTCCGAGATTACGGTCCCATTCTCCTGGAGAACAGGAGAGGGGCCCTGCGAGAAATTGCCCCGAATCCTTTTGAATCGTTTTCACACCTCTGCTAGAGGAGTCTTCCCGTTAAGTGAGGACATGTATGCGCGTCAGCAAGAGCGGCGGACGTGCTTCAGAACACCGGATCCTAGCCCTAGCTTGACGAAAGTCACCGACAGTGAAATCTTTCAGGCGACGCTTATAGCGCATGTAGGCATAAATACTTCTGTTTGAAGGACGTCTCACATTCGGATGACCGCCCCGGAAGCGATCAGCGTTCTAGGAATAGTTGTTTAGGCCCACGGCAATAAGGTTGCCGGGGAAGTCAACGGCCTCATCCACCGACCTAAACTCCTCGAGTGAGAGAGAAATCAGTCATTTCCTGAAATGCGGACCACCGCGCTCGCGTCAAGCACCACCGGGGCGGGCTCTCAGGCAGCAAAGATCAAGAAAATGATATTTGAATGGGAAAATGATCACTAACATGGAGGTCATCGACTACCCCCCACCCAAATTCAGGCTGTGCATCCGGAGAGCACAAAGATAGATCAAGACAGGAAAATGAATCACTTCTTGGGCAGTGATGTGTAAAGACCTTGGCCAGCAAGTAGACACCAGGTCCCCTCCTCTCCATGTTAGCGATCGGGAACCCATGCCAAATTAGGAGGACCAAGCCAAGGTTCGACCTGAAGGAAGACTCTACCATCTGAGGCAGATGGGCGCCTACGGGATCATCTCTACCTCAGGTGGGGCCTCCAAGCCATAAGCAGTACGACCTTATGCACCCGAGAACGGCTGCAGGGTGATTGTCAGCCCATTACACCAGCGAAGGAGTTATTGCAGCAAGGCCTTTCTTCCTATTAATCGCACTCAAGCCCTGGTCTCTTGCGACCTACAGGAGCTGTTTATAGAGGTTCCAAAGCCTCCTTTCTGATATAGCATGAGGTAGCTGGTCAGGTCCTTAAGCCTAGCCAAAGGATGAATGAGGAGGAAGTGCACCAACAACCTCCCCAGGTTCTATCACAGAGTTCAATTCAACCCAGCCCAGTGATGAAGCTTCCCTAATTTTCACTCGGTCTGGGAGATAACAGCTCCTCTCGGTATCGAGTGCAGGTTGACAAAAGGTTGAGTGGATAGTCGTTGAGACAAAATAAAATAGCGCTATGAGGGAGCGAGGGAAAAGCGCACCAACAACTTCCCCAGACCCCATCAGAGTTCGGGTCAACCCAGTGACAGGTATTCCCTAATTTGCACTCAGGCCGAGAGGACGTGTAGCTTGTTGAAGTACCTAGTCTAACAGGATACCCCCTGCAGGAAGAATCCGGCAGGCTTAATGACACCCGGTAGCCACTCGAGGAAGGGTCCAGACATTGCTCAGACTCCACCCACCTTGTGACTGCTTTGTTTAAATAAGCCTTGCTCCCACACCCAAGGTTGCTCCAGGGCCTGGTCACCTCCCAAATCAGCAATGGACTCATCCATCCCTGGAATTTCCAGGAAGGATAGGAACCCTATTCTATTTCTTTGGAGATGAGAGCAGGGTTTGGACCATCTTCCATTCTCCCCTTCTGAATGAGCCCCAAGGCCAGAGGGTTTTTATGACACTATCCTGGTGATTGCCAGCAGGGAGATAGTTGCTGAAATTATAGGGTACCCAAAATTTAGGCTATTTAAAATTAAAAACCAAAAACAAAGGCAAAATAAAAACAAAAAATATGAACAGCTAATGGTTCGTAGAAAAATGGAATGGTAACACAATTAATAGAATATAAAATTATTAGGCATCATGTTTTTTTTCAAATTTAATATATATAGGGTGGAATAAAATGATTTATTCACTGAATAATGGCAACAGCTATCTGCCCATATGGTAAGCAAACTGGCTATTTGCATCAAATAGTAAAGATTTCCAAGACAAATAAGTGTGTAATTATGGTTGCAGAGGTGATTTAACCGCCGATGAGAAGTCTACCCATTATGTCTGAACTGGCTAAGAGAAAGACAACGATGGAAATTTAAAAATTCTGGAAAGATATCACTACACAGCAAAAAGATTCATTGAAGCTCCTGGTAGAGTCCATTAAAAGCACCAAGGTCAGTTTCTCGATATACCTTGTCCCAAATAAAGAGTGAAGGTGTGAAAAGATATGCCTAACAAGTGGTGAACTCTGCAATCATTGTGGCAAGGAAAATGTGTCAAACACTAGATGTTACATTCTGAGAAAGGTAGGCAAGCACATCAAGCTTGTTGAGGCTTTCTCTGAATGGAACTCATAAGCAAAATTGACTGAAATGGGCAGAGATTTATGAGAATTGATTTTTCAAAAGTCCTCTTAACTGACGAATGTTGTGCTACACTGGATAGATCAGCTGTGTGGAGTAAGGGTTGGGTAGCAAATGGGAGGGAACCATCCTCATTGTATGAGATGCAAGCAAAGTAATGTGAAATGCTTTGGGCAAACATGGTTGGCTATATGATGGTTAGGCCATGAATAATACCAGACAGTGTTGGGATACATATTATTTTTTTAAGAGCTCATCTGGCGGCGGCCTACTTGGGCATTAGTCGCCGTATTAAAAACTGGCCTAGTACTAGGCTATTTCAAAATAAAATCCAAAAAGATAAAAACACCCCCCCCCCCAAAAAAAAGGGAAAAGGAAGCAAACAGTGAGCAAGCTCCTGCGTCGGGGGGAGGTCCCCGGGCGCAGGAGCGTGTGAACTATAAGGGAGAAAAAAAATGGTTAAATAATAGGGAGAAGGCCGGCCTCCTCCAAAAACTCAACAAGTCCAGCAGTCAGAGTGCACGCACTCGTCCCGAGTACAAGGGACAGGCGGTAGCGACCCCGGCCATCCCGGTACCGGGACAGATAACGTGCGCGATCACCCGGACTGGGACATTCGACAAGAATGTGCCGAACAGTCTGGGGAACGACGCAGTCGACGCAATAGGGCACAGGCGAGCGCTCCATCAAATAGCGATGCGTCACACGAGTGTGTCCGATTCGGAGACGACAGAAAGCCGTCGTGGCATTGGGGGATAGGTTCATGGGAACAGTCGCGGCGCAATGGCAAGCAACTTTAAGTTCCCTTCGACCGTCTCCCATCTTATTTGCCAAGCAGTCAGAAGAGCTGCCCGTATTCCTGCCATGTAGTCAGTGTGAGGAAGAGTTTTTTTGTTGGGGTTTTTTTCCAGGGGCTATCTGGCGACTGCCCACTTGGGCATAAGTCGCCGCAAGCAAACAGCCCAGTTCTAGGCTATTTTAAAATAAAAATTTTAACAGAAACAATAAAAAGGGGATAGCAATCAGGGAGCAAGCTCCGGCGTCGGGGGGAGGTCCCCCTCCCCCCGGCGCAGGAGCCTGCGACCTAAAAAAAACCAAGTTAAATACAAGGGAGAAGGCCGGCCTCCCCCCAAAAGTCAACAAGTCACCAGTCATGGTGCACACACTCGTCCCGAGTACAAGGGACAGGCGGTAGCGACCCCGCCCATCCCGGTACCGGGACAGGTAACGTGCGCGAAGATCACCCAGACTGGGACATTCGACCAGAATGTGCCGAACAGTCTGGGGGACGACGCAGTTGACGCAATAGGGCACAGGCGAGCGTTCCATCAAATAGCGATGCGTCACGAGTGTGTCCGATTCGGAGACGACAGAAAGAGACCTGAAGCCGTCGCGGCATTGGGGGATAGGTCAACAGTCGCGGCGCAATGGCACGCAACTTTTAGTTCCCTTCGACCGTCTCACATCTTCTTTGCCAAGCAGTCCGAAGAGCTGCCCGTATTCCTGCCATGTAGTCGGCGTGAGGAAGAGCGAAACGCTGGTCCAGTCGCAGAGTCCTCGCGGACTCTTTGGCGCCCTCATTACCCGCAATTCCTACATGTCCAGGAACTTAGCAGAAGATACTCTCGACATCCGCCCGGCTCGCCAAAACCGTGGTGTCACGGATATCGCGAACCAGGGAATGCGGAGATTCCAATGCCCCGAGAGCACTCAGGGCGCTCTGTAAGTCGCTATAGATCACAATCCGGTCTCCGAACCGGGCACGTCACGTGATCTCCCGTACCGAGTGGTGTATTGCAACCAGTTCGGCCGTGAAGACAGACGCAGCGCCTGGCAGAGCCCCGCTAACTTCAAACAGAGGGGATATGGCGTGGAAGCCGACCCCCTCTTCGGACTTGGAGCCATCCGTATACACTGGCACGGTTCCAGCGTGACACGAGGTGTGCTCCAAAAAGGTCGAACGCAATACTCCCGGCGCCGTACAAGCTTTGGGAGCAGAGGCGTGGCGACAAATAGCCAAATGTGGTACCCTCCAGGGTAGCGTGCTGGGCAGAACCAGGGGAGCCACCGGCCCGAGAGCTATACCTAGCTCTCCAAGGAGTTTCCTGGCCCTAAAACTAAAGGGCTTAGGGTATGACTGCCGTCTTTCGGCGGCATACGCACCGTCGAGATCAGCTGCGGATGCAGTGAGAACTGTTGGCGACTGAGGGAGGCGCCGGGCTCGCGCGTACAGGCGAGTGATGCACTGCACGCGGCGCAGAGCGACTGCATCTCCCCAGCATCGACCAACAGGCTCTCAATGGGGGAAGTGCGGAAGGCACCGGTCGCAAGGCGAAGGCCGGTGTGGTACATCGGGTCCACCTCCCGCAATAAACGCTCGGCTGCGGATGCATAAAATTCGCATCCGTAGTCGAGCTTCAAACGAAAAAGGATCGATAAAAAAGTAGGGCAGTAGCCCTATCAGCGCCCCAAGCGCTGAACGTCACGGAACGGAGAATGTCCCATGGCGCGGGTACAAGAGACCCTAAGGCTGCGAATATGAGCCCCCCAGGTGAGGCGTCGGTCGAATACAAGACCAAGGAAACTGTGCGATTCCACCACATCCAAGCGCATCCCATTAAGAAACAAATCTGGTTCGGGGTGAAGCCGTGGATGGCGGCAGAAGTGCACCACCTTAGTCTTGGCAAAAGAAAACTAAAACCTGTGCACTTCGGCATAGCGAGAGACGCGGTTCAATGCCTGTTGGAGTCGACGCTCCAGAGTTGGTATCTGGTCCGCGACAAAAGAGATCGAAAGGTCGTCCACGTAGAGAGAACATCTTCCGGGAGCACCGAGGTGATGCCGTTGATACTAAGGGCAAAAAGTGTGACACTGAGGACACTTACCTGCGGGACACCCTCTTCCTGCTCCATTGGGCCCGAGAGGGCTCCCCCTCACCCGTAAGCGGGATCGACGATCTCGCAAAAATTCAGAAATAAACATTGGTAGGCGTCCCCTCGCCCCCATTGTGCGGAGAGTCTCCATAATACCGTATCGCCATGCGGTATCATAGGCCTTCTCCAGATCGAAAAACACCGTGGCGTAGTGTTGTCTACGAAGGAAAGCCTCGCAGACGTCATTTTCCAGTCGGAGCAGAGCATCCGACGTGGAGTGGAACTTGTGGAAGCCGCACTGTGCAGAAGACAGATGGCCTCCGCTGTCCAGTAAAAAGGCTAATCTAACATTTACCAATTTCTCCATCAACTTGCACACGCAAGAGGTTAGAGAGATTGGGCGGAAACCAGACGGAGTAGAGTGATCTCTCCCCGGTTTGCGAAAGGCGAGCACAGTAGCGATTCGCCAGTAATCTGGGAGGAGACCCTCCACCCAGATCCTGTTGAACAAATCTAAGAGAAAGGCCATGCCTCGCTCACCCAGGTGTGGAAGCATGGCGTACGGGACATCGTCCGGACCATGGGTGGTGTCTGCGCTCGAAGCAAGAGCGGAGCGCAACTCACTCACAGTAAACCTGTCATAGAAGAGCAAGGGGAATTGGGGGAGATTTGGGGTTTTTTTTTAATTTTCATCCATGGGCATGGTGACCCTATTTGTTCGACGGGAAGCAATAGCTCATCACCTCTCGCATTTGCCCGCTTTGCAAGGGGTGCGTACAGGCCTGGCAGAGCCAGGTGCCGCCATTTAAGGCGACCCCTCCCGCCTGGTGACCTGGCAGCCCTTCAGCATGGCAGCTCCACCTTGGGCACGGCATAAAATTGAGTGTTTGAAGAGAAAAGGAAAAGGGACGTGAGGAAGGTATGGGTGGAGATGAAGCAGGTTGTTAAAAAATGTTGAGATGACAGCCAATGCCTAGGTTGCCTTCTTGAAGGAAATCTTTGAACAGTGGTTCAAAATGCAGAGGGTTACATTCAAGAGAATGCTGGTGTCCATGCAGGACAATGCACCCTCACATTCAGCTAAGACTATGGAATATCTGCAGCAATTAGGCTTCTCTGAGTCTCAAACAAGGAAGTGGCTAGCATGTTTCCTCAATATACTCTCCTCTCATGAAGAGGAGTGTATATGAGATGGCTGGTAGTTTTTGAGTAGTGATAAATTCTGGGAGGCTGTTGGGGATGGTGGTAATGCCATTTCATCACATAAGATCCTTACATAGATAAATTCCATGAATGAGTGAGAAGGAAATGTCTTTCAAGTAGAGGAATGAACATCCTTATTAGTAATCGGCTGATGGCATTTTGTGATTATTAAATTTATTATTTCTATATTTATGATTTCTTTCTTAGTGGACTGAATATCCAAATAAACACTTCAATTCTTGCCTACATTTTTATTATACCTAGCTAATGTGAGATGCATTTCAGCCTTAATCATAAAATTATTGCCATATTTATAAATTAACATAATAAAAATTACACATAATATAGATAATTATGAGCAGAATATATTCAAAATCACACCTGATTTGATTGTGTATTTTTGAGAAATTTCAAAAGTTGCAGTGGCTAATAATTTGATAAAAGTGGGGATGAGGAGGACAATTTTACTGGCCATGATACATTTAATTTCTAATTTCTGAGAAATTGGTTGCCAATCATAATGAAACAAGATAGAGGCAGGTAGAGGGGCTTAAGCAAATGTAAAATGGTAATTTATAATAGAGACAAAGTGGGCTTAAGAGAGCTGATAAATATAGCTAAAAAAAATAGTAAGAAAATAAGAAAGCAAATGGTGAAGACAAGAATGGAGAAAAGGAATAATAAAAAAAAATTCTAATCAAGGTTGCCTACATACCTGTTCACTATAAATGCAGGGTCTTTAATAACATCTTCACCAACCCGAACGTGGCCTTGCTCGATGAAGGTAACCGCTAACTTCAAGTAAGGTGCCATACCATTTCTTACCATGATGCACGGGAGTCGTCTTCTGCAGAACGCTGATGCAGACATCTTTTCACACACTCTTAAATTCCACTTGGTTGGGATAAGCCCCAGGGAGTACCTACATATTAAGTGATAGATTGTAGATGAAAGAGAAATGGTAAAAATAATATATTTTGATGCATTTATTTTAGATTAAAACTAGAGTTTTTCTTTCCTCCATAAAAACTAAGGGGCTGTTCTTGCAATCATTCTTTCATGAATTTTCTAAATTGTTTTTACTATCACTCATGTGTCTTTCCAAGCTTATATCATAATAGTACTGAAACAGACACATTTTTCATTTTTGCCTGCTTATCTATGAATAAGATAAGCAGAAAGTGTTTCAATAAATTCCAAAATATCATGGTGTTTGGAAATTACATATTTTCACTCCCCCCAAAAGCCAATGAATTTTAATGTCAAAGACTGCAGCCGACTTTGGAGGCAAAAAATTTTCTCTCTTTGCAAATTGGAGGGAAAACTGTTTAAATAAGAAGTTTGAGACCATTTTCAACATCTTTGTTTCAAAATGTTCTGTCCTTTATCAAATGCTCTAGCCATTGAATGGGTGATAATCTATAGGTGCTAATTCCATTTAGTAGTAGTAGGTTGTGCCATCCATCCCTTGCATGATGGATGAGATCATCCAACCAGAAAATGAAATTCATATAAAGATCAGAATATGAATGGCTGGCAAAGCCAAAGGCACCAGGAAATGTTCCTTATAGTGGATGGAGGGTAGCATTGTGTTGATACAAACCAGCAATTTGTGGTTCAGCATCAGGTGTATGAGGACGTGAGTGCTCTAATAGAGGACATTAGTACTCCATTAGAAGGAATTCAGAACAAAGGAAAGAGTAGGTATGTAGTGTTATGAAGAGTGAAGGAAAAGATAGTGGTATTGTGATTGGTGTGTGCCCTTTGGAGCTACTTAACCACCTGGAGGGGATGGGGTCAGTATATCTACCAATGGGCAGCCAGCTTGAGATGTTGCTGGAAGTTTTTTGACTGCTTGCTGGGATCCGACCCATGCATTGATGCTAGGAGACAATGTTGTATCCACTCTGCTATGTGAGCTCCAGAACCAAGTTTCCCTTGTCAAGTGAGGTCCTGCATTGTGATTCTGAAGAATAACATCTTTTTCATTTACCAAATCAGGCAACTGTTGATGCAAAGTTTCCCTCACATAATCAAGTCACTGGCAATATGGTGACATCTGCAGATCAAGAACAGCCAAGGAGAACAATGAGAACTCAGTGGTGTATAGGGTACCTTGTGGTGAATGTCCATAGTTTACTATCAAGAAACTTACAGAGGAATACATACCAGAGTAAAGGAGCACAAAAGGATATTCATGTGAAGTGGTGCACCAATGTTATTAGTGAAGATCCATGAGCTACAGACCAATGAATTAACTTGGCAACAAAAACCATAGTTGCACACAAAACCAGCACAGAGTAAAGCAAATGAAGTGGCCTTCATAGCCACTAGGGCTGTTCAAGTTCATATTGTGAAAATATAAAAGTTGTGGGAGACTAAAGGTCACATGTTGCTCTTGTTCCACTTGGGGTTGTATAGGTACACATAAAATTTGAACTCGATCGGATAAGATATAAAGGTCTCCCAGAGCAAAACATTCTCCTCTCCTTCCATGTAGCAAAAATCTGGTCCATTAGTGAGATGACGTTGGCAGTCAGTCAGGTTGATTGGCCTTTGGAAGTGTTTGTTTGGTGTCTAAGAGATCACAAACTTCTTCATTCTTTTGGTGGTAAATTGGTATGAACATTACATGTTGTTTGGGGAACTGAAAGTTATCATTTTCAGTCACAATCACTAACAGAACAAAGAACTTCAATATTCCCATTTTTCCTTTCACAGGTGCGATGGTTTCTATTTACAAACAGTGGTGGTTGATTGGTCCCCCGGAGGAGAACATCACCAAGAGCCGTCTCCCCTCAAAGGGGCAAAGGCTCCGAAAATTCTACTTCCACCATGGTCTGGAAAAGAAAACAAAGGGGGGGCTGCGAAGGAGACCGTGGAAGGAGTCCTGGGAATTTGGGAGAAGGCAGGTCTCCCTACATTCACACTGCATTACAGCAAGGCGAAGCTGCTCAAGTTAGTGTAGGCCTACGAGGGTCTTCAGAAGTACAAGAAAAGATCTTCGAAAATGGAAAGGATGAATGAGATCTTTCAAGGGGACCTTGATGACTTGTTCGATGTGGCGCACAGAGATGCCCTTGAGAAGAGCACAAACGAGGAGGACAAGGCCTTCCTCATCAGCCAAAGAGAGGATCGATCGACTTCCTCCATGACGGGAGTGGACACTGTGTCAGCGAGGCCCCAAGAGAAAAGGCGGAAGCGGGAAGAAGTGGAGGTGAAGTGGAAACAGGCTGAGGAGATGGAGAAAAAGATCACCTTAAGTGTTGTACCTTCAAGCCAGTGAATGAAGCATTTGAATGGAAGATGAACAAGGATCTGGATGGGTTATTTTGTAAGGAAAGATGAATGAGGATCCAGATGGGTGGGAAGAGGTTATTTTGTAAGGAAGTAAAAATGTTAAGAAGCCAAGAGAAGAAAGGTTGCATGAACGGAAAGGGTAAGAATTGCAGGTTACTTGTTCACAATAAGAAAAAGTACAGGATGAAAGTACTTGATGAATTGAATAATATAGGTATGGATGATGAAAATATGATATACCAGTTACTGTATAAGGCTTTGAAAGTGATATGCATGGAAGAGGTTGTTAGTGCTGTGAGAGGTCTGAAAACAGCTAGGGTAGAAGACAAAGTCACTGAGATTCTAAAAATAGGTGGTGAATATGTTATGGAATAGGTCTGGAGATTGCATTGTAAGACATTTAAAAGTGGGTGACTGAAAAATTGAAGAATGCATTAATAGTAATTGTATAAGGGTAAAGGGGAAGAAAGTTAAATGCAAAAATTACAGTATGTTAAGTGTTCAAAGTAAGGTACCCTATATAGAAAAATTGATTGGATATATGAGGATAACTGAGTTGAGAGGGGATGAGCAAAGTAAGTTTAGTGAAACTAGGGTGTGTGGGTGTATGTTCCACAGCATGTGAAGGGATGGAAGACTGCTAAAAAGGTAGGTTAATTATGTTAAGAACTCTGTTTGAGAGAAAAAGGATGATTAAAGAGCGTGTGGATGATATTGTACGATAGGTATGCATGGAGGTTTGTGAGGGGGTATACTTGGGAAAACACACACCACTCCACTGCTATGGAACGCCATTCAGTATGGAAAATATTATGTGTGGCTTTGTACTTGATTGGATATAAAGTGATGGGAGAGGGCAGGTAGTCTTTTCAATGCCATTGATACATGCCAAATGAAGGTGAGGAATTACTCAGTGTCCCTGAACTAAAGTCTTATGTCCCTCTTTTTAAGAAACTAGAGTAAATACTCACAGTTTTTCCAAGAGCTCTCCTCCAAACTCCACACGAGTTGGGTCCTTGGGATCTAAATCTTTGATTTTACAGGCTATATGCCTAACTTGATTGGCCATCTTACAGTAGCTAAAAATCAGAAATAAAATTAGGAATAAAAAAATAAAAGTTATATTTGTTAAAAGAAAAAAAATTGCATAAAATTTACATATCTTTACTAACAAAATTATTAGGTATGTACAAAATTACATATCAATGCACTTTTTTTACTTCCTTGCACCTGGGTTTTCTTCAGATAAACCTAGCAATGCACAAGAATTATGCCTCAGCAAATAGTCTTTCCCATAGGTCAAGGGCAATTATATTTAAAGATGTTTTGAGATGGATGAGGATTTTTTAAAATTTTAAACTCTAGCAACCACCACTCCAGCAGTGAAGACAAGCAACAACTGGAAGGCAAGACCCTCTTCAGATTTGAAGGCATGAATGTACACTGGCAGGCTCGCTCGGCTTGAGGTGACAAGATATATGAGACCACCTGCCCACTGAGGGAGGGTTGGCAGGGGGCATGCACCCAACATACTCTCCTTCAAAAAGATAGCTAAGGGAACAGGAGGAGACGAGCCTCCACAGCTCATCCCAGTTGGTCAGGAATCTGTGGCAATTCCATTGAAGGAATATGCTATCCAGAAATAGCTTGGAGGAGATGCGGGGGCCCTCTTCAAAGAGAAGACCCTCAGGAATGGCCTTACGCTTCCTGGAGGCCGAACTGTGAGCGCTTTTACCTTCAAGGACTTATCGGGGTAGGTTGGGATCACCATGCGAGTCTTTTTCCTCCCTCTGACTCAAAACCTTAGGCAGGTGTCCCTCTTTTGGAGGATCCACCACCTTCGAGTCACCTAGCCTAGCACTCAGTGTGGGCATGGGAGCCGAAGCTCCTTTTGTGCTGTCCTCCTTTCATAGGGCAGCTTTAGGAACCCCGGGAGATCGCCTCACAACCAACACCAAGTCACATTCAACCTTGACCCCTACTTGGTTGGCATATATATATATTTCAAATTTACTTTTAATTATAATGTAAATAGTATTTAAAATAAGGCAATACTTACAAAGAATAATCCTCCCTCCTTTGAATATGAAATCTCCTCATTATCTGGATTGCATGTAGGTTATTATCAACCTTCCAGTCAATAAAATCTGTATGCTTGAGAAGTTTTTGCTCGGCAAACTTTAATTTCCTCATATTTAATATTTATTTTATAATCAAATTCTGAAGAAATAAAAAGAATGTAACATTACTATTTCAACACTATAAATGTACAAAAATCAGCATTAAGTTTATATATATTTATAAAAGGCAATATATATAAAGTCGCTGTGGAAAACATTGATCAATTGGATCATAAAAATTCTTAGGAAATGTTGCACAAGATTTTAGGGGGTTGTAGTCTTATGTTGGTCTGAATTTCCATTTATCATATGTCTGGCACCTCCATAGTCGTATTGTTCCTCTCAACCCAGTGGAATGGCAGTACAAAACAAGATTTGACAGAGTGCAGGTGACAAACTTTGCAAAATATCTCTATGATTTCTCTCATGTTGCATGTGCTTTTATAGTGCCCAGTTATTTTTGCTTGTACTTGCTAATATGCCTGGAAATTAATGTACAGGCATTGAGAAGGCCCATACCCTTATATTGTTGAGCTTGAATGTCAATGTGCCAGTTAAGAAATTGCTGAGTGAACTAGCAAAGTTATGCGACTGTGCAACACATCAAATGCCAAGCTGCTGCTACAGACAGTTTTGATGTCACTCTCACAAAATCATCTCAGGATGACCCAGGAAGACCAAAAACTACTGAAAAGCTTACAAAGAGGAAAGTAATGAAAGAACTAAGCCTTACAGCCACCAAATTGAAGAAAAAACGCCCATATTTGTTACGAGTGTCTGAATGAACAATATAAGAGCGTTTGCAAAAAGATATCAACTTGCCAACCCACTGCCAAGCCTCTTCTTACTCAAAAACTGAAAAAAAAAACAACTCAATTTTACCAAGCATTGCAAGGAGTGGACCACGGAGCAGTGATATAAGGGTCATGTTTAGTGATGAATTGAGTTTTTGCATCTTCAAGCAGAAACAAAGTACTGTTCAACCACCATGTAACCCTGACTGATATAAAAAGTACACCTACAAGTTTGTAATGGTTCTATGTTAAGAGGAGGGTTGTTTTTCATTCCCAAGAGCAAAACAATAAGTGCAGAAAGCTGCAAATGAAGTTTTTCAATATGATTTGTCTTCTTGCCACAGATCTTTAAAAATCTGATTTTTTTTAGCAGGGAAGCAGTTCAGGTGTTGGAATGGCCTGGCAACAGTCCATACTTTAATCCCATAGAAATATCTGGGGCCACATGAAAAGCTAGCTGAGAGATACCTTCCAGACCCTGCCTGCCTGCAGTTAAGGATGCCACCATAAATATGTGAATCCTTGATATGGACATCAGTTACTTTCACAAATTGGTCGAAAGCATGCCATTTTTTTTTTTTTTAGAGCCCATCTGGCGACTGCCCACTTGGGCATAAGTCGCCGGAAACATGACACCCTAGAACTATCCTATTTTAAAAGAAGAATATGTAAACAAAACAATGATAAAAATGGGAAAAACTTAACAATTAGGAAGCAATCTCCAGCGTCGGGAAAGGGCCCCCTCACCCCAGTGCAGGAGTGTGCAACCTACAAAGAAAACAATAACAAAAGCTACTTAAATAAAGGGGAGAAGCCCGGCCTCCCCCCAAAAGTCAACAAGTCAATGTGCATGAACTCGTAACGAGTACAACGGACAGGCGGTAGCGACCCCGCCCATCCCGGTACTGGAACAGGTAACATGAGCGAAGATCACCCAGACTGGGACATTCGACAAGAATGTGCCGAACAGTCTGGGGGACGATGCAGTGGTCACAATAGGGTGCAGGCGAGCGCTCCATCAAATCGTGATGCGTGATGTCCGATTGGGAGACGACAGAAAGCGACCTGAAGCCGTGGCAGCATTGGGGGATAGGTCCATGGGAACAGTCGCCGCGCAATGGCATGCAACTTTAAGTTCCCTTCGACCGTCTCACATCTTCTTTGCCAAGCAGTCCGAAGAGCTGCCCGTAATCCTGCCATGTAATCGGTGTGAGGAAGAGCGAAACGCTGGCCAGGTCGCAGAGTCCTTGCGGACTCGTTGGCGCCCTTATTCCCCGCAATTCCTACATGTCCAGGAACCCAGCAGAAGATAATCTTGACATCCGCCCGGCTCGCCAAAACCGTGGCGTCACGGATATCGCGAACCAGGGGATGCGGAGATTACAATGCCCCGAGAGCACTCAGGGTGCTTTGTGAGTCGATATAGATCACAATCCGGTCTCCGAACCGGACACGTCGCGTAATCTCCCATACCGAGTGGTGTATTGCAACCAGTTCGGCCGTGAAGACAGACGCAGCACCTGGCAGAGCCCCGCTGACTTCAAACAGAGGGGATACGGCGTGGAAGCCGACCCCCTCTTGGGACATGGAGCCATCCGTATACACTGGCACTGTTCCAGCGTGACAGGAAGTGTGCTCCAAAAAGGTCGAACGCAATACTCCCGGCGTCGTACAAGCTTTGGGAGCAGAGGCGTGGCGACAAATAGGCAAATGTGGTACCCTCCAGGGTGGCGTGCTGGGCAGAACCAGGGGCGCCACCGGTCCGAGAGCTATATCTAGCTCTCCAAGGAGTTTCCTGGCCCTAAACCCAAATGGCTTTGGGTATGACTGGCGTCTCTCGGCGGCATACGCACTGTCGAGATCAGCTGCGGATGCAGTGAGAGCTGTTATAGACTGAGGGAGGCGCCGGGCTCGCGCGTACAGGCGAGTGATGCACTGCACGCGGCGCAGAGTGAGTGGCATCTCCCCAGCATCGACCAACAGGCTCTCAATGGGGAAAGTGCGGAAGGCACCGGTCGCAAGGCGAAGGCCGGTGTGGTGGATCGAATCCACCTTCCTCAATAAACGCTCGGCTGCGGATGCATAAAACTCGCATGCGTAGTCGAGCTTTGAACAAACAAAGGATCGACAAAAAGTAGGGCAGTAGCTCTATCGGCGCTGAACGTCATGGCGCGGGTACAAGAGACCCTAAGGCTGTGAATATGAGCCTCCCAGGTGAGGCGTCTGTCGAATACAAGACCAAGGAAACGGTGCAATTCAACCAAATCCAGGTGCACCCCATTAAGAAACAAATCTAGGTCGGGGTGGAGCCGTGGATGGTCGCAGAAGTGCACCACCTTAGTCTTGGCAAAAGAAAACCAAAACCTGTGCGCTTCGGCATAGCGAAAGACGCGGTTCAATGCCTGTTGGAGTCGACGCTCCAGAGTTGGCATCTGGGCCGCGACAAAAGAGATCGAAAGGTCGTCCAAGTAGAGCGTAGCGAGAACATCTTCCGGCAGCACCGAGGTGATGCCGTTGATGCTCAGGGCAAAGAGTGTGACATTGAGGACACTTCCCTGCGGGACACCCTCTTCCTGCTACTTTGGGCCGGAGAGGACTCCCCCCACCCCCACCCATACGCGGAATCGACGATCTCGCAAAAATTCAGATATAAACATTGGGAGGCGTCTCCTCGCACCCATCGTGTGGAGAGTTTCCATGATACTCTATCGCCATGCGATATCATAGGCCTTCTCCAGATTGAAAAAGACCGTGGCGTAGTGCTGTCTACGAAGGAAAGCCTCGCAGACGGCATTTTCCAGTCGGAGCAGAGCATCTGACGTGGAGTGGAACTTGCGGAAGCCGCACTGTGCAGAAGACAGATGGCCTCCGCTGTCAGGGAAAAAGGTGTAATCTAACATTTACTAATTTCTCCATCAACTTGCACATGCAAGAGGTTTCGAGAGATTGGGTGGAAACCGGTCGTTGTAGATTGATCTCTCCCCGGTTTGCGAAAGGCGAGCACAGTAACGATTCGCCAGTAATCTGGGAGAAGACCCTCCACCCAGATCCTGTTGAACAAATCTTAAGAGAAAGGCCATGCCTCACTCACCCAGGTGTGGAAGCATGGCGTACGGGACATCGTCCGGACCATGGGCGGTGTCCGTGCACGAAGCAAGAGCAGAGCGCAACTCACTCACAATAAACCTGTTGTTGAAGGGTTCTCCGCCTCTCGAGGTAAAGTCCAGCCGGCGGCCTTCCGCGACATTACGACGTCCATTAAATGCTGACGGAGCAGCATCCCGGCTAGAGAATGCGGAAAAAGCGGTCACGGAGGATTCCGCCACGGACGCTGGGTCCAAGATTGCAGTCCCATTCTCGTGGAGAACGGGAGGGGAGTCCTGCGAGAACTTGCCCCGGATCCTTTTGACTCGCTTCCACACCTCTGCTAAAGGGTTTCTTCCCTTTATTGAGAGCCTATTAGTCGATGCTGGGGAGATGACACTCGCTCTACGCCGTGTGCAGTGCATCACTCACCTGTATGCGCAAGCCCGGCGCCTCCAACAGCTCTCACTGCATCTGCAGTGCCTATGCTGCCGAGAGACGCCAGTAATACCCTAAGCCCTTTGGGTTTAGGGCCAGGAAACTCCTTCGAGAGCTAGGTATAGCCCTTGGGCCGGTGGCACCCCTGGTTCTGCCCAGGATGCTACCCTGGATGGTACCACATTTGGCTATTTGTTGCAACACCTCTGCTCCCAAAGCTTGTACAGCACCAGGAGTATTGCATTCAACCTTTTTGGAGTACACCTCGTGTCATGCTGGAACCTTTCCGGTGTATCCAGATAGCTCCAAGTCTGAACAGGGGGTCAGTTACCACATCATATCCCCTCTGTTTGAAGTCAGCGGAGCTCTGCCAGGAACTGTGTCTGGCTTCACGGGCGAGCTGGTGGCAATACACCACTCGGTACGGGAGATTACGCGACGTGCCCAGTTCGGGGATCGGATTGTGATATATAGTGACTCACAAAGTGCCCTGAGTGCTCTCAGGACATTGGAATCTCTGCATCCCCTGGTTCGCGATATCTGTAATGCCATGGTTTTGGCAAGCCGGGCAGTAGTCAAGATTATCTTCTGCTGGGTTCCTGGATGTGTAGGAATTGTAGGGAATGACTGCGCCAATGAGGGCGCCAAAGAGTCCATGAGGACTCTGCAACCGGACCAGCATTTCGCTCTTCCTCACACCGACTACATGACAGGAATACAGGCAACTCTTCGGACTACTTGGCAAAGAAGATGTGAGACGGTCAAGGGGAACTTTAAAGTTCTATGCCATTGAGCCGCGACTGTTCCCATGGACCTCTTTCCCAATGCTGCGACAACTTCAGGCCGCCTTCTGTCATCTCCAAATCAAGCACACTCGTGTGACGCATTGCCATTTGATGGAGAGCTCAGCAGCTCCCTATTGTGACGACTGCGTTGTCCCCCAGACTGTTCGGCATATTCTTGTTGAATGTCCCAGCCTGGGTGGTCTTCACGCATGATACCTGGGTAACACTTCAGATTCGGGGCACACGGTAGATGGCGCTGTTAGTCGGCTACAATTTTTTGCTACAGCATATCTCTTATGACGTCAGATGGTAGCGTCAGCTGTGAACAATATCGGCGTAATATTTTTTTTGTATATGAATATATATCAGGCCCCCCCCCAAATTGATTGAAACTCAGGATGATCACAGGCTGGTCCCCCTGCAGTGATATCTCCCCCGCGAGCAGTCCCCTTGAATTTACTGGGGAGTTTTTCTCCCCAACAGCTTTTTACTAGCAGAAAAACCTAACCAAATAACAAACAATTCTTACTTTTATAGGTTTCTTGATTAGTTTATACGCCTCTAGATAATATAAAAGTTTTTCGCGATCATACAACGTAGAGCCGAATTTGAATAAAAAAGAAGCACATGGAGAGCACAAAACACAATAACAAAAGAAAAACATTTGCAAAACGGGTCCTATTTATAAGCTACAATGTTGCCAGTAAGAAGCTGTTATCGTTCACAGTAAACAAAAAATATGAAAACAAAACAAAAAAACAATAAAAGACATCAAGAAACTTTATCTAACTTAGAAAAATCTATAAACAAGCAGAGCGCAGATATTTAGTAAATAATAGACTACAAGTTACAAATCCCCAAAACAAAAAAAAAATATAACGCAGTGATTTTCACATCTGATGTCATAAGAGATATGCTGTAGCCCAAAATTGTAGCCGACTAACAGCGCCATCTACCGTGCGCCTTGAATCTGAAGTATTACCGATACCTGTCCCGGGATGGGCGGGGTCGCTACCGCCTGTCCCTTGTACTCTGGACCGATTCATGCATACCGACCTGTGGACTTTTAGACTTTTTGGAGGATGCTGGCCTTCTCCGTTATATAAAATTCAACTATAGATCAAGGTCTTCTTCGGCGGGGGAGGGAGGGCCTTCCCCCATCAACGGAGACCGCTATATATTTTTTTAATTTGTTTGTTTTTATTTTGCTTTTTGTTTTTCCTTTTTTTTAATCTGGCTTTTAATATAGCCTAGACTTAGGCTAGCTTAAGTACGGCAACTTATACCCTAGAAAGCAGTGGCCAAATGATATATAAAAATTTTTCAAAAACAAAAAAAACAGCGGCCCCCAGATATTCAACTCGCTCCCAATAGAGGTGAGGGGAACCACAGGCTGCCCAGTGGACAAGTTTGAAAGGAGGCTAGACAAATTCCTTGAAAGCCTACCTGATGAACCACTGGTGAGGGGCTACACAGCTGTCTGCAGAGCCACCTCAAATTCAATACAGGACCAGATCAGCATCATCAAAAGAGACTCAAGATCCGGGTGTAGTGGTGCACCAGCATGGCACTGAGCACTTCGCCTCAAGACTACATAAAAAGTAAGGTAAGATATTAAATATGATTGTATTGTTTTTTTCTCCTTTGCTTTTCTTTCCTGCAGTTCTTCAAATGCCTATTCTATTATTTCCTTCTTCAGCTGTACCTTTAGATTCTCGATCTTAGCTTCTAGTCATAACTTGGTCAAAGAGTTGTTGTTCTCATTCAAAGCTAAGTTCTCCTCTATCACTTTACTGGCTCTCTTTATTGCCAGATTTCCCTCCTCTTTATCTTTATAGGCCATCTTTAATGCCATGTTTTCATCTTTCATATCTCTGATGAGTTTTTTGAGGTTTTTGAAGTGTGTGGAACACTTGAGGCAAAACAACTTAGCCCTGACCTTCTGATCTTTATACATATTGTATTCTTTTATGCCTACCTTTTAACAGCCTATATAGAACCACCAATCACATAACTCACACAGCAGGGTTCGTTGGTTTTGATGTATTTTCCTCTCACATTGAGCACATTCATCACAGTTTCCTAGCCAACTTGAGTGACCTCATACTGCTTGCTCACCTGTTTTCTCCACACATTCTTTACACACGATATCCTCATCCAGTTTGGCAAACTTTGCGCATCCTGTACACTTTTTCTTTTCTGGATCCCTTCCTCTAACCATTTTTTATTGCAAAATTTTGGTAATTTGGTAAATTGAGGGCCAGAGAGTGCGTGGGTCAGCACTATGGGCCCTGGAGAAGGTCAATGCCGTTTATATTTCTCTGTACTTTGGCTTAGGAAAGATTTAGCGGACTTTGCTTGCTGGGCTGACTTAGCAATCTAACAGGAGATAAGCCATGTTAGTACAGGAGGGCGGGGATGATCTATGATTTATATTCTATGTAACTGTCCAGTTTTAGTCAGAAAGAACTGGAGATAATTGGAAATTGCTTGGCGGATAGGGATGGGGTAACCGATTCCGTTGAGGATGACTGGGATTGTAAGTTGCATTACTCCAATTTCTCTGAGTTTTTCACGGAGTAGTACTCGATGGGAGTGATGGTGCAGGCATTCTAGTAGGAAGTGCTGGATGGTTTCTGGTTGATTGGGGCAACCAGGGGCAGTCTGGAGAGGGAGAGAGACCCAGGCGGAAGAGATGAGCAGACAGACCAGAATGTCCAATTCTCAATCGGACGAGGGCAGAGTCAAGATGACGATTGATTGACCTTGACCAAATTATAGGATCAGAGTCCTCATAAAGGATGGATCTGGAGGATCCATGGAGCTGTTGGCGGAGGTCTTCTTCCCATGTAGCTCTGGTGTGTGCCTTCCAGAGGAAGGTTCGTGTGGCTGGAGAGATGGGAAGTGTTCCCAAAATGGGAGTGGAGTGAGCTTGGTTTGCTGCTCTGTCCGCTTTTTCATTGCCGATGATACCAGAGTGGGCTGGGATCCATTGCAGCTTCACATCCCATAGAGGGTGGATGAGGAAGTCAAGGAGCAATGCCTGAATTTCATAGCAGAGTTGTGGGTGGGTGAGGGGTGCGGAGGAGAGGAGAAGATGAAGCGAGGACATTGAGTCAGTATAGATGATTATTTTCCTGGAGGGGACAAGTGTCCGGGCTATTTTAAGAGTGTGGAACAAGGCATACAGTTCAGCCACCACGATATTGTGCAGGGGATCTAAATGCCATGTGAATTCAAATGGGCATTCTAGGCAGATGACTGCTGCTGTAGTTGAGGGGGGGATCCGTATGGTGGGAGCCGTCTGTGAATATGGCTAAGTAGTCTTTGTAAGTGGCATTTTCTAGGCTGCAGAAGATTGCTCTCAATTTGTGGGGTGGGTCATATTTTGTCCAAGACATGGGAGGGAGGGTGATATCACTGCGGATAGTGATATCCAAGGTGGAATGGGAGGCGTTGCTGGAAGTGGAGCCTGCCGTGGGAGAGGAAAAGCAAATTGAGCAAAAGTCTGGGCTGCACGGACTGCTACTGGGCGATGTGAAGAAGTTGGCCAGGGTTGAAGATATGCGTGGGAGGCTATGATTGTTGCAAGAGGGTGGTCTTCTGGTAGGTATGTAGTCCGATAGAGCCATTTTCCAAGGAGGTTCTTTCTTCTGTATTCTAAGGGAAGGATGCCACTTTCTGCATGAAGCGCTGAAATGGGGGATGATCTGAAGGCTCCTAGGGCAATTCTCATTGCACTGTGCTGAATAGGGTTTAGTTTTGCCAGCTGGGTCTTATTTGCCGCAGAGTAGACAATTGAACCATAGTCTAGTTTGCTTTGGATGTAGGCTGTGTAGAATTGAAGGAGTGTTTCCCGGGAGGCACCCCATTTCACACCAGCAATGCGGCGCATCAAGGCGAGACAGTTGAAACATTTCTCTCGCAGTTGGTTGATTTGGGTGTTCCAGCTTAGAGTTGGGCTATCTAACCATAGTCCAAGAAGCTTATGGGCGGACACCCGTTCAATAGGTGGGCCAGAAATGAGCAAGGGTGGTGGTGGTCCTAGATGGCGACGAGTGAACCAGAGTGATTTGGACTTGGTCTTGTTTAGGTGCAGGTTCCAACTTTGAGCCCATGCTGTGAGGTCATTTACTGCGTTTTGGAGTCTGTCATGGACCAGTTGGGGAGTTTGGGCGGTGCAGAAGATGGATATGTCATCTGCATATAATAGAGATGTTGTATGCACACTGTCCGGTATGTCTGCTATGTATATTGTGAATAGGAGGGGGCTCAGAGGGGATCCTTGTGGGACTCCTTGGTTGATCTTGCGGGGAGAAGCTTGGGTTGACCCTATCAGCACTGTGTAGAGACGGTTAGAGAGGAAGTCTTTGATCCAAGAGAGGGGGGGACCTTGCATTCCCAGGTTCAATAGTTTGTGCAGCAAGGCCTCATGGTTAACCGTGTCAAAAGCATTTGACAGATCAAAGGAGACGGCCTCTGCCACTAGATGTTCCTTGAAGGTGGAGTGCACCAGGTGGTCTAGATGTGTGAGTGCGTCCGTCGTGCTGCGGCCTGGTCGGAAGCCATATTGGTTAGGGTGGTGATGGTGGTGGGATTCCAGCCACCAGGCTAGACGCTTTTGGACCATTTTTTCCAGGAGTTTGCTGGTGCAGGAAAGGAGGCTAATTGGTCTGTATGATGCCGGATCACTAGGGTCTTTTTCTTTTGGGGGGATGGGGAGGATGAGGGCAAGTTTCCATGGGGAGGGGAATTGGCCTTGGGTTCAGCTGTCATTGAATAGCTCCAGTAAGAAGTTTAGGTGAACTTCAGACAAGTGACTTAGGAAGTCAGAGAGGATCATGTCGGAGCCAGGGGCCTTGCCTTTTTTCATGGAAGAAAGTGCCCCATGCAATTCTTTGAGTTGGAAAGGGGATGCAAGTGGGTCATCTGTGGTGTTGGAAATACTCTCTATGAGAAGCCTGGCTTGAGGTCTGGTTAAGAGAGAGTCTGCTTTGCTGCTGTATAGTCGGCTGTATTCTGTGGCAAAGGCTTCAGCCTTGTCTTTTTCATTTGTTAGTGGGAAGCCACCTGAGCAGAGGGGATAGGAATTGGGCTTTGAAGGTGAGGTCATGTGTCTGAAGAAAGTCCAGACTTTAGTGGAGGGGGTGGAAAAGGAAAGCGAGCTACAGAATTTATGCCAGGAGTTTCTTTTTGCCTGAAGTAAGATCCTTTTGCACTTGGCGTCCTGTCTGTTAAATCCAATTTTGTTAGTTTGGGAGGGCTGACGTCTCCATCTTGCAAATGCTAGTCGTCTGAGGCGGATGGCTGATGCACACTCTTCTGTCCACCAAGGACAGCGGGGGCGGCCATTGAAGCGACTGGTGGTCAGGAGAAAAGTGTGTTCCCCAGCTGCCTTGAGGGATTCTGAAAACCAGTTGGCTTTTTCTTCAACTGAGAGGAGATTTGGGGGGAGGGGTTCGAGTGAGGCTTGGAATTTTGTCCATTTTCCTGGGTTTGTTTTCCAATGAGGGCGGAATGACCTAGGGGGAGGGTTTTGAGGCAATTTGAGGAGATGATCACTGGTAGATGGTCGCTTCCCATATATTGGCCGGTAGAAACTACTGAAGAGGTGAAGGACCCACTGCCAATACACAGATCCAGGGTTGAAGGCACGGCTTTTGCTGGGTCCACCCTGGTGCAGAGGCCTGGTGGGGTGAGAAGGGAGAGGTGGGTTGAGGAGAGGAGGGCTTGAGAGAGGGCAGAGCCTGGGCGGCTTGTGATGGCTGTTGGATCCCAGTGGGGGTGGGGGGCATTGAAATCTCCCATGATGAGGCTTGTAGGGGAGAGTTGGTCAAAATAGTGGTTAAATTCTTGCTCAGTGACCGGGAGGCATGGGTTGTAGCAGATGAGAATGTCACACCAGGTTCCGCCGATGGCTATCTGCACTGCCAGCAGTTCTAGAAGGCCTTGGGGGTATGGTATGAGTGTGTGGAGACGGTGGGTCAATCCATGTTTAATGAGAAGGAGGAGGCCACCACCTGCCCGATTTGACCTGTCTCTGCGGAATGCAGTGTAACCTTGGAATGAGGGTGAGATTTCAGGCTGGAACCAGGTCTCACATATGCCAACTATATTGGGTGATAGAGAGTTGATGAGTAGAGAGAGGTCTCTCATCTTGTGACGAAGGGAGCGGGCATTCCAGAAAATTATAGGGCTGTTCATTGAAGCCATTATGAGAGGAATGAAGTGAACAGATTGATTATACTAGGGAGGAGAGTGATAAGGACTTGTTGGATAGGAGAGCCAGATTGGAGCAGGGTGACGAATTCTTTTAGGAGATTTGTGATCTTCATTATGAGTGGCTGAGCTGAGGGTGCTCCTTTGCGGTGGTGAAGAGGCACATTCTGGATGACTGGGAAAAGTGGGTATAGAGGAGGAATTGGAGAAGGGCTCTTGGGGTGATAATATTGGCTGGGGCAGGGCCTCTTGGGAGTGGTCTCTCTGTTGGCTCTGTGTGAAGAGGGGGAGGTTACAGGTGGATTTGGTTTACCGAGGTTCCTTGGTGGGATGGGAGCAGCAGCCATCTCTGCATAGGAGGGGGTCTGGAGGGGCTTTCTTGGCGGAGTTTTAGGAGAAGAGCAGATATCCTGGGAGGATAGTCAGGGTGTAGTTTTGGAGGCAGCGGAAGTTGTCCTGGAGTCTTTTGGGGCTGAGTAGATGGAGCGGAGCTGGGCATGGATGGTATAGGTAGGGATACTATCATCTACTGATTTGCATTGGATCTGCCTTGCCTTTTCTGAGAATGGACAGTTGTTGGAGGAGGGGCGATGGTTGTCATCGCAGAAGTAGCAGTAGGGAAGATTTGAACATTCTTGGCCTGCATGAAAACCACTGCATCTGCTGCATCTTTGTGTGGATCTGCAGGTCAGTGATCCATGGCCAAAACGCTGGCATGTGAAACACCTCAGAGGGGGGAGATAGTATGGGAGAACTGAGTAGGAGGTGAAGCCCAGAGCCATTCTTTCTGGTAGTCCTCCTGCAAATTTGAGACACGCTGAGTAGGTGGAAGCCTTAGGATGGGAAGGTAATCTAGAAATCTACATAAGACTGGACAGGCTGTTAGAATCAAGGATCCGCAGGTTGTTTCTGAGGTCTTCTTGCTGTAGGGAGACTGGAAGGCCAGAGATCCTTCCATATTTGTATTTGCCTAATGAGGCATCTTCCGGGCGCCAGCACTTGACTGGCCATTCCCCCAGGGTGGAGACATCTTCAAGATCTACCTCTAGTATATTTATATTAGAGTGTTCAATTCTTAGGGCTGTACCTTTTCCCAAGATTCGGCATGATCCCTCTTTTATAAGCTTATGGAATGGTGATGAGTTTAGGTCAGCTGTGACTCTTATTGGATAGGAAAATACGGCCTTGTTTTCAGATGATCTAATGAGAACAACATTCTGAGACTCAGAGTTGTCATTTGGAGCCAGGGTTGAGTTGGAGGCATAGTGAGATTGAGGAATATTAGGTCTTGGAACGTCTTGATTGAAGCAAGGACGTGAAGTCGGACGAAGGTCCACTTCGCCGGAAGGGCTGGGGCCACGTTTGCCCTTAGGGGTCTAGGGAAACTTCCATTGGGGGACCGTTCACCTGGGCCTGGCGGCCTAGGTCTCCCAGAGCTAGGGTAGAGATACTCCAAGAGGTTAATAGGGGCCGAAAGCCTTTAGAAGATTGTAGTTGCGGGCGACCGTGAGTGAGAAGGTAATATAAAGTTCGACGACGAAGTGAGAGCGATCAAAAACGTCCGGTTCAAAAGAAGTCGAGATGATCTTATTCTTTTTTATTGCAAAAAGGAGAGTTAAATTAGAATCAAAAGGCGAATGCTACAGGTCGTTAAGCCTCTAGTTTTTCTACCGTGTTCCTTGACTACAGATCTATAATCACTCTAAGATCAAAGATTTATTGAGTAGGGAATAAGTAGGTTTTTTACAAGTATTTAAAATTAAACACACACACACACACACATATATATATATATATATATATATATATATATATATATATATATATATATATATATATATATATATATATACACGATAGGCGGCGCGAACGATGAGACGTAAAATATTTCGTCCATGTTCCAATATGTTTCACCTTTTTAGAGTAAATTCAGCGGGATTGCTCGAGGGAGGTTTATCAATGAAAAGGGACCCCCTACGATGATTCTGAGTTTCAATCAATTAAGGAAAGGCTGGGGGGCACAGCACCAATATATAATCATAATTGTTTATAGAATAATGTCCTAACGTTTTCATTTAACAAAATCATTTCTGCGACTATAATCGTGTTGCGTATTAGAGAGGATGGGGGGGGTCTGGGGTCAGAAATGAATGGATAGTGAATTTGTATTTTGTTTTTCGCTTAATGTCTTATTATTATCCACACTTGTATTCATTTTTATTTGTCAATATATTTTTCCCTATTTTACTATTTTTATTACCATTTTATACATTGAAATATACTTAGCTTGATTGTTTAGAGGAACTAGTTGTTGTGATGCCTTTTGGGTGTAAAAGAGACGACTTTTATACGGCAAATTCAGTTCCAACCTGACGTTGTTGTGTGCAATTTGCGCTTCGTCTATTATCGAACTTTCTGCTTTATTTTCGGATCGAGAAAAGTTGTTAGAATTTTTAGACGATCATAATTTGTTTAAAGTTAAAATCGATTGGGTACACACAAAAAAAAAACCCACTTTTATAGGCGCACCACAGATCTTCATGTTTATATATATATATATATATATATATATATATATATATATATATATATATATATATATATATATATATATATATATATATATATATATATATATATATATATATATATATATATATATATATATATATATATATATATATATATAAATATATATATATATATATATATATATATATATATATATATATATATATATATATATATATATATATATATATATAAAGACACTGTTTTCCGCAAGCGTGTAAATTATTGAACAATGAAACCACTTTTTATGCGTTTGGCCTTACCAAACGCATTTATTAGAAAGAGAGATGAATGTAGGACAAGTGATATATCATCTACAAGATAGACTAAAATCAGATAGTAAGAAGAATAGAAAGTTGCCAAAGGAAATTAATCAAGGCGAGAAATATACCATGATCTTTAACAAAATTTGCATTCAGGAAAGACTGCTACCCATCTACACTAATATATATATATTTATATATATATATATATATATATATATATATATATATATATATATATATATATATATATATATATATATATATATATATATATACATATATATATATATATATATATATATATATATATATATATATATATATATATATATATATATATATACATATATATATATATATATATATATATATATATATATATATATATATATATATATATATATATATATAATAAATGGTAATAATGGTGAAAGGTTTTGTGAAATTAGCGGAGAAGACTAAAATATAAAGGGGTTTCTCCCGGAATTACCAGGTGATCATATTGTTTTAATCTATACATTAGTTACTTTTTTATAGTCTATATGTTTAGTAATATAAACATATTACATTTTTTTAGGATTTTACTTGTTATATTATTTACATATAGTATTTCAATTATTTTAATACTTCCATTGCTTATTTTACTATTTACACTCGTTATTTTTTATCTATTATAGTATTTCAGTTATTTTAATACTATCCTTTTTGTTCCGTGAGGGGTAATCCGGGATAGTTCAAGATTTTATATTCTTCATCCTCCTATGTGCTTAATTTGTCTTTTTTTTGTTCTTTCTTTTCTTTCTGTCTTGCATTTGTTTCCTTTTTCCTTTGACGTTTCTTTTTGCGGCTTTTCTTGGTGCTTTCGTGTTTTGCCTCTCCTTCTTCTCCTGTGCTAATCTCGTCTTCTGTATTTTTTTGCTGTTGTTTGTCAGCTGGTTCTTCTTCTTTTTTATTCTTTTGTGAGTCGTGAAGGAATTGTATCTTCAAGATTTCTTGCGATGCAGGGTTTGGCGGAAACCACGATTTCTTCTTAACCGCGTTTTTCTGCACGAGTCGATTTAATTCGTCAGGAAAAGTGCCAGGGTTGGCTAAGTTTGCCAAGTGCGCAAAGATGACCATGGTCATTATTTCCTTCAACTCACTCGGCATTACGAGTTTTGGAGTCGTTGTTTCGGTGATCGTGGCTTTGTTCACCACCGCCGCTTCCACGTAGGTCCTTGACCTTGCCTCCCTTTCACTCTCAATTATTTCTCGTTTTGCCCTGATAGCTTCCTTACGGACGGGAGACTTCATGGCTAAGGCTCTGTAGTTCACTCCGCAGTTTGCACATTTTCTTTTTTCTAAAGCACACTTTCCATCCGTGTCTCTTAGCTATTTATTACCACAAAACCTAAACGACAGTTCCGTTTCCTTACCTTAAAATGGTTCTGACACCAAATACAGTGTGGTAACCGCATTAAAAAATTGTGAAACCGATCCTTTAGTCGAGGAAATTTTCGCGTAGAAGAAATAGAGTTAAATTCTTATAATTTATTAAGTTATAATTAAGTTCATGACTAACCTGTGTTTCTTTCTTTAGTTTCGAATATTAATTATGATTAAATATATAATGTATGAAACTATACGATAATGTATGAAGATGAAGATCTTGCAGTTCCTTTACTAACTGGACTACTAAGTTTGTGAAACCAACATTATGCCACTTATACATATATTAATTTGTAGTGATCGAGTTTTTTTTAATAGGTAGGCTATTGGCCTAAACGACAGTTCCGTTTCCTTACCTTAAAATGGTTCTGACACCAAATACTGTGTGGTAACCGCATTAAAAAATTGTGAAACCGATCCTTTAGTCAAGGAAATTTTCGCGTAGAAGAAATAGAATTAAATTCTTATAATTTATTAAGTTATAATTAAGTTCATAACTAACCTGTGTTTCTTTCTTTAGTTTCGAATATTAATTATGATTAAATATATAATGTATGAAACTATACGATAATGTATGAAGATGAAGATCTTGCAGTTCCTTTACTAACTGGACTACTAAGTTTGTGAAACCAACATTATGCCACTTATACATATATTAATTTGTAGTGATCGAGTTTTTTTAATAGGTAGGCTACTGGCATCAAATTTCGGAATTCAATAGGCCCAGCCATCACCTCCACAAAATGGATGCGCAGCCGACTTATTAAATCCCAGCATACTCCACTCATATAAAATAAATGTCTAAAATCTGTATAAGGAATTGAAAATGCATAGATTAATTTGCATATATGAATTTAAATACAAAATAAGGAATGTAATAAATTTGTTAATGTATATATATAGAAGGCAAGCGACCGTTGGAAGTGAGCGCGAGGCAAACAACGTACGAACGCGCAAAAGGTCAGAATCATTTGTCTCAATAAGACAAGGCGTAAATAAACACTTTACGTCTCAGATTAGATTTTTGGAAAGACGGAAGTCTACGGAACACCTGGTTAAATACACCCGGTGACCAAAGGAAATTGTATCACTAAGCTGTGACAAGCGTATCCTGTAATATAGATAAAACTCAGGAGATGTAAGTAAATTGTAATACACAGACGTTCAATACTCCGCCCATGGGTGGAACTAATGAACCCCGACAACAAAGATTTGTCCCGCAGGCAAATCTAGACTCCCCCCCCCCCTGGAAATAAAAACGTATATATATATATATATATATATATATATATATATATATATATATATATATATATATATATATATATATATATATATATATACGAACAATGAGAAGAATACAAATGTTAAGAATAAAGCATTATAATTGTTATTAAGTATTGCCATACCCGTATTAACGTTTACAGAACACCTTTTAAATTCATCAAGTCTTGTTGCTCCAGAATTTAATACTTCACGTTGAATATATATAGACTGCTAGTCACCCGTAAAGTAACTTCGTGACGTGCCGCTTTTCCTGTTATAAATCAATATTACAATAAAGTATATATTCTGCAACGTCCTTCCTTAACTTGATTACCCTAAACCTTCGGTTAGCCCAGCTAAAATAAGAACACTGTGAAGAATTCATCTTTGGAGTCAGATACTCAATTCACCTTCACCATATACTGGTCACCCCTATAAACTGGTGCCGCTATACACTTTTACCCCCCCATAAATTCTCTGTTTGTGAAATGTAAATGTGCCTATATTTGTGTGTGCTTATGTGAGCGTGTGTTCATCATATATATTATTTTCTTTGTATACTTATGCTCTGTAATTGTTTATTTCAGTGAAATAAAGCGTAACTTTGGAACCTTCCTTAACCTTTAGGCTACTTCATATATTTTTTCGAAAGAATTTTTCTCTTCTGCCAAACTAAAAATGCCACTGTAGACTCGCGATTGCACAAACATTTAGTAAATAATTCGAGATTGAGATCGCACTCTTCTTCTCAGGCCATTTTGAACAAATGAGGTCAAATGCATTGTGGGTCTAAGCCTAGCTGCCTTGTGATTGGTCAAAAACGATGTAATGCCAGGTCACGCATGCGCCCAGTAGGTTGCTGCCGGGATGCGCATGCGTCGGTGGGTATCTGCCGGGCGGAAGAGGAAAGAAGATATACATATTGGGAAGACGCTGTAAAGAGATCCCCGAACTTAGAAAAAGTAATAAAGTATCAAGAAAATTAAATTCTTCATAATTACATAAAAAAAATAGGTATTCCCATGTAATTTGATGAACTGAATAACATTTTTTAAACATATTTTAAAGCAAAAATACATAAGATCTAAATGAATTAACACACAAAAAAGAGGGTATTAACTTTCCGATTGTTTTTAAGCACATTTATATATGAATTTTCCCGAAATTTGACAAATTAATTATTGACACAATATCCAATATTGACTAACTTAAATAATGACCGAAAAGATAAAACTATACCTGTATGAAGTAACTTTGTATGAACGAAAACCATTAAAATTTCAAAGTTGTTCAAAAATTCGAAAGAATTAGCGTATAAGGTGAGATTTGGGGCAAAATATTCAAAATTTAATTTTCAATATTTTGTCTAATTCGGAAATGAAAAGCGGACCACATGAAAAGCCAGACAAGGCGCAGTGTACCCACCTCTGAGCCAGGGCTCCCACTCCATGATTTTAAATAAACCAAGGCAGCACATGAAAAAAACATATTCCTACCAAAATAAACTATTTTTTTTGGTCTACAGAAAATAATATAAATATATTTACATGAGTTGAAATAGATAAAAATATAGGCTCTATTACATTTCCTCTTCCGAATTTACTTCTGCAGAGCAAACGTTTACTTAAAGAAGATTCTTTTGATGTTTAAGAAGTTTTTCATAACGCTGGTGACTAGCGCCTTCCACTAAATCTCTCACCAATTCTGGTTTAAGTGTCCATGTGTAACAGTTTGACTCACCCCTCGACAGTATCCTTTTTAGCGAGTTTGTTTGTTTTGTCTTGACTTTATTAACAAGTGAACATATTCTTTCGACACATGCTGAAGAATGTGGTAAAACATTAAGGTGGGTCATGAAATCAGAAAGAATTCCGAACTTTGAATTGTTTAAGCCGTCTTTGATGTTGCTCAGAAAATACCAGAAATCAGTAATAGATTGATAGAACAGTGACACATCTTTGAACTGTCAAAATAGCTTCCATTCATCTTCCAAGCTATCTAGTTGTTATAGAGCGACAAGGTAAGGAAAATGCAGTGCCACGTTCATTATTGAACTCCCCGTTAAGGGCGTGGGCATATGCTATCCTGGCCGTCGTGTTGACGGAATTCAGCACCCCGTCCGACTCCAGCTTAGCCTCTTCTCCTTCCTTCAAAACACTTGTGTTTCTTCCTGGTTTCCTCGCTTTTCATACAAACTCTCCAAAAGCTTTCTCTGGTCAGCCTCTAATTTCACAGGGTAGATGCTGACCTTCATCTCAGCAAACAGTCACGATACGGGCCTGAGAGGGGAGGGGACAATGTCCCCTAACCCCTGAGCTCCGGTTCGGGATGGTGGGTTTATAACAACCTGCTTCATCCCCACCCATACATTCCTCACACCGACTTTCCTTCTCACTTAAACATCTATTTTCTTTTTACGCCGTGTCCAAGGTGGAGCCGCCATGCCGAGGGACTGCCATGCCACCAGGCGGGAGGAGTGGTCCTGAATGGCGGCACCTAGCTCTGACAGAGCCGTACGCATCCGTTGCAGAGCGGGCTACTGCGAGGGATGAAGAGCGTTTGCTTCCCGTAAGAAAAAGAGGGTCACCATGTCCATGAATAAAAACTTACAAAAACAAAAATCTCTCCCCCATTTTCCTTTAAGAACAACGGAGCCGCCCTCAGGCAGCTCCACGGAGAAAATGGAGGTTTCCCCCTATGGTTTCCTAAGGGACCCTCCATGACTTTTCAACCAGAGAATGGTTTTACTCCTGTCCTTCGCCTACGAGTGTAGGGAACTCCCTCTCACCCCCTTCTCTGGGGGTGCTTTCGGGCACCTCCCTCTTCCAGCCACAGTCCGCCCTCTAATTTCCAAGGGGATTTCCAAGAAAGCCAGTAGGCAGCCCATAACCGAAGGCATCCCATTGAAGCGACTCGGTAGGGCAAACCCCGTATGGGTGGAGAGGGGAGCCAGGCCCATTCGGTCATTTCCCTCAAAAGACTTGCTGGCAAGAATATTGAACCTTGTCGTGGTCAAGGACTGTGCTTCCCCAGACTCGACTTGTGGCAGCGCTGCCAATGGGACCTGTGATGTCCGGGGGGAAGGGCGATGGCCAACTAGAGGCCCCCCTAAGATAGACATGGTCCTTGAGGCAACCCAGCCTCAGACGGTAGGGTCTTCCATGGGAGGGAATCAGGGCTCGGCGCCAAGAACCGAACCAGAATCCGCCACTATGCAAGGTCTTCCTCAAACGGCCTGGGTTTGCAAGGCAGTACAAGGTGGGGAGGGATCTCCTCCGACCGGTGCCCCTGCGACTGCCAGGACCTTCTCTACCTTGGAGAAGGACCTGGATGAGGCCGGTCCATCTGGCCTGGGGGCTCCTACCGGCGGAGGGGAGAAGCGGGTTCATTTCCCACCCTCCTCTCCTAAAAAGAAAAAAAAAAAGAAAAAGACTAAGAAGACTCGGGGCTCCTCTCCATCCGTAGGGGCTGCGGGGACGGATAGGTGTGCTGACGGTAAGCGACCAAGCCAAGATCGATACATCCGGCCACTCTGACCCCCTACCCCTCCCGTATGCGGAGTCCCCGACTAAGTCGAAATGTGCGAAGGACGGAGCCTCGATAACATCGAGCCCGCTGGCTTCAAAAGTTCCTCGTTATTCGCTCCACTGATGGCAGCATGTTGGCCAAGGGCAACATAATCTATCAGAGGAAAGCATTATCTAGTGTAATTGGTAGAGAGCCGAAGGCTACCCTTTTCCTTGACGGGAGATTTCTGGCGAATGCGGTGGGTCCCTCTGTGGTGGTCAAGATAAGTGCTCTTCGGACACTTGTTTGTACGCCAGGGAGTGTGACACCGCACTCTACCATGGACTTTGTGAAAGGAGTAGTTTATACGAGGAAACTCGTTGACTACTCCATAGAGGACATCACCTTAGAGCTGGCCGACCATGGGGCGGTCAAGGTCAAACGTGTGATGAGAAAACAGGGAGGGGCCTCGAGACCCACCCCTACACTCTTTATCACGTTCGACTGTGACAAGCTCCCTGAGTCGGTGCGTGCCAGTTGGTACCGCTACAGCGTAAACGCATTCGTGCCACTGCCACGGGGGTGCTATTACTGTCACCGCTTCGGCCATACGAATCGTTCATATAGTCATGCAAAGTCGGGTGACCCGACTTTGCGGGTGCAGTGAGACTTTGCTGCTCCGCCACCATTCAATGCACGTCGTGATGTCGCGGAAGGCCGCCGACTGGACTTTACCTCCAGAAGTGGAGAACCCTTCAACGACAGGTTTACTGTGAGTGAGTTGCGTTCCGCTCTTGCTTAGTGCGCAGACACCACCAATGGTCCAGACGATGTCCCGTACGCCATGCTTCCCCAACTGGCTAATCAAGGCATGGCCTTTCTGTAATATTTGTTCAACAGGATCTGGGTGGAGGGTCTCCTCCCAGGCTCCTGGCGAATCGCTACTGTGCTCTCCTATCAAAACCGAGGAGAGATCACTCTACTCCGGATGGTTTCCACCCAATCTCTCTAACCTCTTGCGTGTGCAAGTTGATGGAGAAATTGGTAAATGTTAGATTACCCTTTTTCCTGAACAGAGCAGGCCATCTGTCTTCTGCACAGTGCGGCTTCCGCAAGTTCCACTCCACGTCGGATGCTCTGCTCCGACTTTAAAATGCCGTATGCGAGGCCTTCTTTCGTAGACAACACTACACGACGGTGTTTTTCGATCTGGAGAAGGCCTATGATCCTGCATGGCAATACGGTATCATGGAGAATCTCCACATGATGGGGGCGAGGAGACGCCTCCCAATGTTTATATCTGAACTTTTGCGAGATCGTCGATTCCGCGTACGGGTGGGGGAGCCCTCTTCGGCCCAATGGAGCAGGAAGAAGGTGTCCCACAGGGAAGTGTCCTCAGTGTCACACTCTTTCCCCTGAGCATCAACGGCATCACCTCGGTGCTCCCGGAAGATGTTCTCGCTACGCTCTACTTGGACGACCTTTCGATCTCTTTTGGCGCGGCCCAGATGCCAACTCTGGAGCGTCGACTCCAACAGGCATTATACCGCGTGTCTGGCTATGCCGAAGCGCACAGGTTTCGGTTTTCTTTGGCCAAGACTAAGTTGGTGCACTTCTGCCGCCATCCACAGCTCCACCCCGACCCAGATTTATTTCTTAATGGGGTGCGCCTGAAAGTGGTTGACTCGCACCGATTCTTATCTCTTGTATTGGACCGACGCCCCACCTGGGAGGCTCATATTCGCAGCCTTAGGGTCTCTTGTACCCGCGCTATGGATATTCTCCGTTCCGTGATGTTCAGCGCTTTGGGGCACTGATAGGGCTACTGCCCTACTTTTTTATCGATCCTTTGTTCGTTTGAGGTTGAACTACGGATGCGAGTTTTATGCATCCGCAGCCGAGCGTTTATTGCAGAAGGTGGCCTTCGCCTTGCGACTGGTGCTTTTCGCACTTCTTCCATTGAGAGCCTACTAGTTGATGCTAGGGAGATGGCACTCGCTCTACGCCGCATACAGTGCATCACTCGCCTGTACGCGTGAGTCGGCGCCTCCGGGAGTCGACTACAGCTCTCACTGCACCCACAACTGGTTTCCACGGTGCCTACGCCGCCGAGAAACGCCAGTCATCTGGCCAGAAAACTCCTTCGAGAGCTAGGTATAGCTCTCGGGCCGGTGTCCCCCCTGGGTTCTGCCCAGGACGCCACCCTGGAGGGTACCACATTTGGCTATTTGTCGCCACGCCTCTGCTTCCAAAGCTTGTACAGTGCAGGGAGTATTGCTTTTGACCTTTTTGGAGCACACCTCGTGTCACGCTGGAACCGTGCTAGTGTATACGGATGGCTCCAAGTGCGAAGAGAGGGGTCACCTTCCACGCCGAATCCTCTCTGTTGGAAGTCAGCGGTGCTCTGCTAGGCACTGCGTCTTTCCTCACGGTCGAGCTGGTGGCAATACATCACTCGGTACGCGAGATTACGCGACGTGCCCGGTTCGGAGACCGGATTGTGATCTATAGCGACTCACAAAGCGCCCTGAGTGCTCTCGGGGAATTGGAATCTCCGCATCTCCTAGTTCGCGATATCCGTGACGCCACGATTATATTCTGCTTGGTTCCTGTACATTTTGGAATTGCGGGGAATGAGCGCGCCGATGAGGGCACCGAAGAGTCCTCGAAGACTCTGCGCCCTGATCAGCGTTTCGCTCTTCCTCAAACCGACTACATGGCACGAATACGGGCATCTCTTCGGCTGATTGGCAAAGAAGATGGGAGACGCTCGAAGGGAACTTAAAGTTGCGTGCTATTTGGGCGCGACTGTTCCCATGCACCGCCCCCTTCAATGCCGTGAAGGCTTCAGGTTGCTTTCTGTCATCTCCGAGTTGGACACATTCGCGGGACGCACCGCCATTTGATGGAGCGCTCACCAGCGCCCTACTGTGAATACTGCGTTGTCCCCCAAATTGTTCGGAACATTCTTGTTAAATGTCATAGTCTAGGTGATTTTCGCGCACGTTAACTGTCCCAGTACCTGGATGGGCGAGGTCGAAGTAGTCCATCCAGTACTGAATTCTGCTCTTGGAGGGGGCTTTTTTCCATTGGAACTGATGCACGAAAGTGTCCTGCACTTTCTCAAACGAGCCTGTCTTGTATCAATGATTGATGCAGTATATTCTTTGCTGGAGCTCGCATTGAGATCTAGTTGTGTTCACAGGCGTTGCTTATATTATGTTCTGCAAAGTAAGGGTGATTAGTGAATGAATGAAGGATATATCACAAAAGGTGTGTGCAGGGCCGTTTTTGGGGGGTCCCTTGTATTACCATTTGTGATCTTCTTTTACATCCATTGAATTGCCATTCAATATTCTGTTAAATCCTGCGAATTTCATTTTAATTATCTTGTAAATATAATTTAAATATCTTTTATATCTTTAAATATCATTCCAAAATTCACATTTAATCCTTCATCTATCTCACATCACTCCCTCGTTGTATACTAATTCGAATCTTGTATTATATCCAATCAATTAATATCTCTTTGTGTTATTATCTGTTAATTCTTAAATACAATTTATTTTCGTACCCGGGTCTGCTGATTGCCGGTCAGACAGGCAATCAGCAGACCCGGGTTCGAGTCCCGGCCAGGAATTCAAAACTTTTTTCCCCTGGCGTTATTTCTGTCTTCTCGGTAAAGGATCGCCTTCACTGTGCCACTCTCTGCTCCCTTTGATTCTGGATTCTTCTAATGTCCCTCTCTCTTGCCTTTAAAAAAAACTCCGGTTTCTTGTCTCATTTGTTCATTCGCGTCCAATTCTTATTTTCTCTTGTACTATATATATATATATATATATATATATATATATATATATATATATATATATATATATATTATCTAGGTCAGTAATATAATAACCAGCGCACATAACAGTTAAAGGGCGATTCTGTGTCTGAAGGTATTGCGTGTGCAAAGGCAAAGGCGCTGTATGTGGACCTTGTCAGGAAGACACCAAGTACGTCGTCTAAAGATGAGGAGGCATTTAAAGCGAGCCGGGGATTGTTCGAGAAATTTAAAAAGAGAACCGGCATACATAGTACAGTACGACATGGGGAGGCTGCGAGCTCTGTTACAGCTGTTACAGAGAAATCTTTGCTCGAGTTCCAAGAACTCATATCTAGTGAGGGGTTCATAACCCAACAAGTTTTTAATTATGATGAAACATGTCCTCTTTGAAAAAAAACAGGACCTACATCACGGCAGAGGAGAAATCTTTGCATAGCCACAAGCCAATGAAGGGTAGGCTTACCCTATTGCTCTGCGTCAATGCAGGTGGAGAATACAATATCAAACCATTGCTCGTCTACCACTCAGAGAATCCATGAGTTTTCAAGAGGTGTAAGGTTCAGAAGAAGCAATTAAATGTGCCGCGGACGGCCAATGGCAAATCCTGTGTCACACGGCACTTTTTCATTGAGTGGGTCAATGAAGTTTTTGGCCCATCAGTGAAGAAATATCTTAAAGAGAATAAGTTGCCACCCAGGACCTTGCTTGTGGTAGATAATGCTCCTGGGCACAATCCAAGGCTTGAAGGTAATTTGTTGGAGGAATTTCAATTCATCAAATTCATGTTTCTTCCTCTAAACACAACTCCACTCCTCCAACCTATGGCCCAGCCTGTCATTGCCAAATTTAAGTAGCTGTATACGAAGGCCTCGTCTTAGAGGTGTTTTGAAGTGACTGAAAATACAAGCCTGACCCTCAGATAATTCTGGAAAGATCACTTCAATATCTTAAATTGTTTAAATCTTATTGATAAGGCCTGGGAAAGAGTCACAGTGAGGAATCTGAAATCTACATGGCGAAAACTGTGGCCTGACCAAGATTTTGAAGGTTTCCGTCCTGAACCTGTGGACCCGACAGCGCAGCTAGCCGATGAAATTGTCTCTCTGGAGCAAATTTTGGGTCTGAAGGTGGATGGTGCTGATGTAGATGAGTTAGTGCAGGAGGACAACGAAGAACTTACGGGCAACGAACTTGTGGAACTTCACAAGGAGCAACAACAAAAGGTGGTAGAAGAGCTTTCATCAGGAAAGGAGAAGGTAGGGGAGGATGGGCTATTTTTTAGTGAGATTAAAGAAGTGATGATAATGTGGGAAAAAGTGCAAAATTTCGTTGAAAAACATCACCCTAATAAGGCAGTGTCTGCGCGGTGCATGAACTTATTTAATGACAATGCAATGACTCATTTTTGGTAGTTTCTTGGTGAAACTACCAAAAAGACCGTCAAGTGACCTTGAACCACAACCTAGTCCCAGGGGGGGGTAAAATTCCCAAGAAGAGAGTTTAGAGAGAGAGAGAGAGAGGGAGAGAGAGAGAGAGAGAGAGAGAGGGAGAGAGAGAGATAGAGAGAGACAGAGCCCGCCTAAATCAGAGGGAGATTTTTCTTCCCCACAGTAACCCCTCTCCTCCTCCCCACCTCCCCATCGTCTCTCTCAAGCCCGCCACGACTCTTCATAAAAGTAAAGTATGTACAGTACATATATCATTTATCTTTGTTAGTTGTTAGAAAAATTACTTTGATTCTGCATAAAATACCATGTTAATTGACTTTTATATTTATATTTTCGGAGGTTGTAACTGATTAATTGGACTTCCATTATGTATTTTCAACAATGGGGAAATTCGTTTCAAGAGTTTTTTTACGATACGCTAAGTTATGGAACGAATTAAATTCGTAACCCGAGACGCGACTGTATATCAGCTATTTATTATCTGTGGGGGTCGGCGTTGGAGTCTCTTAAAACATGAGTATGACTGCCGGGTTCCAGCTCCATGGGGAAAATGGGGTGATGAAACTGGATGGCTCCTGCGCGTGAAGTCTTCGAACCCACATGCTTGACGCCAGTAGTCCGTAAGCATTTTTTGTTTTTTTCCTATTGCTTTAAATAGCTCTGGTCAAAGAACACGTAAAACCGGTAGCGCGCAGGAGCAACAGCTCATGACCTCTCGTCCGACAGCTGGTTCCCAGCTCGGACCTACCTATGTATGCCTCCAAGGCACGCACGGCTCGCCCCCGTGCTAAACTGGAACCCAAAACTGAAATTATCGATTATCGCTAGTTTGGAACCAAAAGTATCGGCGATACCGATGAATCGATAACAGGGGGGGGGGATGGGGGGAAATCGGATAACCGATAAACAAATATCGTTAACGCGATAACGCCAACCTATGCTTATTGTCCGATGAAGTCCGTTAGCAGGATTACTTTATTATCCGTTTTCCTTCAGTATCTTCTCTATCTATTCTATTAACGTCTTCTTTTGTCTATATCTCTCTTTTCTTCTTCTGTTGGATAGTAGACTAGTATTATTTTGAATTTAAGTTTACCTGTTTTCAAATCACCATATAAGAGATCCTAGTTTTTTTTTGTTTTTTTTTACTTTTCTAGTGTTGTTATGGATTACCATTATGCCTCCTTCTTTTTTATTGTTTTTACTCCTCATATTTTCTATCTATTTAAGTGTTTGCTTATTTCATTGGTATCTATTTTTTTTACCATGTTTTCGTTAGGCATAGGATTTCATTCTTATTTCTTATTATATTTTCTATTTCACCTATCTTTAGTCGTGTTAATCCTTGAACATTTAATAATTTTATTTTTATTTCTTCATTTAAGCTTTTGTTTTGTCAATAATTGTTTCTTCTTATTAATTCTCTCTTGTAAATGTACTTGCCCTGTACTCCTTTTTAGTCGCGTGCGAGTCTAGTCCCGGTTTTGCTTTTTTTTTGTTTTTGTAATAACATCGTAACTATTCGGCCGAATCTAACGAAATTTGAAACACTTATGTTGTTTTACATTCTCTTTCGAATCATCACCTACACAGCTTACACCAACACAAACACCACCTACACCAACACCTCCTACACCACCACCGCCTGCACCCACCTACACCACCACCTCCTACACCACCACCGCCTGCACCCACCTACACCACCACCGCCTACAAAATGACCACCTACACCATCACCACTTACACCACCGCTGCCTACACCAGCACAATCTACACTAGCACTACCTACACAAACACCGCCTACAGTGCCACCACCACCTACACTATCGCCACCTACACCACCATCTAAGCCCAAAACGCCAATTACACCACCACCTACACCACCACCGCCATCTACACCACCACTACTATCTGCGCCACCGTCACTTACACTACCTACACCACCTGCACCACACACACCATAATCACCTACACCACCATCACCTACATCACTATCACTTACACCACCACCACCTACACCATTTACAACACCACCAATTACACCACCACCATCTACACCACCACCTGTACCCTCTCCACCTGCACCCCCCAAACCACCACCACCTGTACCCTCACCACCTGCATCACCTAAACCACCATCACCTACACCACCACCACCTGTACCCTCACTACCTGCATCACCTAAACCACCATCACCTACTCCACCACCATCTGTACCCTCACTACCTGCATCACCTAAACCACCATCACCTACACCACCACCACCTGTGCCCTCACTACCTGCATCACCTAAACCACCACCACCTACACGACTACCACTAACATCACCTACACTAATACCACCTACACCACCTACAACACTACTACCACCTAAACAACCACCGCCTACACTACCAAAATAATGGAAACATAAACTGTTTCTACTGTAAGGTTTTTGCCAGCGATTAAACAGAAATAAAACCTCTATGAAGAAAATTTGATTTTTATACCTTGCAAACAATTTATACCTAATTTTACAAATTCAGGTTATGGTATTTTTCGGATATAGGTATAAATACACAACAAAATGAGAGAGCTTTCAGATTTTCAAGTTTTTAGAGAGGAACTATATCTGAAGTAATTTTGGCATACCAAAATCAAGGAAACCCCATCTCTGTTAAGCGTGACTAGACATAAGACAAATTTCAGAAACAGGGATTGTGTTCGGTAAAAAGCTTGAAACCGCAACAGTGACTGCAGAACTATATCACGATCTCGTCTACTGATGGTCGACCAACACATTTCGTTACTTCCATCATTTCCAAACGTTAAAGACCAAGAAGCAGCACTCGACGCCCTCCTTGTAGGCTAGAAGCCAAGATGGAGGGACCACTTTTCCCTAATCCAGAGCTTGATAAAAATAACACCTTTCCATAATAAGAATGCGAAGATATAACTAAACTGTAAATCTACTGAGAAAGGTGGGTAATTGTTAAGTTTAGCGGCGGTTATTTTGCGCGCGATTTTGGGAAGCTACTTTTATGTCTCACTCACTTGAGTTTTTTAGTCAATCTAAGCTACTTTTTAAATGGGGGCTTTGCACCATGCACCCCCACACATCCAGCTATTTTTAATAATCTACTAGAAACCGCTAACAAAATAGGGTAGTACAATTTATTCACTTCAGCCACCGTTTGTTCTTGCCCAACACGCCAACAAACAATTTATCACAACGAAAAAAAATCTTTGTTAATTGTAAATTTCAAATTACATTTTAGGCACTCGCTTTTAGTGTTTATTAAATGATGTTTAACAAAGAAAATCGAAAGGATTGATCGCTGTTGGTAAAAAAAAAGAAAAAAAGACGTTGGAGCACCTTATCACACGTATTTGCCATTTTGGAAAAAAACTGCATGACTGGGCCTACCCTCGAGTATTTATACCACCCACGCGGACGGAGGAGAAGCATCAATTTCAAAAGTGAAAACATCGAGAAAGTGTGTTAATTGAATGTCAAAATTTTCGTAATAAACCAGCCTATACAGAATGGATTGTTTTGCAACGATAATAAGAAATTGTGCCGTAGAAAATAGTATGTAAAAAAACCAAAAAAAAATAAAAGCAACGGCAAACAAATTTTTTTAAAAGAGGCTTTTCATAGTTCGATTTCGGTTTCAGTCGGAGAACACACTTCATTGGCAACAGAAAAAAGTGATTTCATTTAATAAAAAAAACAAAGGAAAATTAAGTCAAAAGAATAAATAGTGTCAGGCAGAGATTATTTAGGAGAGATCGATAATCAACTTAAGAAAAAAAAAACACAGAAAATTAAAAAATAACCCTTTTTACCCGTCCTTAGATACACGAAGGATAGTGTTGGAAAAATAAACGCTTAGAAATTGGTTAATGACTGTGTTTAATACAGCTCACTGATGGGCCAATAAGACAGCTGAAAAATACTAAAAAAATAGGAAAATAGCCCCCAAATTGCGTGCAACGCAAAATAATGATAAGAATGAGGAAAAAAAGGAAGAAGAATAGAAATAGGATAAAGTAATATGCTAATTGTTTCGGATTACATGCGAGGCCTTTTCCTGCAGTTGAGATGATTTTAGTATCATTTTAGTCACCAAAATACGTATTAAATATATCAAATACAATATATCTGAAATTAATAAAATCTTATCTATGTATGGTCTGTTTCTTTGCGTCCCTTAATTTCACCCTGAGTGAACGATGTTTCTTTCACACTTGTATTGTATCAGTTGAAAACCAGTCGACGGTTGGTTCGGCTCAATTCATCAATAACATCACTATGGACTAGTGAAATGTCATTCGCTCTTCGTGCATGGTGGACCGTAGATAAGATTTTATCAATTTCAGAGCACTGAATGAGCGTTCACCTGTCGCAGTGGTCACCAGCAAGGTTGCGAAAATGCGCAAAAGGGTTTCAATCATGGGATAAGTACCAAGAGTCGCCTCAACCACCATCGCATCCCCGACTCTTTTTGGTGGTGTACATGTCGTGGTCGCCTGTCGCGCCCAGTATGCCTTCTAGCGCAGTAATTCAGCGTTCAGGCACTCTGGTTCTCCTGGAAGGAATTGTTGGTACAACTGGGAGGCTTCAATGAGGTTACTAGACTCGTCGGAATCCTGAGAGTATGCCAGTAGTAGCATACTAAGCACATACGCTTTCGCACTGTGCGATCTAAATCGTTCATTTAGTTGGCTTATACAGACGTCGATGTGCGGGAGGAAAATAAAACGTCTGTAGTAAACTTCTGGTGTCTCAGCCGGATGATTGAACCTCTGCCTCTGCCTGCCAGTCGTTCTTGGCATGCGGATTTCTTTACCAAACAATTCTTGCGCACACATAAAAATGTCCTTGAAGATTTGTTCGTCTAATCGCATTTGTCTCAGGACTTTCTCACTGTTCACTGCTTTATGGATGTCCTGGGCTTCGACCGGAAGCTTGACTGAAAGTGGCTTGATAACCTACAGTACCCATATGAGTACCTCTAGGGTAACCAAGTATCCACCCTTATCTATGGCGGAAGAGAATAGTAGCGCCTTACTGGCGCAATCTGCGCGTGGTCATAGGCTAATTTTGTGTAGCGACACTTTGATGGCAGGTAGCAGTTCTTTGAATATTTAAAATGCTTCCTGGCGCTCTACCCATCTAGTATTACAGTGGAGCTTCAGACGCTAATGGGCAGCTTCATTACACTCTTCTTTGATCGCTTCTTCAAGATTCAGCAATCTTTTATTTAAGGCACAGAAAAAACGCAATATCGTGCATCAGCGTCACTGCCTTTCAAAATATCTGGTACATCGCCCGCCTTCATCAAACAGAAATTGAGGGAATGGGGCACACAATGCGTGTAGCTGGCTGACGGAAATTCTTCATGCACATACCTTTGCACACCACCTTTGCTCCCCGACATAGCCGCGGCTCCTTCGTACCCCTGTCCAACCATATTTCTAATGTCAACTCCAGAATCTTTCAGAATCTGTAGCAGTTGTTTAGCCAACCCTGCACTAGTCAGATTAGGGCCCTCAGCAAAGCCGAGAAACCGCTCACATATTTGGCCCCCTCGGAGGTACCGTAAACATACTGTTAAATGTCTCTTTTTCGAGACATCTGTGGTCTCGTCCGCCAGAAGAGAGATTACTCTGGCTTCTTCTGTTTCTTCAATGATTGATTTTTGAATCACTGTTCCAATGGTTGATATCAGTTCATTCTGGGTATAGATATAGGGTTCATCGTGGTATGAGCATAGATAGATACTTCACAAAAAAACATATATCTATAAGTTTTTGAGGAGAGTTATTGAATCATAATAAGGCTCGAGCGGCTATAAGGTAGATAGGTAATGGTAAATAGGCAACAAGGTATCAATGTAACAAAGTAACAAGGTATCAAGGTAACAAGGTAGCAACTAGTGTGTATGGGGGTCTTTACGCTGAGAATGTATGTTGCATTCTTACTCGTGGTGGTTAAATGTTCCCAGAACACTTTATCGTTGGAAACCGCATTCAGCTGTAGATTCGGTCTCAGATTGACTTGTCTGTAATCTATATCGGCGCCGATTCCTGCGGGAGGGAGCAACAGGGCCAGGGAATCGCGATGACCCCGTAGCGGTAGACCTAGTCTACCCAGAAACTCTATAGATAAGAGTATCCACTGTAGAGCAGATAGATTTTTGTCACGCTGCTTGCCCTCTGGTTGTTCTGCTCCTGGTCTATCTCCAGTCTACATCGTCGTTTTGAACGCTTCCGAGCGCGCGAAAATGTCTTCATTGAATTTGGTCATTAGATGCGATGAAAAATAGACATTTTTTCCAGTTAGGTGAGCGAACTTCTCTAGGGGTGTTCTGACCAGGCAATTCAATTGGTTTGCACGGATTGCTTCAAGAGCAAAAAACCTGCAAGAGCGACAGAATAGCTTACGTTTAGATACAGAATAGGAGAAGACGCTATACTACCCGATTAGATGTTGTGGTCCGAGATATCTACGTCTGGTCTGCCTCCATCTTGACGCTCACTGTAAGGCCACTAAAAAATCCAAAGTCACAGACCAAGGTGTGGTGAGTACGCGCTGTTTCTCTGCAGCAGTGAGCTCCAGCCAGTTGATAACTCCTATGTCATCTTTACTGGAGTTGCTACTAGGTAACGCAGACGTGAATGGTGTCAACGTTGGTGAAGAGGCTGAAGAATTGTGTCTGGGCTTGCAGTTGGACGTCTGGATAGTTCTGGAGGTGACTCTAGTGAAGCCTCTCTCTCTCTCTCATAACTAAAATAGAGGGAGAGGTGACGCCCCCTTGTCGCGGGAAGAGAGCTTGTGTGGACCTTGAACTTTTCGAGCTATGTCGGCGGGGGTACCTCTTCTGGGTACCCCTGGTAGGGCTTCCCTTGTCGATTTGGTCGGAAACGAGGTTCCAGACTAAGTGCGTCATTCCTTCCTTTTTCTACTCTATCCCTCTCCTTTTTTACTTTTATCCTATCTTCCACTCATACAAAAAGAAAAAAAACAACAAAAAAAGCCTACTCATATCGTGTCACTCTTTCCCTTTCTTCCTCTATCTACCTATAAGGACCTGGCAGCTACCTCATGCGTCAGAAGAGAGGCTTTGGGACCTCTATAAACAACGCCAATCGACGCTCACTGGTTGCGAGAGACTAGGACTAGAGGTGTCCTAGGCGTTGGGGCACGATGAATGGGATGAGGGTAGTGCCCCGTTAACCCCTTCCCTGGCGCGTAATTATTGACCGTTCCCAGTGCCCGTTGACGGGTGCTTATAGTAGCATTGGTCCGAGGTGACGGCCCTTTGTTCTCATGTTGGTTGCCAGGCCAATAAAAAGCCTTGGGTCGAGTTCCTTGGTGTGGCAGGATATCCATTGAACGCTACTCCGAGATCCTGGCCGTTGTGAAGGGAACTAGTAGGAGTTTAGTAAGGGGCGTGCTTCGTTGTTGTTCACCTGGTGACAAATCGAGGGCCCCTTCGGGGACCGTCAGTGCTGCTTGGTTGGGAGCCACGGCACGCCGAGGTTTGACGACTCGGTCGGATGAACAGCAGCACATGGAGCGTGCCTTCTGAAAGATCCGAAACCTCTCCTATCGATAGGCGGGAGCGACTCACGCGGGGAGAACTCACCAACCCCCCTTTTTTATCATTGATTGGTCACGAGTTTTCAGAGAGAGAGAAAGCGCTCAAAATGACAGGCAAAAAAGGACCCGTTCGTCTCAAGCACAACTGTGCAATATGCCAGTTAGAAAAGTGGTGCGTTGACTTTCCGGAGGGCTGCTACTCAAAATGTAGCCCTGAAAGTATCTGCACTACTTGCATATTGACGCGAAAGGTGAAAAAATAAAAAGACCTCTATAGAGCCTCAGAGGAGAGAGCTAAGGTCCTTGAGGGAAAGTTGAAGAAGCTCGAAGCCCTTATCTAGCTCAGGTTCGATGCCTAGAAGAGGCGCCGCCCACTGACGTGTCGGAATCCCCTGGTAACCAAGCGCACAGTCCGGCATCATCTGAGGCTAAGCTAGATGAGGCGAGAGAAAAGGAGAAAAATAAAAAAGGAGAAACGAAGAAAAAAAGAAAAAGAATAAAGTTGAAACAAAAGTAGAACCAAAAATAGAAGAAAAACAGATAAACAAGAAAAAAAAGAAAGATAAGAATGTGGAGAGTAAAGAGGAAAAGGGAAGGCCTCTTCCACAAGGGAAGACCCCGTCTTCAGAGTTCAAGTGTCCGAAGGTCACCCTCATTAGGGACTCGCAAACACGGGATCTGCAGCCGCTGCTAGCGGCGCGCCTTCGCACTAGCGTGAAGGTAAGCTGCCTGTCAGGACGGGGTAATCACAACATCAGAGTAGAGGCAGAGAAAGCTTAGATTTCTGAGAATTCAGTTGTTGCTCTGATGGTGAGCGGCAATGACCTCTACCTCAGAGGAAGTAAGGTTGGCCTCAGTGGTAAGACCATCCAAACGGTGATGGGAGTTGTGGACGACATAGGGCTTAAAACCCGCAAACGTGTGGTGGTTGGGATGCTTCCGAGAAGAGGTCCATCCCGAACCACTCACGAAAGAAACGTTGCAGTGAACAGAAGGTTGGCGGATCTCTGCACGGCAGAAGGAGTCTTCTTCGTGGACCCCTATCGTACCTTTATCGGTAGAGACGACCTCTACCAAAGGGACGGGGTACATCTCTCCTTTAAAGGGAAGGCCTTTCTCGCTAACCTAATTCAAGATGTCGTGGAACGCACCCAAAGGAGCGTTCGAAACAGAGCGAAAGCGGACGTGCGCCAGCATGCCTGTGTCACTCCTGGAACGACCTTCTCGGAGGGCGTCAAAAAGGGTGTGACCACGAAAACAGAGAAGCCGGGAAACGGAAGAGCGTAGGGAGTCCTACACTAGGCAACTCCCTCAAAGTTCTTCTGTTCAATGCGAGGTCAATCAGGAATAAGTTTATTGAGCTCCGTGGCCTCGTAGTAACAGAGGAACCTGAGATGGTTGCCATAACGGAGTCGTGTAAAAAAAACTCAAGCCGAGATTTTGAAGGTAAATTCACGATTCCCGGTTACCAGCTCTTCCTGAAAGATAGGCCAGACAGAGAGGGTGTCGGTGTGATGTTGTATGTCAAGTATACTCTTAACTCGACGGATTTCAACATCATATCCGACCATGAACTACTAGGTGTTAACCTAGAGATAGGTCCTGCCAAATACAGGACCCTGGTGGTTTATAGACCTCCTGCCCAACTCGTTGAAAAAGACAGAGATCTGTACCAGCTATTAGGAGAACTTGTCGGAGACAGAGTGTGTATCGTCATGGGTGATTTTAACACACAAGTTGACTGGCAAACCAGAGAACCCTGTGACGAGAACGCACTACTCCTAGGGTTCGCGAACAACGAGTTCCTGACTCAATGGCTGAAAGAGCCAACGAGAGGAAACAATATCCTCGACTTGGTTTTCACCTCTGAGGATGACATCGTTGAGGACCTCTCTGTTGGAAAAGAGCTCGGTGGCAGTGACCACCGACTAATTAGATTTGTAGTCAAAGTTCCGAAGGCAGGGCCTGCAACTAGTAAATCGAAGAAACTCGATTTGAAAAGAGCAGACTTTGCAGGTCTTCGTGCTGGACTGACTGACGCGAGACTAGAAGTGTGCGATGTTGTTGAAGACTCGTGGAACAGTTTCAAAACCACATTCATGAGTCTTCAATTGCGTTTAATCCCTCTGAAAGGTCCCCGTCGGTCTTCTGTTCAACCAAAGTGGTTTAATCGAGAAATCGGCCAACTGCTTAGAAAGAAGAGAACTGTGTACCGGCAATCGAAGATCTTGGGTGACTTTGAAGAATACCAGAGGCTAGCCAGGAGAGTGAAGTCCAGCATAAGGGCAGCTAAGCGGTCTGAGGAACTCCGAGTGGCGAGACTCTGTAAAGAGAATCCCAAGGATTTTTTTGTATATGTTAACAGCCGTAAACCAATCCGTCGAACGATTGGCCCCTTGAAAAATGAGGAGGGGACATTAAAGCACTCAGATGCAGAAAATGCTAACCTCCTCAACGACTCCTTCTCTTCAGTGTTCACTGAACAGTGTGGTCCCATTCCCCAGCCGACGGATTCCTACTCGGGGGAAAAGCTGGAGGCAATGGACTTCACCGAAGGAGAAATAAAGAAAAAGATCGCTGACCTAAAGACGAATAAGTCCCCTGGACCGGACGGGTTCCTACCTAAAGTGTTGAAGGAAGTGTGTGATGAAGTATCACGACATCTGTGCGCTATCTTTAACATGTCAATCCGGACCAAATGCGTTCCTAGAGATTGTCGTGAGGCGGAGGTGACTCCTATCTTCAAGAAAGGAGACCGTAACCAACCTTCGAACTACCGACCTATCAGTCTGATTTCGATAGTCGGTAAACTCATGGAAAGCATCATGGTGGACAAAGTGACGTCGTATTTAGAGTCAAAGCTGCTACTGAGGAGTTCATAGCACGGCTTCCGAAGGCAACGGTCATGCCTGACGAACCTTGTGGAATTCTTCCACTTCGTTTTCAGTGAGCACGATCGGGACAAGGCGGTGGATGTGGTCTACCTAGACTTTCAGAAAGCCTTTGATAAGGTACCACACCGCCGCCTTCTCCGGAAAGTGCGAGCGCTTGGCATAGACGGAAAGGTAGCCGGCTGGATCGAGAACTGGCTAAATGGCAGACGGCAACGGGTGGTGGTGAATGGACAGTCTTCTGAGTGGGTGCCCGTTACTAGCGGGGTGCCTCAAGGTTCTGTCCTGGGACCACTACTATTCATCATCTACGTCAACGACATGGACGGTGACATGGTTGCCAAGATTTCCAAATTTGCCAACGATACCAAGCTTGGTATGAACGTTGCAAAGGATGGAAATACTGCCCGCCTGCAGGAAGATCTTGGGAAGATTGGGGAGTGGTCGGACACGTGGCAAATGCCTTTTAACGTGGGGAAATGCAAAGTGATGCATATCGGCCACAGAAACCCCCAATCTCAGTATATCCTTAAGGGCACTGCTATGGAATCCACCGACACTGAGAAGAACTTGGGTGTAACAATCACTAGTGACCTCAAGTTCTCGAAACACTGCATTGAGGCGGAGAAAAAGGCCCAAAGGATGCTAGGCTATATTAAGCGCCAGTTTGGTTATCGGAACCAGAAGATTGTACTGTGCCTGTACAACTCACTTGTCTGACCGCACCTGGAGTATGCCGTACAATTTTGGAGTCCTTCATTGCGAAAGGACATCGCGAGATTGAAACGCGTACAAGCTAGGGCAACCAAACTGATTCTCTCTATCCGACATAAAGGTTATGAGGATAGACTAAGGGAGTTAGATCTGTTCTCGCTGAAAACCCGTAGACTGCGTGGTCAGCTCATCGAGGTCTTCAAAATACTTCGAGGGTTCGACAATGTTGACTACCGGGATATTTTCACACTGAGTGAGAACAGAACGCGCAATCACGGCTTCAAACTTGAACTGAAGCGTTACAACCGCAATCTGTGTGGAAATTTTTTCACCTACAGTATCTGCGGTAAGTGGAACGCACTTCCAGTGGAAGTGAATCTGATGACCAGTTCAAGTCAAGACTAGAAAAAGTCTTGAAAAGTGGCCGTTTAGGGACGCAAAACAATTGAGCAGTCATGTGCCTGCTCGATTGATAGTCCAAAGGTACCCTCTTCGAATCGACCGTAAGGTCTCCTAGGGTACTTACTTTCCTTGTTACTCCTTGTTACTCCTTGTTCATTTAACTGCAGTCGCAGGCTCACGGCGCGTGAAATAATCGACGATACCTCTCTTCATCTCCACTTCTTGAATCTGTCTTGAAATGAAAGAACTTCAAAAGAAGATCAATCAAAAACATGCCATGACTGTAGAATATTAGAAAAAATAACCCTATATCCTCAAAACATTTGAGTATATTATTTAGTATAGAATCAAAATCATACTGAAATAGTTCCCAAAAGAGTTGTAAATAATTTCCATGCGTAGGGGGACGCATGGCCCAATGCACACCCCTCTCCCTAAATACGCAACTGTCTCTCTTCTTCTTTCTTAATATATGTCTGATCCTTGTTTGGTTTTATAAAAAAGACGAAATCGCTGTTGTGTATCATTTAGCCTTATTTTCCGATAGGTTATTGAACAACCTAGTATACAAGAAGGGAATGGGTTGAGGCGTTCTTACTCAACTTCTGCGTTCAATTTCATGACAAGAAAGGTAACACTTGTGTTTAAAAAGGAATTTTAATAAGAGACTAAAAGTTCTCAATTATTTAACAATCACTTATTACATTGTTCAAAGTCCGCTGACTGAAGCTAACTAAAGGATAGTTTGGGCTTTCAAATTTAATTCAATAAAATGGAAGGTAATAATTACAAGACTGTTTAAATTATACTACTGACTAATGATTGACCAAATAAATTGAATAATAGAAACCGGATTTGATATAACAATTAGGTTATATAGAAGATTAAAAATACAACATTTGCAGCTGCCTACGCTGGTACAGACTGACTCAGCCAGTAAGTTATATTCGACATTTACGTGTGTGTAGTCTTGAACATTTTAAAATAATGGCTGAAACAAATATACGACTCCCTGGGCGTCTTATTTAAATCTACAATCTAAATAAAATGCGACTTATGATAGTAGATTCCTTTGGATTCCTATGTATTTCTTGCAACTAACAAGTACTTTTTATGAGTTTTTTTGTTAGGTTATTGTAATTGCATCATATTGTATTATATATCATTTTTACGGTGATTGAGTGGGGGGAGGCACCCCCGCAATTAAAAAAGCCTGGTAATATTCCTAGTTCGAAGGCCTAACCTTAGATTCGAATTCAAAAGGCGATTACTAAATGTCGTTAGACCCTCTATTTTTCCCATCGCGTTCCTTGACTTCAGACATATAAGCCTCATCCCCGAATGCCATTTAAATCAATCATCTTTTCTTCAAAATTGATTAATATAAAATTTCCATATCATATTTTCCTTCATAAAAACTTCCCTTCAAAATGATGTATAATACAGTATGATGCGATTCCAATTAACACTATAGCTCCCAAGATGGCGGCCGATTTATTTTTCGTCATAGCGCCATAATTAGAAATATGCCCACATTAAGTACTTTTTAAAATAGAGATATTTTTTAACAAAGCGCCCACAAAATTCGAGGGTGGGAATAGACCCCAAATTAACCTGAGTTCCAATACCCAAAATCCAAGCTTCCTCCCATTCCTTTTTGCTGTATCTTCATGAGATCGATGGTGCTCAAGGCAATGAGAATAGCACTTCCCTGCACCCACCCTCTTTCTCCGTTGAACTGATTAATAGACATCTGACTGAGATTGATTAGAGTCTATCGTTTGCTGTTAATATATTTTACGATGGACAATGTCAGTGACCGAAGAGGAATAAATTTTATTTGCAATTTTGTGAACTTGGAGGGTTTTGTTATCTATACAGGAGGTGGAAAAAATAATAGAAACACTGATAAATGAAAATTTTATTATTTAATGCGTGGCTTTCCCTTTTCGGTAGCACTAATTGCTTGAATGTATCGACAAAGTGACTTGTACAACTTTTGACCAGTTGTTACTTGAACTTTTAACCATTTCTGAAGCAAATACACCACCTTTTTCATAGGTTTTTGATCCACTACAAACAACGGATCTTCGATAATGTTAAGATTAGACAATTGTAGAGAAAGATCCATGGGTTCCACTTCACCATCATTCTCTTTGTGTTAATCTTTGACATTTCTAGCGGTGTGGATCGATGCATTATGATCTTATTACACCACATCACTGCTGGGGACCTAGTGTGTACTATATGAGGATCCTGTCACTCTGAGCTAACAAAACGCCTGTGTTAATCTTACTACATAGGTACCGCTAGAGCTTAATCAAGAAAATTCCATGATATGGCTGGCCAAATCATCACTATTTTTCTTCCATGCTTTCAAGGTGGGGGTCAGCCAATAAGGATTAAAAGTTCTTTGGGCTACTTCCATAGGTAAACACATCATGAGGATGGAAAAAGCATTAAGAACGATTCCTCAGATTACATGATATTCTTCCATTGCCCAATTCTGGTTATCAATATACCATATTTTTCTCTTTTTTAATAATAATATTAGAAACGAAAAGTTCGGCAGTTCGTCGATGGTATTTAGCTGCGTGGTCTCTCGACGAACTGTTTTGATTGACACTGAGTTGGCAAAGTGTTGGTTTTATTAGGTCTATAATCATGCTTATAACTTTGACTTTATGCTTTTTCGACACGTTTCATTTTCAGTTTCTGTAATCTGGGTCACAAAATTGTCTTTCGTTCAGAGGTCAGTTAACAGAGCTGGTTTGACCTTTATTCGTTGACAAGTGTTTTTATTTATGTGTAATCGCTGACAGAAATATGACAGTAGAAATAGCTTGCGTTTCTATTATTTTATCAACCCCATCTACACGGCGTTTCAGGTAAATCGATACAAAGTTGAAAGTGTGCCTAAGGGCTAATGTGTTGATCTTGGACACGCCCAGTATGAGTCTAGCCTTCATGCGGGTAACAACATATACGGTTTCTTCTGAGATTGCCAGCTGAACTCAAAAAATGGTACGCCATACTCATGGCCCTTGGTGTCGGGAGAAACGTGAAGGATAGTGTGATTTTTTAATTACCCGATGAACCTTGTGTACAAAGTGAAACAAAAATATTACGATGCTTAAAATAAGGAAGAATATACCTCGGGACGATAGTGTCGCAAGAAGATCTCCAAGGACCATGATCAATCAATAGACAAACTTGCCAAAAAGATTGTTGTGAGCCAGGCAAATATCCACATAGCAGTGCACAGGATCTGTGCTACTACTCGTACGTGCTGAGAAGGGGTCAGATTCTTATGAAGGCTACCACAGAAGACCATAAAGTGAAAGCCCAAGCACTCATCAACGAAGTCTAGCATGATGGTGCTGACCTTCATTAATATTTTGACTAGAAAACAATCATGCAGGACGGAGGTGAATCAGCATATGATTTCTGGCTGTGCGAAGATCCATCGGAAGTTTCTACGGTCATACACATCCAAGTTTTTGCCTTTTTGATTGTTCTGAGAGTGGTCAGCATAGAGGGACACGTTATGTCTCCTCACATCTTCCTTTAAGACCATCAGGTCTCAAAATCAATATAGACGTTTACATTGAACTGCTGGGAACTGTAGTTGATCCTTGGGTGGAGCAAGCAACCGCGGGAAAGCCTTACGTTTTCCAGCAGAACTCTGCTCAAGCATCCAAAACAAGGAAGACAGATGCGTGGTTGTTCAACAACGTCCCAAACCACTGGTCGTCGGACTTGTGGCCGCCCAGCTCTCCTCACTGCAACCTTCTAGATTATTTCATGTGAGCATTGATGAGAAAGATTTCAGCAAGGCTGCTCACAACACTTTAGGATCTCTGAGGGCCGCCATTTTAGATGTAATGTCATCCATTGACAAGGACTCCCTATTTTTTTTTAATTTTAGGAGCCTATCTGGAGACTGCCCACTTGGGCGTAAGTCGCCGCAATTACGACAGCCTAGCACTAGGCTACTTTAAAATAAGAATATGAAAACACAACAACAATAAAAAGGGAAAATGGCAACAATTAGGAAGCAAGCTCCGGCGTCGGGGGGAGGCCCCCTCCCCCCGGCGTGCGACCTACAAAGAAAACAACAATAACAAAAAAAACAAAACAAAATAAAGGGGAGAAGGCCGGCCTCCCCGTCAAAAGTCTATAAGTCCACCAGTCAATGTGCACGAACTCGTCCCAAGTACAAGGGACAGGCTATAGCAACCCCGCCCATCGCGGTACCGAGACAGGTAACGTGCACGGAGATCGCCCAGACTAGGACATTCAACAAGAATGTGCCGAACAGTCTGAAAGACAATGCAGTCTTCACAGTAGGGCACAGGTGAGAGCTCCATGAAATGGCGGTGCGTCCCGCGAGTGTGCCTAATTCGGAGATGACATAAAGCAACCTGAAACCTTCGAGGCATTGGAGGGTAGGTCCATGAGAACAGTCACGGCGCAATGGCACGCAACTTTAAGTTCCCTTGACCGTCATCCATCTTCTTTGCCAAGCAGCACGAAGAGCTGCCCGTATTCCTGCCATGCAGTCGGTGTGAGGAAGAGCGAAACGCGGGTTCGGTCGCAGAGTCCTCGCGGAGACTCTAGTGCCCTTATCGGCGCGCTCATTCTCCGCAATTCCTACATGTCCAGGAACCCAGCAGAAGATAATCTCGAGATCTGCCCGGCTTGCCAAAACCGTTGCGTCATGGATATCGTGAACCAGGGAATGCGGAGATTCTAATGCTCCGAGAGTACTCATGGCGCTTTGTGAGTCGATATAGATCACAATCCGGTCTCCAAACCGGGCACGACGCGTAATCTACCGTAACAGGTAGTGTATTGCCACTAGCTCGGCCGTAAAGACAGACGCAGCCCCTGGCAGAGCCACACTGACTTCAAACAGACTGGATACGGCGTAGAAGCCGACCCCTCTCTTCGGACTTGGAGCCATCCGTATACACTAGCATGGTTCCAGCGTGACACGAGGTGTGCTCCAAAAAGGTCGAAAGCAATACTCTCGGCACTGTACAAGCTTTGGAAGCAGAGGCGTGGCGACAAATAGACAAATGTGGTACCCACCATGGTGGTGTCCGGGGCAAAACCAGGGGCGCCACCGGCCCGAGAGCTATACCTAGTTCTCCAAGGAGTTTCCTAGCCCTAAACCCAAAGCGCTTAGTGTAAGACTGGAGTCTCTCGGCGGCATAGGCACCGTCGAAATCAGCTGCGGGTGCAGTGAGAGCTGTTGGCGACTGAGGGAGTTGCCAGGCTCGCGCGTACAGGCGAATAAGGCACTGTACACTGCGTAGAGTGAGTGACATCTCCACAGCATCGACTAGTAGGCTTTGAATGGTGGAAGTGCGGAAGGCACCGGTCGCCAGGCGAAGTCCGGTGTGATGGATCGAGTCCACCTTCGGCAATAAACGCTTGGCTGCGGATCCATAAAATTCGCATCCGTAGTCGAGCTTCGAACGAACGAAGGATCGATAAAAAAGTTAAGCAGTAGCCCTATCAGCGCCACAAGCGCTGAAAATCACGGAAGGGAGAATATCCATGACTCGTGTACAATAGAGCCTAAGGCTGCGAATATGAGCCCCCCAGGTAAGGCGTCGGTCAAATATAAGAGAAAGGAAACGGTGCGATTCAACCACTTCCAGGCGTACTCCATTAAGAAACAAGACTGGGTCAGGGTGGAGCCATAGATGGCGGTAGAAGTGCACCATCTTTGTCTTGGCCAAGGAAAACCGAAACCTGCGCGCTTCGGCATAGAGAGAGACGCGTTACAATGCCTATTGGAGTCGACGCTCCAGATTTGGCATCTGGGCCGTGCCAAAAGAGATCGAAAGATCGTCCACGTAGAGCGTAGTGAGAACATCTTCCGGCAGCACCGAGGTGATGCCGTTGATGCTCAGGGACAAGAGTGTGATACTGAGGACACTCCCCTGCGGGACACCCTCTTTAGGCTCAATGGGCCGGAGAGGGCTACCCCCCCCCCCCCTGTACGCGGAATCAACGATCTCACAAAAATTCAGATATAAACATTGGAAGGCGTTCCCTCACCCCCATCGTGTGGAGAGTCTCCATTATACCGTATCGCCATGCAGTATCATAGGCCTTCTCCAGATCGGAAAACACCGTGGCGTAGTACTGTCTACGAAGGAAGGCCTCGCAGACTGCATTTTCCAGTCTGAGCAGAGCATCCGGCGTGTAGTGGAACTTGCAGAAGCCGCACTCTGCAGAAGACAGATGGCTTCCGCTGTCCAGGAAAAAGGCTAATCTAACATTTACCAATTTCTCTATCAAGTTGCACATGCAAGAGGTTAGAGAGATTGGGCGAAAACCGGCCGGTGTAGAGTGATCTCTTCCCGATTTGCGAAAGGCGAGCACAGTAGGGATTCGCCACGAATCCGGCAGGAGACCCTCCACCCAGATCCTGTTGAACAAATCTAAGAGAATGCCGAGAAAGCGGTCGCGAAGGATTCCGCCACGGACGCTAGGTCCGAGATTATGGTCCCATTCTTCTGGAGAATGCGAGGGGTTCCCTGCGAAAACTTGCCCCGAATCCGTTTGACTCGCTTTCACACCTCTGATAGAGGGGTCATCCCGTTAAGTGAAGACACGTATGCCCGCTAAGAAGAGCGGCGGGCGTGCTTCGAAATATACCAGAACCTAGCCCTAGCCCAACGAAATTCACCGACAGTTAAATCGTTCGGGCGGCGCTTATAGCGCATGTAGGCATAACGCTTCTGTTTGAGGGCTGTCTCACTCTTGGCCGACCACCACGGGAGTGGTTGGCGTGCAAAACGGCCAGACGTTCTGGGAATAGTAGTTAGGCCCTCGACTATGAGGTTGCCGGAGAAGAACTCAACGGCCTCATCTACCGAACTAAACTCCTCGACTGAGATAGAGAATTTAGTCATTTCCTGAAATGCAGGACATCGCGCCCGCGCCAAGCACCCTTGAGGGGGGCTCTCAGGCCGCAGCCTCCAGAAAATGATATTTGAATGGGAAAGTGATCACTACTATGCAGGTCATTGACCACCCCCAATCAAAATCAGGCTGTGCATCCGGAGAGCACAAATATAGATCAAGGCAAGAAAATGAAGCGGTTCTCGGGCAGTGATGCGTAAACTCATCCACATTTAGGACACCTATCTCAAGCTCTTCGATCAGACTTGTTCCCTGTGATTTATTGAGTAGACTCCCCAGAGAGGATGTCTGCCGTTTAGATCTCTAAGCAAGAGAAAAGGCCTCGACAACCGTGCCACGACTTGGCGGAAGTCGCCCGCGTCGAAGTCAGCTGAGGGTGAAATGTACGCAGAAATAACAGTATACCTCCTATCCAGGTGAAGCTGCACAGCCACTGCCTGAAAGAAGGTATCTAAAGTGAAAAGAAGAAGGGAAACATCATGCCAGGTGTAAACCGCGCATCCTCCAGCCCGGACCCCATCTCGTGGTGGTGGGTTTGCAAAACCCTTATACCCCGGGTGGGCGGACAGGGGACACGTGACTAGCATTGTCTCCTGCAAAAAAATAGCTAACGGGAAACAGGACGAGACGAGCCTCCACAGCTCCTTCCAGTTGGCCCGGAGTCCAAGGCAATTCTATTGAAGGAATATGCCGTCCAGGCCTAGCTCGGAGGAAAGGCGGGGGCCCTCTTCGAAGAGAAGACCCTCACGGTAATGGCCGTACGCTTCCCGTAGGCAGAACCCCGAGTGCTGTTGGCCGGACAATGCGCTGAAGGTGCCGTCGCCTTCGAGGACTTATTGGGCGAGTTTGAGGAGTAAGACGTCCCAGGCAGAGACGGGCGCGACACGACGAAGTCCTTAGCTTCGCGGAATAAGAGACGATCCTAGGCAAAAACCGCCAGGATTTATTTCTCAAGGAGATATGCACCACATTGCTTCGAAGACGCTGGGTACGCTCTCCGCAATTGAGACACTTGGCTACACACAATTTCGACTAATCGTGTGCGGCCTTGGAGCAATTTACACAGACTTCGGGTGACCCCGACTTTGCACGTCTACATAAGCGATTAGTATAGCCGAAACGGTGACAGTAATAGCAGCTCTGCGATTGTTGCACGAATTCCTTCACGCGCTAGCGATACCAACCGGCACGCACCGACTCATGGAGCTTGTCACAGTTGAACGTGACGAAGAGTGTAGGTGTGGGTCTCGAGGTCCCTCCCTATTTTCTCATCACACGTTTGAACTTGACCACCCCATGGTCGAGAGCTCTAAGGTGATGTCCTCTATGGAGTAGTCCACCAATACATTCGCATAAACTACTCCTTTCATGAAGTTCATGGTAGAGTACGGCGTCACACTCACTGTGGTGCCATCAAGTGTCCGAAGAGCACTTATCTTAGCCGCCTTGGAGGGACCCGCCGCATTCGCCAGAAGGCTCCCGTCTGAGAAACGGGTAGCCTTCGGCTCGCTACCAATCACACTAGCTAAAGCTCTCCTCTGATGGATCATGTTGCCCTTAGCCAACACGATGCCATCATTGGAGCGAATAACGAGGAAGTATTTGAAGCCAACTGGCTTGAAAACGCCGGGTAATCTCTCAATGAGTGGCCCCGATGTAATCGAGGCTCCGCTTTGCGCACTAGCACTTTTTGCCTTAGTCAGGGGCTCTGCACCCGGGGAGGGGCAGAGGGGCCAGATGTGCCGATCTTGGCTTGGTCGCTTACCAAAGTGGCAGCAGACCCATCCGTCCCCGTAGCCCCAGCGGATGGAGAGGAGCCCCGAGTCTTTTTTCTGTTTCGTTTTTTTTCTTTTTAGGAGAGGAGGGCGGGGAATAAACCCGATTCTCCCCTCCGCCAGCAGTAGCCCACAGGCCGGATGGACCGGCATCAGCAAGGTCCTTCTCCGATATGGAGAAGGTCCTGGTAGTCGTAGGGGCACCGGTCGGAAGAGATCTCTCCCCTCCTTGTACTGCCTTGGAAACCTTAGCCGTTTGAGGAGGACCTTGCATAGGAGCGGACACGAGTTCTGTGCTTGGCGCCGAGCCCGGATTCGCTCCCATGGAAAGCCCTACCGTCTGAGGCTGCGTTACCTCAAGGACCATTTCTATCTCAGGAAAGGCCTCCAGTTTGCCCCATCCCCCAGGACATCACAGGTCCTAATGGCAGCGCTGTCACAAGTCGAGTCTGGGGAGGCACAGTCCTTGACCCCGACAAGGTTCAATATTCTTGCCAACAGGTCTTTTGAGGGAACCGACCGAAGGGGCCTGGCTTCACTCTCCTCCCTAAAGGGGCTAGCTAGCTCTACCGAGCCGCTTCACTGGGAAGCGGTCGGCTATGGGCTGCCTTTCTTGGCAGTTCCCTTAGAAAGTAAAGAGGGGACTGCCGCTGGAAAGAGGGAGGTGCCCGAAGGCACCTCCAGACAAGGGGGAAGGGGGAGTCTCCTACACCTGTAGGCGAAGGAGCGGAGTAAGCCTCCTCTCCGGTTAGAGAGATTTGGAGGGTCTCCTGCGAGAGAACAGGTGGGGGGGACCTCCATTTTTTTCTGTAGAGCTGCCCGAGGGCGGCTCCGACGATGGACAGAGGGAAATTGAGGGGAGATTATTAGTTTTCTCATCATTGGGAATGGTGACCCTCTTTTTCTTACGGGAAGCAAACGCTCATCACCCCTCGCAGTAGTCCGCTCTGCAAGAGGTGCGTACGGGGCTGGCAGAGCCAGGTACCGCCATTTAAGGCCACCCCTCCCGCCTGGTGACCTGGCAGCCCTTCAGAATGGCGGATCCACCTTGGCTACAGCGTAAAAAAAGTAGATGGTGAAGTGAGAGGAAAAGGTGATGTGAGGAAGGTATGGGTCGGGATGAAGCAGGTTGTTAAAAACCCACCAGGGGTTAGAGAACATTGTCCCCTCTTCCCTCAGCTCCGATCCGGGATAGTTGGCTGAGAAGGTCAGCATATACCCTGAGAAAATAGAGTCCGACCAGAGAAAGTTGTTGGAGTTGTTGTAGGGGAAGTGAGGAAGTAGGGAAGACAGAGGGTGGACACAGTTGGCTCTTTTGGGTTAACAGTGTTCGCTATTTGGGGTTCGCAGAGTTGACTATTTTGGGTTGACGGTATTTGATATTTTGGGTTGACAGTGTTGGCTATTTTGGATTATTATCATTATATAATCACTGTTTGGGTGACCTTCACCCCAAAAGGGAGAAGTTCACACATGCCAACCTCACCAAACACCCAAAGGCACTGTAGGGAAGCATTAGTAGCAAAAGAAATGACTAGAATACACGAAGACAAGAATTGGCTAGATACACAAAGTTTAGACACGATAATTCATTAAAATATAATTAAAACAATTATTTAAAATTAATCTAAAAATATAAATAACAAAGTATCTGCCTGGCCCAGTTAATTCCTCAGACAAGCATATAAATCATGACAAAAAGCATTAACAGCAGATTTCAAAGCATTCAGGTCAGCACAATTTCATTTGGAATATCGTTCCATAATTTGCAAAATATGGAACAAAACATTTGAAAAAGGGATTTGTTCTGGTTAATATTGGAAAATGCATAGTCATTCAGAGCTAAGGTACGCCTAGTAGGTCTATTGTGGATAAAAGGAACAGGTAATCTCAAGTACAAGGAATTGGTTGATAGGGTTAGTTATTTTGGATTGACAAGGTTGGCTATTTTAGATTGACAGGGTTAATTATTTTGGATTGACAAGGTTGTCTATTTTGGATTAATAGGGTTGGCTATTTTGGATTGACAGGGGTAGTTAATTTGGATTGACAGAGTTCACTATTTTGAGTTGACAGCGCTCGCCATTGCTTTCTTTGTTATCGTATACATTTTTTTATTATCTTTTACATATTCACTTTTGTCTTCGTTTATTTGTGCCTCCCTCATTCTTTACGCAAGTAGAAATCCTTTCAGTTTAAAACGGTCGTCAGCATCATCATTATCACTAACTATAATTTAAGAGGGGGATTTTTTTTAGTATTTGAATAATTATTTCATCTTAGTTTAGTTATAACTTATGTTTTTCTAGCAAAATTATTTCTAATAATTATTTTATAATATCAAAAAACAAAATGGTGAAGTTCAGAAATAAATATAAGTATCGAAATTTTGTGAAATTTTTAAAACCTAAAGAATTACAAATGGTGAAGTTCAGAAAGTTTATTTTTATATATCTTCTTCTATAACTATATTTAAAATGATTATAATTGGCGAAGTTCAGAAAATTTAAAAAAATTTAACCATGGCTGCTTTTTTTTAGATTTTAAATTTTAATCTTAGTAGCGAAGCGCAAGAATGGCGAAGCCATTGCCTGGTTTAAATATAAAGAAACCAGGCAATGGCTTCGCTGCTAAGATTAAAATTTAAAATCTAAAAAAAAACAGCCATGGTTAAACTTTCTGAACTTCGCCAATTATAATAATTTTAAAAAGGAACTCTAAACTAAACTCCGCCCCCCCCTCTTTCAAAATATCACGTTGCTAAAATATAGTTATAGAAGAAGATATATAAAACTAATTTTTTTGAACTTCACCATTTGTAATTCTTTGGGTTTTAAAAAAAATCACAAAATTTCGATACTTATATTTATTTCTGAACTTCACCATTTTGTTTTTTGATATTATAAAATAATTATTAGAAATAATTTTGCTAAAAAAACATAAGTCATAACCAAACTAAGATGAAATAATTATTCAAATACTCAAAAAAATCCACTTCTTAAATTAGAGTTAGTGAAAAGGCATCTTATAAAGAATATCTCGAAGGAGTCCACGATCTCTATCAAATTCTAATCAATCTTTTTTTGACGCATGTTAAAATCTTTTACACATCAGAAACAAGATCCCTGATCTCCATCCAACTTTTATCAATCAATCGTTGACGCATGTTAAAATCTTGAGAGCAATATCAAGATCTGCATCCAACTTTTATGAATCAATCGTTGACAAATGTTAAAATCTTTACACAACAATTTCAAGATACCTGATCTCCATCAAGCTCTAATCAATCTGTCTTTGACGCATGTCAAAATCGTGACAAATCAGTATCACGATCTATGATCAGCATCCAACTTTTATTAATTAATCATTGATGCAAGTTAAAATCTTAGCAGCAAGCTCCGTTAGTGTTGTTTGCCAAATCTTACTAACAAAGGAACAAACAACGGGACGAAAAATATACATTTCATTTTAAAGCTTTATTAAAAATAACTTATTACTGAGAACAATGGATAACGTACAATAGGCCCCTATGACTCAATTAAAGGCTGCTGGGCACTTTGGAAAGCATTATTAGAGTGAACAGCAAAAAGCCTAACAAAAAATATAATTATATTACATCTTCACTGAAGCCGATTCCTTTGAGTAATGCAATTATTTTTGATAATGACAAATCTTTATTAGGGTCGTATATTTGCTCAAAGGTGGTTTCAATTTTACAAAATGGTTGTGAAAAAAAGATTTAATAGGTCCTCTTACCAGTAGTGTTCCTAAGGATTAGATAATTCGTCTCAAAAAATTGGATTGAAGCTTTAACTTGGGATGTGCTTATGAAAAGCAAGATAGAAATATTTGCTTCATCAGGACTTTCTTAAAAAAATTTTTGGCTGGTGATCTTAGGATGTTGTGGCATCCCAGCTGCCAATTTATTATAATAGTTTAACTTCCTCAAACCTTTTTATTAATTTAAGAATGCAACGCAAGATTAACGGTGATAAACCGCAGATGTTCAACAAATTTCTTAATCATATTTAAGTTGCTTTTGCTTTAAATCTTAGAACAAATTCAACTTGCTCATATTGGCAGCCTGAATTTTGAATGAAAACACGAGTTCACACCAAATAGCCACAAGCTTAAAGTGATCTTTATTGTATTGAATTTTCGGTACAAAATTAATTTTTTCATTTAAATTTATCATCGTAGCAAACAATCAGGCTCCATACTCGTGACAAACTCGTGACTTTTCGAGTTTACATTGACCATTATTAAATCTTTTCATAAATAAAGGCAGTGCCGGTATGAAAGTGTGATTCTATCCATTTCGTGTCGGGAATCATACAACGAACAGGACTTATCAACCGAACAAGTCTTTAATTTGGTTGATATTCTACAGTAGATGAATACGATTAGTTATATAAACAAAATTATTATACATTGTTTAAAAAAATGTTTGGTACGGAAATTTATATTCCTTTATTCCGATAAAAAAAACAAAAAAAAATTAGCTTAATTATATTTTAACATTATTTCTGTATTCACAAAATGAAACAAAAATACCTTTATATATATATATATATATATATATATATATATATATATATATATATAGTGATACCTCAACTACTTCAGCATTATGAATATTTATCTTGCTTCTAAGATATTTAATAATTATTGTTACTGAAGCGCGATTAATAAATTTAGTTACAATATAATGTGTATTTAAATTTCTATGCCAACTATATCTTCAAGCACTGCTAAAACTGTAAATGGTAAAAACACATACCAGAAACGATACAACTACTTCAGTACCTGAAAAATGTAAAGTAAAAATAATTTATTTTAGCATAAAATTAAACGTAAAATTAATGGAAAAATATGTATATTTAAAAAAGCTGTTTCTTAAAAAAAAAAAGCTTTCAGTCGGGAATAAAAGTCATCTTTTAATCTTTGCTCGAGTGTTGTAAATATTTCGTGTAAAGGGCGAAATCAATATGGTACTTTTCATATCTAAAAGAACACAATTTCCACAACACTCTTTTCGTCTCTACCAACTACAAATTATAACTTCCTCCAACACGTTGGGCCAATTTAAAAAAAAATATGGTCTAAAACTTACAAAATCTTTGTATATTCGACTTAAATCCAGTTTCCCTCCACACCAAATACTATTCTTCAATATGGTAGGAATAACCATCGATATTGAAGGATTCTAAATTGCTAAGATCATTCTAAAAAATACTACATTATTTACCAAAGTTATAACATAGAACGCCTCGTATAATAAATAAAGATGGCAATTCTTCTTTGCTCCACAATCAACATCTCAATGAGTGGGAAGATGAAGAACCAAGGTCAAATTTACAGCAATGTTTTCATTTTTATGATGGTTCTGACGACTATCATCTCTCTCCAAAGTAGATAGTTTAATTTGTATCGCGCGATTCCAGGTTATCTTTAATGAAGTACTAAAGATAGAAACTTTTTTACCAACCATTATTTCAAAAAACTTAGGAAACAAAGAGAAAATAAAGACTAAAAGAAGAGATGCTTTCATGTGAAAACGTTGTTGGCAGATGGAAGTGCTTTCGTGAACTTAGTTGGCAGTTTGAGCGGAGAAGGAAAACCGACGGAGGTTTGGGACGTCGTACTCCTCCATACTCATGGTTCGCTGCCTTCTAGGGCGACCTTCATCATCCGTTGATGACCCGCTGAAAGTCCTCTGTCGCTCGAAGCCACTCATGGGGAGGGAAGTCAGGATACCCAGTCCCTTGCAAAAGAGAAGCAACGACTGGGCAAACTTCTCAGGCTGGAAGGAGAAGTATCTTTTAGATAAGTGCTTAAGTGTCCAACGTGCCTTACCTTCCTAAAGTCGACTCCACCCTTATTTAATAAGTCCTGAAGATGAGAAGGACCTTTCTCATCGAACCGGATTCCTCGCAGGAATCCTCAGAACTCTAGTTTCTTTGTCCATTGTGCAATCGAAACTAAGCTCTAATAAGAACCATTCCCAAAACGATTCTTTAAACCTTTCCTACATTTTAAGGATTATACTTTACATTTAGATCTTTTAGGTCATTATTTTTAAAAAATTGGGAAAGCTTCATATGTGAGAAGAGAATCAAGAAAACTAAACTGCAGTCGATTTAGAATCGTTATTACTAAGTGAAAACTTCATTCCCAGCCAAAAATAATACACTTAAGTTAAGAACGCCTCTTTTATACTATAGGGAATTGTTGTCTACTTTATTAGTATAGAAGCATCTTTACTCTAAGTGTATAATAATTCGAGACGGAGGCTGAAGTTTTCAATTTAAAGTTATGCTTCATGGAATTTGCGATTTAATTTTCCTAAAATCTTCGCATTGCCAGGGGTAGCAACTTACACATTCCACGAGAACATCACCAACGTCGTCAATCTTGAGGAGGGATGCTTTTGTTTTGTTGCATGCTTGGTGCATCGTGTGCACAGTATGCACGTGAGAAGCTTTCGCACCAGTAACCAGAAGGGTTTCCACCTTAAGATTGTTCTCCAGCTTAGTGGTTAAGTCAGTTCTCCTGAAGAAGGAAGTAGAATATTAAAGCTCAAGAAACGTAATACTCATTTACTGTACAAAAGCTGATTATTAACAGAAAATAACGACACTTGAGAACTTCCATTTCACTAAAGTTACCACTTTACAAATATTTTCATAATTTAGGATGCTGATACCAACTGGCTTTCACTATATTTTGTAATAAGAACAAGAAAATCCCTTTTCTATTCTCTAAACTGACAATAAACATGGAATGCCACAAGGAGGGCAGCTGTCTCCATCTGAGTTTTTCATCCTAAATTCAGGCAAGGACTCACGAACTTTAAGCTACTGTACAAGGCAATACTTACAACTTCTGTAGTCATCTAGTGATGCATTAACTATCATAACCAGTCCAAACACAGGTTCAAGCTATCCAAACTAACGAGGCACGTTTGGTGGCCTTTTTCACGTACCCTTTTATTACCATTGTTTTCTCTTTTTTTCTTCTTTCTCTGAGTATATAATCAGCACCATCCATTCAGCCCAACAGCATCTCTAAAAATTGAACGCCCCTGTATGACGAATCAGGGGGACCAAATAAAGAGCCCCTTCTTAGACCAACCTTGAGCAACGTCCCAAACGACTCCTCACTGGAAGGCCCCGTATAGTCTTACACCTAGGAGGGACACACTCTTCTTGATACATGCGTTCCCTCCATGCCTCAACACCCGTAGAGGGATCTGCGACTATATACCCCCACCCCCTCATTTTTATTTCCTATATCTTCCTCACTTTTTTTAAAGATCTTTCCTTACAAACCTTCTACGAGAGATTTCCTCGTTTGTTTTCAGCTTCAGATTTAACCAAATAACCCCTCAGTACTACTATTCCCTCTGGGTGGTTCCAATCAAGAACTAAAAGCATACTTGAGGAATGCTTCAACGTATCGTCGCAAATTCTTGGGGTTGATCTTGGATTGAAGCCTATCTTGGTACTCCTTAATGAGCTTTTCCTTATTTTCAGCGGTGTCCAATTGCTAATGGAGAAAGATTGCAATTAGCAACAACGAAATGATGTTACAAAGTGTTTTAAGGACACTCAACGACCCCCCTTTTATTAAGCACAATTGGGCGCAACGTTTATCAGTTTTAAATAATTTCAATCCAAATATCAATATTTACATGACTCTATATTCTTTGCTCTTAATGAGCTTATAAAGGACAATTGTTACAAGTAAAATACTTATCTTCAAACAAAAACATCAATGAAATGAACTTACATTTAACAGGAAATCCCTGCACTATTCATTTATTTACATATATTAAATTTCCCTTCAATTACTATTCTACCCAAGCAAAAATATACTTATAATTAATTTAGCTTTTTAAATGCTTTGTAATGCTAAGATTCATGCAATATTTAAATTTAGGAGCGAATGATCAGTGCAAATAAACATAAAATGAACGCACGAAGTGGATTAACGTGCACTTACGAACATATAATCCCGAGAACAAACAAGAACATACACTAAAAGCACATTGAACAAATAAAGTAGCAATGAATGAAACAAAAACGATAAAGGTTAAAGTAACTTTTTACTAAATTTCATGTATATAAAAGTGTAAAAAATGGGGTCAATAATTTAAAATTGTAACTGGATAATTTAAAGAAAATCAAATTAGCAAAAAGGTAAACACGAGGAAAATGATATAAAAGAATTTAGTGTGTTTGTACTTAGTTTGTTATCTACCTCCATCAGTCGCTATAATCCAAAAAACACGTCACATCCCAAGAACACGGTAAAGAGGGAAAAAGAGCATAGTTTTAGTTCAGTCGGTACCACAAATTGTCCGGACACCATCGGACAATCACGCGAACACATCGTCCAGAACAAAGGGGCAAACGTACAAAGGGCAGAGACAAAGTTAATGAAGCATTTGTGGATAACCGTCTTGGTAATTCCGAAACAATTTCCGATATTTGAAAGAATTTTGGAAAACTCAGCAAAACTTCGCTAATCCGTAAAAAAAATCCGGATAAATAGAATTCGGAAGAACTTTGAAACATTTCCGTAGAAATTAAAAGTCATTCCGAAAAAAATAAGAAACGGAAATAACATTTCCTGGTAACTCGGAAAACTCATTTCAGATAACTCGGAAAAACTCCCAGATAACTCCGAAACGATTTATGATGATTTGAACTATCGCAAAGTAATAGATGATGCAGTTATTAATTACCATATTCATTAACATCTAAATTATTACACCTCTATTTAACCTTGCAAACTTAGTTCACTGAGTTCCTCACCGGCTAATTGTTAGTCCTAATAATAACCTCCACCCATATGGTTTAAGTTCGCCCAAATATGTTGCAACTATGATTAGTGGTATAACAAAGATAAAAGTATATCAGACATTCAATGAAACTAACCACCTAGAATATTAACAAAAACAAATATGATTTTTTTATAACTTTAACCTGTGATTAGTTCCAAAGAATGTACATATTTACTTTTAAAACAATGAATATAATATAGGCAAAAATACACCAAATGTCTCTGAAAGAGAAGGAAAATACACATTTAACGAAGCATATATGGACATGGCAGTGAGTAGGTATTAATGGCGAGAATTTATCGAAAACATCCACCGCTCCAGTTGTTCCAATTCAACGATACCACATCCAACAATGTCGATACAAGCCGATGATTTTCAATTTTTTTAATACTTTTAATCAAAGGTTTTAGTAGCCTTTATGGGCAGGACATGCTAGCAAAAGGTAAGTACCGGTTATAAAATGGCCTAAGATTAAAAAAAAGGATCGTACTGGTATTTGAACAAGGGATCGAATAAGGTTTTCGATTGGTTCGGAAAGGTTTTAAGAATGGCCTGATTTGAGAATATTTCAACAAAGCCTACAAAAAGATTCGAATTTTGTGCATGGTCTGAAAAGAGGAAGACATTAGAAATTAGATCTTGCAAAACATATTCCACTACAAATTAGGATGGCATTGAAAGAAAGCAATTCAAAGTTTGTCTTTAGATTCGAGAAGCATTTTTTGGTGTGCTTCTGGGGTAGGAAAAAAAAAATCCCTAAGAAATATAAGCATAAATACCAGTACGATTCCCTTGTATGCCCACCAAATGACATTGGCACCAAAGAAGTTTGAAACAAAAAAACTTAGTAACACAGTAATCGAGGGCAGAAGTCAAACAAGATAGGAAGGAAGGTATAGAGGACCACTCAATGGCGGCGTACGCTTTGATTCACCTGAGAGAGAACCTGTAAATAAAAGGAACGGAATCTGTTATAAAAAAGTACACATACACGTGTACATGTACATGCTTAAAACAGATGTGTGGTAGCCATTATATTTTCTCAAGAATTGTTACCAAGCAACGCATTTTATATTCATACAAACATACTTACTTAGATCCTATATAGATATAGTCACGACGACCATTATTTATCCCCAAAGGGAGATCCCTAATGTTTGTAAAAACAAAACGAGCCAATGTAATAATAAGTAGACAAAGGAAACAGAAAATAGTAACTGACAACATCCTTGCAAGATCCATTCAAGATTGATCATGATGATTTGGTCGTTTCAATCCATAAATTTCAATGATAAGAACAAATACAAAAGCTTAATTAAGGGTATTTAACGGAGACGATTGAGCGAAAAAAAATCAAATTTAAATTACTGATCAAATATTAAATTTACTGTTCTGAGAGATCGCCAATTTAATGTAAAATTTAAAAAATTTATCCAACTAAATTAAGATTAAGAGTTATTTTGTTCTGAGGATTCGGAAATTAGAGAAGTGCTCAAGTTATACGTCGAACGGCAGATCGATATTAGTGCAAAATAGCGATAGGATAGATTCAGATCAGATTCAGTATTATTAGCCAATTAAAATTATTAAAATATAAAATAGTTAATTAACCCAAAAACAAACATTTAAAAAAAATCAATAAATCTAACCAACTTGTTAAGTTGTCGTTATACATAAAAAAGTAGTGTTATTTTATTGCAAAATCGAGAAAAGTAAAAAGTAACCATTTTAGGAAACTCTCAAAGATTATGACTCATCGATATTAATATAGCATCAATTCTTTTATCAATGAAAAATCAGCGAAGCATTTGAGATAATACTTATAAGCGACGAAACTGAACCCAAATTTGAACTGATATTTTTAACCAAGGAAACTAAACCCCCAAATCTGCACTAATATTTTTAAGCGAGGAAACTAAATCCCAAATTTGAGCTAATTTTTTTGAGCAAAGAAAGTAAATCCCAAATTTGAACTAATATCTTTAAGCGACGAAACTAATATCCCAAATTTGAACTAATATTTTAAAGCAACGAAACTAAACGCAAAATTTAAATTAATATTTTAGAGCGACGAAACTAATCCCTCAAATATGAACTAATATTTTAAACGACGAAGCTAAATCTCAAATTTGAACTAATAATTTTAAGCGACGAAACTAACTCAGCAAATTTGAATTAATATTTTTAAGCAACGAAACTAAATCCCAAATTTGAAGTAATATTTTTAAGAAACAAAACTACACCCAAATTTAAAGTAATATTTTAAAGCAACGAGACTAAACGCCCCAAATTTGAATTAATATTTTTAAGCAACGAAACTAAACGCCTAATTTGAAGTAATATTTTTAAGCACGAAACTGCCCCCACATTTGAACTAATATTTTTAAGCGACGAAACTAAACCTCAAATTTGAGCTAATATTTTTAAGAGACGAAACTAAATCACAAATTTGAACTAATATTATTAAGCGACGAAACTAACCCCCCAATTTGAACTAATATTTTTAAGCAACGAAAGTGACCAGAAATTTCAACTAATATTTTTAAGCGACGAAACTAAACTCTCAAATTTGAACTAATATTTTTAAGCGACAAAAATAAACCCTCAAATTTAACTAATATTTTAAGCGACGAAATTACATCCCAAATTTAAACTAATATTTTTAAGCGACGAAACTAACGCCCAAAATTTGAACTAATATTTTTAAGCAAGGAAAATAAACAGGAAATTTAAACTAATATTTTTAAGAAAGGAAAATACCCCCAAATTTCAAGTTACAATCTTAAGAGACGATTTTTAAGCAACGAAACTACTCCCAAATTTGAACTAATATTTTTAAGCGACGAAACTAAACCCTCAAATTTGAACTAATATTTGTAAGTACGAAACTAATCCCCCAAATTTGAACTAATATTTTAAGAGACGAAAATACACCCAAATTTGAACTAATATTTTTAAGCAACGGGACTAAACTCAATATTTGAACTAATATTTGTAAGCAACGAAACTACCCCCAAATTTGAACTAATATTTTTAAGCGAAGAAACTAAACGCCAAATTTCAACGCCAAATTAAGCAACGAAATTACTCCCAAATTTCAACCAATACTTTTTAGCAAAGAAACTAAACACCAAATTTGAACCAATACTTTTAAGCAACGAAACTAAACCCAAAATTTGAACTATTATTTTTAAGCAACCAAATTAAACCCCCAATTTTGGCAGCGACGAAACTAAATCCCAAATTTGATCCAATACTTTAAGGGAAGAAACTAAGCCCTCCCCCCCTCAAATTTGAACTAATATTTTAAGCGACGAAATTAAACCCTCAAATTTGAACTAATATCTTTAAACGACGAAACTGAACCTCTGAAATTTATTTGAACTAATACTTTTTAACCACGAAACTAAACCCCAAATTTGAACTAATATTTTTAAGCCACGAAACTAAACGTCAAATTTGAACTGATATTTTTAAGCAACGAAACTAAACCTCCAAATTGGAACTGATATTTTCAAGAAATGAAAGTAAACCCCTAATTTGAACTAATATTTTAAAGCGACGAAACTAAACCTCCAATTTGAACTAATATTTTTAAACGACGAAACTAAACTCCAAATTTGAACTAATATTTATAAGTAACGAAACTAAACAGCAAATTTCAACCAATACTTTTAAGCAACGAAACTAAACACCAAATTTGAACCAATACTTTTAAGCAACGAAATTAAACTCCAAATTTGAACAAATATTTTTAAGCAACGAAATTAAACCCTCAAGTTTTTGAGCGACGAAACTAGATCCCAAATTTAATCCAATATTTATAAGCAAAAAAACTAACGCCCCTCCCCCAATTTGAACTAATATTTTTAAGCGACGAAACTAAACTCTCAAATTTGAACTAATATTTTTAAACGACGAAACTAACCCCCCAAGTTTATTTGGACTAATATTTTTAAGCCACGAAACTAAACCCCAAATTTATTTGGACTACTACTTTTAAATCACGAAACTAAACCCCCAAATTTGAACAAATATTTTTTAAGTGACGAAACTAAACCCCAAATTTCAACTAATATTCTTAAGCGACAAGACAAAATTGCAAATTTGCTCCAATAATTTTAGGTAAAAAAAACTAAACTCCAAATTTGTTGATTATAGTCTTGAATAGAAGTTTCGTTCTTCACCCAATTAGGGGCAAGGGGGTGGGGGTGGGGCACTAGATACGGGAATTAATTCAGTAACTTTTTAAATTAATGATTAAACAAATAACTTACATCATCAGCATATTGTCATACACAATACCATTTACTTCTCCCATTTCTCTTCAGACACAGACACACACACACTCTCTCTCTCTTCCTGACCTCCCCCTCACGCTGTATGACTTTTCTCTCTTTATCTCTCTCTATCTCTGAACCTTCTCTCTCTCGCATACACAGTATATTTCTCTTTTATTAAGTTTTCCAACCCTTCGCGTACACACTCTTATATATTCTCTTTCCCCCACTTTATTCTCATCGGTTCTTCTTACATGCTCGTACCGCTTACATGACACAACCTCAGTTACGCCTTTCCTCACTCTATAGATGCATGCATCCTCCCTATTCGTAACTCATTCTATCTATCCTCCCCACCCCTACTAAGCCTCTTCAAATTGTCAGTATTCACCGGTCTTCACTTTCGATTTTTTCTTCTCCTTCCAAACCAGTTTCACTTCTGACGATTGGGACCATCATTCCGTCACGCAAGTTTAGTGCAAATTCCGCTCCCATATCCAGTAGCATTCACTTATTTACTGATCGATCCTGAGATTTCCATAACATTCAAAGCTAAACACGGTCTCCGCCATCAATAACACTTTCATTCACAATACACACTACATCACACAAACCACGGATTCAAATGTCATGTATCTCTCTCCACCAAATGCCATCACCTCGCTATTAAGGCCTCCGTGAACATTGCATCACGTATCTCTCCACCTACTACTCCTAGTTACACTTTATCCCATCACATGCAATTTAGTCCGTCACACGTAGACTCTTTATACCACTTCATGTTCGCCTTACAGAATGCAATCATCTGCAATCGCCCTCTTTTAAACAAATACACCCCCCCCCCCATCACATTCCGTACAATAACTCGATTCACACTACGTGGATTAATTAAGCATGGTGCGTGACATACCAGCCATAACCGTTATGTTTCACGTCACTCACAAGCGATTTGAGGTCTCGTGAGCGTCTTTCTACTACAGCGTCCTTTATTGAGCTTAGTTGCCTTGTACGACCCGCGCCTTTCGCCACGTTTTCCCGAAGACACTTAGTAATGACACGATTCGAATAGACAGCGGCAGACTATTACTACTACAATAATATGTAGTGCCTTCGTTGCCACTCGGGGGGAAGGGGGGAGCTACATGAAGAGAGTTGTTTTTAGCCCTCCCCGGTGCAGGTGACATCTCTACTCCCTCCGACCGCCCGGGAGATTAAGGGAGAATGCCTTTCATACTACAGCCGGTGCTGTAGAATTAAATGGGGCAGCGATTCCTGCCCCACTGTACTGAGGGGACCAGATTAGAGTGGAGGGATGCTGTTGCATGCTGAGGGGATTTTTATAACCCCCCCCCCCTTTGCTAGCTGGTTTATGCAACAGCTGAAGAGAGTTTGGCGCGAATAAATCCATCAGGCGACGAAATAAGTGATTAAAAACACCCTGTTTCAAGTAAAGATAAGAGGAAACACGAATCCCTTCATCATTAAAGCCCCCCCCCCCCCCAGCATTCTCCACTCTACAGGGTGGCCCATAAGTCCCAGGAGACTAAAGTTACAGTTACATCAAAAAATCTATTTGTTTTCCGTTACTAATATATTTTATAAAAAAAGTTGTACTTGGAGTGTCCTGGGACTTATGGTCCACCTTGTATAACCCCCCCCCCTCCCCTCGTGTGCATTCTCCACTTTATCACAATTTGGGGGAAAATCTAAACAAATTTTTGAAGGCGGAAAATGATTAAAAAATATCTAAGGGAGAACGCTATTATTTACTTCTATCAGGCGCGGGGGTCTATTTGGTGTTCTCATGAGACACGCCACTATTCGGATCCACGAAATGCGTGTGTGTTTCTTTGCACGCACACACTAATTCGATTTAAGACTAACCAAGCTGCAAATGGGATTTGTTCTAAACTTTTCCTCTATGACCTCTACCTCGTTCTCTCTATGAAATTGGAGGGAGCGAAAGAGTGAGTTGGTTACTGATAAACAGGAAAAAAAGGCGAGAAACGCAACACTAATATAATGTGTATACCAAAAAGTGGTTTACGTTATTTATAAAGTCTTTCATTTTTTTTTATTATTAAAAGACCTCTATGTCAAACGCTGACTTAATTTTAAGATCTGTTGACCCTCCCATGTTACTTTTCAACATTAGTTCATTCATCAACCATCGCGTTCTCTCCTTTTTATACCTAATGAAAACTAGCCAAACCCAACCGATTGCCAACACTACTACTGCAAAATAGACCATCAGATAATAATATCCTTAGGATGGCTTTTGACGAAAAAATTAATGTATATGTACCAGGAATCGATTTAATGGGTCTTATTTGAAAAGAAAAAACATCCGCTGTACACATTTTTATGTCTTAAGATTTCTTCTTTTGTTCTGGTCCGAGTTACCACGATATAAAAAGATCGTTATCAGTATTAAACATATTTCGTACAATTAGACAATTGCGTTTTGTCTGTATGTCCAAGAGTACATACAACTATAGTAAAATATAAACAAAGTAACTTGTTAAAAATTCAGTATTAAATCGGATACAGAACTAACCCCTCGCTTCTTCAAGTAAAGTTCCCACACAATTTTTACTCATATGAATTAAACCTAGATTATTACCATAGTGAAGTATCCGACTATCAGACGTGGTTACCTCTAATATTCATCAGTTCAAAATATCAATAAACTAAACTCAAAGTCCAGCTTTATTCATCAGTGTCTAGTACTCAAATTAACCCGCAAGATATGAATAAATGAAACCCTAAACCCAGCTTTCTGCATAAGGCAACGAAGTGAGTTACGTTATTAACATTACGATCGTTGTTGGAATAGGAAGGCACCTTGAAGAACACCTATCGGCATTAAACCAAGATACGTACGTGGCCAAACTTGTGGAATATCAAATACTGTTCAGTAGTAGGATTCATCCCAACGTTCGTAAGTTTCCAGTTCATGATCTGAAATTGATAGCAAATAGACCATAAAAAATAAGGTGATTCAGATGTTTCCCAGCACAGGGGGCGATTCTGTGTTCGCCCCAATTATGCCCTTTACCAGTAGGGTTGGCTTGGGTCCCGTAAAATGGAGGGTAGAAGGCTCACGCAGAGAAGAAAAGCATAATGTGGACAGATCATTAACAGAGAGAAACAGGAGAGGAAGACGATGGATGGATGAGAGTAAAAGAATAGTATCAATTAAAATAAAAAAAATAATTTAAAACTTAATAATAGAGACATTTAAATACATTTTTTTAATGATTACTACGATACTCAAAGGTGAAAATAATGGTGCAGGGAGGGAGAGTAAAGATGAGTAGACATGGTGAAGTTTCAAAATCTGTCCAAAATTAATTAGCATAAGCCTGTGAACGGAAGAACCCCATTTATTTCACTTCTGTTTAATGGACAAAAGATGTAAACAAAAGTCAAACAAGGTGCATATTAAAGCATAAAACTTGTTTATAATTCATTAAAATAGCTCCAGCTTCCATTTCGGATAAACAAGGTGTGTGTGTGTATACAGTGTATATACACACATACGCACGCACAGACAACTAAAACCGAAAACTTGCCATCGTAACCAAACTTAGCGCAGAAACAGGCTGTAAGTTATGTACATCAGCAAATATTTGTGTATGCGTGTATACATGTATATACACACAAAATAGGCGGCTGCTGGTCATGCAACGCTTGTAACTCTAAGCTAAGTCACAAACAAGCTTAGCAATACAAGATGACTACATTAATATCCAGAATCAACAATGCTTATCATTGCGATAAGGTGTGTATATATTTCGATATATACACACATGAACGCACATACACAAACATTAGCGTGCGTGAGCGAGTAAATAAAGATAAATCTAAAGAGTAATTATCAAGAAAATAAATATTATGTAAAAGGAAAGATAATCGAATTGCAAACATGCCTTCTTGTCTCTAAGAATATAAATAACGTCATCTTAATGAAATCAAATGACTACAAGTGCAGAAAATCAACATATCTCGCCTTATCTTTCACCACTTCAGGAGTAAACTAAAGTACAGAGAAAACCGACTGAATTGAGACACGCGAAGACAAGAATACAAATATAAAGATATATATATTACGTGTGTAAAAAGTTCATTGATCAAATTTGAATAATATTTTCGGTGGGGTAAAAGTAAATTAAATTGAGGCTAAACAGACGAGGAATGGTATTAACTTAAATCCTAGTCGCTTGTGAGGGAGAAGGGGAAAGTACTAGTACTACGAGAACAGAACTAACAAAGACCCTGAAATTCATTAATAAGGATAGTCCGAAAATTACAGGAGGAGGAGGATGGAGAATAAAAATAAGAATTAATAATTTCCCAAACTCGACTATATGACATATCACTTCCCCCCCCCCCCACCTCAAGGTTCGCCCAAACGAACCCCTAAATCAAATATCCCCGCAAAACGAGAGATTCTACATCGATGGATTCCGAACACGCGAAAAGCGAGGAATGGCGCCTATCATCTCGTCCTCAAATCGACATACCTTATCCTTGAAATGTTCCATCACCCCCGCCGTGGTGGAGGTGCAGTGAACGAGAACGAGGCCGATGAGCCGATCCGGGTGTGCCAACCCGAACCGGGCGACAATATTTGCACCGGCACCTTCGGCCAAGCAGACAACAAGCTTGATCTTGAAGTGGTCGATCACCTTGATGAGATCGTCCGAGATCTGCTGCATCGTCGGGAAGTTGAATCTGTGGAGGAGAGTCAGTTAGCGGAAGGGCCAGATAGGGAGGATATCTGGCACTCAACGGGGATTTTTTTTATTTTATTTTAAGAGCTCATACCGGTCCACTAATTGCAATGTATGGCAATGGGGGAAGTACATATAATAAGGGGAGTTTGGGAGGCTTTGAACTTGGGCTTCTAAAGACCTTGAGACCCCTTCTATGGCTAACATGGTCTGCTGACCAAAAAGTCGCGTGCTCTCACTTATTCTGATTTATGACCTTACGACCTGCAAAACTTCCAATAATTCAAAGAATACCTTAGGGGAACCCTGTTTTCCTTAGATCCAGTCCTATCTTTCTTGATTAAATCAGACTTATCAGAGGCCATAAAAAATATGACATTATAGGGAAAACATTGCTTTGTATAAATACGGTTTCTCTCTATTTTATAAGCCATTGTGAGTTGAAAATGCTTAGATAACGAAAGTACTAACTCCAATCATTTTTCCTTTTCCCTACGTGGTATAACCATATATATATATATATATATATATATTAGTGTAGTTGGGTAGCAGTCTTTCCTGAATGCAAATTTGTTGAAGACCATTGTGTATTTTGCCTTAATTAATTTCCTTTGGCAACTTTCTCTTCTTCTTTTTTATTCCATCTTGCAGATGGTGGATCATTTGTCCTGTATTCATCTCTCTTTTAAATGAATGTGTTTCGTAAAAACCAAACTAAATTGCTAAGCTTTCGATCTTATTCGATCATCTTCGGAGAGTATTGAAATGTTCTTGCCTCCTTTACCGATGTAATGAGTGCAGTGAGAATCTGACAGGATGAAAGAAAACATTCATGTGTGTATAGAAAGGACAGAGAAGGATCACTGTGTAACACAGGCAAACAGGCAGTCGTAGAGGAAAAGGATGCGGAAATAACTTGAGAGGGGATAAGAAGAGTTGATAGGTCGGTGGCTAGACACCGATGCGTGGTGTGGTTGGGTGGGTCTCGAGGTGTTCGTGACTGGACGACGGTTGGGGGGTGGTCAGGAAAGAGATCGTGTCTGCTTAGTCGGAAACGCGTTATTCATGATGCTCTTAACTTATGCCTAAAACAGTATGGGTTGCGGGTGGTCATGCGATGCGGGGTATCGCAGTAGCATCGCAACATACCGTCTTGCGTGAAGTGCGGTGTATAAGGGGTCTCTGACGAGTTTCCCGAGTTGTTTTGTGAGTCTGGTGTGAGCGTATGTGTTGAGGGGTGCTAATTTATTGTTGTCGTGTAGTGTGGACATTCTTGTGTACATGGGAGAGCAGCAAGCGCGCTTCAGAGCAGAGTTCTGAATGAGCTGAGCCTTCTGCTGCCACGTAGCACTCGCAGCTACGAGTGACAGTGGGGCGTACGTGAGAAGAGGTAGCACGAGTGTTTTGTATAGGTGTAGCTGTAGTTTATCAAGCATTGTGTTTGTGCGTGCGGCTCTTGCATGTGTTATGTTCTGGTGTATATTGAACCTAAGGGACTTGTCAAAAGTTACCCCAAGGATTTTTGTATGTTGTGTATAGTCGAGCCATGTTGGGTTTAGGTGGTTCATGTCTGGTGTGTGTGAAAAGCTTTGTAGGTTATACATGAAATGATCTATTGCGCCGAACAGTGTCATCTCTGTCTTCTGAGGATTCGTGACAATCAGACATTTATCCTTGTATTCTGACTTTGCGTCTAGTATTATTTGTGCGTGGAGCGCGATCTCGTCTGGTCCATGGCCGCTGACGAGAATGGTCTCGTCATCGGCGTAGGACACTGTATGTGTGACAGCAGTTTTCGGGTGGGCGTGGGGTGTCGTTTGTGTACATGATGTAAAGTGTGGGTGCTAGTACGCTTCCTTGGGGAACACCTGAGCGTGGTGTGAAGGGTCGTGAGAGGGTATCGTTGTATTTTATGTGGCACCTCCGTTCAGTGAGGTAGTGCGAGAGGAGCCTCCTGGTGCAGAGAGGCAACTCCGTATTGTTGGCGAGTTTCCAACGGAGTCCCTCGTGCCACACCTTATCAAAGGCCTTCTCCACGTCCTTTCTGATGGAAAGTGTCTTTTGACGTATCTGGCGGTTTTTTTTGTATTCGTGCACGATAGTCACAGCCGCCTGAGTGGACCGGCCCGTCCTGAACCCATATTGGTGGAGGGAGAACCAGTCCCTCTCTTCCAGGTAGTCCCGTAGGCAGCAGTTGATCATACGTTCGAGTATTTTGCCTAGGTGCTCTAACAGAGCAATTAGCCTGTAATTATTTGGATGTTTGGGGGTTTTGTTCACTTTGTGTAGAAGTATGTTGTGAGAGACTTTGAATATTTTGGGGAAGTGGCATGAGGCTAGTGAGGCGTTGAATAGGTGTGTAAATGTAGGGTATATGTTTGCGGGGAAGTTCTGTATTAGTGTGGCTGGTAGCCCGGAGGGGCCGGGTGCACGTTTTGGTGTTGTTTTGATGTAGTGTTTTGTTTCCTCGAGGGTAATGGGAGTGGTCAATGTAGATGTGTAGTCGAGCAGCTCGATTCGTATCAGGGGGCGGGCCTTAGCTCGTGAGCGTGGGCCCGACACCACCCCCTGGACTTCCTGGAAGTGCTCTTGCGCGTGTGGTTTGGGTGGGTTGTGTGTGTGTGTGTGTGTGTGTACTGTGTCACAGTGGGACCTAAATGCGTCGAGGATGCCGTTGGTGTCTGTAAGTGTTTGGTTATTTACTTGGAGGGTGATGGGTTTGGGTGGATCAGTGCCTAGAAACCTTTTTGCGTGCCGCCAGAAGGAGGGGTTAGTGCAACGAATATCGTCTGCGATGCGGACGACCACTCGCCACTGCCGGTTCCTATCTAGTTGCACGCACTGTAGGGTGCGGGCACGTGGAGTGATGTTGTGTTGTCGTGGGCCTCTGGTGTAGTGATTGTTGTACTGTATGATGTGTCTGAGTGTGTATGGAAAATGTGAAATGTTTTATGCGAGTGTAGGTTTTGTGTGGTGTGTGTAGGTCGCGTGCTGTGGTTATAGTGTTTAAGATTGAGCACCAGTGGTCGTCTAACGTATCTGGATTGGTGTGGTTCCGGTCGAGGTTTTGTGGTGTGTGTAGGTCGCGTGCTGTGGTTATAGTGTTTAAGATTGAGCACCAGTGGTCGTCTAACGTATCTGGATTGGTGTGGTCCGGGTCGAGGTAGTGTGGTGTGTGTAGGTCGCGTGCTGTGGTTATAGTGTTTAAGATTGAGCACCAGTGGTCGTCTAACGTATCTGGATTGGTGTGGTCCGGGTCGAGGTAGTGTGGTGTGTGTAGGTCGCGTGCTGTGGTTATAGTGTTTAAGATTGAGCACCAGTGGTCGTATAACGTATCTGGATTGGTGTGGTCCGGGTCGAGGTTTTGTGGTGTGTGTAGGTCGCGTGCTGTGGTTATAGTGTTTAAGATTGAGCACCAGTGGTCGTATAACGTATCTGGATTGGTGTGGTCCGGGTCGAGGTTTTGTGGCGTGTATTCTGTTATGTGACTCTTGAACTCTTCCCAGTTCGTGTTTTTGAGGTCGAAGAGAGGTGGTGTGGGTATGAGTATTGGAGATGTGAATATGATAATGCATATCGGTATGTGGTCAGAGAGTACGTGGGGACCCGGTGAGATGAGCGTGTAGAAGCGTGTAGCGTGGTCGTTGCGGAAGACCACGTCCGGAGACTTGGTTCCTTCGCGAGGACCGAAGAATGTGGAAGGCCGGTCTGATGTGCTCGCAGCGATAGCGCGGCAGGACACCGGCCAGGTACCTTCCTGCATCATTCGTAGTGTTAGAAAGGAGTGTTGGGTGAAAGGCGTTGAGGTTCCTCGCAAAGATGATAGGAAGGTTGTGGTTTGATAGAGCCCGGAGTGGGACTTCTATGTTTAATTGTAGGCGTGGTGGTCTGTAGTGTGTGGCCACTAGGATGGGAACGGAGCTTGTCCGTACCTTGCAGGCTAGAAAAGAGTCATCTTGTGTTTGGATGAGGGAGTGGTGTATAGAGCGCTTTATTAGGATCGCTGATCCTAGGTGCAGTGCTTGTGGAGATAGATATGTGTGGTAGCCTGCAATGCGGAGTCTGTTGTTGGGAGGATGTAGGCTGGTCGAGTTCAAGAGTATTATGTCAGGTCTTTGTGTGTTTAGGACCCAGTTGGCAACAGTATGGCGAATACCGTGCCAACTGCGTACGTTTATTTGTGTCACGTTGAGGCGACCTATTGTCGTTGTCGGAGTGCGCGTGAGGCTGATTTAGTCGGGGACCCTTCCCCTCTCCTTGGTTAATGCCCAGGAGGCGTGTGGAGTGAGTACCTTTACGCGTGTCGGCTGTGGTTTGGAGAGGATGTTAGTGGTGTTATTGGGTGGGCAGGTCGTGGTGGAGGGAGAGTGTGTTCTGTTTTGGGAGGGTTAGAGATAGTGGTCGTGGAAGCAGGGTTGGAGAGAGTAGAATCTAGGAGGGAGATTAGGAGCAGAGGTGGAGGGAGTAGAGCTAGTAGATGGGGGGGCTAGAGATAGTAGGGAAGGTGCAGATTGTTTTTGCATCAGGTGTTTTTGCGAGCACTTAGGATATGTGACCCTTGCTTTCTAGAAGACGAGATTACATCTATAACCTGCAGTTTCATTGAATCAAATTATCCCCTCCACGTGATCAATGAAAGTTTATCTAAAGAAAAATCTACTCATTACCGCCCCAAGGATAAAAAGAAATTTAGTAATACGAAGTATCTATCCCTCCCTTTTTCTCCCCTCCTCAAAGGAGTGAATGAAGTGATTTCTCCAGCCCTAACCCCATTTAAATACCCCCTTTTCTATCCTTAAATCTTTACCTTCGACCAAGCCCGTGGATCAGCCAAATGAAGCATGTGTATATTTAATCTCGTGTGGCTCTACAAACTATCCCTCATTTTACATAGGAGAGACCGGAAGAACCTTAATAAAACGAATTTATGAACATAAATGAGATGTCAGACGAGGCAGTACCACATCCAGTATTTTTAATCATATTTGCAATTTCAACCACCAAATTGACTATTCAAAGGCACAAATCATATATAATTGTAAAGATTCCCGTAAAATAAAAATAGGAGAATCTATATTAATAAGAGAAATTCCCAATTTTAATTTGCCAGATGGGTAATTGAAATGAAGCCTCCATTCCCGTAACCTCATCGTAAACAGCTTAGTCAACGATCTTAGACTCACACCCCCTGATTAATGACCTTTTCCCCCCGTTTTGTGTTTCTTTGTGTTTCTTTTTTGATTTATACGCTATTTATAGACTTTTGTAATAATCGCATTCTCAGTATACGACTGAAGAGGATATGATAAATTACATACCGAAACTAGTCTCGTAAATTAAACTTTTGGCTCCTATACAATGGTTTGACTACCATATACTATAAGTCGCCATTGAGTTATTTTACTTATATATATATATATATATATATATATATATATATATATATATGTATAACTGAATCACGAAAATAAGTAACGTGAGGAATTTATAAATAACGTTACAGCCACGAGGAAAATGAAACAACGGAGAACTGCGAGGCCTTTCGACTAATGGTCCTTTACTAAGCAGACTAAAAGACAGGAAAAAAAGAGAAAGATATTTATACACCTGATTAATGAAAATATGGGATATAAAGATTAAAAGGGGTAGGATTAGCAGATACCTGGAAAAAAAACCTATTAACGAGATGAGCCGTCAGGGTTAAAAAAAAAGAAGGGTTCGGGTTACAAAAGAAAGGAACGGGGGGCAGTGTTTAGGAATCACATATGCAATATGAAAACAAAAAAAGTTTACACATGATAACTAGAAAATATGACAAAAGAAAAATATGAGGAAAGATTTTTTTTTTTATAAATAAGCTAAAATAACTTCTAGGTGGTAATCATTAATTCAGAAATTTTATCTTTAAAATCATTCTTAAACATTCTTTTGATACAAGGGTCCAAAAAATACATTCCAGGGCTGAGATTAAAATTCGAAGTCAGTTGTATAAATGCCGATTCTAAAAGATTTCGTGAAAAAAAGTCATTTGATTTGGCAATCACAGAACTCTCCTTCCAATTAATACGATGGGAATTTTCACTCAAATGGATAAAAATGGCATTTGATGTTTGCCCATATTATTTCACTCATTAAGTTGTGCATTTGTGACTGTAAGTTCGTTTTTAATGGTGAATATTACTAACAAATATTTGGTATGGCAATGGGCAACCCCTTATCTCCCCTACTCTCAAATTAGTATATGGAATTCTTCGAAAAACAATATTTACCTAATATCATTGATATCCCCTTAAAGTGGTATAGATATGTTGATGACATTTTAATTATTTTGCCTTTTAATATTGATGTAAATAATTTGCTTTCCAATTTAAATAACCAGGTACCTTCCATAAAATTTACTTTTGAATTAGAGAAAGACAATTGCCTTCCATTCTTAGATGTCTTAATACATAGGGAATCATTTAATTGCAATTTTAGTATTTATAGGAAACCAACCAACAACTTAATCTATGTCCATTTTTATTCAGGCCACCATCTTAATATTAAGATATCAATTTTTTCCTCTATGTTTTTACGTGCGTTGCGCATTGTCAGTCCTCAATATTTGGATCAGGAAATTGAATCTATAAGAAAAATCGGTGCAGACTTGTGTTATCCAGAAAATATACTTGATATTTGTTATAATAAAGCCCAAAAAAAGTTTTATAACGAAAGTACTATTGAGAAGGAAGCGCCCAAGAATATCCTCATTTTACCTTATTTTAATGGCTTTGAAACCGTAAAAACATTGTTAAAAACACTTAATGTAAATCTTGTTTTCTCTTATACTAATACTTTAAAAAGAATGTTAATAAAAAATTGCCCTAATGAAACAAATAACGTAATTTATAAAATCCCTTGTTTGGATTGCCCTTCATTTTATATTGGGCAAACTAGCAAGGCTCTGAATGTGCTTATTAAGCAACATAAGTACTCTGTAAACACTGGGCAAACATCAAATGCCATTTTTATCCATTTGAGTGAAAATTCCCATCGTATTAATTGGAAGGAGAGTTCTGTGATTGCCAAATCAAATGACTTTTTTTCACGAAATCTTTTAGAATCGGCATTTATACAACTGACTTCGAATTTTAATCTCAGCCCTGGAATGTATTTTTTGGACCCTTGTATCAAAAGAATGTTTAAGAATGATTTTAAAGATAAAATTTCTGAATTAATGATTACCACCTAGAAGTTATTTTAGCTTATTTATAAAAAAAATCTTTCCTCATATTTTTCTTTTGTCATATTTTCTAGTTATCATGTGTAAACTTTTTTTGTTTTCATATTGCATATGTGATTCCTAAACACTGCCCCCCGTTCCTTTCTTTTGTAACCCGAACCCTTCTTTTTTTTTAACCCTGACGGCTCATCTCGTTAATAGGTTTTTTTTCCAGGTATCTGCTAATCCTACCCCTTTTAATCTTTATATCCCATATTTTCATTAATCAGGTGTATAAATATCTTTCTCTTTTTTCCTGTCTTTTAGTCTGCTTAGTAAAGGACCATTAGTCGAAAGGCCTCGCAGTTCTCCGTTGTTTCATTTTCCTCGTGGCTGAAAAGTTATTCATATATATATATTCTCTGAGAGAGAGGTTTTGGTCATTCCCTTTTACGACTACGGTAGAAAAGAAGTCCGTGTCCGTGAAGCGCCCAATTTGCATCTAGAATTATGTGCAAGTCTTTTCAAATTGCCTCAACACTTTTAAATAGGTATGTAGTGTACCCTTTTAACCTTTTTATTTCCCCATGAATAATAATTGGTTCTCTTTCTTTTTTTAAGTAATTTTGTTTGCAAATTGAGAATTAGTTTCATGACGCTTCTTGACATTTGCCATTAAAAAGATATTTATAGATACTGTAGTTATCGAGTTCTCGCTAGCCTAGTGGATAAGGCATTGGATTACCATACCTACAGGGCTCGATCCCCGGCGAAAGCTACACAAAAAAATTGGGTAATACAGGAAGATGGTGTCAACCAGCGTAGCGTCGAGTCAGAGGCGTGCGAGCATAAAGGTCCGGCCACGTACGATGTCACCACACACGTAACCAATTACAAACCCGTTTTCTCTGCGATCCCCCTTTTCCTTCGCACAACCCAAAATTATTCTTCCGTCTAAGAATACCCCCCCCCCTAAAAAGTGGATTCTACTTATTCCACTCTCCCCTGACGTGGGACGGGTAGCATAAATCGAATATGTACAGTCATGGCCAAAGGTATTAGTGGGGGTAAATTTTGTGGCTCCAAGGCGCTTTTGCTTCAGACTATTTTACTACAGCATTCACATATTGCTGGGACATGTTACAGGGCAATCAAAATGATATCCAGGAGTTTCATAGGACTCAGGCACCCCCCCCCCCTCTCCGCTCCCCGCAAAAAAGATAGGAGTGAATGGCATTTGGGGATTCGTTCTGCTGGATGTAAACCACAGGAACAAATCTTGGATTCGTTCAGGCTAGATGTCAACATCACGAATAAATCCTGGATTCGTTCCAGGTGGATTTTGGCATCAGGAACAAATCGTGGATTCATTCAGGCTGGATATCAACATCCCGAATAAATCCTGGATTCGTTCCAGGTGGATTTTGGCATCAGGAACAAATCCTGGATTCGTTCTAGCTGGATGTCGCCCTCAGGAACCAATCCAGGATTCGTTTTGGTTGTATGTCAATATCAGGAATAAATCGTGGATTCATTCTCGCTAATGTCGAGTTTAGGAACAAATCCTGGATTCATTCCGGCTGGATGTCGAGTTCAGGAACAAATACTGGATTCATTCTTTCTGGATGTCGAGTTTAGCAACAAATCCTGGATTCATTCCGGCTGGATGTCGAGTTCAGCAACAAATACTGGATTCGTTCTTTCTGGATGTCGACCTCAAGAACAAATTTTGGATTCGTTTCGGCTGGAGGTAGACCTCAGAAACAAATCCTGATCGAGGGTTTGCCATTCTTCGCTTAAGAACGGGCGGTGTTGATTGTAATTTGGGACGGAGAGGGAAGAACAAAAAGGTTATTTTTGTTGTTGTTGTTTTTTTGCATTCGCCACCGAGCAAGTTACATGACGGGTGCCCAATGGAGCAAGTTACATGACGGGTGACCAATGGATCCAAGTCAACTTCAGTGACAACTCTAAGTTCCATGTCTTCAGATCAGATGGCAGTATGTTCGTTCGTCGCAAAACAGGCAAAAGAGTGTTTGTCAATTGCACCCAAATGAGTGTGAGAATTGGCGGATGAACATGGTGTGGGGCGTGATTTCGGTAGAAGTCACTGGGCCACTTGTGTGCTTACGAGGCACAGTGAATGCACAAGTGCACAAAGAACTACTGCGACAGCATGATTAGCCCTATCTGCGAACCTCAGAAGCCCAACCTGCAATTTTCATACAAGATAATACCCCCTGTCACTCGTCCAAGTTGGTGAATACCTTCCTGGAAGACGAGCACATCACTGTTATGAACTGGCTTGCACAGAGTCCTAAACTGAATCTCATTGAAATGTTTGGAAGATACTGGAAGAGAGTTCAAAAACACTTTAGGAATACTGGGAAATTCTTCGGTGCAAGAGAGTAAACCGCTAGTTCGTTCCTCTGTCAAGAGATGTCAAAGCATCATCGAGAAAAAAACAATTACTTAAACCTGTACAAATGTTTTGCACCGATAATTTAAACGTTATATTCCAATAGAATTTTGTTTTCGCTTTCGTTCGGATCATTTTGACTGCTTCAATTTTTCTAGTAAATTGCTTATCTGCTCATAACTCGTTTTATTCGTCCAAATTTGAATAACCTTTGACCACATGTATTTTATACCTGTAAGTTATCGTACATTAATTTGGGGAACCTTATATTTTCTTTCAAAAGTTATGAAAGATGTTGTGATAGAAATACAATCATTCTGATCCTTTTTCTACTGTACTGTTCTTCTTCGCATCGTATTCTCATTTGATTGAAAAATGTTGAGCAGATTTGTTAAATAATATTTGAGAAACTAAAGTGATTGTCGAGCACATGAGTGTGCTAGTACAAATGGCATAGGTATTTTTTGAGTATTATTCCAGATATTATTCAATTGAATGCGTCAATTAATAACTAAATTTCAACCGCCATTAGAAACAAGCTTTCTAGAGTCATTTAATAATGAAATTGATGACTCTCTTATGACACCCTCTTTCTTGTTCTTTTGAATGATCGAAGTCGATCATTTTAGCCACCAAGGGCTTTTTAAGCTTCTTTTTTATTGATATCGAGTAAATTTTCTACCCAATTAATCTTATCAAAGACGCCTTTTTGTCTGAGGGCATTGTTCGCTACCGAAATAATCGCCTTTTCATTTTGAAAACCAATATAAGAACATAAGAAGGAGTCTGCAAAAGGCTATAAAATAGCCATTGGAAAATTCCAATGTTTTTGCTATTAGCACCATTTTGACAATAGGCCCATTGTGTTTCGCCAGATTTTTAAGGTTGATAGAAACAAAAAGTATTCCGATTTTGCACCTTCGCAAGAACAATATTTATACCCCCGTCAACTTGACCCCGACGATTCCAGGTGGTTTTAATTTATGAGTTGATTTAGAGAAAACATCAAAAAAATAACACTAAACAAAGGATATAGAGATGAAGACGTTATTCACACCTATGGGAATAAGTTCGAATGAAGGGAAACTTAGGTACTTATAAGCCTTTTACTCCTCCTTGCCCTCCCATAGGGGTCGAGATGGGGAGGACCCCCCCTATCGCTATTTGATCCCTCTGGTAAAGGGGTCGGGAACGCACATATCTGACAATCAGGGAATGAAGCGCAGGTGCGAGGAATAGGAGACGTGCGTGGACCGAACCACGTGAACATGTGATGCTAATCAAAACATGTACGTGAACGTGCGTGTAGGTGGTGTGTGATTTTTCTCCCTCTTTGTGACACATACACGTGCCGAAAAGTCCCGGGAACTCTCGGTAGTCTAATGAATAAAGCGTTCGGCCACTTTCATTATTCCTTCCTTCGCATTGACCACACATCACTCTTCCCTCCCGAAACCTACCCAAAAAGTGTTTAATGGATAGCTCTCCCTCGGGCCAGGAAAGGTACTGGTTGTTGTGTCAAGAAATAGTGCTACCACTCTTTATGAACTTTCCAAACCCAATGAGGACCGAGCTCAGGTACCCTCGGGTTGGTCAACGATCGTCATTCTGATTTTTATGTAAATTTCGTTAGCCGGTTGGGGGTTGTGTAATTGAGTAATAACTAAAGACTCCATTATTGACTGGAAACAACCCGAGAGAGATCATTGAAGTTCATGTGGGGATTCGACCACTCGGTCTCTCTATGACTTTTTCTGCAGAGCTCCGCAGTGTGCACCTGCTTTTTTTTCCGATTGAGGCAGGTTCGGAGATGCCCTCGTTGATTCCTTCTTACAAAAACAAAACAATCTCACTGTACTCAGTAAAGTCACTTCATAAGTTCCAACACCGCAGTAACCCCTCCAACCCCAATTCCATCCACCAGGTCCTAATTCAGCTGTACCTATTTGTCTAGGTGAAAAATTACCCCCTAAACTCGTGTGCATGAGATGAACTGGAGACGAAAATATATACATATATCGGCCGAGTGGCTTCGTCTCGTGAGACGACGACATAATTGTGAAGAACAAAATCAATAATCTAACTTTTAAGAGGCTTAGTTTGCAGGGCTTCAAATAGCAATCAACAGGGACAACGACCACTCTCTATTCTTCGTTTGACACACACACTATATATATATATATATATATATATATATATATATATATATATATATATATATATATATGATTGTACACCCTTTGGGCCCCAAAGCCTGTATGAGTATCTGCGGCTAGATATTTTCCGCACATTTTCACTTCTTCCATTAACACCACTTTCTTTACAGAACTTTGCTTACAACCTGTCAGCGTGAAGCGGCTTCTTTGCTATTGCGTTCCAAATTCGATAAAAAACCCTGAAAGGATCATTCAGGAGAGTTGCGAGTTATTTCGAAGTCGGATCCATCAATTAGTTCAATCATGCAAAGAATGGTCCACGCCGCATATCATTTTCCCTAATTTCACCATTTCTTTACGAACTTTAAAAATGTTCAGGCAGAAATGCGCCCGATGTTTGTTTATTTGCTGTTTTTATGTTGTTTTTAGCGATCTCATCTGGCCACCAATGAAGTCAAAGCCTCCAAAAAACACAAAGAAAACCCATCTCCCGGATAATAATAATAACAAGAATAACATTTTTAAAAAAAGGCCAAATTCAAAGACCAACAGAATAAAAATAAGCGTCACGTCCCGGGGGCAAAGGAGGGCCTAATCTTGACCAAGGAATTTCATATTATGGCACCGTTCATTATCTTTTTTTTATGTGCCCCTTAAAGAGATCCCCCTCATGCGAATTCAACCTTTGAACTAAAATATAATTTTGCTTCATCAGCCAAAAATTTGAAAACTCGATTACTATTTTTGTGGAGTCCATTTTTCGACGCCTCCCACCCCAGCCTCCCCCATTCGATTTCCAGTCTCATTAATTCCCAAATTGCAATCTTCTTTCAAGACGCGATCGCCTCATTAACCAGATTTACACGCGATCCCGGGACACATTTCCCACGTTAATAAGGATTTGGTACCCATTGGCCTGATCATAGGTGTTTGGAAAACAAGGGGGTTGGTAATGAAACACAAATAATGAGGCAAAACACGATAATAAGCTCGAAGATAATAAGGCCTGGAAAGGTCATACATAAATTTTGGCCTGAAAGATTATACATGTACTGAGTCATCCATTCACATTCCAGATGAAACTCCAATAAAACTCTTGCTCATCTCGTCCAATCACACGAATTGACCAAGATAAAGATTACCACTTTTCCGAAGGTAACTAAGGCAAACACAGATGTTCGGGCAAATCACCTTCTGTATAAGATACAACAATTCTCGACAAGGAACAAATTCCATAAAAAATAACAGCCTATATTCGACTTAAGAACCGGACACGAAAGCACTCACACGCAATCCAACAATCACGTGCGAGAAAAGCCTCAAGCTACGCCTTCCCGATGAAACCTTTTTCACAAGTCACTTAGTAAAAATCTGAATGATGATTGTTATATCAAAGATCAGTACGCAAATAACATTTTTATACAAAGAATAAAAAAAAATAAACTGCAACTGTAAGGATTACTATCATTTGTTCACCTTCATAGTTCTAGCATTGAATTCAATGCAGTCTCATTTTCCAGTCAGAATACAATTCATGCACTTCAATCAACTTTGCTCCTGTTAAATTTCAGCTACATAGGAAGGGGATACCCCGAAAAGTGAAAATAGGCAGAGAAAAAGTTGTAAACACACTCAAGGGGGAAGTACAATGGTCGAAGATATTTTTCTAACAATGGTGAAATGGGCCATAGAATAAAACAAGGTATGTTGCCCAAAAAGTCGCGTGCTCTCACTTATTCTGATTTATGACTTTACTATCTTCAAAACTTTCAATAATTCCAGGACTAACCTTGGGAGAACATTGACAATTATATGATTCAAAAGAGAATGTAAAACAACATAACGAGTTTCAAATTTCGTTAGAATCGGCCAAATAGTTATGGTGTTATTGTCAAATAATTCTCGGCTAGCCTTGGGAGGACTTTGGCAATTACATCATTCGAAAGAAAATGTAAAACAACATAAGCGTTTACAATTTCATTAGAATTGCCCAAATAGTTATAATGTTATTGCCAAAGCAAAGTAATTCCCGGGCTAACCTTGGCAATTATATACTTCGAAAGAGAATGTAAAACAACAGGAGGGTTCCAAATTTAGTTAGACTCGGCCGAATAGTTAAGATGTTATTGCCAAATAATTTCTCGCTAACCTTGATAGGACTTTGGCAACTATATCATTAGGATGAGAATATAAAACAACATATGGGTTTCAAATTTAGTTAGAATCGGACGAATAGTTATGATGTTATTGCCAAATAATTCCCCAGATAACCTTTGGAGGACTTTGGCAATTTATCATTCGGAAGAGAATGTAAAACAACATAAGGGTTTCAAATTTCGTTAGAATCGACTCAATAGTTACAATGGTATTACAAAAAAAAGAAGCAAAACGGACACCGACCGACATAGTCAGATAGAGAGTCACCCGCGACTAGACTTGCACGCAACTAAAAAGAGCGAGAATCATTAATCTAAATTTTCTATCCTAAAAGTATTCATGCACCCGGTATCTGTATAATTACATATTTATAAAATGAATGTGAATATTAAATATGTTTTAAGCCTAGAATTAAATTTACATTTAAAACCCAATTCTGACAATTTAGGATGGCATTCGATTACAATAACATAGTGTTAGAACAGTGAAGAAAAGTTTGACTACACTACACTGCCATGCTCATCAAAATGTACATCAAGAACATACTGTAAAAAGAGTAGAAATTGTACACATTTTATTTTGTTTCGCTTCTAAATAAACAAAACGTGACGTCATGACGCCACAGTGATCTCATTTGAGATAAAATGCTGCTATAAATCCCCGAAAATCCGCCTATCAGATAATTAATTTAAAGGAGACAGGTGGAAATGCACCGAAAACGAATTCAGGTATTACAAGGGTGTCCAACAAGTACGAGAACTATCTACTTGCAAAATTAGCTTCGGTAAGCACGCGAATACTAGCGGGTTGCTCATGAAGGGCAACCGGCGTGTGTGTGTACTGGTGTACATCTGCTCGCACATAACGGGGCCTTAAGAATGATCAGAGTCAATGCCACTCATTGTTTAACCCAATTACTAGATGGCGACTCACGGTAAATCCAAACCAGGTTCCCCTTTCTGTGATGCATTATGCTGACTGCCGTCATTAAACCTCAGACCTCAGCGCAAACTACTTCCCCCTTTGCTCTGGGCTCTCAATCTCTTACGCCTCTTGGCGCAACATCACTAATAAGTAGGAGCTAAATGGGCCTTGTAACTCTCATTGTCCTTCTTGCGGCTGTACACACCATCAGTAAAAGCCATTAAACCTACTTCTCACCAAGAATGAGAGGATGGCATTTTGCATAAAACAACAAGGAATAGACAGAAGACGGCCATTAAGTTATTATATCTGATGTAGTTCTCTCTTTTCACTGTTTATGACTACTGGGAGATCGAATATCCGGAGAAGAGAAGCGGAACTCTACACAGTAAAGCGTCATTGGGATATTGGCGCCAATGCTTTATAGCCCTCTCGTCTATCATGGGAGCATGCGAATGGTATAGCTAAACAATCTGAAGGAGTAAAACTTAGGAACCGGAAATTATGTCCAAGTTAAAACTTGAATGCATTATTCCAAGATATACAGGATGCCCATTAAATATGGGACCTAAAAAAAATAATAATAATTTGTAAAACTTTCATCCTACAGAAAAACTTCATATAGTTTTTTTCTGGCATTTTCATGCTGTAGATCATATATCAAATAAATCGTACAGGCATCATGTTTCTGCAATAATCATATATGTATATAATTTGGGGGACGGTGTTAAATTTTTACAAATTTGTTAATTTTCATTAATGTCACATATTTAAATGAACACCCTTTATAATTAATCTGACCGCCTACCCTTTTAAACCACCAGAAAGGATAAATAGCTGTTCCTAAAGCTTAAAAATTAGGTGGAAAATCGAAAACCAGAAATTTTTTCCCTTAACCCCTTTGGGAAAACTGTATCAATCACTAAAATATCATCGTTATTAATCGTTTTTAAATTAGGTATGCTCGGTGTGTATCAGTGGCTCAAAAATGACTACGAATTGATGTTACACCAAGATTTCTCAACCTTTTTCTTGGTATCGCCCAATTTTCACTCTTTTTTTTAAAGCAATCGCCCCATAGTAAGCTCACTAGTATAATTAAGCTGAAAACTGGTTTGTAAAGTCATATTTAAAAAAGAATATTAAAAGGGTGATTTACTTCCGTTGTTTATTTGATGTTAATGTGATTCTTGTGGTTGGTGCTTTGCTGCTAGGTTTTTAATATCTGGAGTTAAATTGGTAAGTTTTAGGCCTTATATCTCCTCGCAGACATATATCAATCAATTATACTTTTTTCTTTTGTCACGATTTTATTGACTGCACTAAATCCACATTGAACCATGTACGATGTTGGAAAGCATGACAGTATTTTAGCATTTTGAGAAGACAGGTTCGAATATAGCTGTTTTTGGCAGTCATAATTCAGTTATTACACCTCTTTCAAATTTGTACTTGCATTCCTCATTGCATTTTAGTTTAATAAGCTCTTCTGATATACTTTCACTGACGGATTCAGTATCGCAACCGAAAGGAACGATTATCCATGGCTGAAATTTGAATGCAAATTTTAACAAATACTTTGCGTATTTTTTACTAGTTTCGTCTGAAAGATGTCCAATTACTTCTGTTAACTCGGGAATGCTAATTTTTTAGTCAAAGCTTGAGAACATCATTGCAATCTAGCAACGTTCATAATTTACTTTGAAGCTGGAGTGAAACTTCATTAAACTTTTGAAAAATCGATGTCAAAAAATGGATGCCAGTTTTGTGGTTTCTTATTTCCTGTGCCAAATCTTTCTCCCTTTCATTTTAAAGGAAGTTAACTACTGTATCAAATAGGCTTATAAATCTTGCCAAGTATTGATTGCCTTTTGAAAGCCAGAATAAGTCTTACGTATGTCAATGCAAAACTTTTGAAAATGTATGTCATATTTGCTGTGAGATTTAATTTTATTAACCGTTTTAATAACTACCACCAGTCACACATGAAGATCCGGACTAATATTTTTGGCACCATGGATGGAGCACCATCTGCAGAGGATAACATATTTTCCAAGAGTACTTGTTTTTCATCAAACCAAGATTTTGTAGCCTCGAAAATAGATAATTCAGTAATGTCAGTTTCTAAAAGTTTTACGAACAACATTTCTTCATAAAGTTCGCAGACATCATCTATGAAACAGACGTATTCTATAGGTATTGCTCTGTTGTCACTTATTGTAGATTCGTCAATTAAAAGTGAAAATTTATTATTTTTTAGTTTGTTAACAAGCTGGTTTTCTATATCAGATAACATTTGGTAAATTCTTATCCGAATTGAATCTTTGCTTAGCCGTAATGCTTTTTACACGTTTCCTGAATCTTGATACAACACAGTTTTCACCAGAATTTCAAACGAAGGCCATATAATATTTTCAGCAACTGTATGGGCACTTCTAGTTTTGGCAATTATTTACGCTATTTCATAAAACGCAATCAATCCACTTTTTTTCTGCACTTTAAAAAAAAATTACGAACTGATATTTCGTTGGTTAAATTTTTCTTCCTAGTCTCGGATGAGGCAAAGGGTTTGTTCATTTTATCAGGATGTTTGATTTTTTAATATTCTTTAAGCCTTGAAAGCTTCATAGCTTTATTTGAAAATGAGTTCTTGCATATCAGGCACACAGGTTGCCTTTGATCATACAGAATTTTTACAAAACCATAAGCCAAATACTCAACATACTGTTTACACTTCTTTTTGGCTAATATAATTTTTGAGGAGTGGGTCTGAAAATGAGGTAAACTCTGATATATTCCTTCCTAAAATTATTACAACACTGAAAAGGAATTTATGAAATCTATTGTCTATAAAAGGAAAACATTCAATTTCCGAATTGCAGCACCAACAATATTCATCATTAAATTAGGCACCAACTATTTGGTAGTTGGTACAGCTGTATTTCAAGCCAGATTTCGAAAACCTTCACGGCCAGTGAGTCATAGCAGACGCTGCTTGATACCATATACAAAGCCAATGAAAAATAGTTGTGGGAGAAGCTACTGAGTTCTGAAGTAATATGTTGAGATTGTGCCAGCATAACTATATAATTGTTATTGAAGGTACTTTATAACTTATCAACAGTATATATATATATATATATATATATATATATATATATATATATATATATATATATATATATATATATATATATATATATATATATATATATATATATATATATATACAAGGAGCGGTCAATAAGTTTTGCAATTCGGGTATAAGGAAACGTGATATGAGGAAAAGTGTTTTATTATTTTTCAATATAACTACCCTCGACGTCAATGCACTTGCGGCACTTGTCCCTGAGGCTTCGAATTCCCGACAACCACAAATCTCCCGACTGCTGTTCAATCCACTCCTGGACGGCGAGCTGCACATCTTCATCGTCCCCAAACCGGCGTCCACGCAGTGCAGCCTTGAGCTGGAGGAATAAAATGTAGTCGCTAGGGGCAAGATCTGGACTGTAGGGGGGAGGGATGAGCTCCTCGAATCCGCACTCGCGCAGGCAGCTTGTGCAACTCTGACCTTGTGGACTTTGACGATGTTGAAGTCGATCATGGGGCGTGAGGTTTCTAGGGACCCAACGGGCAGAGATCTTGGTCATGGCCAAATTGTCGTGGATGATGTTGATAACACTTTCATGTGATATTTCAAGTTGTAGATCGATTTCTTCGACCTTCACCCGTCGATTTTAGAGGATCCTCCTCTCCACACGGGCCACATTGTCCTCGTTGGTCACGTCTGACGGGGGTCATCTTCAAGGGACTCACAATCATGGCGGAACTCCCTATTCCAGCGAGTAATGGTTGCATAGGAAGGGGCGGTGTCGGTGTACACTGCAAGCATGCGTTCATGGATCTCTTTTACATTCTTGCCTTCCTTAGTCAAAAATTTGATTACTGCGCGGTGCTCAACCTTCTCCATTGTTGGAAAATTTGTGACTGACGATCTGCGATCAGCTTCTACTTCTTAAATAGACGAGGAGGGAGCGTGCAGCTGCAGGTCGTGACTTGTCATAACTTGTCCTAACACCCCCACAAACAGCGATCCTCCTTCCTCTATTTTGCCATATATATATATATATATATATATATATATATATATATATATATATATATGAAATGAATAACTCACAAAATAGCAAGTGGAGTTCGCAATGAATGCAATGTCGCGCTGGAAAAATGAAAAGGTGCTTACAATACTACTTTTTGAACTTTATTCAGCTCATTCTCAAGGATATCCTTGAGAATGAACTGAATAAAGTTCGAAAGTACTTGGATGCACCTTCTCATTTTTTATAAGGGGCATTGCATTCATATATATATATATATATATATATATATATATATATATATATATATATATATATATATATATTCTATACTAATTTTTTTTAAGATATAGCGAGGTAATATATGTAAAAAAGAATATTCGAACACTCGATGAACCACTGATTTATCGCCCCCGTTGAGAAGGCATCCATCATTTTTTCCACGACACATTGGGCCTTTATAACCACGAGATGCTATGTGCGGTAAGCATCAACTTCGGGCTGGGCTCAGCCTGGGGCAAATGGGGCGCTATGTGCTATAGTATAATAAATACTAAATAATCAAATGTCACCAGATGTCTGCATAGCTCATTTTAGGACGCCTTTGTCGATTCCCTCAAAGAGGAATCAAGATAAATCGACCTTGAAACGGTACCCGGTACGGATGCCTCAGGCGCACCATGGGCAACAATGCTGCAGGTAACATCTCCAGGATTTCGTACCCTCCATACTCGAATGCCAACAAGAGGATTTCGACCGACTCTATCTCACACATTTCACTTCCCCATTTTCTGTACAGATCTCTCCTTTCAAACTTCCAGGCGAAGATCCCTTGCTGGTTTTCGCTTTTTAGTCTTAGGTAACAACGAAACAGAGGAATGGAGAGCCCCCCCCCCCCTTGCAAATAACCCATGACACAAGGGGTTTGGAAGCCTACCTTGATAGTGAACGGTTTGGGGACTTGTAATACTCTTTTTGAGGCCTAATTCAATAGGAAACTATATGCGGGGATCCGAAAGACTTTCAAGCCTACCTTAATAGGAACCAAGAGTTGGGATTCCGAACTACTCTTTTTGAAGCCTACGCCAATATCGACTCCGAGTCGGAGATATGAACATCTCTTTTTTGAAGCCTACCTTAATAGGAACCTAGTCGGGGATCCGAAAGTTTTTCAAGCCTACTTCAATATGTCCCTACTGCATATGGTACTTCCCCCCCAGCCCCGCAAATAAACCCGGTTCGGGAGCCCATCTGATGACTAAGCATAAGCATAGTCGATTAATTGTACTTAAACTTCGCTCATCCAGATAGCGGCGTTTCCATTCAGCTTTGTCATAGCTCAAATATCTATGATATCGGCGTTTCCATTCAACTTTGTCATAGCTCAAATGTTTATGATAGCGGCGTTTCCATTCAGCTTTGTCATAACTCAAATGTATATGAAAGTGGCGTTTCCATTCAGCTTTGTTATAGATCAAATGTCTATGATAGCGGCATTTTCATTCAGCTTTGTCATAGCCCCAATATCTATGATTTTGTGCAAGATTCTTCACGATGTTTATAATACGGCGAACTTCAATATTTAGGGTTGACAACTTTGCTATTTAAGTACCCTAGAAGACCTTACAGTCCATTCAATGAGAGTCTCTTTGGACTAGCTATCGAACGGGCACATCCCCGCTCAATTGCCTTACGTCCTCCCTAAACGGCCACTTTTCAAGACCTTGTCTAGTCTTGTCTTGAACTGGTCAACAGAATTGCTATTGACAACCTCCAACGGAAGTGCGATCCAGCTACCACAGATACTGTACGTGAAAACTTCCCACACAGATCGCGGTTGTAACACTTCAGCTCAAGTTTGAAGCCGTGATTTCTTGTTCTGCTCTCATTAAGGCTGAAAGTATCCCTGTAGTCAACATTGTCGAACCCTCGAAGTATTTTGAAAACTTCGATGAGCTGACCACGCAGTCTACGGGTTTCCAACGAGAACAGATCTAATTCCCTTAATCTATCTTCATAACTTTTATGTCTGATAGAGGGAATCAGTTTGGTTGCCCTGGCTTGCACGCGTTCCAATCTCGCGAAGTCCTTTCGAAATGAAGGACTCCAAAATTGTACGGCATACTCCAGGTGCGGTCAGAAAAGTGAATTGTACAAACAGAGTACTATTTCCTTGTTCCGATATCCAAAATGTCGTTTTATATAACCTAGCATCCTTTGGGCTTTCTTCTCCGCCCCAATAGACTGCCTCGAGAACTTGGGATCACTAGTTATAGTTACACCCAAGTCCTTCTCAGTGTCGGTAGATTCAAGAGCAGTGCCCTTAAGGATATAGTGAGATTGGGGGGTTTCGGTGGCTGATATGCATCATTTTGCATTTGTTTACGTTAAAAGGCATTTGCCACGTGTCCGACCACTCCCCAATCTTCCGAAGATCTTCCTGCAGGCGGGCAGTATTTCCATCCTTTGCAAAGTTCATACCAAGCTTGGTTTCGTCGGCAAATTTAGAAATCTTGGCAACCATGTCACCGTCCATGTCGTTGACGTAGATGGTGAATAGTAGTGGTCCCAGGACAGAGCCTTGAGGCACCCTGCTAGTAAAGGGCACCCACACAGAAGCCTGTCCATTCAACACCAACCGTTGCCGTCTGCCACTTAGCCAGTTCTCTATCCAGCCTGATACTTTTCCGTCTATGCCAAGCGCTCGCACTTTCCGGAGAAGGTGGCGGTGTGGTACCTTATCAAAGGCTTTCTGAAAGTCTAAATAGACCACATCCACCGCCTTGTCCCAATTGTGTTCACTGAAGACGAAGTGGAAGAATTCCACAAGATTCGTCAGGCATGACCGTTGCCTTCGGAAGCCGTGCTGGGAACTCCTCAGTAGCAGCTTTGACTCTAAATGCGACGTCATTTTGTCTACCATGATGCTTTCCATGAGTTTACCGACTATCGAAGTCGGACTGATAGGTCGGTAGTTCAACAGTTGGCTACGGTCTCCTTTTTTGAAGATAGGAGTCACCTCCGCTTCAAGCCAGTCTCTAGGAACGCATTCGATCCGGGTTGACATGTTGAAGATTGTGCTCAGGTGTCGTGACACTTGATCGCGCACTTTCAACATTTTAGGTAGAAACCCATCCGGGCCAGGTGACTTATTCGTCAATAGGTCAGTGATCTACTTTTCTATTTCTCCTTCGGTGAAGTCCATATCCGCCAGCTTTTCCTCCCCGAGTAGGAATCCGTTGGCTGGGGGATAGGACCACACTGTTCAGTAAACATTGAAGAGAAGTAGTCGTTGAGGAGGTTAGCATTTTCTGCAGCTGAGTTCTTTAATGACCCCTCCTCATTCCTCAAAGGGCTAATCGTTTGACGGATTGGTTTACGGCTGTTTACATACCCAAAGAACTCCTTGGGATTCTTTTTATAAAGTCTCGCCACTCGGAGTTCATCAGACCGCTTAGCCGCCCTTATACTGGACTTCACCCTCCTAGCTAGCCTACGGTACTCGTCAAAGTCTCCAGAAATCTTTGACTGCCCCCTTAGCAGTTGACCGATTTGCGATTAAACCACTTTGGTTGAACGGAAGACCGACTAAGGCTTTTCGAAGGGATAAAACGTGATTGAAGACTCATGAACGTAGTTTTGAATCTATTCCACGAATCTTCAACATCATCGCACACTTCTAGCTTCGCATCAGTCAAGCCAGCACAAAGACCTGCAAAGTCTGCTCCTCTAAAATCAAGTTTCCTCGATTTACTCGTCGCAGACTCTACCTTGGGAACCTTGACTATAAATCTGACTAGTAGGTGATCACTGCCACCGAGCTCTTCGCCTACCGAGAGATCCTCAACGATGTCATCCTCAGAGGTGAAAACCAAGTCGAGGGTATTGTTGCCTCTCGTCGGCTCTCTCACCCATTGAGTCAGGAACTCGTTGTCCGCGAATTCCAGGAGTAGCGCGTTCTCTGGTTTCCCAGTCAACTTGTGTTTTGAAATCCCCATGATGATACACACTTTGTCTTCGACAAGTTCTCCTAGTAGCTGGTACACATCTCTGTCCTTTTCAACGAGTTGAGCAGGTCTATTTGGCAGGACCTATTTCTAGGTCTACACCTAGGAGCTCGTGGTGGGATACGATGTTGCATTTTGTCCAGTTGAATGTACCCTTGGCATACAACATCACATCGCCACCCTCTCTGTCAGGCCTATATTTTAGGAGGAGTCGGTAACCTGGAATCGTGAATTCGCCTTCGAAATCTCGGTTTGAAGTTTCTATCCACGACTCTGTAATGGCCACCATCTCTAGTTCTTCCGTCACTACGAGGCCACGAAGTTCAAGAAACTTGTTTCTGATAGACCTCACATTAAGCAGAAGAACTTTGAGGGAGTCCTCGACTGTAGGACTCCCTACGCTCTTCCATTTTCCGTCTTACTTGTCTCTCTGTTCTCTTTTGGTGGTGTGGTGGCACCCTTTCGAGCGACCTCCGCGAAGGTCGTTCCAGGGGTGACTTTGGCTTACTGGCCAACGTCCGCCCTCACTCTAGACCGGACCGTCCTTTGAGTCCCCTCAACGACATCTTGTATTAGGTTGGAGTACAGCCTTTCCTTTAAAGGAAAGGTGCACCCCGTCCCTTTGGTAGAGATCGTTCCTACCTTAAAAGATGCGGTAGGGGGCGACAAAATACCCCTTCCTACGTACATAAATCTGCTAGTTGACGGTTCAGTGCGACGTTCCTCAAGTGAGCGATCCGGCTTGGACCTCTTCTCAGGAGCATCCCGACCACGACACGTCTGCGGGTTTTCAACCCATAGTTATCCACAGCCACAATGAGCGTCTGAAGGATCTCGCCTGTAGGGCCTACCCTACCTCATCTGAGGTATAGGTCGTTGCCACTTACCATCAGGGCAACGACTGGACTCTCAGAAATCTGAGATTTCTCAGCCTCTACTCTTATCTGTTGGTTCCCGCGTCCTGAGAGGCAGCTTACCCTCACACTAGTGCGAAGGCGTGCCGCTAACATGGGTTGCAGATACCTTGATTGAGAATCACCGATAAGGACAACCCTCGCAGAGGACAGAGTCTTCCCTTTCGGAAGCGACTTCTCTGTTTCCTCTTTCTTCTTCATATTTTTCTTCTTTCTTTTTTTATCTTCCTCCGGTTTAACTTCTGTTTCTGTTTTCTCTTCTTCTGTTTCTACCTTCTATTCCTTTTTATTTCCTTTCTTCTTCTTTCTCTTCTTTTTGTCCCGTTAAGTCAGTCCCGCAGCAGCTGACTCCAGCTCTGGGACATTCGAAGGCTGGCGTGGCACTGCCGATGCAGTGCTCGCTTCTTGGGAGAGGGTCTCGTCGGTGGATCCAACCAAGTCAGTGGGAGATGCATCGGTAGCCGAATCGACCTCTAGTCTTGAGGATAACTCGACGATGCTATCCTCGAGACGGCAATGCTGACGCGCGTATTCAGACTCTAGGTTCTGCAGTTTCCTCTCCAATTCTTTAGATTTTTCCTCAGAAGATTTGAACAAATCTTTAATCTCCTGCAGTTCTGCCCTTAGGACGCAGTCCGTGCAGATACTTCCAGGGTGGCATTTTGAGAAACACGCCTCCGGGAAATCTACACACTACTTGTCCTGTTGGCATGTAGAGCACGTATATTTCCAGTCATGCTGAACACTTTCTATCTCGGAATACTTTGTGACCACTCAATGAAAAAGAAGGGGGGGTGGGGGGTGAGTTCGCCACGCGTGAGTCGCTCCCGCCTATCCATCGGAGACGTTTCGGATCTTTCAGAAGGCATGCTCCATGTGCTGCTGTTCGTCCGACTGAGTCGTCAAACCTCGGCGTGCCGTGGCTGCCAACCAAGCAGCACTGACGGTCCCCGAAGAGGCCATCGATTTCTCACCAGGTGAACAATGGAGCACACCCCGTACTAAACTCCTACTAGTTTCCTTCAGGACGGCCAGGATCTTGGAGTAGCGTTCAATGGATATCCCGCCACACCAAGAGACTCGACCCAAGGCTTTTTATTGGCCTGGCAACCAACTTGGGAACAAAGGGCCGTCATCTTGGACCGATGCTACAAAAGGCACTCGTCAACGGTCCTTGGGAATGGCCAATAATTAGGCGCCAGGGAAGGGGTTAACGAGGCACTACCCTCATCCCATTAATCGTGCCCCAACGCCTAGGACACCTCTAGTCCTAGTCTCTCGCAACCAGTGAGCGTCGACTGGGGTTGTTTAAAAAGGTTACAAAGCCTCTCTTCTGACGCATGAGGTAGCTGCCAGGTTCTTATATGTAGAGAGAGGGAAAAAGGGTAAGAGTGACATGACAGAAGTAGGGGTTTTGAGGGTTTTTTTTTCTTTTTGTATAATAAGTGAAAAAGGAGAAGGATAGAGTAGAAAAAGGAAGGAGGGACGCACTTAGTCTGGAACCTCGTTTCCGACCAAATCAAGATGGGAAGCCCTACCAGGGGCACCCAAAAGAGAGGTTCCCCCCGCCGACATAGCTCGAAAAGTCAAAGGTACACACAAGCTCTTTTCCCGCGACAAGAGAGCGTCACCTCTCCCTCTACTTTCTTCCAGATAATATAAGAGAGAGAGAGAGAGAGGGATATATATATATATATATATATATATATATATATATATATATATATATATATACGCGCTGCCGCGCCTTCAATGGAGAGAGAGACAACAGACACCTGGCCGACCCTTTACAAAGTTCCGCCTCACCGACTTAGGAACCTCCTCGCGATCGTGCTAATAGGGCGAGACTACTCTCGCTTACCGATGCGTCGGACCCTGGAACCCTCCCCTTCGGACGGAGGGGGTAAAAGCCCATTCGACCCCACTATAAATTCTCCGGCGCCAGAGTTGGAAGCCAGTATCCGCCGCCCGCCCACCCCACGTCAGTACTCACTATTCGCGTCCGTCCCGTTGGACTCTGCACAATTCTCGCAGAAGCCCTCAAGCTCCGGGTATTCTAGATTAATTCGCGTGAGTCTACCTCGTATCCGTTTTACCCACTCCTCGAACGCAACACGCCCAGCCTCGATTCGTGTTCTAACTCGAAAGCAAGATCTAAGTTCATCCCGTAATAGACATTGTCAAGAGACTATTATTTGAACTTAGTTATTTTTGTACCCGTTTTTCTATTCTCCTGGAACCTCCAAGATAGTCAACTATTTGGCCAACCTACATTCAGTTAATTTGCACTCTGCTTGTATTATAAATCTCCCACGCACATAGCCGTCATCGACCTCGGCTGAGAAACGCAGAAAGGGTTAACTTGGCCCTATTCTACGACATGGGTTCTGTCTCATTTTAAATTTGCCTTCCTCACTGTTTCCGCTCTTTGTACTTTCACCTTTTACTGTTCTTTGTATCTTTACCTTTTCCGTTATTTGTATCTTAACCGTTCCTGTTCTTTGAATCTTCACTGTTTCTATTTTTTAAATCTTACTTGTTTCCGCTCTTGTATCTTACCTGTTTAGGTTCGTTGTATTTTCATTGTTTTATTCTTTGTATCTTGACTGTTTCCATTATTTGATCTTCCATGTTTCTTTTTTTAATAATCACAGTTTCTGTTTATTTTATCTTCACTATTTCAATTCTTTGAATATTTCCTGTCTCCGTTCTTTGTATCTTCACTTTTTCCATTCTTTCTATCTTCACTGTTTCCTCTTTGTATCTTCATTATTTCTAATCTATGAATCTTCACTGTTTCTGCTATTTGTATCTTCCCTGTTTCCGTTCTTTGAATATTCACCGTATCTTGCTTTTTCCGTTCTTTGAATATTGATTTTTTTTCTGTTGTTTGTATCTTCATTATTTCCATTATTTGAATATTTACTGTTTCTGTTCTTTGTATCATCATTATTTCCGGTCCTTCTATCTTCCCTGTTTCCGTTTTTGAATATTCACTGTTTCTGTTTTTGTATTTTTCCTGTTTCTAATCTTTTTATCTTCGGTTTAATCTCTTTGTACCTTCCCACTTTCCGTTCTTTGTATATCTCATTGTTTCGGCTCTTTGTATTTTACTTATTTCAACTGTTTGTATCTTCCTAGAATCCCCATCTTTGTATATATATATATATATACATATATATATATATATATATATATATATATATATATATATATATATATATATATATATATATATATATATATATATATATATATATAGCTCACTGTTTCGGCTCTTTATATCTTCCATGTTTCTGTTATTTGTATCTTTCCTGTTTCCTCGCTTTTTATTTTTTGTTTCTACTCTTGTATCTTCCGAGTATGCGTTCTTTGTATCTTCCACTTTTCCGTTCTTTGTATATTTTCTATTTTGGGTCTTTGTATCATACCAGTTTTCATTCTTTGTATCTTTCATGTGCCCGTTCTTTGCATTTTCCCTGTTTCCGTTCTTTGTATATAGCACTCTTTCGACTCTTTGTATCTTTCCAGCTTCCGTTCTTTGTATCTTTTCTTTTCCCGCTCTTTGTATTTTCCCAGTTTCTGTTTTTTATATCTTCCCTGTTTCCTTCTTAGTATCTTCACTTTTTCTGCAATTTTTGTCTTCACCGTTTCTGTTCTTTGTATCTCCCCTGTTTCAACTTTGTATCTCTCTATTTCATTTCAATAAATATTCAGTTTCCGCTCTTTATATCTCCCCTGTTTCCATTCTTCGTATCTTCATTGTTTCCATTCTTTGAATCTTTCCCGATTCCAATCTTTCTATCTCCCCTGTCTCCGCTCTTTGTATCTTCCTTGTTTCCTATCTTTGTATAATGAATAAAAAATAGTTTTCCCGCACCATCGGCCGTGCCAGGGATCGTCATTCTTTTTTTAATTACGAATTTCATTATCCGCTCGGTGGGGGGTGGGGGACAGGGGGTCTCGCTCTCGATGGAAGAGGGACGGGATGACGTAACATGCAAATTTCATTTTCCAAAAATGGCTGAAGCTTGAAAAAAAAAAAAAAATTAAGGATTTTTGCCACTTATCTGCCATCTTTTTGAGGCCCAATATTTCTTACTGTGGGCCTATTGCTTAATGTGGGATCCGAACCAAGAAAGTCGACACCGTATGGCGACCATAGTAAAGGCGACCCGAAAGGGGACGCTTTACAATGACTTGCCACAAGGCAAAACTATGAATTGATGTGGTCATTAGAGGGACAAAAAGTGATTCTTACGTAAAGAATGATTATTTACATTTATAGTCAAAAGCGAACATAAAGGAAAATAAGCAATGCTAATTTAGTAAAGTGGATTCTTAAAAAAAACTAATACAAACTAACAACTTAAATGTAACCCCGACATTTAAAATAACATTAAAATCGATGGTAAACCATTATCTACGTTATTTAATAAACCCATCAAAATATTTGCCTCAAAACGATTAGAAAAAAGCAAATGTTATGCCAAAAGTCAATAAAGAAGATCGATTATGTCTGGGAGATTAGAAGCATATAAGCCAGACCTCTCTAATTAGTAAATTTTACAAAATTGTTTATTATTTGGTGTGCCAGCCAATTCATCTCCCCAACCCCGACCCTCTCAAAGGATGAGTAGTTAATTAAGTGGCAATTTTCAGCTGAATGATCAAAAGACGTTGGGCAAACAATAGATATATAAGGGCTTTAGGAAAGAATTTGGTGTATCATAATGAAACACAAAGAAGTTTGAAGTGCATTTTTAGACGAATCATTAACAAAACTATAAAATTCAAAGAAAATAATTCTTTCGAAATATGTTTGAAATCTTGCAATCCACAGCTTCTATCTATTGTTTTTGGTTAGTTTTGCCCGTGTACAAGTGAAATCAATTTTGCATTCTAACAGTTGGAATCTGACGGGGATTTGGAAAACATGAATTTGTTTCCGCTTCGGAATCCTTTTGTTACAACGAACGCAAATTTGAGCAAAATAAAACCTAGCGATGGTGCCACCGATTCTTTCAACCTTCATAATTCCAAATGAAAACAAAAATTGTTTTTTTAATGGAAAACGGATGTAATCGCAGGAAGAGCAAAATCGCAATTATAAATGACATAGATTTTTATGTCACATAAATACTTCAACGTTGAAGGCCATGCAGAATCATCAGCACTTGTACATATTATTAACCACGTTTCTAATATACCAATCAATATTCAGCCCCATTTTTAGATTTCTTTTGGTCTTCCCGGGGCCTACTTCTTCTCGTTGGCCTATAAAGCGCCTGGATAATATTATTATTGGCTTTCACGCAACATCAGCTCCAGCCATTTTCCATCTATCACTTACCATCGAAAGGGCAAGGAAATATATCCCAAACTCTCTTATTTTTTGACTTATGGATCCACCTCACTGCTGGGAAAAGCTTCCATTAATGACGCTTTGGGAAACTATTCCACCACGTTTCTCGTGCCAGAGAGCAAATCCAATCCTCTTGCCTCCTGCGAAGTGGTCTTTGGGGTCTGATTTAGTTAAGGGGTTGGGGGGGGGGGAGTCAAACCTCTGTCGTTTCTTCAGGCAATTTGGTCCTGTCCATTTCCACTGCGGCATTTTTATTCTTATTACTATCTGTCTCCAGGGAATTTTTTTAGCCATGTATTTCTTTAATTGTATCTACGGGTTTTTTCTAAGCTCTATCTTTTAAAGTTTTTTTTTAATTGTCCCGTTTCTGCAAGCGTTTTTGTGTTTATTGATCTAGTTTCATTTCCATAAGTTAAGGCTGCTAGGGTGCAATATATATAGTCATTTCATAGGTAATGTTGTATGTTTTTCATGTATATCATTATTTTATGCAGAAAAATAATCGAAAGCCAGTTTGTTTTGATGTCAGCCTAGTCTAAAATCGAAGTATAGGTCCTTGTATGTCTAAGCCTAACCCAAGGCTTACATTTCGACATACCTTAATATTCATTTTCTGGGTTATTATGATATTTTTATATTATTATTGTTAATTTATTATGCCTCATCGTTAAATGAGGAATATTATGAAAGTGTCAAAAAGCACATTCGCAAAATTAGGCTTTGAAAGTTCCGAAAAGGCAAAAAATGCCAAGTTAACAGGAGAAAGTTTGTGCCAAGTATACGGTGAAGAAACAATTAGTGTGAGTCACTGTGAAAGATGGACGAACATTGAAATTTCTCAAGATCTTTTAAAAATAAGTGTGGAAGAAAATCCGATTGTAACTGCTGAACAATTAGCTGAAAAAACTGCATTCAACTCATTCCACTGTACATACATCGGCATTTAAAAGAGATGGGTAAGGTTTCACACGATTGGCACAATTAATTTCTCACGACTTGTCAGAGGTAAACTTGCAACAGAGAATCATCGTTTGTTCCTCTCTCTCCTTTCGACTAAAAAGTGAAATTTTTTAGTGGGATTATTATGTGACACGAAAAGTGGGTTAGGTACAATAATATTAAACGCTAAAGACAATGGATTATTCTTGAAAAAAAACAAAAACAATATCCTCGCCGAAACAAGGGCCGTATCCACCCCAAAAAATTCTTGTACGTTTTTTGGGATATGAAAGGTATAATCTATTTTGAACTTCATAACCCAAATAGGTTTACTGTGCTCAAATGGACAATTTGCAAAGAGCACTTGGAGAAGAGTACTCTTTCACCGATACAACGCGCGACCTCATAACGCAAGAGATTATTACTATTATAGAAACCACTTAAGCTCCCAACCCCACAAAACACCCAAAGGCACTGCAGAGGAGCAATAGTAGCATAAGAAATGATTAGAATACACAAAGACACAGTAATTCACTAAAATATAATAAAAACAATTATTTAAAATTAAACTAAAAATATAAATAACAATGTGTCTGCCATACAAAAGCTTAACAATTTGGATTGGGAACTAATGTGTTACGCTCCATTACTCACCCGACTTAGCCTCGTCAGATCATTAACTCTTTAGGAGTTTAGAGAATCATCTGAAGAGAATGAAGATGTCAACAACATAAGAAGAGGTCGTAAAACCTTAAATAGCATTTTAAAATCAAAGTCAACATGTTTTACAAACATGGTGTTGAAAAGTTAATAGAAAGATAGAGACTAGTGATAATCACTGGTGGAAATTATATTACTTATTAAATTAATAAATAAATACTCATTTAAATATAAGTAACATCAAAGAGTTGTTTAATGTCTATCCCCAAAATAATGATAAACATGTAAACGTTGCAATTGTTGAACATATAAACGTGGTAATTGTTGACCATTTTAACGTTGCAATTGTTATACGTATAAACGTTGCAATTGTTGAACATTTAAACGTTGCAATTGTTGAACCTGTAAACCTTGCAATTGTTGAACATTTAAACGTTACAATTGTTGAACATATGAACATTGCAATTGTTGAATATTTAAATCTTGCAATTTTTGAACATTTAAACGTTGCATTATTTGAACATTTAAACGTTTCAATTGTTGAAATATAAACGTTGCAATTGTTGAACATATAAACGTTGCAATTGCTGAACATTTAAACGTTGCAATGGTTAAACGTATAAACGTTGCAATTGTTGACCATTTAACGTTGCAAATTTTGAACATTTAAACGTTGCAATGGTTAAACGTATAAACGTTGCAATTGTTGACCATTTAAACGTTGCAAATTTTGAACATTTGCAACAAATTTTCATCTCCCGTAACAATTCTGACAACGAAAGCACTACTTTCTAGCTTTAAAAAAAAGGCTTTAATTGAGCTGTCCTTTGCTCTTCTTGATATTCGCGTCTTCCAATATCCCTTCCTCTTGCATTTCAAACATCGGTTTTTGGTCTCTTCTAATTTATCTCATTCTTGTACTAAATGGATATGTATTTAGACTGTAACTTCACAACACGTTTGATCATATCTTTGTTTTGTGCTGACGCATTTCTGGCTCATTTCAGGTAGCAAATGACTGCTTACAAGAATTTTTTTTTTAGCCATGGAAAACCAAACTTTTGAGATCAGAGCAGTTATCAAATTTTTAACAAAACCTTGGTTGGAAATCCCCTGCTATTGTGGATTCTTTGCAGCATGTTTGTGGCGAGTCTACACCACATAGAAACACTGTTTTCAGGTGGATGAAACGTATCAACGGAGGAAGAGAAGACTTTAATGACGATGAGATAAGGGGCATCATCCACATCAACCAATGCAGAAAAGGTTTCCGCCGTTCAAAAATTGTCTGGATGAAGATTGCAGGAGTAGTGTTGAATTTAATGCAAAAGAAGTCGAAATTTCCCAAGGATCAACATATGCAATTTTAGCCATAAACCTTGGTCTCAGCAAAGCTTTCTGCCCTTCGGGTGCCGATCAGCTTGCACAAAAGAGTCGTCATGGTCCATTATGACAATGCTCCAGCCCATTCTTCCCTTCTAACAAGAATGTCGATGGCAAATCATACCTCAAACACTCTATAGCCTTCATCTTGCCCCGTTGGATTATTTCTTGTTTCCTAAGCTTAAGGAACATTTAAAAGGAACCGGATTTCAATCGATCGAAGAGGCAAAACGGGAAGCCAAAGACATGGTGCAATTCGAAAGGCCAGGAGTTTTTCAGAGATGGACTGTCAGCTGGAAACATCGCCTTCAGAAGTGCATTGACCTAGATGGAAACTATGTTGAGAAATATTAGTGGCATTTGTGTTATTTTAATTTTTAATAAATATTTCTTTTTCATTTTATACTCGTTGAAGATAAGATATATATATATACACTCTTTTTGCTCATTGGATATTGGGCCGGAAATTAGAATTGACTCTCTGTCAGATAAGATATTTAAATTTCTAGAAATTGATTACGATTTTAAAAGCGAAAAAAAATTGGGTCAACGGAAATATGTTAAGTTTGAGAAATAAAAAGGGAAAATTATAATCTTCACCAAATCGCCACCAATCTTGTCCTTATATTCTAAAAGTCATCGCTGAAACGAGATTGGTTCAAATTTGGAAAGTTTGAGTTTATGTGATCTCGTCCGAGGTCAGGGCCCTTAATTCCAAATGAATCCTCTTTGTCCGAACATTCAACGAAGATATTTCCAAAGTTTGCGCTACTTTTCTTGGTATCCTTGATCTACTTCACTCTTATTGATTCCTTTTTTCTCTTCTTCGACCCAATGCTCGGCAAAGATGGCATCTAAGCCGTTGAAAGAGCCCTTTCAATGTATCCGTTTGCCATTATGCCAATACGACCGTCGTTCCTGAAGAGAGCCATCCCCCCCCCCCCAGATTGCGGACGGTCATCGGTCAACGACACCCTTTAATATAATTGCCCAATTTTCTTAATGGGATACACGCCAACTCCACCCATGAGCCTCGCAATGAATGAGCATCATCGTCAAATAGAGGGAACTTCCATACATCGAGCGAAATCATATGGAGGCGATTCCGGGGTTCGAATCCGATGGTAAAGAGAGGCACATAATTTTCAGGGCAACGTGTAGTCAGCCACCACATCCATAATTTTCAAACAAAGAGGTTCATGTTGTCATCTACGAATTTAATGGTTCTTACACACTTACACACACACACACACACATATATATATATATATATATATATATATATATATATATATATATACTCGTACATGTGTGTGTGTGTGTATGTAGCCAATGTAATGGCGAGTGCAGCCAATACATTGTATAAAGGCTATTGAGGGAGTGATCGCCCTCTATCTTCACAGATCAACGCCCCTGGGAGCAGGGGAGTGTGTTTGCTCCTTAGGCAGATGAACTCCTTGAGAGTGAAATGGGTGAGAAGCACGCCGGCACGCGATTGGCCTCAGCATAACTGGATCTTTCGGGTGCGGACATACAGGCCAGTTAGTTGTCTACTGCACCTGCAACACAGTGGCGATGTATTCAGGTAATTAGCTATAGAAACCAAAATGGACTACGCTACATGTAGAGTGGCCCCCAGTCCCGTGCAGCCCTTGGATGAGTAGGGGGTGCTAAGAATCTCACGGTCTCCTAATTCTTTTGTTCATCCTAAAAATACTATTATGGTCGGAAATTGGAATGTGAGAACGCTGAATCGGGACGGTAAAATTGAGGAGCTGGTGAAAGTTTTTCAGAATTATCGAACTGATATATGCGCTATAACAGAGACTAAATTAAACGGAATTGATAATTTGGTGTTAGAGAATGGTTTACGTTTGTTGCTATCTGGTCGTCGGGATGGAATGCATTATCAGGGTGTAGGATTGTTATTGGGAAGAAAGGCAAATAAGGCTTTATGCGAATGGGATCCTATAGACGAGCGATTGTTGTACGCACGGTTTAGGTCTAATCATGGTAACATCATCATGGTTGTGTGTTATGCACCAACCAACGAAGCACCTGACGAAAGGAAAGACTCTTTTTATGAAAAGTTGCAGGAAGGAATAAGTAGAGCTGCTAGGCATGATATTTTGGTTTGTGTTAGAGATTTTAATGCAATAATGGGCAGCTCCAATGAAGGTTTTGAGGCATGTATGGGGAAGATGGGTGCTGGAAACGGGATGAGTGAAAATGGAGTGAGGTTCGGGAGCTATTGTCTGGACAATGACTTAATCATTTTGGGCACTCTATTTCAACATCTTGATATACACAAGACAAAGCGGGTGTCACCGTGTGGAAGATGTAAAAATCAGATTGAACACATTGCTGTTAGTAGGAGCTCTTTACTAGATGTCCATGTTAGACGAGGAGCAAATATTGGTAGTGATCATCAACTCAGATTCTCAAAAACAAGATTTAAACTTAAAAATCAAAGAGAGGAAAATCGTGTTGCCCGTAAATAGGATATTGACTTGCTCAGAAGGATGGAAATGGAGGAACGAAATGTGGATGAGATGTCTGGAGAACTGAGTGAAGTTTTGCATGGTGCTGCTGGCGGTACAATTAGAAGGAGACATAGAATGAGGAGAAAGAAATGGATATCTGAAGAAAAATAGTATGTAATTAGAAAGAGAGCTGAAGCTAAAGTGAGGAGTGAGATGCATAATAGTGGTGTTCGAGGCGTTGAATTAGCAAGAGCTGTGTATAGGAGCTTGGATTCAGAAGTAAAATGGCTAACTAGGAGAGATAAAAGAAGATCTGTTGATGAAAAGGTTGTGGAAGCTGAAACTCTTATCAACAAAAATGAAGGGCATAATCAGAGGTTAGCATATAAAGCAATTAGTGAACTGAATGGGAGAGGTAGTAAGCACAACGAAATGCCAGTACGAGATAGAGAAGGTAACCTGTTAACTAAGAGCATTGATGTTAGAAATAGATGGAGCGAACACTTTGAGACAGTTCTGAACAGACCAGTCCCACCAGAGGAAGATATTCGAGTACCTCCTGCTCGTGAAGATTTGAATATAGATACAGGAGAAATTATGCTTGAAGAAATGGTAAAAGTATTAAAACAACAGAAGAATTATAAGAAACCGGGAGAGGATGGTTTATTTCCTGAAATGGTTAAAGTGGAAGAGGATGGATTGGTATATGTTCTGAGAAAGTTATTCAATGAGATATGGGTGATGCGGATAGTACCATCACGGTGGAAGAATGGAGTATTAGTTAAAGTTCCGAAAAAAAAATCTGAGTCTTTGTGGTAGCTGGAGAGGAATCACTTTGTCACATATAACTTTGAAAATTTTCAGTAGAATATTATTGAATAGGTTGGAGCCGGTGGTTGATGACATTCTAAGAAATGAACAGGCTGGGTTTAGGAAGGGGCGTGGGTGCAATGACCAGATTTTTATCGTTAGACATTTGATGCAGCAAGCAAATGAAATGAAAGTTCCTTTAAGCCTCTGCTTTGTTGATTTTGAAAAGGCATTTGATAACATTTCGAGAAATACCACGGGTAAGATCATGCGGCATTATGGAATACCGGAATAGTTTTGTTAGGGTCATTTTGAATATGCACGAGAGCACAATTGGTAAAGTGATAGTTGACAGCGGTTTGACTGATCCTTTTGAAGTAAAGTCTGGGGTGCTACAGGGTGGCATGGCATTCTGTCACCTCTGATATTTGTATTAGTTATTGATTGCATCATAAAAAAGGTAAAAGCAGAAACTGATGCTGATATAGACTGGGGAGAAAATGGGAAACTTCTGGACTTAGATTATGCTGATGATATATTCTTATTTGCAATTGGCCATAAAAGATACAAAGAGTGCTGGACTGTTTAGTTTGGGAAGAACGAAAGGTTGGTTTGGTAATTAATAGCAGAAAAACTGAAATCATAAATATGAATATAGAAAATGCGCAGAATTGCTCGATAGAAGGAATTGCTATAAAGCAAGTTGATAAGTTCAAATATTTAGGTACTTATTTAGTAAAGAATGTTTCTCTAAATTCGGAATTAGAGGAAAGGCTAAGACGAGCCCATCAGGCAATGGGAATGCTTAGGAATTTTTTGGTATAATAGCAACTTTTTTTTGCATCCTAAAATCAAAATTTATAAGGTAATGATTAGAAGTATTTTGATTTATGGACATGAGTCTTGGTACAGCACTGTGACTACATATAAAAAAACTGTTGGCATTTGAAAATAAGGCTCTGCGACGAATATTGGGAGTTAAATGGTGGGATAGAAGAGTGTCAAGTACCAGAATCAGAGAAATAACGGGGTGCAACCGGCCGATGAGTTTGTTAGATTTTCCCGTTGGAAATGGTTAGGTCATTCTTTATAGAAAGCAGGATATAGTTCGGGATACACCAGGGTTGGTGGCCCCTGGTAGAAGAGGTAGAGGTAGGCCTAGGGAGATTTGGATAAGGACTCTGAGGCGGGAAGCAGCATATGAGTGTTGGAAAGATCTTGACGCATTAGCTCAAGATAAAGCGTGGTGGCGTGAGTTCATTGAGGTCCTATGCATCCCCGTGGGTGCCACAGGAAATGATTAATTGATATATATATATATATATATATATATATATATATATATATATATATATATATATATATATATATATATATATATATATATATATATATATACATTTTTCTGAAATTTATTTTCCCACCACGATTTTGTGATTTTTTTATGGGGCTATCTGTCAAATTAAACCTCCTAAAGGGATTTTTTTATACTCGTATAACAATTTGTAAAGGTTCCTTAGCGCCATTGAAAATTGAAAATAATGCGATTTTCACCAAAATTTGAATTTCGTGGATTATATCTGAAAATTAAATTCGAATTCTGAATTGATACCTCCAAACAAATAATTATTGTATTTTAACGAACAAGTAAACAAAATTTGAAAGTAATCGATTGATATATTTAGAGGTTCCCCAATGACATATTATAGCGGAGTACGTGACAATAATTTGTTTCAGTAGCGCGGATGATATCGTGGAGAGTGGATGTGTGTGTGTGTGTGTGTCTGTCTATTGTTTTTATCACATTCTTCTATTTGTATTTAACAGTTGTTTATAGTGTACAATAAATATTTATACACGTTTTATTATATTTCAGAGCTAAATAATATGTAAGAAAATACTAAAACAATATTTAATTATGGTATTTAAATCTAGAACGCGTCATGAAATTGAAAGCCCTTTGTTTGGCGCACCCAGCGCCATTAGTGAACGAGTGTTGCCAACTTATAAAAGTGTTATAAAATATGTTTTGTTTGAACGAGAAAAGGAAAAGAACCGCAATAGAAAAGAACCGCCAATTAAACAAATTATCACATTAGAAATTGAGAAGTTAATTTCTATTTGGAAAACGGCATCAATCCCCTTTGTGTCAATAGAGGCAGTCAGAAAAATAATTTTAAATTATTATTCAAAGTATCAGGCTTTAATTAGAAATATTTGCAGAAAAAATGTGACAGCATTCAAACAGAGATGTGACGATTTTACAACGAATGCAGAACAATTGTTTGATATTTCGTGTTGTAAATGCGATAGCTTTGAAAACTGTTCTTGTAGTAAAAAAAAAGGTGCCACCATTGGAGCAAATGTTTCTGGAAGACTAACGAACAACTAGGAAAATGGCAATAGGTAATATCGATCAAATCCAATCAAAGAAGAATATTCAGAGTGCAGTTAGGATGAATCGTGGGTATTGTCTCTTAAATCAACCATCTACTTCGACAGATAATATCGAAGTGATTCTTCCTTCATCCAGCACAGAAACAGAATCTGCTAGCGAAGATAGCGACTATGAGCTTCCTTCATCCGTGAAATGAAAAGAAATAAACAAAATATTTGCATCCAAGACTTCATCTAAACGAATAAAATTGTCAGAATTTGCGTTGGCATGTGACCGCACTGAGTTTGTCTGATCGAGCTGCAGCTTTAATAACAAGTTCAATCCTTAAGCACTTATCGCCAATTGAAGGCAAAGAAACTTCTGTAGTAGTTGACAGGTCAAAAGTTAGAAGAGAGCGTGTCAAAGAAGGTACTACACTAAAACAAGAAATTAGATCGGATAAGCCATCATATTCTATTTATCTTGATGGTAGAAAAGATAGCACAGTAGTTGTTGAGACGATGGTGGAGGGAACTCATCGCAAGAAGAAGATAATGGAAGAGCAAATCTCTATGATAGAAGAACCTGGTTCAGAATACCTTGGACACCTGACAATGAAGACAGGTTCTGCAAAAGCTATATGCGACGCAATATTCTCGTATCTAGAAGCAAATAACATCGCGAATGATGAACTCGTTGCTGTGGGATTCGATGGAACGGCAGTGAATACAGGAATAATAGGAGGTGTGATCAGAATGTTAGAAGAAAAGCTTAATAGACCACTGCATTGGCTTATTTGCTAGCTCTATGCAACGGGGCCTCGTGGATTTGTCGGACCTATACGGAAACAACTGGATAAATGTGAGACTCTAAGTGTTGAATTCAGGCTAATTCCGACTAACTTGCCGTCTGCTGATAGAGGAAATCTGAGCACCTTCTATCTATCTCACAAGGTAAATGTTCTGCTGAAATAGCTCGTAAGAGTCTTGGAAAAATGTCGCATGCACGATGGCTTACAACTGCAAATCGGATACTTCGATTATATTTTTTGACTTCCGACCCTTCTCACACGCTGAAATCCATTGTCTTGTTCATCATGAAGGTGTATGCACTATGCTGGTTTGAAATAAAAGATAACTCTTCTTCGCAAGATGGAGCACTTAACCTCTTCAAGACAGTGTAATCACTGCAAGGGATGAGCAAACAGATTAAAGATATAGTGATTCAAAGGAATGCTTATTTTGCACAAGCGGGAAACATTCTTCTCTGTATGCTGCAAGATGAAAGAAATAATATCCGGGAACTCGCATGGAGAAGAATTATGAAACCACGAAAAGATTATTATAAAGGAAAATCAATAGGCACTTTCAAGATGCCAGACATAAACTTTGAAGCTGACGACTACATCCACCTAATTAATTGGCAGCAGATCGTTGTGACCGAACCTCCGCTGACGAGGACGCTCTCGGATGATCAACTTGAAGAATTTATCCGTCAACAACCTAAATTGGATATTCCGAAGTTTCCTTGTCACACACAAGCGGTTGAGGGATGCATCAAAGTAGTCACAGAAGCGTCACTAGCAATTTGTGGAGAAGACAAACGGGACGGCTAAATGAGTAGAATTGAGTCCAGTAGAAAAATACCCTCATTTAATATCAAGAAGGCATTAAATAAATGGATATTGAATAATAGTGAAAATTTAAATATTCGACTGTTAATTGTTCAATTTCTTCTATTTCAGAGTGATGATGATATAAATCTACAGGTTGCATGGAAACAAATGGAAGAAAAGGAAGGAAAATTTATCGAGTAGTTAATAGATTACTTTTATTCAATAAAATGGAATTAGAAGTAGTGATTGTAAAGTTTTATGGAAATAATATATCCCGTATAGGACATCAATGTTGATGTAACAACTTCAAGTTTGAAAACAAATAGATAGAATTTTCCTACATTTTTTTTTTTTAATTTCAATTGCGTTGAGGAACTTGAAAATATTAATTTAGAAGTCTGAAATTTCAACACAATAGTTTTTGATGTTGGGTCCATCAAAAAAAACAGAGGGAAAATGAATTTCCAAGATTTTTGCACCCCCCCCCCCTTTTGATCCACCATATATATATATATATATATATATATATATATATATATATATATATATATATATATTGAATGGCATCCACCCATATCTGTGAATTGTTATTATAAAAGAATCAATGAAAGCAACCAGCTGGAAAGCACAAAAGCTATAAGCCCCAAAAGGGGCGCACTGGGCGGCATTAAATTGAAAGTGCAAGAAATATAGAAAATAAAAGTTAGTAAAGAGAAGAGAGAAGAAAAACAGAACAGAGCTCTGGACACATCACAACAGAAGAAGGAGGAGGACATTGCTGCTGAAATAAAAGGCTTTCTGTCTATAAACATACGAGGGGAGGTCCGAAAATAATGCCTCCTAATTTTTTATTCCGCCCCAATGGGTCCGAGAAGCCCGAGGGGGATTGCTTATAGCATCGTTATGATGAATAAACCTTTGCGCAAATAACCTGAATTTTTATTTCTCTGTTGCAGATATTGACGCTTTAACAGTCTCATAAAGCAACCCCCGTCATGGACGTGCGTCAGAAGCAGAGATGCCTCATTGAATTCCTCCATGCAGAAGAAGTTGAACCAATCGACATTCACTAACGCTTGGTGAACGTTTAATGAGGCAAGACATTTGATGTCAGCACGGTTAGTAGATGCGTTCGTCGATGCAAGAGTGGCGACAGAGATGTGTGTGACAAACCGAGTTCCGGATGCCCACGTACAGTCGTCACTACGGAAAATGAAGCGCGCCTCGATCAGCTCATCCGCGCTAATCGGCGGAAATGCGAAGTGGGTTTCGGTGCACTGGAAACGATGTCATCATCCCTCGGGTAAAGCAAAATGTGCCAGGCGGGTTCCACGGATGCTCACGCAGGAGCAAAAAGAGCACCGGCTGGCTGTCTGTCAGGAGTTTGTGGACCAATACGAGGCAGAAGGTGAGGCATTTTTTGACCGCATCGTCACTGGTGACGAAACGTGGTGTCACCACTACGAGCCGGAGTCCAAACGACAATCGATGGAGTTGCACCACTCAGGCTCTCCAGCGAAGAAGAAGTTCAAAACGCAGACATCAGGATGCAAAGTGGCACCGTCTTCTGGGACAGAAAGGGCGTCATCCTCTTGAATTTCTTGGAACCAGGGGCAACTGTCAACTCTGACCGTTACGTTGAAACGTTGATCAAGCTGAAGGCCCGGATTGCCCGTAAAAGGCCAGAGAAAAAAGGAACATTTTGTTTGCAACACGACAACGCCAAACCACACACGAGTTTGAAGACCACGGAATGTGTGACAGGGTTCGGCTGGATGGTGCTGCCACAGCAACCCTATAGCCCCGATTTGGCACCGTCTGACTTCCACTTGTTCAGGCCTATGGAACACGGATTACGCGTGCAGCGTTTTCCCCCCCAAAACGACGCCGTTAAGAAATGGACCGCCTCGGCAGACTCGGACCTTTTTACCAGCGCGGCATTCAGGGTCTTGCTCATCGCTGGCCTTAATGCATTAACAATGGTGGTGACTACGTGGAAAAATATATTTGATGCAAAAATCTCCGCTCGTTCCAATGGAGCCATTCATGTCTTTATACGAGTAACTCTTCAACTTTTTGAGATAAAAAATAGGAGGATTTACTTTTGGAACGACCCTCGTATACGAGTACACACAAACCTATGTATATAGATGTAAATACATATGCATACCCGAAAAAAAGTAAATCCCACCAAGGTCAGCCTCTTCTAAGGAATTGGTTAATGGATGCATGGATCCTGCCGCAATAATTATTGAGGGAAAGGCGCTAGTAAAGGGATGTCCTCCCCCCCCCAAAAAAAACCGTTGATAACGACAAAAATACATTTGATTTCCGTAGTTCGCAGGAGGGGAGTGTGTCCCCTTAAAAACGCTAAATTAAGATCGAGGAAGAAAAGTAGTGGCAAGGGACCTAATTATGACCAACCGACGCCCACCAAAACGATTACAAAACAGACAGCAGGACAACGGAACAGACACGGAGCGAACAGTGGAACAGGAAGACAAAGGGGACGGGCAGTAGGGCAAGCAGAGACGGGTAGGAAAGAGAAAGGGGGACGTACAGGACAGAAGAACAAATATAATAGAAAGACAAAGGGGAACGAACAAATAGACAGGCAAGGAGGGGGGGGTAGAAGGAAAGACAGACTAGGGCGTACAAATAGATAGAGACAGGGAAGATGGAGAGACCGAAAAACCATCCCTTACAATCCCCGTATTTTATTCCCCCACGATAAATGAGAGCAACCAATCCGGGGGTAGATGAATGCTGGGGAACGGGGGTCGTTAGACCCCCCAACCCACACATCATTATCCCCTGCTCACTTACCAGCCCCTGACGACCCGGTCATTGCCCTCACATCGAGAATCCATCACGAGGAGATCAAAGAATTCACGTGTGTAAGAATTCGTGACTGAACGAAAGATTGCGTGACAATACACATGTACCCTCCTTCCCTCAATAAGTGCCCCCCCCCCCCTCCGAGGGAAGGGGGCTGTAGCGAGTGCGCGTTTAGTCCAAAGTCCTCGGATGCATTGCCATGACAACCGCACTGAGAATGGCTGAAACTGATATGTAGTAGATTTTGTTAATCCGCATTTTTCTAATTTCTTCTTGTGTCTTATTTCTTTTTTCCCTCTCCTATTCTTCTTATTTCCTCAATAATCATCAAAGCTTTCGTCTCCGTAAGGGGTTGGGAGATACATTATTTCCTTTCCCCCCGCAGGGTTGTGCTGGGTATTATTCTAGGGGAGTTTTCAGTTTGCGGGTGACGAAGCTTAGAGTCTTTGTCATCCTCGATTCATTTCCATCTACCTCTTTATCTTCCGCTTTTTGTGTTTACTATTTTGGGGGGTCTCTTAGTAAACCTTACCTCGTTGGATTACACTAAGTTCCTTCTAACTCTTAATACTCTGCAGTAGTGCTTCGGAAGGGTCATAATAATAATGTCTAATATTTACTAAGGGTCTTTCATGCTAGGCGAGTAAGGGCAAATTATTATTACTAATATTATCATTATTATTATTGCTATTATTATTATTATTATTACGAGGGGTAATTTAAGGAAAAAGAAACATAATGGAAGGAGTGTACTCGTGGGTGCGACAAGACCAGCTCTTCTTCACATTTTTTTTAACTCCAACCACCCCGTAGGGGAAGAGAATAGGGGTTGTAGAGGGGAAGACATCATTTAGAGGGGGAAATGACACGACCAACCCATCCTGGCGTGGGACCACTTGGATGTATCCCGAGGAAGGTTAAGCTACAATCACTTCCTAGCTGTTGCATAAACCACTACCTCGAGGGTGGGTGCTATATAATCCCCGCAGCATGCAACAGCCTCAATCCACTCTAACATGATCCCTAAGGACAGCTTCGCAGAAGGCTCGGCTCCACTTGTGGTAACGTTGGCGGAGCCTACAGCACAGGCTGTAGGATCCTACGAGCAGTCGGAGGGATCAGAGATGTTACCTGCTCCTGGCCAGCTATTAACAACAACAACAACAACAACAGACGGTGTAATTAATATCTCTTCGGCGGGTGAGAGATCGAATGCCAAAGATCGAGGGCAAACAGGAGATGATTCGCGAAAAATCGGGAAGTCCGCCCCCTTCTCCCATGAGATGAAAACCACAAGTACCCCAACCCCCGAGACACCCGTTACTATGAGGACAAGTGTCGCAATCTTTGAAGAAGGAGCGAGAGGGCTAGCCATGGGGGGAAGTAGGGGGGCAATCCTGATAGGTCGAAGGTCATACTTTCTGATGACATCCTCTTGAAGATGGTGCTGAGCTACCCTCGACCCAGCTTCCATTCCTTACTCCCCCCAACACAGATCCTCCTTCTAAGAGATATTAAGGGCACGTAGCCCAACCCCTCCTCTCCCCTCTCATACACACACACACACAGAGACAAATGAAAAATGCGTGAGTTTTGGGAGATAGGAAATTGGGAAGTTTGAGAGTTTAAGGAGTGTTGGTGTGGTGGTAATTGAGTAATTATACCGTGAAAGAGAGAAAAAGATAATAAATACACGGAGAGGAGATTATGCCCTAAAAGACCTAAGATGGCAACCGAACAAGAGTATATGTCTTGCCATTGAGGCATTTTCCGTCTAGCAAGAGACGAGGAATATGTCTAGAGTAGGATGAAAGTGCAGGAAACTTTAAAAGTTATTCAATCTCGCAGCATTTTTTGAAAGCATGATTTAAATTAACAAATTAATGGTTTAAAGAAATTTAAACAGACAATAAATAAAGAAAAATATAGAAACAGATAAACACAGATAAACAAAAGGCATCTAGCCAGACAAACCCCCCAAACTAGACAAATATAAACGACACATATAGACAGGCACAAACAACACATCTAGCCAGACAAAAGACACATCTAAAACGAAACATCTAGACAGGCACAAACAACACATCTAACCAAACAACAAATCTAGACAAGTACAAACGACACATCTAGACAGGCACAAACTACACATCTAGTCAAGTACGAACAACACATCTAGCCAGACACAAACAACAAATTTAGACAAGTACAAACGACACATCTAGACAAGCACAAATAATATATCCTGACAGGTACAATCAATCGCTACTCTAATCTTCTGACGTCGATGGAATCATTGCATCTGCTGGTCAGTAGACATGGAACAAACCATTGACATCCTGCAGTAAAGTTTACTCTAAGATGATTAGAGTCTAGACTTCCCGCTATCCTAGTAGGTGAGGCGTTGACTTCTAACATCTCGGTTAGAAGCTTATTTGCCAGCGAAAGCGGACACAAAACTTCAGCGCACTGAGGGAATGATCGAACTATTGGCGAACGCGCTGAGCTTGCCCGTGCCGAGATTTAGTTTCGTTAATGATAACACCGCTGTCTCCTCTCGCCTTCACACACGCAACGTATATACTCTTACGTTCCAGAGCCTGCCGAAAGCGTCTTCGTGTCCGCAGACTCCTGACGTGGAACGCCCCCCTCCCCGAGGTCAGGAAATGTTATCAGCTCACTGGTTGTTTTTAAATAATATTTAATATTATCTTGCACCTCACCCTCCCTTCAAAGAAGGACCGCGCCCCTGATGCATTCAGGTTTACCATCTGTCAATCTGACCATTATGCGCAATTCATATACTGTTGGGGGATCTCGTAAAACGGGACGAATGGTGTAACTAACCTATATTAAAGTCTATTTTCACTCCCAAACATCTAATAAACCGATGAATGCGGAGCAGAAAGGTAAAAAAATGCGTCATGTGAAAATATAACCGTTAAAATCGGACGGACGCATCAGGGAAGGGTTATCTTTTACACTAAATGATTCACCTGACAACGAAATAAAAGGCGTTTTTGACAAACGGGAAAGATTCTCTGGTTTAGTGAGGCAAAGATGACAGCACCCATTCGTAGTATCTGAAGGACGGACAACTCGGGTAAAGATACGAGACCGACTTCAAGGATTTCAAGAAGCGAAACCAATTTTGTCATTCGAGTGGAATATGCGTCATTTGGAGATGATATAATATAGAATCCTACCGACGCCGAGGGTTTTATGTGGCCGAGTCTTTACTGAATGTACGTAATAATTTTTGTAGGTACGCACGTAGAGGAATTCAACTCGAAGCGTTACAAAGATAAGGGAAGTAAAGAGGATAAATTGGACCTTGCGATAAGGAACACATGGGAAATACAAAATTTAGGCTGGTTGGGTAGATTAGGTTTCTATTAAACAAGGACATGATCCATGTCATGCTCCAAATCAGGGACCTTTGCCCCAGATAAGCCATCTATGACCCAGATCATGGATACATGGCATAATATAACCAAACTTGACTTCAAATTTCATTAGGGTTAATGTGTAAAAACCTGGTCCAATAAATTTACACTAATTTAGGGATTCTATACCAGGGATTCCGAGGGATCCGGTTTCCTAGTTTCAATTCCTGGTAAAAGGGGATCGACCACGCCGAATCGAGCGCGGGGTTCGAACAACCTCTCGATTAGCATAAAACTAGAACATCATCAGGGTACCAAAACCCCGTGACTTATCCATTTTATCTCATCCAAAGAATATGAAAACCAACGGAGGCATCGCCATCCGCAAGTGTTCGTACCATTAGACAAAAACTAAAAATAGGAACGTGAGGGAAAGATAACCACCCGAGGAATCAGAAGAAGAGACTACTATGGGAGAACGTACAAACCTCCTGAACTAGAGCTCAACCTTTGGAGGGGTGGGGGTTCCTCTCTTAAACGGGACCACCCCGAGTCCCTCTCCTCACAGTGCACCCTGTACTCACTCGTTGGGGAAGTCGGGCGCGTTGTCCTCTTGTCCCGGGATATCGACGTGGAGGAAAACGGAGCGCTCCCTCGCCTCCCGCATCACGGGATGACCCACGAATTCGACCCAGGACGAATCTGCGGAAGGACCAAAAGGTCACCAGACCAAGGGTAGTCGCACTCGACCCTACCCCTTATCTATGCCCCCCACCCCGAAAATGGGTTAACCATTGTTAACCTAAAGAGAAAACCAACGAGGGCATTGCGGAAGAGTTTGCGAAGAGAGGAAGTGGAAATGCGTGCGGTGTGGGGGGGGGGGGGTAAATAGCCGGGGATCGATTTGCTGGCATTAGGGTCGGGAGGGAACGCAATATTAGAGTTGGCGAATGCAGCAAGGTTGCCGATGCTTCACCTGGCGTCCTCTTACGGATGCGTAAAAGGATAGATAAGGAAAATATAGGGAGGGAGGAAGGGGTAGTAAAAAAGCAGGTATGCTAAAACCCACGCGCGCGACCAATACCAAACATAGTGGGTACCTCCCGCCCACACCCATCCCAATCCCGACCAGGGGTGAATGGATGAAAGCTGGTCGGCGACCAGCCTGCGACATACAGCCACCGGCCAATAAAATAGGTGGATAAGAACCTTGTAAGCAAAGTGGCGAAAAAAGGGTAAGATGGAATACAAAGCCCAGGTAGACTCAAACTAGTTTGAGATTGTCGGGCGTATTGGGGTTGTTTTGACATGCTGTCCCCCTCCCCTCCCCCCAGTTACCAGGTCTAACAGTCTACACGGGGCATTTCCGCCTCCCCCTTCCTCGAGTATGAGAAGGGGAGAGGTATTCCAAACTCATTACCCCCATTGGGAGTAACCTGGGAAAAAGGAATACTAAGTAATCTGTCTCTGAACATCAGCTTGTCTAAATCCTTTAGAAGAGAATCAGGGAATGGCTTGGATGACGCATGGTTGGGATGTAGAAGGATCTGAAACGAAGGAGGGCAGGACAGTCGGATTTTCCTCATTCGTAAGAGAAAAGAGAGGAAGGGAGAGGATGAAACTTGCGAGGCATAAGACAACCACCAAATGCCTTTACAAATACATATACGCACATACACAGACATGCATCCACAAAACTTCAATCGATCACGGCCCTTAGTGCGACTCCCATTTGCGGTGTCGAAATTCACCACGAAACATCGCTAAAAGAACATTTAAACTCAGATGAGGAAAAAAAAAATCCACTGAAACAATATAATTCCGGCGTAAAATTGGGTTGGAGCCAGTTTCGTCGAACTCAAAACTTCCACCATGGATACGGAAATTAGGTTGATAATTTAATCATTTACTGTATTAGGCATTTTGAATAAGAGTGGCGCACCCTTTTTACACTACTACAGCCTTTAATATTTCTTTGTATCATTGTAATGGTGCTCTAGGAGTAATATTCCGATGGCGGAGAGAGTCTATCATCCTTTATAAAGTCACAAAACGTAAATATTTAAACCCGATTTTACAACTCAAGAATTTTTCCACGACGCCATCTTGAATTCTGATCAGACGTATAATTTATGCTCACATTTGTTTTTAATGTTATTTTTTTATTTTCCATGCGTTTTCGGCTACTAAATCCTCTAGGATTGCTTTGAATCGTTGTAATAGTGCCCTAGGAGTAATATTTCGATGGCGGAGAGGGTTTCTCACCGTTATAAAGTCACAAACAGACAATATTTCAACCCGATGTTAAAACACAATGTTTTCTCTACGACGCCACCTTGAAATGATAACTCTCGCGCGCGCGTTTCACTATTTGTTTGAGTCTGACTAAGTTACACTAGCTCGCGAGTTTACGGTAAATTTCCAGAACATCCCCACCACGATCTTTTGGAGAATAAAATGTATTTTTATGACGTTTTGGGGCTTACCATTGAGTTAGTTAGCTTCACAATTGCTTAAAAATAAGCAATTTTCGGCGAAAATAAGCGATTTATAGAGACAAAGAAACGACGATTATAAATCGCTAACCTAACCTAACCTTACTTAATCTTCCTATCCTTACTTCACCTAACCTTTTTATCACGGGTTTGGTTTGTTTTGGTGAGATTAGGTCAGGTACGGTTAGATTAACGATTTATGATCGTCGTTGTCACCGCAAATCGCTTATTTTCGCCGAAAATTGCTTACTCTTCGTGGTAGCTGTGCTAACATAAATGTGAAACTAATTCAATGGCAAGCCTAAAACCGTCATAAAAATACATTTTATGGCCAAAAATCGTGGTGGGGATGTTCTGGAAATTTATCTTTTCTTTTCGTATTTCTACTACATCTTCGTTCTGAACTAAAAACTAACTAATATTAACATTAAAAAAACAAAACGCGGGGGCATAACTTAAAGCGTTACATGGCATTTTAAGATGCGCACGTAACTTAGTCCGACTCCTAAAAAAATAGTGAAACGCGCGAGCGTTAGTCCGACTCGTACCATTTCAAGATAGCGTCGTAAAGGAATTACTGTTTCAGCATCGGGTTGAAATATTGTCTCTTCTTGACTTTATAACGTACCATAGACCCTCTTCGCCATCGAAATATTACTCCTAGGGCACTATTACAACGATACGACGCAATATTACAGGATTTAGTAGCCTAAAACGCGTGCGTTAGTCTTATTCAAAATTACCAATAAATGTTATTTATCGAAACTTTGTATACAATCTTCTATTAAGCGTAGCCTTTTTTTAAAAGGTTGAGACAAACTGCCTCTCCCTTCCACATACACACACGAAAAAAATTCATTTTTAAACGTCAACTTAATGTTTTTTTTTGTTTTTTTAATAGGAGAAGAAACGAAACTGCGATAACATGAACATTTGGATTCAATTGAGAATGAGGGAAAGGACTGATGAATTGCAGAAATGGTGGATAAATAGAAAGAAGAATGGAAAATAGAGACAGCAATAGCAAATCTTGTTAACCTGAAAGAATGGGCTAGGAACATAGGAATTATAACATCCTTTTTAATACCTGTTTGCTTTGTATAAGAAAGTACTTAAAAGTATCTGTATGTAGCCAACTAACCCCAATTCTTTAATAGATTTTATACATTTCTTTTCAATTCGTATGAAATGGCAAAAACTAATTTTTCAAACTCTACAATCCTGCGGATTGACGCCATTCAAATGCCCACGCTCTTCGTAAAGCTCAAACGGGATGTATGAGGAGCAAGGCATTTAAAAATAAAAATAATTTATGAAAAACGACTCGGCGAAATTAAACCGTTGATTAAAACTGAAGAAAAATATGAACGTAAATCTTCTTACGTGCGAAAGGAGGCAGGGAGAAGCATAATGAAAAAGTTACTTGCGAGCTGGCACTCTTTAAAAGTTCTTCATTTCACATATGAGGAACATCTCTGCTCCTATTTACGTTGCCAATACAGTTACGAGGATAAAAACGTATTAATGAATCTCCATAGAGAGTATAAGGAGGAAATGAAAGAATGGGGAATCGCTAAACATGTGTCTATGAATAGACAAAGCTCAGTGAGAGAGGGAGAGAGGAGAGAACGCAAGGAGTTGATCACATATTTCGTTTTAACACGACCTCCATCTACTGGGCATAGAAAGGAGTATTCGAGTATTGGACTTCGCGATGGGATATCCTAGATTCCACCAAGAAGTTGTCAATGTTTAATCGTTAGGAGGGAGTTTACAGACATTAGGAAACAAAGGAAAGAATGGAAATTAAGAAATATTTTAGTCTTTCTTCAAAAAACCGTATTTTTAAAGTTTGTCAAATGCGCTCTCGTACCCCAACATTTTTCTTGCATACCATTCATCATTCCCAATCATTCGTCCTTTCTTCTCCTGTCTGTCCATCCTTCCTTTTTTGTTTGTTCCCTTTATTTCATTACCGGCCACTGTTTGTCTGCTGCTTCCGACCCAAAGGTTTGAATGTATTTCAGTTTGTTCACTTATTCCCTTGTAGAGGGTCGCCAGATGGGTGCTAAACCCCACCTCCTAAAATCCTCCCCCTCCCTTGTTTTTATTTTAGGTGAGGGGAAGCGAGAGCTCAAACTCAGCAACTTCCATTCCTTTCTCCCCCCTTGAACCTTAGGAAAACAAGGGGATTTCGCCCCCCCCCCCCTCCTTATACACCCATAAAAATCAGAGGGGGTTCCATTAGGGAGGTGAGACAGATAAGAAAAGCCGAATTGTAAATATCCCCACTATTAAATCTAGGGATAACCAGGTAACCCCCCAACCACCACCACCACCAATTAGAGCCCTTGACAAGGTCGCTCCTGTCCCAATTTGTCACCCTTGGTTCGTTCGCCTATTTCTCCTCCCATATTTGCTTCTTATACCCGCATTAATGGATGCCAAAACGCAAGAGGGTGTCAGGTCCGACATGAGTAACGCGGCAGCTAACATCTCGGGAGATTGCGTGCCTTCCCTGCTCCAACGTCTGCAGTTGCATGCCTTCCCTGTTCCAATGCCACAGGGACCTGTAGCTATATACATATCTTCCACGCATTTTCACTTCACCCATGTTCACTTTAATTACAAATCTCCTTAGAAACCTTTTGAGGGAGTTGCCCTCCTTGGTTTACGCTTGCAATAAAAAAAATAATCGGTGCCGGTCACAAAAATTAATTAAATCAAAATATTAATTTACTAAAATCATCACCTAAGTCACTACCAACCAAACCTCACCAAAGTTCAGTAGTTTAGTCTAATCTTCATATCCTAACTAAATCTACCCTACAAACGTAACCATCATCGCTAACATAATCCATTTATTGGCAGGTTTAATAAATATTATAATCCAACGTAGCAATTCAAAGGTAACTAAATGAATGACCTTTGTCACAAAATAGTGATAGTATGCCATTCATACCCCATTTGGCATCAGAGAACTAACCTTTAGCCTTGTTGATCCCTTGATTCCTTTTCCCTTATTTTGACCTTAACAATCAAAAGCGGGAGTTTGATGGAGGTCCCCAAAGAATAAGCGTCTTTATCGCGAGGGTACCTGCGCACGTGTCTGGAGGCGCTACTATTCATTCTTTGGATAATGGAGAGACGGAGAGGAATCGGAGAGAGGGGGAGGAATGGAGAGGCGGAAAGGAATGGAAAGACGGAAAGGAATTGAGAGAAGGGGAGGAATTGAGAGACGGAGGGAGGGAGAGGAATGGAGAGAAATTGAGAGAGGGAAATGAATGGAGGGACGGAAATGAATGGACACGGAAAAGAATGGAAAGACGGAAAGGAATTGAGAGACGGAGAGGCGGAAATGAATGGAGAGAAGGAGAGGAATGGAGACGGAAAGGAATGGAAAACGAAGAGGAATGGAGAGACGGAGAGGAATGGAGAGACGGAAAAGAATGGAAAGAGGGAAAGAAATTGAGAGACGGAGAGGCGGAAATGAATGGAGAGAAGGAGAGGAATGGAGAGGGAAAGGAATGGAAAACGGAGAGGAATCGAGAGACGGAGAGGAATGGAGAGACGGGGAGGAATGGAGAGACTGAGAGGAATGGAAAGACGGAAAGGAATTGAGAGACGGAGAGGAATTGAGAGGAGAGGAATTGAGAGACGGGGATGAATTGAGAAACGGATAGAGGGAGAGGAATGGAGAGAAGGAGAGGAATTGAGAGACGGAAAAGAATGGAAAGACGGAAAGGAATTGAGAGACGAAGAGGCGGAAATGAATGGAGAGAAGGAGAGGAATGGAGACGGAAAGGAATGCAAAACGGAGAGGAATGGAGAGACGGAGAGGAATGGAGAGACGGGGAGGAATGGGGAGACGGAGAAGAATTGAAAGACGGAAAGGAATGGAGAGACGGAGATGAATGGAGAGACGGAAAAGAATGGAAAGAAGGAAAGGAATTGAGAGACGGAGAGGCGGAAATGAATGGAGATAGGGAGAGGAATGGAGAGGGAAAGGAATGGAAAACGGAGAGGAATGGAGAGACGGGGAGGAATGGAGAGACGGAGAGGAATGGAAAGACGGAAAGGAATTGAGAGACGGAGAGGAATTGAGAGACGGAGAGGAATTGAGAGACGGGGAGGAATTGAGAAACGGATAGGGGGAGAGGAATGGAGAGAAGGAGAGGAATTGAGACGGAAATGAATGGAGAGACGGAAAAGAATGGAAACACGGAAAGGAATTGAGAGACGAAGAGGCGGAAATGAATGGAGAGAAGGAGAGGAATGGAGACGGAAAGGAATGCAAAACGGAGAGGAATGGAGAGACGGAGAGGAATGGAGAGACGGGGATGAATGGAGAGACGGAGAGGAATTGAAAGACGGAAAGGAATGGAGAGACGGAGATGAACAGAGAGAGGGAGAGGAATGGAAAGACGGAAAGGAATTGAGAGACGGAGAGGAACGAAGCGAGGAGAGATCAAGAGGGAAAAACTACTGCAACGGTCACGGACAGTATGGGGTCGCGGTAGGGATAGTCTGTTTTTTGAAAGGCTCATCAAGGCAGTAATCAGCGAGAGTTTTCAGTTAATAGATATAAAGGTACACACATGTACAGCATACATGCATACACGAAAAAGGACAAAAGCAAAACAAAAGTGCCTTACCCAAATTTGTAAAATAAACTAACCTAGAAAGGAATATTGGGTAGGAAAGTGTGAGGTAGTCATCGAGTGAAATGGGCACGTGGTCAAGATTTAGCATTCAGAGCAGAGGAACTCATTACCTCCGCCCCATCAGTCACCTGACCTTCCCGTCTATCTCTCTCTCTCTCTCTCTCTCTCTCTCTGTCCAAGAATTACTGACCATACACCATATATTTAAAAAAGGCGAAAGACAACGCAGTTTCCCGACCCAAAGAGATTTTCAAAAGGGTTCGAAGTGTACGTCTGTGCAATGTACATAGTCGGTGTACAGAGCACTAGCGGCAATGGGCAACTTTCCTACTCCTACTTTAACTCAGCAGAGAGCAAAAGGGATCAATATTTGTTTATTTAGCTTCGCTAAAAGATTTTGGCGAACGTATTTGTGATCACCCTCGTCTCTCTGTCTGCCGTGTTTGTGGTGTAGAAGACATCTCGAAAAGGTATTGAGGGTTTCGACGAGGTTTTGTGCACCGGTTGTTTGGTCTGGGGCCAAGTAAGAGTTGTTTAGATAATACGGGATCCAAATCCGGATGCGGATTCTGGCTAACATTCACTTTCTTTAACAACACGAGACCGAACATTATGTGACAGCGTAGGTATGTATTCTCTGAGTGATTTCTAGTTAGATATAGATTGTATCCAGACAAATACAGGGAATAGAAAGTAGACATCCAGGTACAGGGCATAGAAAATACCGAGCCAAGTAGAGGGCATATAATGTACCCTGCTAAATACAGGGTATAGAACGTACCCAGCCAAGTATAGGGCATAAAACCTACCCATCCAGATATAGAGTATCTAACGTACCTAGCGAAGTACAGGGCAGAGAACATACCCAGCCAAGTACATGGAATAGAGAGCACCCAGCCAAGTACAGGGCATAAAACGTAGTTTTGATCCTAAATTTAAGTATACCTTTTGGTAATGTAGATGCATTTTTCATTGCAAAATGACTTATACATTATAAGACACATGATAGGTGAGCCAGGCGGTGCTTGAGTCGATTCGCCCTCATTAACTGCGGCGAAGCAGGTCTATGGGTGATGCAAATCTCGCCTTGTGTTCATCTTCTGTTCGCGACGAGTCGCTGGCTCAATGTAGCCAGCTAAAGCCAATGCTACCAAAGGTAATTGGGGTCAATGAGTTCAAATATAAATTGACCACCAGGTGGCGCCATCTAGTGGCTAGAGGCGCTAAATCGGCCATTTCCGCCGCAGGTCTACTAGATCATGTCCTTCTAGTTAACTATATTAATTTAGGCTGTTGAAAAACAATTACGTATTTTTAATAAGACAAAAAAGACTGAAGTTTAATTAATTAAAATTAAAACCCCCTGGCCCCCAACATCCGCAGTTTTCCCTTCCAGCCCAATTGTCCGCAAGAGGATCAGGGCTATCTTCGCCACTTTCTTCACGGATCTCACCTTACAAACTTTCTGTGTGGTTAGCCCTCGTTGCTATTGGGATTTAAATTCGATCGAAAAAGTCTAAAGTACTTGAAATGTTGGCAGCAGCCCGGGTTCTTAATTACATGTCGCTTCTCCAACATTGATAAGATGTTCGAGTCTGACTTCAAGGCTGGTCACTGTACTGAATCTGTTCTCCTAAATGTAAGTGACCGCCTTCGTCGAGCGACTGAATCTGACCACCCTTCCATTCGAGTACTCGCTTAATCTCTCGACAGACTTTGATACTGTTGACTACATGTTCTTCATGGTTTTCATCAATATCTGGAGGGGTGGTGGTCCTAGGGCCAACCATTACTCGTCCCGCTATTACCTGCCATCTCCCACTCGATCTGCTCATATCGGCAGTGATATATCTCCTCAGGCATAGGTGCATCTCGGTCTCCGGCAAGGCTCGGTTATTGGTAAATCTTACATTTCGTTGCTATGTCGACCTCAGGCAAGTTTAAATCCCTACCTCCCCATCATTACTGAATGACTCTTGGGCAACTTTATGAAATTCGCTCGTCACGAAACTCTTGAGGATGTCGCTCCCTGCAAAAATATTGCGACCTTTCTCTATCTACATGGCCACCAGGTTCAATTTTGCGACAATAATCCCCTTTTCAACCTATATGACCCTCAGGTTCCATTTTCCGACACTGCTCTTCAACCTCCATGAATCCTATGCTCCATTTTCTGACACTGTTCCCTTTCTCAACCTACATAACCTCCTCTTCCATTTTCTGACACTTATGACTTTATCAACTTAAGGATCATCCATGTTCCATTTGCCGACACTGCTCCCTTTTTCAACCTACGTGGACCCAATCTGTGATTGCGAGAGTATTGAGGCTCGGAAACTTCCTTCTTACCGTTCTGATACGAAAAGAACATCCCGAGTTTGTTGCAGAGATCCAGGTCATCATTGACAACGATCTCAGCAAGTCAATGAGGTCCATAGGCAGCAACAAGGGCATGTCAGAATTTCTCATCATGTAGTTTGTGCCTGAGGACAACCGCTACTACTCAAACAAGATAATAAGGACAAATTATGTGGTAGGCGATGAAGGACAAGCACAAGTAACGTGGTACGAAGCTTGTGAACAAATTGAGGCAAGACCAAATGGTGAACTCGCAAAACAACCGCTGGTTTGCTGGTTTCTCCAAAGATGTACCGATAATCATGAAAACAAGGTTTCTGGTCCAGATTATGATGTTTAGGGTTGCCAGTAGTGAGTGCCACGTTATTTCCCCGTTTATCTTCCCTAGGACTACATCAATTGCCTGGAGGATTGGTATTGCCCTGGATCAAGGAGATGGCCGTTAGAAGGCAGTACGTGTGGCAGTAGGACTCTGTACTATGCCACACAAGCAGGAGGACCCAGTCTTCTCTCTCCGACAATTTCTGTGATACATCACTCCGAACATCTGCACCTCCTGTAGTTTTATATGTGGGGCGTGGTTAAAAGAGAGACCAACAAGCCCCCGTGCAGCACCAAAGTAGAGCCCCGGTCCAGGATCACCACAGTTTTCACCCAGCTAAACAGGGAGGCTGTCGAGAAGGCCTGCAGAAGGTTCCGACGGTGTCTGGTGGCTGTGGTTGAGGCCGACGACGATTCCATTGAATAAAATGAATAGCACCATCCTTCAAGTCTTTGACATGTAACTTTGATAAATATAACTGGGTAAATGAAATTGTCGAGGAATAGGCAGAGGGGTGGTTGAAGTTTTCCCCCGACTATTATATATATATATATATATATATATATATATATATATATATATATATATATATATATATATATATATATATATATCCTATTATCACGAATGCGGAGGGGTCGTCGTACTACTCCTTATACTTCGTTCGGCACGTTCCCTGAACGGGTTTATTGACTCAAAGTGCTTAGAGGTTGGCTACGGAGGGATTGGAATTAACTTTGCCAATAAGTGACCCAAAGGAAGTTAGATACACAAACAATATGGAAATAAAATTTTAATGAACTCTAAACAAGAAAATTATATATACTGTATATACAAATAAGGTTCTTTGAGATAAATTAATAAGTGAAGCTCGGATATCTCACTTGGCTTGTAAGTAACTGTTCACTATGTAAATCCCTATACACTTTTAATATTCGTAATCTTCGAGGTGAAGTTGGGATATGTGAAAGGGAAGGGTTACCTTGGAACCTGATGTTCGGGTGGAATTGGTGAGTGAAGGTGGTGACGGGAGCTTCTTGTTAAAGAGGGCCCCACGCTCGTGAACTCTGAGGAATCTTGGGTGCTTCAGTGAGGGAGGGGGGCAAAGTGACCTATCGACGCGTAGGGTCACGGAGGGGGGGGGGGCAAAGTGACCTATCGACGCGTAGGGTCACGGAGAAAAGGTGGGGTGTTTTCTCGCTTAGGGAACCAGAGTGAGGCTGTTTGTAGCTTCGGCTCTGAAAACGTGAGTACGAGCCTGGGTCCGCACTGACTTGCAGACCAACGGGGTAAGGAGCCTCCCTAACTGGGACCGATCTCCTCTCTGAAGACTTCGTGCTTCGACGATTTACCACTACACCGAGAGAGATGGCAATTCCTTCCCCCACCAGACGCTGTGCAAGCTCCACTGCCGAGGGTTAAATAATTCATCTTTTATACTCGAAACTCGGGAGAGGTTCACATGGCTCCGGAAGTAGATTTGATGTCAAGCGCCCTTCTTCGGGTGAGAGCTGCTTGATTATCTCATCCATTTCGTCCTTTGTAAACTTCCGGGAACCACCGGAAGTCAAGATGGGCTCCAATCTATCGATAACCAGTCCAGGACGGAATTCGGTGGTTAGCTGAAATGGTCGGCAGGTTCTTCCGGCGGGAGGGGTTGGACCAGACATCGGGCCGGAGGGGGAAGGTTTGATAACGCGGCCCGTGCGGAAGGGAGGTGGGGAAAACTTGGGAGCATTATGCTATTCTCCTACAGAACTGTTATTTTCTATTATATTGAAGCTAGGGGACAAATTATCCACCGAATCCTGTATGTACTTATGTATGTATGTATCTATCTATTTTTCTCTATCTATCTACATATATTCTACATATTTTCACTCTATCATCACCGCTTTCTTTACACATCTCTTACTACAAACTTTATGTGAGAGATGCGTTTTTCTAAGAGTCCTTCGGAGAGTTATCACGTCACTTTTCTTACATATGAAGCTGTTAAAGAATGTAGGATGGTCGTAACACTGCACGAGGTCGGTGCGCGACTAATAATGTATACTGGGAGAAAAAAGTTCTTTCCGTTTTGATCTGGGATGGAGTTGATTCTACTCGTATGTCAAGCCAGACTACTTTGTGTACTGTACTAAACTTATGAATTTCCTCTTTTATATACTTAACATTTCATCCTTCCAGCTCTAAGGTTTAATGATATATCACCGTTCAAAACATATTTTTACCTGCGGCGAAGCGCCAGGTCTAGGCGTCGCTTTTTTTTTCAAAAGTAGTAAAGTTCAATTGTACCCATTTAGAGCCATGAAATGACCCATATGACCATAGAACATATGGTTATTCACCCTGGAGATTTCAAATCTGCCATCGGATTTGGCGCTGGGTGGCGCCATCTATTGGCAGAAGCATCATTTAGTCATTCAAAGGCACTTGTAAGTGATTTGAACCATGGGAAACCATCAACGCAATAACCATTTATCATCTCATCACAGGTGATTGGAGGGACTTTCCCTCTTGTTTTAATAGCGATTGCCCCGTATCTCCATCTTCGTATGTGCTGGAGAGGTGATCGAGATTTTTCAATAGTTTGTCTTAGGATGTCGAATGACCTGATGTCATACACTCCTTCCCCTCCCTTGGGGCCTTCAAGCGCGCCTTTAAGAATTATTTCCTATTCCATGCGTTTTCTTAGCTGGTAGGGGTTCTGTAAAATTCCGTGATCTTTGAGAGCCCCATACAAAAATGCTTATTATTATTATAATGTACCACCATCATTAACAATGGGTGCAGCCTATCGTTTAAAAATTAGCCCCTTTTTTGAAAAAAAAGACAAGTTTCAGAGGCCGTTTGCAACGTCTTTGTTTCTAACTGATCTGTCTCATATGAAATGCTCTCCTGATCCAATAGGTGATAATATATAACTGCTAGGTCCGGTGAGTAGTGTGGCTATGGAAAAAACTTCTCACCTTAACAATCTTATCTTTTGCTTAACAAACCTGCAGGAAATAGTCGATGTTAATGTTTCAATTACTTGATCAACCTGCTGGAAAGATACGTCAGCAGTAATGGTGTTTTCTTGTTTCAGTACCTCATCATATTTTACATTCTACCAAATTCTTTCTTAGGGATTTATGTGACCAAAGTCATGTTTTTGCTTTGATATCGGCTTATCATTTATTCATTACGACCGTATTTTTCATTTTCTGATCACATCAGCGCGCGTGGGGCCTCAGCAAACGCGCTATGAGATCACAGGCAGACCAGTTTTCGTCCATCTCGAAATTGGGCGTTCTTAGGGCTTGTCGGCGATAAGAAGCATGACGCCATTCTTGGATCTGTGCACGCATACAAAATATTCCTCTTCACGTGTAGTCTTTCACCCGAAACCTCCTGCAAAGACGAATACAAAAAGCTTTGCAGAGAACGACTCATTCTCAAACGATTATAGACGATCTCAGTTTTACCGCACTGGGCGCACTCTCTTTCCACGAAGCGGCGCCCCCTAAATGAGTATTTAGCTAAGTTATCTCTCCTTGGTTTGAGGACATTCAGAACTTCAACGAATCTCGTATACATAGCCTCCTAAGTACCGAGACCATAGAAACTAGCCAGCTCTTGAACTCTGCAATCTCCTGCAAGCTCATCAAGGAGAGAACAGACGTTGAAATCTCCTTAACAAAAGAACGAGACAATCTTTTCCTAATTACTTCCCCGCACTCGACAACTCCCCAAGCAGTCTCCGTTCCGCACTTCAACATTTTTAGCACCTACCTTACTTCCTCTCTACCTACACGATCATTAGCGTTCTTTAAATCCGACATGCAATTTACACCTCTTATCCTTTGTTTTATTAGCAAGTTCTCGGAATGAAAATACTTGCTCATATACAGCCTACCCGCTCTAATCCACCTTGGTCATCCTTTATCAGCCCCTTGGTTATTCTTTTTATGCACCCAATCAGAATTTTCTATACAATTTCCCTTCCACACTCAACACCACCCCTGCTGTTCTAGCATTCACCTTTCTCCACTTTGCTCTTATATAACGCCACCATTACTACACTCTTCCAGGCATCCGGCACTCTTTGACATTCAAATGCTTTACAACATAACCACCAAACCCAGTCTATAACACAATCGCCACACGTTTTTAGCATTTCAACGACTATATCATTTACTCAAACTGCCTTCACATTCTTCAAACCTCTTACAGCATAGTCTCGTGCAGGGCTATGTCCTTCTAACACCAATTTACACTCACGAAGCAAAGCATATTTACATTTGCATCCTCTTCCATAATTAAATTATATAACTCATCAAAGTACTCTCGCCTATACTTTTGAGCTCCTCATTGTTCAGAAGAACCCTGCCATTCTTGTCTTCGATGTTCACACAGCTCTTCTTCTCCACGTTCCTCATCTTTCTTATTTCCAGGATAGGTTCCTGCTCCAATCCAGGTACTGATTCAATAGGTTCAAATACTTCATTTGTTCCTTTCCTACACTGTTTAATCATCTTTTTTAGTTTCTTTTTTTATTTCTTTATGTGCATTCAACCACGTCTCCCTGACACCCTCATCTGTACTATTTAGCATTTACAAATACGCCTCCTTTTTGCCTTTCCCTAGACGCTTCATATCTTCATTTGACCACACACGGTTTTACTTCCTTTTTTTTCCAGTTCTGGCAAAGTCACACACAACACTTGCACTACCTACTGCCACCTTCTTAAAATTCTTCCATAACTTGCTCTGACTTCATGCTCGCACTTATTTCCTCTTGTTAGTCTCAAGCATTTTGACATACTCTACCTTTTTTCTCTCAATAAACTTTCACTTCTGATTCTCCATTCTTATGCATCTCCTTCACATCTTCTCACCCAAATTCTAACCAATTTTGCCTTTCACAGCATAATCATGTGATCAGAGTTCCATACTCAAGCATTCTCACATACTCTCCTCTTTCTCAATAAATTTTCACTTCTGATTCTCCATTGCTATGCATCTTCACATCTTCTCATAGAAGCTCATACTAATTTACCCTTTCACAACATAATCATGTATCAGAGTCCCACACTCATACCTCTTACAGCTTTCATATTGAATTCACCCTGCAGCATATTATTACTAGGCACCCCTTCTTCTTCTTTGCCCAACCTATGTTTATTTATTCACACTTTGTAACGAAAGAATTTATTTGCTACACACGTTTCTTTCAGCACATAATCCTACCAATCTTTCTTTATTTACATTCTCTCCGTGTGTAACCAAACTTCCACTTATCTCCTCTCTCATCACCTGATACCCATTCCCAATTCCACCCATAACTCCTCCAGAGTTGGCAAAAAACCCAAAATTTTGAAAAAAAACCCCAATAAAACCAGTTTTAAAAAAACGGGGTTTTATTCTGTTTTTTTTTTTCAAAAGACAAATGCTACAAGCATTAGAATAACATAGAAAAAGAATAGCTATCTATATTAATAACTAATTAGTTTAATAATTATATTATAGTAAGAAAAGTTCACAGTAATAGATCAGTGATCGAGAATTATGGGTACCCATGATAGCCATAACCTGTAGAAGGAGAGATGAATTATGAGTCAGTATCAGAGAAATAACCTTAATTCGATACATATTTGTTGAAATTATAAACATAAATATGAATTTTGAATAAAATAATGATAAGTAGCATTCATTTATTGAAAAAAACAAACAAACCCGGTAATAGAACCTGTTTTTTTTATTTGCCAACCCTGCACTCGCTCCGAGTCATTCCAGAACGTCCCATTCCAACCTTCACTTCTATCATTACAAGGTCTATACACTACAACCACTCAGATCTTCATCGTTTTAAATCTCAACTTCAACCAATCTTGAGCACAGACATTTATATTAAACCATTACTTCATGCTAGTCCTCAGTCAAAAGCACTGCCACACTTTTATTCTTACTCTCGTCCAAACCTGATTGCATTTCATTCACTCCGACCAACGCAAACTCTTCATTCTCTGAGTGGATGGGGTCCATGATAGCCGGCTGATTGCCGTCACTGCACTTGTAGGATAACACTTTTAAGGGTGTGGCTAATAACTCATATCTGTGCTGAGTTGTCTTTTAAGACACGCGCGGGTGGGCGATATTTGTATTCTGATTGTCCCACATGCAGGAGCCAAAAAGGTAATCCAACATTTACTATATCAATGAAATTAGCCGAATATTAAGCGAGAAATTGTTAAAAAACAACTTCACTCGTGACGTGTATTAAAACTTATGCTCCACACGGTAAAATTCCAAATTCTGATTTACAAAGACGGATTATTGGTCAATTTGGGATGGAGGGTTCCAGAAATCCCGAAATCCTCCTAACTTACTGTCAACAGAATGCATCTCGTTGAAATGGGGGAGCAAACCCCCAATTGAAGCACATTCGATCGAGTCAAGATGGTCGTGCTGATGCGAGTATCAGTGTTAGTCAAAAGTATGGCCGATAGGGGGCGCCCAGGCTTGCACGGGACGTAGGGAGGGTCTTGCCATGTCTCGGTTTTGGGGGTTGTTTTTTTTTACAAGGGTGGGATTCTGACTCATGTCTGCTGACAAAATACCCTTGTTTAAAAGCTGTCCAAGTGGCGGTAAAACTAGAAATTAGGCCAAGACCAGTAACCTTTGTGGAATTAGTAAGAAGCCCCCTTCAGGTATGACCAATAATTATTAATTAATAGACTGGGAAATGGATAGAGGGTAACGAGATGAACAAAATAAGTAAATAAAAATACAGTAGCAATCCTTGATGGCTTGTTTATAAAGTTGTACTTCCAGGAAATCGCTAAGTGGTAGGAAAAAAGCGGGAATCGACGCCCACGAAACAACAAAAGGGGTATTTTTTTAACCGACGACCTACATTCATTAAGATACCTTTCATTTCACAGTGGGGGCCTACAGTTTAATGCGGCGTCCGAATTATGTGTATATACAGTGTATGGCAGCCATCATAAAGGCAACCTGAAACGAGACTCCATCCGACGACTAACTAAACACGATGTATCTTATCTTCGCTGTAAACGGGTGCAGTTTCCACTCGGCTAAGTCGAAACCAACCAAGCAAAATAAAGCACGAGTGTCGAATGCAATAGGAATAAACATAATAGTGAGGATGACAAAAACATACAAAAAAACACAGTTTTTTTGCCATGTCTGGGGTCAGAAATAAAACACTCCTACACACAAAAGCAATTTGGTGGTAATAAGCAATACAGAAGACCCACAAAATCTTTTTGAGTTCTAATAAATTCGAGGCTTGGGAACTAAATCTCAGGGTACGAAGGCGTTTGCCAGATAACCTGCAACACATTCATTATTATCTTCATCCAAGTCATTCTCAAAATCATCCTTCTCCTCATCCACATCATTCATTTATATCTTATACACAAACACGTTCACTTTTCCTAACTATGTCAATTTCAGGGGACGTCATGCTACATAGGCCAATTTGAAAGAAAATGTATTTACAAGGTAAACACCAAGTCAGGTTTGCGACGTCACTAGTGAAGAAATCTGGTTAGATGTGATTACGGAGGACAGGGGGAGGGGATGAAGAACTCTCCCCAGTACTCACGATTGGATCCCATGTCGTGGACGGTTAGGAAAACGGCTCGCGTCTCGATTTTGCTCAGATCCCCCTGAAAATAAAAGAAAATGGTTAGTTCCTCGTGCTGGGCGGAATGGTAGATCAAGCGCTTCTAGCATTCACTCAAGATTACCTCGCATGTGCACACATACACACGAAGAAAGCAACCTTTATATCGTTTAAATAAAGGCGTCAAAAAGCTGCCACATTGGAAAAAGGAAACCTTGGAAAAAAGAGCAAGAAAAATGTTGAAATAAAGGAAAATATGACCTGAAAGTAGATAATGAAGAATACTTAACAAATAAATGAAAGGTGGGGTGGGGGGGTGGGGGGTCATATTCTCGGTCTTTTTATAGAATTCATCAATTCTTCTGGCTGTTTTGTCCCTCATTCTGGCCTACATTGGATTACACACACACATTCGTTCATATTTCTCCCTCAAAATGAGAAATAATTGTCCTTGCAGATGAAGCCTACTTTTGCCGCTGAATAGACCGCTGAAATCCATGGATTCAAGGTAGTGACGCTCCTTAAGGGGATGTAGGTGTAGCAGAGGAGGTGAGGCTGGTGGCGCCAAACGAATTTAGAGATATGGGAGGCGAACCCTGAAAACGCGCCAAATCGGTGGCCCGGGCGGCGGCAATTGATGGCGTCCGGCTTTGAGTTTATGGCGCCAATTACCGAGTACATCGCGGGTATTAATTGGCGCCAAAAACGTCCGTTCTTTTGAGTTGAGTGTGTATGTGTGTGCGCGCGTGTGCGTATGTGTGTAGTATAGTTATTTGCGCGTTAATTATTATGTGTGCGTGTATGGGATAACGTGGGTTGATGTAAGGTGGGGTACGTTTTTAAATTAAGAGCATTCGATAGTTTCTAGTTGGAGTGAATGTGCATTTGTGTTAGTGGTGAGCGATGCCTGAATCCACACAGAGAATCACCTCTTAGGACGCCATCTATCCCGCTCTATTCCGCTTCTGTCAAAACGAGCTTCGTTTGAAACCGCTTTGTCCTTTCGTCTGTCAAGGAAAATTTTAAAGAAAGTTGTTTTTGGACAGGTGGAGTCTGTGCCAAAGACAAATCGATTATATCTTAATTTTACGCACTCCTTCCATGGGGGGCCCATTTTCATCTGCGTGCATGATTGTGCAAAAGGTTATTAAACGTAGTGCATGGACTCGTTCCCATGATTGGACGCCAATTGGGTTATTTGCCTATTTTGGGGGTCAGTGGGATTACAAAATTGGAAGTGAGGTGACATTTATGGAATTTGAAAATTTATGTTAATAGTTGGTAATTAACGAGATAAACAATTCATCCAGCGATAAAAAAAGATGGAGAAATAGAAAAGACAAAGGCAGGGAATGAAGCGAGTGATTAAGGGGAAAAATGGATACATTAGCAAATCTCTTGATTCCTTAATGTTTGATCTGGGCGTTTTCTAACATTCTAGTAACAAGCACGCACACCGAGCCAAGTACTAGTAATAAACATGTATAAAGAGCACATGTACTAGTAACAAGCCCGTAGAAAGAGCACAATATCTAGTAACAAGCACATACAAAGATCGCAAGTACTAGTAACAAGCATGTATAAAGAGCAAAGTACTAGTAATAAGCACGTATAAAGAGCAAAGTACTAGCAACAAGCACGTACAAATAAAATTTACTAGTAACAAACACGTATACAGAGTAAATTACAAGTAACAAGCACGTGCATAAAGCACAAGTACTAGAAAAAAGCATGTACAGAGTACAAATAGTACTGACAAGCACGTACACAAAGCACAAGTAATAAAAAGTACGAACTCCTTTCCCCAAAGGTGTAATTTTGTGAAGGGAGGGGGTAACCGAGAACCGGGAGGGGGGGTCTTGGTCAGCTAATTATTTTTTGTGGTTTTTAGAATTTGTTAATAAAATAATTGGACCAACTGGGGATATTCCACCCCAGAGGGCACTTCGGGGGGAGTATCCTCAAATTAGGATGGAATATTATCTTCAATCAATCCTAAAAATTTAATAAATAAATAATTACCAGTGGCTAAGGACCGATCCATTATCCAGCATGGTTGCCATAACAACGGGTAATAAATACACTTTGCAGCTCATCGGGCACAACGCGGGGACGTTCCTTATCCACCACGGTGGGCAGGTGGTTGTATCCAATAGACTAGTGGTTTTCAACCGGGATTTCGCCCCCCCCCCCACCTCCTAGTGTGTCGTAGACTGTAGATATGGGCGTGGAGAGATTTTTTATTTATACATATGAAAAATATATTGAAACATTTGGTAATGTTATGGCATCGTATTCTCTGATTTATTGTTTATTATTATTTTAAATTAGCACAATTTGGGTGTCGCGTACTTTGAGCATAAAGATGAGGTGATGACAGAGAGGGTGAAAACCAGATCGATCTAAATAAAAATGTTTCAATTGTATATTTTAACATCCACTCTTGCCGTCACATGACACAGGAGGGTGAGGGTGAAGTAGTATGGAGTATATGTAACAATGTTAGTTAAGGTTCACTTTTTTCCTATTTAAAATGCAATTAAACATTGCAATTTTATTGATCCCAATGTTCTGACGGACCTAAAAGCTACGAACTAAAGACGATGGACAATTCAAAATTTTAAGGAGGACCTAAAGGGCAATTTGAATGAATCTACATTTGAATTGCACAATGACTTTAGGACAACCTTGCTCTTTTTAAAGTGTCTACAGACTTTAGAACCACCCTGTATTACCCTCTGATAAAGGATAAGGGACATAGGAATCCAGATACATTTGCACATATAAACAACTTAAAAATACCGGGAATTTTTCCTGTTATGTCTTCCCTTTCTCACTTCTTCAGTTCCCATCTCCAAGCAATCATCTCCATTCCCTCCCCTATCCGGGGCAATCTTCCAAGCACGGGATTACGGCCGGAAAAGGGATAAATGGTGAATGGAACATTCCGTGATTGGATTGTGGGACGAAGCCCTGCCAGCTTATTTACATTCGGCTTTCGCCTGCATTTCCGTTTCATGTTTGATTTGATTTTGTCTCCGTTATTCTTAGTGGATCCTTCATTGAACATAGCGAGGCATAATCTCGAGCTCCCAAATGTTGCAAGTCAAGGGAATTATTGCCAGAGTAGAAAGTTAGCCCACGGAATTCAATTGGGATTTTAAAGCTACAACGTTATCAATTACCATGAATGAAATCTACGAAATTTATTTTAGATGTATGTCACTGCTTACGTATATAATAGTTTGTGTGTATATCTTTGTGTCAATGTAAGTGGGTTATGTGTCCCGCATCAATGACGGGTCACAGAGATTTACACTCGTCTCTTCTGCATGGGTGAATGTGCCTTCTCTGTAATTGCCCCTAAACCGTGGAAAGGGCTGCCTCCAGGCATACGTTTATTATTATTATTATAATTATGTATGGAATTGGATATAGAGCTTGTCCACCAAATACGTCGAACAGAGAGGAAAAATAACTATGGACCAGAATAGAAGAGCACCAAAAGAGCTGCTCGAATGAAAATTCAACTCTTAGCCATCGCATCACACCAGAACACCGAATAGCAAGTGATGAATTAAGAGGATACTGATGTACTGGGACGTACAACCAACAGAACAAAGCAGAGGCCGGAAAGCTTAGAATAAAGACCGTTCATATATATATATATATATATATATATATATATATATATATATATATATATATATATATATATATATATATATATAGAGAGAGAGAGAGAGAGAGAGAGAGAGAGAGAGAGAGAGCGCGTGTGATCGAGTCACGAGAAAGGAATTTCGAGCGAAGGAGCCCCGCTTCCAGACCGTCGGCTAAACTTTCGGAGCGATAACACGCTCGAACTCCGTCACGTTTATGGTGTTACGACCCTCACCGCCGATTCCCGCCATCGAGGCTGCGGGTCCGAACCGATAACGCTTCTGTCGGCAAACATTGGAAATTCCGGGGTAGTAGTATATATTTTCCATCCCGAGAATAATATTCGAAGTATTCTTAGAGCTTTCGGGTCGCGAGCTGTCCCCACGTTGCTTCCAAGTAAGCAGGCCCACGCAATACAGAAGGTATTTACGCGGCATCATAAGGTCTTTGGAATCATTCATCGACAACGCCCGATGCTATTCGGTCTCGCAGCAGGAATCCATAATCGGAACGACGAGGACTACGTCTGGAATATCACGCTCTACTCCGCTTCCTCGAACAATACCTTCGCCCGAGTACCCATACTCGTGGTCTTCTCCAGAAAATCGTAAGACTTACATTTTCTTTCCTTTGTCGAAGAGGCGTGACGCTCTCAGACGTAGCGACTCACCTCGTGATCTCCTCCCGATCCCTCTCGGGGAATTATTGTAATAAATATTGAGCCTCGTACGGCTAAGACTCATCTCGCAATCGCTTCCAGCTTTCCCTCGGGTAATTATCGTACTTATTGAGCCTAGTACGCTAAGACGATTCATGCTTGTCATTTCAATTTCATTCATTTAGTAAACTGTGTTAAGTAAATTGCCTGTATATTATTCTGTAAATATCTAATGTTGTTTGTATAGAATTAAAAGATTATTTGTTTCTCCTGTTTAAATCCTCCAACCAACAAAGCCTAATTAAATAGTAGCAATAGCGGCCAACGATTAATTCACTCTCGCCATTTAAAATCGCTGCGCACTCGAAGAGGAAATCTTTTCCTAATTTGGGCTGTCGTCTTCCCTTCCCTGAACTTTGAAGGGAAGCCAAAAGGGTCAGGTTCGGACTACCTGAATTCTACGACAATATATATATATATATATATATATATATATATATATATATATATGTGTGTGTGTGTGTGTGTGTGTGTGTGTGTTTTAACCCTTAAACACAAACATGGGGTTCTGTTCACCCCACAAAAAAAAAAAATATTGGCAACTCTGCCATAGTAGCTGCCAGCACTTCATCGGTCACTGTCGGTTTAGTCTAGAGGTTGCTCTAGGAGGGCAGGTGTGTGAGTGTCCTGTGCTCCTATTGTTGTTGTTGTTATTCTTGTTTTGGGTGAAGCACACCCCACTTAAGTGTTTTAGTATAAATCTATTTGGGGTGCATACCACCCCAAATATGTGTTTTGGAGAGATAATGGGGTGCATAGACCCCACTTTATGATATGTTAGTGGTGCATACCACCCAAAATATGTGTTTTAGAGAGATAATGGGGTGCATGGTACCCCACTTTATGATATGTTGGTGGTGCATACCACCCAAAATATGTGTTTTTAGGTCAGGTTTGGTGACTTATGTATTGTACTATATTTTTATTGTCTTTTCTAATTATTTTTATTTTTTTGCAGGCATGAATAAAAGTGTTCCAGGTTCTATTTACAGAAATTACATACATTAGAAAAGAAAGTACTATAAAAGCAGCAAAAGTGTCAAATAAATAGTGTCCTAGGTTATATTTACATAAATCATATTTATAAATAAGACAAAAAGACAATAAAAGCAAATTATATTTAGAAACCGTGAAAGTGTCAAAGAATAAGTTCTTATTTTCTTTATTGTTTTACAGGGATATTAAAATTTTTCCAGGTAAAAAATTCGGACAATAAAAACAGTGAAAATGTTAAAGAAATTCTTAACTGATGGGGAGCTATCACATATGGTGAACGTGACTGCTGTCTTGTCAAACTTAGGTGAGGATTCTGAGGATGAAAATGAAGACTTCAACGAAGATGTTGCTGAAGTATCGGCAAGTGATGGGGGGGGGGGAGTATCAAATGGAGGTAGATGTGTTGTATGATAGTGATGAGAATAAGGATTATGTCCTATCGTGTAGTGAACAAGATGAAGAGCCAGATGATGTTGAAATTGAGACGGGGAAGAAGAAAAAAACAGAAGCAAACCAGCAAGTACCCTCAAGTATGGTGTGCTGAGTGCCCCCGCTCAACAGACCGGAAGACACGTGTCAGATGCGTGAAATGCCAATGACCTGTGTGCCAGTCCCACTTCTACCCTACATGTACCAAGTGTCTTGAGGAGGTGGTAAGTACACACATAGACACACACATATTATATATTATATTATATAATATTATATATATATATATATATATATATATATATATATATATATATATATATATATATATATATATACATATATATATATATATATATATATATATATATATATATATATATATATATATATATATATATATATATATATTATTATTATCATACATCTGTAATACACACTCTAAGCATCAATTAGGACGTATTCAGAGGAGTAATGACTGATAGCATAACATAAAGTTAAAGTAGTGTAATTTTTCTGTGTTAAATCTTGACCCTTTTTTGTTAATCTTTATTTAGGTGAGATGTGGTGCCAGAGAACTGAGGGCTGGTGAGGGGAAGGCGAGAGGACCCACCTCGCCATGACAGCAAGCCTGTTTGTTTATTATGGGAATTTCATTTATGGGAAATTTTTATTTCCGATTTGTCAGGAAAAAAATGAATTTTCAATATTTATGTTTTATTAATGTTTAGTACCAAAAAATTTCAGTTATTCAAGGATGTTTAATCATTAAAAGAATGAGGAAGGATTGAACTTTTTGTTGATTTTTTCAGAAATAAAATTTTTTGAACGCGTGTTTTTTTTCTTGATCCAAAAATGGGGTATGCTACACCCCACTTTTGTGTTTATGTGACAAGATTTCCATTTTTGTGGTTAAGGGTTAAAGAGAGAGCGGGGGGAAGAGAGAAAGAGAAACTGAGAGACAAACAGACAGAGAGCGTGTGTGTGTGTCACAAGGAATAATAGTACCTCAAAGGACATTGCGGACCATACCGAGGAGGTACTATTTTGGGAAAGCTCTAACCTGTAGCAAGAGGAAAAGCATAGCACAGATGACGGCTCTCCCTTCCAACCTCTCCCATCCCACTTTTGCGGGTACAGAAAGCGGAAATGATACCCGATGGGGATGTGAAAAGGGGCACAATCATGAAATTTTAATAGAATAGCTGAAACCTATTTAGCTTACTTTTATAATCTCTTTGACGCTACTTTCTATACATATTCATGCATTACATCATCCACTCTAGATTTTAACTGCTCTACAGACGAACTATTTACCACTTCGACCGAAAAATTGTTCCATGCGCCGCAGATCTTATACGAGAAGTAGTTTCCGCAAATACTAGTCTGGAATGGGGGCAAATCCAGCTTGTAACCATGGTTACGAGTCGGATTTGTGTTCAACGTGAACATCCTTCTGTAGTACACATTTTCGAAACCCCTTTAAATCTTGAAGGTCTCTATTAGCTTGCCTCAAAAGAGAAAAGCCCCAATTCTTGAAGCATACGCTGATAGCCTTTGTACCTAAGTGAGGGAATTAACTTGGTGGCCCTAGCCTGGACCCGTTCAGGTCTATCCATGTCTTGACGCAGTGTTGGGGACCAGAATTGAACAGCGTACTCAAGGTGAGGTCTGATTAGAGAGTTGTACAATTTAAGAACAATCTCCCTTTCCGGAAGCGAAATTGCCTCTTTAGGTATCCTAATAGTCTTTGTGCCTTTTTTTTTCCACCTCGGCACACTGCCTGGAAAATTTTAGGTCGCTGTTGATTTGCAAACCAAGTCCTTTAAGAGGTCAGTCACCTCCAGAACTCTACCTAACAAGTGGTAGTCTTATCGAGGATTGGCATTGCCGATGTGCATCACCTTGCCCTTGTCAAGGTCGAATGGCATCTTCTAAATCTCGGACCACTCTCATGACCTTTGAATTCTGTTTTGTCGGCTTTCCACTCCTTCACGTGAGCTCACGCTGACTCCAAATTTTGTATCGTCCGCGAACTTGGATATCAAGCAAAGCCACTCATCGTCTATATCATTTATATAGATGATGAACAAGATAAGACCGATCACGGAACCCTGGGGCACCCAACTTCTCACGGGAACCCATCTCGATGCTACCCCACTTATTCTCTCTTTATCGCCTGCCTGACAAGGTGTTCTCAATCAAATCGGCTTCCCTACCTGTGGTTGTGATACCAACCACGGTGCGTATTTTGCACATCAACTTGCGGTGTAGCACCTTATCAAAAGCCTTTTGAAAGTCCAGGTATAAGATGTCCATAGCCCGACTACGATCGTACTCAACCAGAATGTTGTGAAAGAACTTTAGTAGATTTATGCGACACGATTGATTCCTGCGAAACCCGTGTTGGGAATCCAGGATCAAGTTCACTATATCGGTCGGTCAGTCCCCGTTTTGCTTTTTTGTTTGTTTTTGGCAATAACATTCTAACTATTCCGCCGATTCTAACGAAATTTAAAACCCTTACGTTGTTTTACATTCTCTTTCGAAATATATAATTACCAAGGTCCTCCCGAGGTTAGTCCGGGAATTATTGAAAGTTTTGAAGGTCGTAAGGTCATAAATCAGAATAACTGAGAGCACGCGACTGTGGTCAGAAACCTTGTTTCTGCTATTATGTTCTCTAACATTTTGCCCACAACAGAAGTCAAACTTATAGGCCGGTGGTTACCGTTTGCGCTCTCCTTTCTTAAATATAGGGGTCACATCCGCCGTGCTCCAGTCGTCTAGCAACTCCCCCATTTCAAGTGATTCGTTAAAGATCGCAGTAAATTGTGGAGCAACCTCACTTCTCACTTCCCAAAGGACTCTAGGGAGAAAGCTATCTGGACCTGGAGACTTGTACGGGTTAAGGTTCCTTATTCTAGCCTCCACTTTCTCATCGTCAAATATTATCTTGCTTAGGGACTCCCCTTCAATGATACACCTGCGGCTCCGGGGTAAGATCGTCTTCTTCCTTTATAAACACAGAGGCGAAGTAGTCGTTCAGCACGTTAGCGATAGCCAGCTTCGACTCTTGCAACACGCCAACGTCATCTCTTAGAGGGCCTATGCGCTGGCGAACTGGTTTGTACCTATTTACATGCAAGAAGAAATCCTTTGAGTTCGCTTTGCAGAGGGACGCAACACGAAGTTCCTCGCTGCGCTTAGCTCGGTGCACCAGTGTTTTAACAGTTCTAATATTGTTTCTGTATTGCATGAGATTATTGTTACTACCACTACTTTTCCAAGTAACGTAATTCTTTTTCTGTTGCGAATTGCTGAGGCGATGCCGCGCTTGAACCATTTCGGATAAATGTAAAAATATAGCGCTGTTTATTTCCCCTATTCTGATATTATACTTATGTTGGTAAATTCTAGTAGATAAAGATTTACCAGTTTGTCCGAAGTAAGTTAAATTACAAATAGAACATTCTATAGAATATACTCCACCTTTTTTCCTTGTATTATTATGGACTACCATTTTATATAAAGTGGATTCATATCTAAAATTTACAGAGATATTAAGTTGCTTAAAAATACGGGTGAGACAAAAAAACATGGTTCAAAGTATGGCAAGATAAGACAATTTTTGTAATTGAAAATCGGTGGGTTATCAGTTCTATAAAAAGTTCGCTTAGCAAAGTTTTCATTTCCCTGTGGGTTAATTTTCATATTGTTTTCCTCACATGCCACTTTCTTGAATGCAAATTTTGTTCAAGACCATTGTGTATTTTGCCTTAATTAATTTCCTTTGACAAATTTCTCTTTTATATCTTTTTTATTCCATTTTGTAGATAATTAGAAGAGAAAGTTGCCAAAGGATATTAATTAAGGCAAAATACATAATGGTCTTCAACAAAATTTGCATATATATATATATATATATATATATATAATTTGTGAATAGAAAGAACAGAATAGGAATAACTGATAAACCACATGAGATCGTGTAGTAGAAAAAGAAAAGGTTCGCAAAAAACTTTAGAGGAGAGAGAGAGAGTTGAAAGGTCGGTAGTTAGGCACCGATTCATGGTATTTTTGCAAGGTACTTTTGGGGGTGGGGATTGACTGGAGCGGCGGGAGGATGGGGGAGGGAGAACTAAGCGTATGTTCATGGAAACGTGCAGTTCATGTTACTGTTATCTTATGTGTGAATAAGTCTTACAAGGAAAGTAAGTACCCTAGGAGACCTTACGGTCCATTCAAAGAGGGTACCTTTGGACTAGCAATTGAGCGGGCACATGGCTGCCTAATTGTTTTGCGTCCCTAAACGGCCACTTTTCAAGACTTTGTCTAGTCTTGACTTGAACTGGTCAACAGATTCACTGTTGACAACTTCCACTGGAAGTGCGTTCCACTTACCGCAGATACTGTAGGTGAAAAAGTTTCCACACAGATTGCGGTTGTAACGCTTCAGTTCAAGTTTGAAGCCGTGATTGCGCGTTCTGTTCTCACTCAGTGTGAAAATATCCCGGTAGTCAACATTGTCGAACCCTCGAAGTATTTTGAAGACTTCGATGAGCTGACCACGCAGTCTACGGGTTTCCAGTGAGAACAGATCTAATTCCCTTAGTCTATCCTCATAACCTTTATGTGGGATAGAGGGAATCAGCTTGGTTGCCCCTGCTTGTACGCGTTCCAATCTCGCGATGTCCTTTCGCAATGAAGGACTCCAAAATTGTACGGCATACTCCAGATGCGGTCGGACAAGTGAGTTGTACAGGCACAATACAATATCGTGGTTCCGATAACCAAACTGGCGCTTAATATAGCCTAGCATCCTTTGGGCCTTTTTCTCCGCCTCAATGCAGTGTTTCGAGAACTTGAGGTCACTAGTGATTGTTACACCCAAGTCCTTCTCAGTGTCACTCGATTCAAGAGCAGTGCCCTTAAGGATATACTGAGATTGGGGGTTTCTGTGGCCGATATGCATCACTTTGCATTTGTTCACGCTAAAAGGCATTTGCCACGTGTCCGACCACTCCTCAATCTTCCCAAGATCTGCCTGCAGGCGGGCAGTATTTCCATCCTTTGCAACGTTCATACCAAGCTTGGTATCGTCGGCAAATTTGGAAATCTTCGCAACCATGTCACCGTCCATGTCGTTGACGTAGATGATGAATAGTAGTGGTCCCAGGGAAGAACCTTGAGGCACCCCGCTAGTAACGGGCACCCACTCAGAAGACTGTCCATTCACCACCAACCGTTGCCGTCTGCCACTTAGCCAGTTCTCGATCCAGCCGACTACCTTTCCGTCTATGCCAAGCGCTCGCACTTTCCTGAGAAGGCGGCGGTGTGGTACCTTATCAAAGGCTTTCTGAAAGTCTAGGTAGACCACATCCACCGCCTTGTCCCGATCGTGCTCACTGAAAACGAAGTGGAAGAATTCTACAAGGTTCGTAAGGCATGACCGTTGCCTTCGGAAGCCGTACTGGGAACTCCTCAGTAGCAGGTTTGACTCTAAATACGACGTCACTTTGTCCACCATGATGCTTTCCATGAGTTTAACGACTATCGAAGTCAGACTGATAGGTCGGTAGTTCGACGGTTGGTTACGGTCTCCTTTCTTGAAGATTGGAATCACCTCCGCCTCACGCCAGTCTCTAGGAACGCATTTGGTCCGGATTGACATGTTAAAGATAGCGCACAGATGTCGTGATACTTGATCGCACACTTCCTTCAACACCTTGGATAGAAACCCGTCCGGTCCAGGGGACTTATTCGTCTTTAGGTCAGCGATCTTTTTCTTTATTTCTCCTTCGGTGAAGTCCATTGCCTCCAGCTTTTCCCCCGAGTAGGAATCCGTCGGCTGGGGAATGGGACCACACTCTTCAGTAAACACTGAAGAGAAGTAGTCGTTGAGGAGGTTAGCATTTTCTGCATCTGAATGCTTTAATGTCCCCTCCTCATTCCTTATGTCGTCCGTCGAAGGCTGCGGGGTCTCTTAATGCCATTGTAGCGTATTGTCGTTCATGTTTATGGATGTAAAGGGGATCTTTTGCGAGTTTCCCCAACTATCGTGTTAAGCATGTCTGCGTGTGTATATTGAGTGGTATTAATTTGTTGTTTTCATGTGGTGTAGTCATGCGTGTGTACATGTTCAGTATATGATGGCAACAACTTCTCTTGCATACATGTTTTGTTGAAGACCAGGTTGTATTTCGCCTTTACCAATTTCATTTGGCAACGCTCTAACTTACGAATGCAGATTTAATCTCTGGTTTGAGATGAAAAATCTCGATGAAGTTCGGTGGATTATTTGGTGTCTTTATACGTCGGACCCGGATCGAATTTCACTATTCGTTACCATCGTCCGTCGCTCAACCGCACTGCCGTAAAGGAGGCAAGTCACAATGAAAAAGGGAACATCACCACCGCTTCAAGAAGAAAGCAAACTTCCGTCTGAAGATGCCCAAAGGAAGACGTAAGCTCATGCCCAAATTTATTATCGGTTGTAATTAAGTCCAAATAAAATGCATATTCCTACACTGATTTTTTATCTCCAACCAGAGATTAAAAACTGCATTACTGTGGATTTTGAGGCTTCTCCGACGGGACCTTTTTTTTTGCAAGATGGGAGGTGGATTTTAACATCACTTTAGATAGACCAACTTCCCACTACGGAAAAAAAGATTGAATAAATACATGAAATTGTGAGTGGAAACATGAAACAGATTTTAAAAAGTTATATGAATTTTCCGATGAACATTTAAATGCTCTTCACTTCTCATAATTTTGTCAGCTCGTGAAAGTTCGAGCTGAGCCTTTATCTCCTTTTGGGTCTGTGGTAAAAAACACTAAATACACTAATAAATTCAAAGATTTTGGATGCACATCTCTCGCTGAATGCTTGGTACAAAGTTCTTGATAAATGGATGAGAGCATCCAGGAAATATCAGTATTGCCTAATTCCGACCACCAACGAAGATTCCGGAAAATATTGCCCTTCTAAATACGCTAAATGTAAAGTAATGTCGTCCGTCCCTTTAACATGGCACGGATATTAGATCTAACCTTTTCTTGGAGAAATGACTCAAATTCTTTTCCGCCCGAGACAAATCGGCGAAAATTTAAGGGATCAGGTTCTGTGAAATTTCCGGAGTCGATTCCGATCATGCGAGGCGAGAAAATAATTATTGGCTTTGTGTCCACAATATATGAGACATTTTTGCTGTTGTTGCTTCAGATTGTGACGAATAAATTTATGCCTTTACTTTATGTGTTAGAATGAAAATCAAAAGCAGTTACTCGCCAGTTTATTGTGAAAACTATTTTTGAAGTCGTTTTATCTTGAACTCAAAATGCAATTTGACTTGGAAGGAATTTTTCAAAACAAAGTCTTCCTAAAACATTTTTCAACCTAATTTCTACAAGTTTCAAATTACGAGTACTTTTTTGAAGATCTTATTTGATATGGTGTTTTCTTGCATTTTCTGCCCGACTTTAATCTTCTGCCAATAATTTAGCGACTTTTCACAATTTATTCAGTTAGTGTTAGATTGCGAAATCTTCTAATAATTTTAATTTGCAATTCTTTCATGTTAGCTTTTTATAATATAATTTTAACTTTGTTTTAACAAACTGCAATGAATGTCATGAGGTTTTTCGTAGAAAAAACAATCGCACTTAATGCTCTATAACTACAACTTTACAGTGCAAATTAGAAAAACAAAGAATCTGTAAGAATGGTGTTATACGAATAATGACGCATATCACTTTTTAGATACCCTCAAAGAATTTTAGATATAAATCTAGTTTTTTTTAACTATGACAACATGGTCAAAAATTCTTGATAAAAAAATTCTCCACACAATATTAAAACAAGGTCTGCTGACGAAAAGTCGCGTGCTCTCATTTATTCTGATTTATGATCTTAAGACCTCCAATACTTTCAATAATTCCGGGACTAGACTTGGGAGGACCTTGACAATTATATCATTCGAAAGAGAATGTAAAACTACATAAGGGTTTCAGATTTTGTTAGAATCGGCCAAATAGTTACGACGTTATTATCAAAAAGAAAAGGCAAAACGGGGACCAACTGACCGACATAGTGAGATGCAATCTTTACATGGAATTTTTATAAAGATTACCCCAAATATTATATCAGTCACACTAGAAAACAAAAGACTAAATCATCATAAATATAGTGTGAGAAGAGGTCAATCGTCTAATGCATTATCTTCACATTTATCTTCAGAATCTCATAGAATTGATTGGAGAAACGCAGTTACCATTTTTATAAATACCGGCTATTGCAAAAGTCCTGTTACACTCGTTACGACGCTCTCGACAAAGGACACAATGATAGTTTTGATGCAGTTAGACACGTTTTTATTGTTTTAACCCGTAAATATCTGTTTAAATAGTAATATTAATTAATGAGGACGCCCTCGGTGGTGAGCACGCGCTAGACCTGAAGGCCGCATCCAAGTTGCAGACGAAGTCCTTCCTCGTCCTGGCCCACACACGGTTGACGGAGGACTTCAGCTCGGCGACTGCGAGGAACAGAAGTTCATGTTCGACCCCAACCACTGTTGCACAGTCTTTCTTGGCCGTGTGGGCCGGACTTAATCCGCCTTCTTAGTAATCTTTCATACCTAGTGTAGGACTTTCGGGGCTGATATAGTATCCCCAGCATAGGAAAGATGGAAAGTAAGTGAAATTTGGTGATCCGTCACCTGAAGGTTAAGAAGTTGTTCGCTAGTAAACGTTGTTAATCGGCGATTAAATTAAAAGTATTTATCTATACGACGTTTAAAATTATCGATGACGTTTCATCCCATTACGGTAGCACGAAGCCCATCCCATAAGTTGACGATTCGGTAATAGAGAAATTCTTATATTTGTGCGAGTTAAAAACTGGTCGATCCTGAAATATTTATTGCAATCTACTTGTCTATGCCTTTGATAATATATATATATATATATATATATATATATATATATATATGCGGTTAAAAGGCTATCTGAGAGAATCCCTATTTTAAGTGCTACCTTTTCGTGTATGTGAGAAGAGCTCCTTCCGAAGGCTTTGAGGAAGACTGGTTTGCCAAAAATAGCCTTTTAACCGCATATATATATATATATATATATATATATATATATATATATATATATATATATATATATATATATATATATATATATATATATATATATGCGGTTAAAAGGCTATCTGAGAGAACGCCTATTTTAAGTGCTACCTTTTCGTGTATGTGAGAAGAGCTCCTTCCGAAGGCTTTGAGGAAGACTGGTTTGCCAAAAATAGCCTTTTAACCGCATAATTAATTGCGTTACTGCAATAATTTTTCTTAATATATATATATATATATATATATATATATATATATATATATATATATATATATATATATATATATATATATATATATATATATGCAAAAAATCACACAGGATAATGAAAGGCAGATTCTAAGTACTTTCGAACTTGTTCAATTCATTATCAAGGAGCTGAAATACGAAAGTTCGAAAGTACTTGGAATCCAACTTTCATTTTCCTGTGGGATCTTTTGCATTTATTGCATTTTGCATTCACGCGCTACTTTGTGAGTTTCTCATCTCTCTCTCTCTCTCTCTCTCTCTCTCTCTCTCTCTCTCTCTATATATATATATATATATATATATATATATATATATATATATATATATATATATATATGGAAAATATCCCACTAACATGATTATATACAAATATAATAGAAACTCCAATTTTATGTATAATACATTTGCCAGAAACTAGACCTAGTTTCGGATTTCGACATCTTCAGCTGTATAATATGGAGTATACAGTGCGAACGAAGTATACATAAAAAGGCGGTGAACAAATAAAAAAAAAAAATCAAGTGAATGCGATGCAATAAAAAACATTAAGAAAATTTTACATTGGAACAGATTCACAGACACAAGACCTACGGCTCTACGGCTAAAGAAGACCGTGATGTGGAATTTGAGGTTCAAGACAATCAGGTACATGAATTCAGAGGACAACGCTCTAACTTTAGGTCTGGGAAATCCCTAATTACACTGTGTAACAAATCTTGATGACATTTCTGTTTGGTTTCGTTTCTTTTGGTTGTTATCGCGTGTGGCAGACTGAAATTATTTGTTTTTGTCCACCAACGATGATATGCATAGTAATATATTTTATGTTTTTATACCAACTAGCATATGGATAAAATATTAACACCAATATTTATTGTAATACCAAATGCATTATATAATAGAATGATAATATAATATTATGTAACAGACAAGCAAGAATACTTTGTCTTGAAGCAATTTTCATACGTAATCACCCATGATCGCTTCATCCCACCTTCCCATCAGGATATTGCATATCCTGATGGAATCCTTTACCGTGCTCCTCCGACACAACACCAAGATTCGTTCGGAAAGATTCCAAATGGGAATGGAATTACTTGCTTAAGTGGCATTATGCATCCCATAATAGTCTAATTTTCAAGCAGTTCTTCAATAAGAGCTTTGTAATTCTCCGCTTTGTTGTTACCTAGAACCCCACTGAAAAAGTTCAAGAAGGCGTTCCAAGCTCTTTTCTCGAACGCTGGGATTTATATATTAAGAGTTTCGGATGCAAGCATCTGAGTCCGGCCTTGGGATTACCACCATGGGCGCTTCCATCGCCTTGCCCACGGAATTCCTGCTTCTCCAGACTATTTTCGAGAAGGAAGCCATGGAAATCGTTCTGGCTTTCTTCCTCACGCCTAACGCAAGGATCTTCTCGGACAATCTAGGCGTAATCTGGAACTTCTACAGAGGTAAACTTCCTCCGCTTATCCTCTCTGCGTTTTCGGATGCCTCACGGGATCGCTTCTAAAGACTTTTCCGTAAAAGTGCGGTCAATATCGCCTTTGTTCGCTCTTCTAATAACCTGGCTGACGCCGCCTCCAGAAGGTTAAAACCAATGTAAATTTCGTCACCGATGTCACTGCTTCAGAATCTTCCTATATAAGCAGCGCGCTCCTGTCGGCGGGATGGTTGTTAAACTGCACGTCACTGGTCAACATCTGCGCTCTACTCTCCCTCCCTCCTCCCCCAGTTTTGTATAGCCTTACTTCCCCATTTGCTGTTTTGTATTTTTGTCTTTTCCATATTTTGTACTTGTTTTGATTAAAAAATAAAGGAAGGGTCCTCCCAGTTTGGGGGAAGGACCAGACACTGGCAAAGAGAGAGAAATGAACAGGTCCCCCCCCCCCTGGAGACCTGTGCTTCACGCTGTGTAACCTCCCTTAGCGCCCTCCCCCTCATCCCAGCCACCAAGAAACTCGTAAACTTTACGGGAAATCGTCGTTGACTTCACGCACCAACCCAACCTTTATCTCTTTCTCACAGCTGTTGCGCCCCTATCCCATCTTCCGCCTTCATCTCTCTCACACAGCGTCTGCGCCCCCTCCGCCTTCATACACACACACACACACACACACACACACACACAACTACCAGGGCAAATATGAACATACAATTTGCCCAAGGCACCAGCCGTAGGAGATTAATTTGTCCACTCATGATCAAAAGACCGCGCAACTCTCTTCAGAAATAAAGATACATCCGCAGTGCCAGTAAGCGACCGGGTCAAGGCACATATCATTATTATAATAATACGTTAAAGGAATCGCTAATGACAAGGACTGTTCCTAACAAGGATGATAAGCTTTTTTTTACCCTTACAAACATTTTAATCCTTAATATTTTTCCCCGTTCTCCTAAATTAAGATTCATCGGTTGGATTATACACTTTTTGTGGCTATTAAGAAGGCGGAAAACATCGTCTTCCGGTGGGGCTTTTAGAATTAGAGCGTGCAACGAGGACCCCATCTTTCAGGGGCACTCTCGCGCACGCCTGTGTTAACCCTTTAATAGTCTTTGCAAAAGGATAAAGGAACAAAGAAATTTTCATCGAGAAAACAAAGGAGACAAATATAACCAACGAGGTCATTTACACTTATCAGAGAGAGAGAGACGATTTTTTTTTAATAGAGAAGGATTGATAAAGATTAGGAATAACAAAGACTGCAATAAACTTATTGACCTTATACAGAAGACTCGAGGAGGGAGGGGTATAATAAACGTTGCGAAACAAGTTGATACAAAGAGAACCTATACTCAAAATTACAAACTTGCCCCTCTTGGAGGATGCCACAAGTGGCACCGCTGACCTCCAACGAACGGCACTATTGACATTTTGCTCGACGCCTTGTTCCAGGGTGTTGTCAAGGATTATCCTTCGTCCTAAATCCTTATTTGTGTCCTTTTTCATCTTCGTGGGTCATTATACCCCTGTGAGGAAGACTGCCAGTGCCAGCGTGCCTTACCTTTGGAACTGCCCCACCCCACAAATAAACCTGAATTCGTAGGGCTTTTTCAGGATCTGCAGAAAGGATTTGAAAGAACCCCCCGCATCGTCGTGACCCCAACGTTTACGATGGGGGACGGTAGATGAAGAGTAGGAATAGCGCCAAGTAGGACGATGCCAATTTACGCCCTCTTTTGGTGATTGGTGAGTCGCCAGGACGATGGCAGATCGTCCCTAAGGGGGAGGGGCGAATTGCTTACTTATACCCCAGCATCCTGGGCGGCTTGAGATCCTGTAAGTGCACTACTCTATATAAAATAGATATCCTTGAATATAAATAGTTATTAGTAATAAAACTGAGAGGAAAAACGAAGAGGGACTCTCTGCCAGAAAGTCGTGAAGTTAGCGGAAGTGAAAATTGTGTTAAATGTAAATTGCCCGATCGTGCTAAGGCAGTCTACTTGGGAAATCGGGACTGGGTAGCAAAATGAGCCAAAGCTGTAAACTAAATGACACTGAGTCAATTCGTCCTTTTGTGCGCGCCTAATCACCTAAAAACATTCAACATACACATATACGTACACCATACCGGAGAACAGAACTTAAATGTGTTCGACTCGAATTTGCTTAGGTAATTTGATTTTTTTCTTCACTAAATGATTTCAGCTTTGGACGAGTATAAAGATATAGATGTAGTTTATATCGATTTCAACAAAGCTTTTTAACACCGCTCACATAAGAAAAAGACTTAATAAATCTAAAATCGCAAGGGATAGGCGGCAGAGAATTGTTTTCAATTTGGAAATACTTCACCATCGGGATCAGTCACTAGCGTCGTTCCTTAAGGATCTATCAGTTTTCAGACTTCTGTTTTTTTTCTTCTTAATATATACATTAAACGATTTTAATACGAATTTACTATCAAATTAAACAAGGTCTGTCCACCATAGGGTCGCGTGCTCTCTTATTCTGATTAATGACCTTAAGACATTCAAAACTTTCAATAATTCCTGGAGTAAGCTTGGGAAGACCTTGGCAATTCTATCATTCGAAAAAAAATGTAAAACAACTTGAGGGTTTCAAAGTTCGTTAGAATCGGCCGAATAGTTATGATGTTATTGCCAAAACAAAACAATTCCCGGGCTAACCTTGTGGTGACTTTGCCAATTATATTATTCAAAAGAGAATGTAAAACAATATAACGGTTTCAAATTTCGTTAGAAGGGACCGAGTAGTTGTTATTGCCAAAGCAAAATAATTCCTGGGATAATCTTGGGATGACTTTGGCTATTATATCCTTTGAAAGAGAATGTAAAACAACTTGAGGGTTTCAAATTTCTTTAGAATCGGCCGAATAGTTATGATGTTATTGCAAAAGGAAATTCCAGGGATAACCTTGGGAGGACTTTATTAATTATATCATTCGGAAGAGAATGGAAAACAACGTAAGATTTGCAAATTTCATTAGAATCGACCGAATAGTTACGATGTTATTACAAAAACAAAAAGAAAGCAAATCAGACGCGACCGAAATAGTGAGAAGTAGAGTCACACGCGACTAAAAATAAAATGATTGCGTAAACTTGCCAACAGACTTGGAAAGATAGCAGATACACTCCAACAAGAGCATTGTATGGTCATGATAAACCTCAAAGTGAATACAATATGGTTGGTCAAATTTTGAACAGACAACATTGCTAGTGATGGTGTCTTAATCTCGAGGGAAATATTTTTTTAGTCGCGTGCGACTCTACATCTCACTATGTCGGTCGGTGGGTCGGTCCCTGTTTTGCTATTTTTTTTATTTTTTTTAATAACATCATAACTATTCGGCCGATTCTAAAGAAATTTGAAAGCCTAATGTTGTTTTAAATTCTCTTTCGAATGATATAATTGTCAAATTCCTCGCAAGGTTAACCCATAAATTATTTTGTTTAGGCAATAATATCATAACTAATCGGCCGATTCTCTTTCGAATCATATAATTGCCAAATTACTCCCAAGGTTAGCCAGGAAATTATATGGCAATAAACACCTGATCTTTTCCCTTATTATGGCCCATTTTATTCTCCTCAGTCGGTTGGCTGAACGGCCGATTACTCGAGTGAGTAGCTCTTCAGATAGATTGGTTAATTCCATTTCTCATACGTGGGAATCGAGGGATGGGATTACTTTTTTATGTTATATTTATTTGGGTGGTTTGGTGGGCCATAATAAGAGAAAAGATCCCCTCCCCCCCCTCCCCATTTTAAAATTACCTTAAAAATTATATATAATACAATATGATGCGATTGCAATAGCCTTCAAGTAAAGCAGACCTTTTATCCTGAAAGTAAGTGAATTGCCGGGGAATTTACAAAAAAAAATTATATATTTTTAAAATGAACTTAAAATAAAATATAATGCGAGCGTGCATCAATTGTAACCCACCAGAAAACATGATGTTATTGGTTTATACATGTTTGTGATATTTTTCAAATCGGTTAATTCTTGCCACGTCTGCTTTACAAGATTGGCACTGCACCGTCTGCACGAGCGAAAGTTTCAGTTGCGTCATAGTTCCAAGTTTTGTCCTGTTTTAGTTTTCAACAAACATCCACTGCATTTATTTGTAGATTAGGCGGAGAAATCTTGCAACGATCTAGTTGTAGTTGTCCCTAAAATTGTGGTTGGATTTATATTGCTTGTTAGGCATGTAATTACGTGGATTTTGTTCGTATTATAAGAGCAAGCAAAGGGACTTAAATGTGCGAACTTTAGATCCTTGAGGGGATGATTGCCTTGCTAGAGGCTTAAACGTCCAAGTACCTCTTGTCAGACTTCATTTGGCCGTATGCGAAAGAATAGTGAAATTAATATAAGAACGCGCCCAGCGTCGAACAACGAAATCAAGTTCTGAACTTAGAAATAGATCGTACGGAGGCATTTAGATACGCAGTCAAGTTATTCAAGTTTTTAAAAGACTAAACAAGTTTATTTATATAAATTATGACTCAATATTTGAGTTAGATAACCGAGCGAAAAAGAAAAGAAATTAAACAAAATATTTGAACACTGAAATAGCACAAAATTTCATTACTTATAAAATAACAGATTAGAATGACTTGTCTATAGGAATATCGTTGAAAGCACTATAGTAGACATGTTTAAGAAGAGAATTGATAATTATGACTTTATTATATGACTTTAAAGTAATATGAGTTCTGAAACCAATTCTTTATCTTTATCTTCTCTTCTTTATTTATTATTCACCCAACTTTCACCGTTTTCCTTATATTTTGAGACGAGGGGATCTCGGGGTGTTTAATGACTCATAATTCTGTAATACATATATGTACATACATGACTCACGCACATGCCAAGAAATTCCTCATCACCTGATCATTTTTGATTCCCAAATTCTCCTTACTTTTTTTTTCGTCTCGCAATTCATTTAACTTGATTTTGTTTCTGTCGATGGGCGTCATTCGCCTCTTCGTTTTTCAATAAATATGATTTATTTTAGAAGGAAAAACAAATTAATAACCAAGGGAAGAGATGTAGCCCCCAAATCTTCCGTGTTAGACCAATGGGTGATAAGTACAAACGTCAGATTAAGTATGTTAAGCATCTCCAGTCTCTTCGAGAGAGAGAGCCACATGGTACGTTTATTAAATTCTAAAAGAAAAAAGTAGTAATGCGGAGTTTAAAATAAATACATGAAATTGCTTAGGATTCATTTGTGAATATAAAGCGTTGATTTCATTTAAATATTTCAATTGTATACAATTTGAATTTATCTTTTTAAATTTTTATTTTATTAAGTTCTGCTATTTGGTCGAAGGTGGAAAAGACACAGAAAATGGCGCAAACTTCTTTGATTAACATCGTAAGTGGTGACGAAAGTTGGAAGACTATGATGTAGGAAACAAAGTGAAATTGGAAAAGCACTAAGGTTCTCCAAGACCGACGCAAAATTCGACAACTGAAATTGAAGGTAAGAGAAATTCAGGGGCCGAACTAACGGCTATTCCTAAAATTGATTCTAAGAAATCGTGCTTTCAGAAGTTGAAAAGACGTTGGTCGAGGTCTGTGGCTGCTCCGAGGGAGGAAGGGGGGTACTATCGAAGGAGACTATCTCAATTGAAAATAAATGGTAAATAAACTATATACCTATAGTGATCCTAAAGTCGCGGAACCATTTAAACATTTAAAATATATATTTTTATTGAATGAGATTGTTAATTAAAAGTCGAATAACTTTTTATTTATTTATTGAATGAAATTGTTATAAAAAATGAATAACTTCTTTATTTAATGAGTGTAATAATATTTTGGTATGGAAGCGTAAATTCTGTGCCCCTCTCCATATAAGCTACAGACTAAATACTATATGTAGCTAAATAAATTTACCTTTAGTGAGGATAATTTTTAATTGGGTTTTATAGCTAGAAGAGCTGCTCTTAGGACTTTTGGAGCCACAGTCTACCCCCTCCTCTTGTCAAAACGCAAAAGGCACACGAGGAGGAGGGGCATTAGACCACCTTTTAACTGATAGATAGAGATAGACAAACAGACAGACAACATTTATCCTAATTTCTCAATGCCATAATAAAGAAAGAGGTATTTGAACATCAGAATGGCCCTTTTGTCACGGGTGACTGAGTGTCAATATGCTTTGTGGCGAATAATTGGCTCCAATTAAAAATTTGGTGGTGGTAAAGAGGATAAATATTGAAGGTTTAATCAATTAATCCTTTGTGTATGGAGTGTGAGACGTACATGTGCGAGTTAAGGTAGATAGATTACTAGACTCGCAAATGACGTTCGTGAAATAAAGAAAAAATAAATAATTGGAAATCGCTATTATTTTAACAATAAATGAAAGAGAAATAATTATGTATGTTTTTTACACGCACACGATTGATTTTATAACGAGTTTCAAACGCATATTATCAAATGCACATGCACTCAGACATAAAAAAAAATTTAAGTGGGAGAACAAGGCAAGAATAAAAAGTATAGCAATAATAATGAAAAGCGAAAATAAAATCAGTAAACAAAAATATATAATAAAGAAAACAAAGACGTCTACGGTCCGACTTAAAGCCGAGGGGGTGTTTAGAAGAATGGTAAATAAAAAGTGACGCACATATGTATACATAAATACACACAGGCGCGTGAGAATTCTCTTGTAGGTCTTGGGCCAAAGGGAGGGTGGAGACCAGAGAAAGGGGGGCGAGGAAACACCGCTTGAAAGCCAGACCTCTTAAGAGTTCTAAATAATAATAACAGAGTCCCAAGGGTTAAAGGGGCGTATTTGCGAACCCTTATGAGTCGCAAGTGAGAGCACAAGAGAGAGTACAGGAGAACCCATAATCACAACCAAGGATCTCTAAGGATATCCTTTTAATGACTCGTTTAGAGATTAATGGAGAGCAGAGGGGAAAATATAAAAGGTAAAGAAGCTGTGAAAGAGTCCACACACACACGGGATATGGAGAAGGGAATGAAGGAAGAGGTGAGGTGGGGGATGGGATCATTTTAAGTATCAATTGAAGAGGTTTATTATCACTCTAATTACCACAATGGTTTACTATATAATGTGAGTGTTCAGTACATATGCCACATTGGCATACTTGTATATAATACGAAAAATGATGTATAAATATGTATGTGTATGTGTACGTGTATGTTTATAGATGTATGTGCGTCTATATGTTTTCTGCGGTCACAAGACTATGACGGAATTTATGTATGCTGGTGTATGGGTACATGCATGTGAATGGGTGTGTGTATGAGATTATGGACATGTATGTGTGATTGTGTTTTTTTCCGGTGTTTATCTTGTATAAAAGCTCATCAAGAATTTTAATGCACAATTTTCCCGCGAAAAATTGACTCGTGTTGTGAACACGTTTTGGCGCGAACCTAAACGAGGTTTATCACTTTATCGACACTTCCATACACCCTTGCACGATGGTCCCACTCTTTGGAAGGGTGCCAGTGACAGAGGGGGAAAAGGCGACCATCTAGCGATGTTGCATTATCCCAGATGTGATAAAGTATTAGAAATATCATTTGATTTATTGAGGAAGAAATAAGATCTAGTCATATAGTCAACCAACAAATGCATCAGAGTCAGATCAGTAGATTTAAACAAATGTGGTAGGAACTTGTTGCCTTACAACTAACAGACCCACGATTTTCTCCATTTCTCCATTTTACTCCCTTTGGACCTATTTTTGTTTCTCCTGAGGGGTTCTACCCTGGTTCAATAACCCCAGTTTGCCCCATAGTTAAGTACTGCCCCCCCCCAGGGATCGAGAGGACAAGGACAATTACAACAAGGCTTATCAACCTTAAGTACTAAGATAAGGAACCCTCTTCAACGGGGTTGCAAGTTCGTATATTTGAGTGCCTTTGTTTCTTGCCCGCCACTCTTCCAGAAGGAATGAGGTGCAATGGGGTGGAGTGAGTTAAAAGAACAATCTTAAGAAGAAAATCAGCTATTTTGTGGCCAAACGAAATATTTGGGTGAATATTTAAAGCATTGCAAAACATTCGGAAACATTTTGTACTCGTTGGTTATCTAGCAACAAACACAGTGTTCCACAAATACATGTATGTGAGAAATCCATGATGAAGAAGGAAACATACTTAGTCCCATTTCCTATTAAATGAGTAGCAATCTCGTTTGGGCTTAAATTTACTACACCCCCCCCCCTCCACCTGCGAAATTCCTATTCATCGAAAACTAGCAATCAAAATCATCACTAACACATACAAACACACACCTTAGGTCAGGGGCGTTATATAGTAGTAAATTTGTTAGACGATCGTGAATTCAAACCTTGGGCAGGAGAGAAGACAGAGTTTCTTTTACATGTCCTACTTTGAAGCTTAATAGAATCAAGAGTAATTTTGTAATCAGAATGTAACTTTCAGAGGTTGTTGGTAATAGTTATACGTTTTCGCTTCTACAATTGCTAATTGATTCACTTATTATTTTAGAAGTTATGCTAGTTTGAGTAAATCAGTCATGTTTTGCTAGAAACGGAAAGCGTCAAAAGTTTTGTTAAAAAAAGCTATTTTTGAATGCTCGATTCTTAGCATTGAAAAGAAGATCTGAACAAGTGGGATTGTCAAAAAGTGCAACATACAATGTAATGAAGAAAAAAATGAAAATTAAGCCATACAAGATTCAGGTCGTGCAAAAATCAGAAGACAACGATTTCGCGAAAGGAAAATCGTAGGCAGAAGAAAATTTGGGGAAGTTGATGTTACCGCCCGGGATAATGTCTGGCGAAGCGCACTTTCATCTCAGCGGATACAATAATAAGCAGAACAGAATATGGTCGGATCACAACCCACAAACTATACACCAGAAAGAGCTGCGCCCTGCAAAAACCACTGTGTGGTGTGCGATAACACCTCAGAAGATCATTGGGCCGTATTTTTATGAGAATGAAAATGGAAATTCAGTCACTGTAAATGGCGACAGATTCTTGAAGAATATTTTTTACCGAATTTTCGAAGGCTTCAAAATAGACGACAATTGTTTTTTCAGCAAGATGGTGCAACATCACATACATCGAATGATACAATGTAGTTGTTAAGACGAGGAGACTTCAGAGAAAAAATCATTTCTCGAAACTGTGAATTTAAGTGACCTCCGAGATCTCCCGATCTAACACCTTTGGATTTTTTTATTGGGATATTCAAATATCGCGTTTACTGTAATAATCCTAGAAGTATCCAACAACTAAAAAATAATATCAGTGAAGAAATTAATAACATCGATGAAAAGAGTGATGAGAGCAATTTCGTCACGAGTAAATCAATGTTATGAGAAGAATGGTCAGCATTTGAAAAGAAGAATCTTCAAATAAATTAAGTTATTATGTTAATTATGCAAACTGATTATTAGTCTTAGTTTTTTCTTCATTTTAAGCAGATAAAATTAGCTAAAATAAAATTGGTTTTAATAGTCGATAAATATTTGAAAGTTCAGCGAAAATATATTAAAACTGAATCCTTCACTAAAACTGGGATAACTTCTACAAGAATAAATGAATCAATTAGCCATCTCTAGACCCAAAATTGACAACTATTATCAACAACTTCTGAAAGTTTCATTATCACAAAATTATTATTATATATATATATATATATATATATATATATATATATATATATATATATATATATATATATATATATATATATATATATATATATATATATATATATATATCATGAACTGTTGAGCTTCTTCCAAATCGGAATTTCAATATGAAGGTGAATAAAAGCATCTTTATTTATCTGGGTTCGAGCGTGCTTGGTTTTCACCTTCATATATATATATATATATATATATATATATATATATATATATATATATATATATATATATATATATATGGGCGTTCATTTAACTTTAAGAGGTAAAGGCGGCCACTTGAGATGAAGTCAGGGTAGATGGATCATCGAGCTCAAATAGCTCCCCCCCCCTCCCTCTCCCTGCACTTTTCCCTCAGGAGGGAAACGCAAACTCACCTGGAAGTGCCCCGCAAAAATCATCTCCGCACGAAGGGGTGAAAGTTCGTACCATCGGAATGGCCGTGGTCGACACCTGCGAACGTGTTCGCAGATGTAGTCCTTCCAATCCTCGGTCCCATTTCCCGTCTCTTCTGTCTTCTACCTGGGTAAATTTGGAGAAGCGCGCGCCCTCTCCACACCGAGCGCCCCAACTAGTTTCCTCTTTCGACTACTCGAGCTTTGCATCTCCCACACATTTTTGCTCCCTCTAACTTTACCACTTTCTTTATGAAACACCGAGCCTTTTGTACTAACTATTTCCCAAGGGTATAAAGCGTGCCCTCCTGCCCCAGTACTTAGGGTTGATAATAGCCCCCCGCAGTCCTTTCAACGAAGGTAAGATCCGATAGTGACGTCACGGCCTCTTCTGTACTGAAGAGGGGAAATTGGATTCGAAGAGGGACCCTTACATCACCAAAGAGGAGGGGGGGAGACCCCCTAATCACTATTGCCTATTCCACCAACCACATGTTCGAGTCCCCACACCCCACCACCCAACTAACTTAGCTCATCACTCATTTGATGGTTCTGGTTATAGTAGAGAAGAACTGCTATGGGCCCCTTCACATGGCCCAACCACCATATCCGGAATTTAAACTTAATATTCAGACCTGGCCACCCTGCCACGTCTGGTGGTAAGGCGTTTTTGAGCGCGACCAAGCTGTTGGCGCCACCATAGGTGTACATGAAAATTAAAGTGGCTTTTCATACGAGACGCGACTTTCAGTGTGGCCATGAAAAGAACGCTCCCTATTGGCGGCGTGACTGGTTGCCAGGAATAATAATGGCGACGTGCCAATAATACTTGGTGGCGCCGCCATGGTGAAGCCGTGACAATAGGCCCTAAGCCATTTGGTCTTCATGACCAAAGCCTCCCCCCCCCCCAAATTAGAATTTCCACAAGTCCCTTGAGGGGGGCACGACCGGAGTTGCCCGGGAACGGAAGGAGACGAGACAAATTTGCTTCAAAAGTAGATCCAGGTGAAATGGAATTGCGAGAGGGGGATATTTCATGCACACAAGTGTGTGCGTGTGTGTCTATTCACATGCTCATGCAAAGAAACCAGCTGTGTATATACCAGGCACCTGCAAGGGAAAGGAAGCCGCACACACACTTGCCAATTCATTCTAACATCTGCAATGATGAAACTAAGCTTATTTTCATTTCGTCAACTGTGCCACGTTCTCTTCCATACATGTATCGGCCACCAACACTGGCAGTTTTCCCTCTCAGCCATAATGACTACAGAAGGATAAGCGGCTAAATATCTTCCACACATGTTCACGTTCTCAAACTTCAATAATTTCTCTACAGACCTCCTCACCACCCTCTAACAAATGTAACCTCGTTGCCATTGCGCTTAAAATTCGGGGGTTAAAAACTCTTTCATACGGAGTCATTTCCCCCCTCGTCCAAAGATCCGTTCTGCCCTCTTGCAACGGCACAAAGACAAAGACGGATCACTTTCAGCACCCCATGTTCCACCCAATGCCCCACCCAACCCGATTCCTCTATTCACGAACCAAACAAAAGAGGAAATGGGCCGAAGAGGGGTGGGCCAAGACAACGACTCCCCTCGGACACAAATGGAAATGAGAACCGGTTCTAGAATCCACTTTCGACTTAATGATTTATACAAATACATACACACTCGTGCACCCAATAGGCGGTAGCTAGGTAGATGATCGGTCGCCAAAAATTGTTTTTACAAGAGCCACCAGTCGTCCAACCATGGAAAAGGAGGCAAGGGCAAAAGAAGAGACCTCCATACCGTGAGCCAGGATTGAATCGCTTGGTATCACCACACGCAACTCAAGTCAGCAAAGGGGAACAAGGAAAAGTGAAAGGTAGCAGATAATATGCAGTCTCTCTACAGTTATTGGAGGTAAAAAGTGTGAAGATCGATGTACGCGTGAGAGAAAATGGGGGCGGGGTATAAAACTAAAACGGTGAGAAGGCGAAAAAAAAGCATATATCCAAAAGAGAAATTCTATTCCTTCGTTCCCATCTTCTCTGTTTTCTTTGTTTTCCTGTCTCCCATATTCAGTTGTAAGGATCATTACCCAAAGGAACATAACCGGAATCCTTCAATAGGCCAAAATGGTCCTTCCAGTGTTACGTACTTGCCCCATCAATTGATACCTATAGACACCGAGACATGAAGAGTTGAGGAATTGGTATTCAGAGGGGAATGTGCAGGCGGGAGAAGAAAGGACAAAACGGGGCAAAATAAATTCGCCAAAACAAGAAAGTGAAAAAGGAAGAAATGCTACAACGGATCCTAAAACTATGGTTAGAGACTAATTCTCCTAACCTTAAAAGGGCGACAGGATAACCGAGTGAAAACACCGATTCCGATTACAGCGAAGTTAAGCTACATCGGGTGTGGTAAGTTATCGGATACAGGCCCGATTCCGGTCGCCTTTAGGGCGGGTGCAACTTGCTCTAGAGCAGTGATTTTCAACCGGCGTGCCGCAAGAGCGACCAAAAAAGGATTTTTAAAATGACTAGATTGCAAAAAATTATGTATTTCAAACATTTCTAAAAAAAATTTAACGACACTTGAACGTATTTTGAAACTCGATTCTCTGCATTGTGCAACATAAAAACAAAGAAAAGAGAAAGATTGCAGAGGGTAAATAAAGAAACGAGAGTTGCCTTGTCAACTCTACGACCTAATTTTTAAACATTGTGTGGTACTCAAATTTCTCATTAAACATTTAAAAGTAAGATTTATTTATCTTCAAATTTTTATTTCTTATTTCGATTAAATTAGGTTAAATGTCAATCGTGGTTAATTTTGAAATGCTTTCCACGTAATTAAGTATAGACATAAATTATATTTTCTCGGGGTTCTTGCTGCTTCTAGATAGCAATTAGGGTGCCACTATCATAAAAAGGTTGAAAATCACTGCTCTAGATATTCGTGATTCGCACCCTACGTGAAACTGTAGGTCCCCCAATGAGAAATATAAGGGCTCAAAATAAGTGGAAAATGGTGGTAAAAAGGTTCAAAATAAGTATAGATCGGTGGTAAAAATAAGAGAAATCGGTTGTAAAATGACTAAAAATAAGTGATTTGTGGTAAAAAGCCTAAAAATAAGTGGAGATCGACATGGTTCAGAAAATACTGAGTGGTTGAGAAAACTTACTGGTCATCGAAACTTTCCAAGCGAACAAAGTTTCTTTCTCAAAGGTCTTTTTTCGATCTAAAACCTAATCTCGGCTTCTAAGCTAAAACGCGGTACCTTTTATAAGGCTTTATTTAAGTAACGCTTCAATTCTCAGGTTCGCTCAGCAATAATCCTTACTTTTCTTTTATTCAATGATCCCCGCCATTTATTATCGTTTTTTTCAAGACCTCCATTTTGCGAGAGACACTATGAAAGAGAGAAAGATTATTTTCCTGTCAGCCTCAATTTATTTTTCATATTATCTATTTTTAAATTCATTTTCTTTTCAAATTTAAGCAAGTTATTTCCCGGGTTTTGTAATATATATATATATATATATATATATATATATATATATATATATATATATATATATATATATATATATATATATATATATATATATATATATATATATATATATATATGCAGGTTCTATTGAAGTCCCTAGCTGTGTCAGCGTTATTTTAAAAATGATACTATAATCCATAGTAATGATTTTATAAGGAGAAATATCCTGGAATCATTTTTAATCTCCCACACAAAGGAGAGTAATCTCAACATTAGCCCAGGGCTGTTTTCGTTAGATCCAATTTTATCACTTTTTATAAAATCCGACTCATCTGATAGCATTAAAAAGTAGACCTCATCCCAGGAAAACGCGCTTAGTATAAATAGTGTCTTATTTTTCTTACCATTGAGTTTGAAAATGTCGAATAGACGATAGTACTAACTGCAATCCGCTTCTTATTCAGTTTCCTTCCGTGGTACATATATATATATATATATATATATATATATATATATATATATATATATATATATATATATATATATATATATACCGGGTGTCCCAGAAAAAAGTTAACCGTACTTTGAATTAGTATAACTCAAAAACTATTGGAGATTTTGGGGTCCTGCAAAAATGTTTTATTTAACAACTATTTATCTGACGATTCTGGAAATTTCATTATATTCCCTTTTACGATATTGATAAAACTAATGGGTTTAGTGGAGGCTATCAAAATTATGTTTCCGCAAGGAAGTAAATTAATGGAACGAAGCCTAGGAAGGCCTAGGCAGCCTAGGTCACTGTGCGATTCTTCAAGCAAAGCCTAGGCCATTTTACAGTGGTTTTTCAGCCACGCTGTGGTATGGTCTCGTCCTTATTGCTTACTAAGCAAATCAAGGCGTTTCTGTGTAAAAGCTCACTTCCATAGAACCTTTTTAATCATGCAGTTAACAAAAGATCAACGCGTATTTGCCGTCACAAACTTTATAAAAACTGGAATTATTAAACAAGTACAAGATTCATTTGAACAACGTTTTCCAGGTAGGCACCCACCAAGCAAGCCCGCAATTTGAAAAAATGTTCGCAAATATCAACATGAAGGAACATGCTTAAATCTAAATAAAGGTCGTTCGGGTCGCATGAGAACCATAAGAACAACAGAAAATATCGAAAATGTTCAGATGACACTTCTTCAAAATCCACATGTATCTTTCAGAACAATGGGTTACAATTGTCAAAGTCATCTTTTAACCGCATTATTAAACATGACTTAAAATGGCATCCCTCTAAGATGCATGCAAGAGACCAGCTTCTTGAAACTGATTTTCCTCGTCGTAGACAATTTGTCGAATGGCTTCTCCATAAACCTGCTCGTTTCTTGGAAAACATTGTGATTGGTGAAGAGGCAGCCTTGTGCATGAATGGAAAGGTAAATAGTCATAACATTCGGCAATATGCACCGCTGAACCACCCCCCAGCATTCAACTTTGACACACGTATTTGTCAGCAGAAAGTGTCTCTGTGGATCGGAATATGCGGGAATGGCTATCTTGTCGGACAATTGTTTTACGAGAATAACTTGAATGGTGCTGCCTACCTGAGCATGATCAACGAAAGGATCTTCCCGGAACTCCGCCAGATTTACGGCAATCAATTCAATAGACTTTGGTTGATTCAGGACGGCGCACCAGCTCATAGACAGCTTGCTGTAAGAACAAAACTAAGAGAAACGTTTGACAACCGCATTGTCACACTAAATCATGCAATTGAATGGCCCTCAAGATCCCCAGACTTAACACCGTGCGATTAGTTCTTTTGGGGATATCTAAAGAATAAAATGTATTCTCCTCCACCACAAAGCATCAACCAGTTAAAAGATAGTATCACACGTGAAGTCAATAGACTTAAAGAAAATCACAAGTTAATCAAAAAAGTTGTTCAATCAATGCGATCAAAGGCGCAACTGTGCTTGGAAAAAAATGAAGGACATGTGGAAGGAAACGATGTTTAGAAAATTATAAAAATGAATTTGTATTACCCATATGAAGAGATATTTTTGTTAAAAATGGATTTAAATATATTTGTTGATTTTAAACTTTGAAGTTTCATGATTTTACTTACTTGCGCAAACATAATTTTGATAGCCTCCACTAAACCCATTAGTGTATCAATATCGGAAAAGGGAATATAATGAAATTTCCAGAATCGACAGATAAATAGTTGTTAAATTTATTTTGTTTTGCAGGACTCAAAAATCTCCAATAGGTTTTGAGTTATACTAATTCAAAGTACGGTTAACTTTTTTCTGGGACACCTTGTATATATATATATATATATATATATATATATATATATATATATATATATATATATATATATATATATATATATATATATATATATAAATTTATATATATATATATATATATATATATATATATATATATATATATATATATATATATATATATACTTGGTCATTCAAAACTCACGCTACAATCTTTTTTTTACATTTTAAACTGAGCCCTCAATTTCGTAGTATAATATAGTTCAATAAATTTGAATATATTGGTATATACATATATGGCTCTAGTCAAAATGGGTGATCATTTGACTTGGGAAATGAAGTGGAAAATCGCTGCCTCTCAGCACGGTTACCAATCTCCGACCGAAAGTCAAAGAAGATTCCGTGCTTTCTATGAGATGAGGCACCTAATTGCCCAGGACGCTCTACAATTTATTCCATTCATAAGAGATTTATGGAAACAAGAGCTGTGGCTGATGGACCACGTACAGGGAGGCCTAGAGTCGTTCTGAGGAAAACACTGCTATCGTTGAAAAGCTTTCAACAGAAGCCAAGGGAAGTCCATAAACAGAGTCTCGTGGGAATTAGCCAGTCATGCTTCAACCATCCAACGGATACTACGTAAAGACTTGAAAATGTTTGATTTTAAGATACAAGTTATTCAAAAACTTATGGAAGAGGACTTTGATCGAAGGGTAGAGCTATGTGTGATATTCATACACCATCACGAAAATGACCCTTCTATCTTGGATAACATGTTCTTCAGTGATAAAGCAATCTTTCACTTATCTGGTTGCGTGAATCGACATAAGACTCGATTTGAGGGTAAAAGCAACCCAGTTGTTGTTGAAGAGTACGAGGGCGACGCTCCAAAGCTCGTTGTATGATGCGCTATCTCATCTAAAAAGCTCAATGGACCATTTTTCTCCAAAGATGATCAGCAGTGGACTATTAATGTGACAGGTGTCAATTATAATCTAGCGATGCTTCGAAACCTTTTTTTCTCCCTGAATTGGAACGTATAGCCAGTGTTGATGATTGTTTTTTCCAACAAAATGGTGCTTCTTCACATTATGCGAAAGTAGTTCGCCATTTCTTAAACCACAAGTTCCCTGATAGATGGGTAGGTCGTCGAGGACCTCTGGAGTGGGCGCTGCCACGTTCTCCAGATTTGACACCCTGTGACTTCTTTCTGTGGGGCTTCCTGAAAAGCAAAGTCTATGCATCAAAACCTTAGAGTGTTGAAGAGTTAGAGGAAAGTATAAGGAATACCTGCAATCTTGTTACAGGGGAGATGCTAACCGGAGTTGGAGAGGAATGCATGAAGAGGTGGGCAATGTGTCTCGAAAAAATAGAAGCTCACGTTGAAGTCTACGGAGCCTAAGAAAACAGAAGAAGAGGAATTTTTTCGTTATGAAATTAATTTTAGCAGTCTAGTGTCTACCATCCTCAGAAAAAACTCGGATCTCCGCCGCCTGAAAGATACTGGATACTCTTCTCATCAGAGATGGGCTCGAACCTGAACACACCAAAACAGCTCGGAGCGAGTATTGCACCTTTTCTGCTAAAAGAAAAGCGAACCGTACTCTGACTCCGACCTATAAAAGGCATCAAAGAACGAAGACGAAATTCATTGGAAGACGGAACGTTATTCGCTGCTAAGACTTGACGTATTTACGTAAGGTTGTTCGTATCGACTAATTTTCACACAAATTCTTCATTCTTACGTTCGAAGTAAAGATTCGAGAGCCGAGCCAGCATATTTTTAAACAGCCCTGCGGTTGTCTTGGGAAAGAGATTGGTACAGCTTTTTCATCGTTCACCTATACTGACATGAGCTCTTAAGTTCCGTTCATCGTTTCCTGCCGGTGGGCATCGAGCATTCGTGAACCTGGACTGAATCATAACCCTCGTTCCAACTATGCCAGTCGACTGTGATATGGCACAATTGGGGGAATTGACGAAAGCTGGTTTGAGTAGTAGCCCAGAGCAGAAATCAATTTCAGAGCCCCTCCCCCCGGGAAAAGGGACGGAGTGCCAACTGCGTTGATGAAGTTTTTAGCTTTATCGATGGGGGTTTACCGACCAAGATCATAGAGGGATAAGCAACCGTCTCTATGTATGGAGGAAGCAATCGCGAATTAAAAAAAACTGCAAGGGGGAGGCACTTTCGGGTGAAAGAAGTTGATTCTGCCTTCGCCCATCATCAAGTCCGCCATAAGTCAACCCTTCCCGGGTCCATCCCTTCATCATTCATCACCTCATCAATTGCAGTACTGGTTCGCGGGGCACGGGGTCGCATTACGATGAGGGACACTCTCTTTGCATCTATTTTTTCGATAAATATCTCATAACACATCATTCACGAGTGACAGGGTTTTTAAATAACTTTTACAAATAGATGAAAAACAAGGAAAAGGAAATAAGAAACGATCAAGAAGAAGGATTTACCCCCGCCCCGGGGAATAGAGCACCAGACCAAGAAGGTCCTCTTGAGGACCTTTCCCGGCCATGCAGTTCCGACCAAAGCTCAGGTGTGCCTAGTTCTGTTCGGAAAACTTAAGGTTGCACTGATCCGACTGATCGACGTGAGCAACGGGTACATAGACCTCTGCTCAGAAACTAAAGACATGGACGAAATACTCTCCAACCGAGGAACGGAAGCTTTAAAGAACATCTGGCTTGAGCCAAGAACCCCCCCTCCCCGCTCCAGGTTCCAGGTGGCGGCCAATAGGAGCGTCATCTGGCGTAAGATTGAAAACTGGATTGGCGAAAGAACAACACAAAAACTCAAGCAAGACATTGAAGATCAAAACCCATGGGCGAAGATTAAGTAATTAATCAAATTTAATAACTACACCCAAGTGTTTAAAATCACGTACCAGACCATCGAAATGACACAGAAAACCAAAAGAGATGGGCTCCTCGCTCTCAACATGAGGATCCCATCCGAGAACATCGAACGGGAAAAATTCCACAATATGCAAATGTTTTTCCTGTTACAAGTTGGAAAATCATACGAGCCACTCCTGCCCCAACAAGGACAAGAAGATATGCTCTGAATGCGGGCAGGAGGGTCGCAGATTTAAAGAGTGTGCCTCAACAACTAAAAAGTGCTTAAATTGCAACAGTGACCACAGAACTTTGGCACTAAATTGCCCCAGAAGAAAAGAGGCAATAAAGAAGGAAGAAGTAGCTCGATCCCGTAGTGCCCAGAGCTACGCGGCTGCTACATCACAACCTAACCAAACCCCAACCATAAATCAACCTACGATGCAACTGAACACATAAGTGAGCTCGAAGATTCTCACATGCATCATCCACGCCCACATCGCTAACATGGGAAACCCAGGTAGCTATGAGAGTGAACTCAATTCACTGCTACAAGCAAACAATCTGCCTACAATTAAAGTACCCAAATCTCGGGAAGCACTAAAAATACTCAATATGAGTACCACCTCATCCAAACCACAAAAAGAAGTGCTGCAGGTAACATCAGAGAAATAATCAGTTGTTACCCAAGAAGTCTTCAAGCGACTCGCAATCCGAAGAAGAAGAAAAAGAAACAGAACATAGAACAAGATCTCAGAGGGCCTCCATAAGTAAATCGAAGACTCCCAGCCCCCCTAGAATACAATTATCAAAGAGGAACAAGGACATGGAAGTAATTCAGAAGGAAACTGCTAAAAATCCATCCCATGCTACCAAAAAGGTCACCAACAGGGACCCCAGAGTGAAGAAGCTGGAGATAAATTCTCATAATACAAAGAGACAGCTTAAGAATCTTGAGTATCAGCCCCGACGGGTGGACCACGAAAAGAGTGCAATATGGTAACATTTTACGAAACATCGATGCTGATATAATACTTATTTCTGAACACGGATAGTGACATAATCAAGATATAGAGCTATGACGTGCTAACAGTGAACTATTCTCAAGAACGATACGAAGGGGCAGCCATTGCGGTTAAGAAGGGAATAAAATTCAAGCAACTCAGGAAATGGAAGAATCCTACCTCGCCATAGAGGTAGAAATGAGCCTGGTGAAGATGGTCGTTGCCCCGGAATACCAACCCCCAAGGCGCGACTATTTGCCTAACCAAGCCATCCCGAGTATATTCGGACGAAGGGTCCCTACGATATTAATGCGGGACCTGAACACACGATGTACTGAGTCCGGGTATACTCGAACCAACGGTATAGGCAGATGCTTGAATCAGGGTTGGCACCCCCCCACCAATTTTGAAAAAGTCCAATAAATAAAACCCGGGTCTTTTAAAAAACCTGGGTTTATTTCTTATTTTTTTAAATCTCTGTTTTTTTTTTCAAAAAACAAACACTTACAAGCACTAGAATAACATAGAAAAAGAATATCTATCTCTATTTTTATAATATTAATAATTAATTAGTTTAATAATTATATTAAGGTAAGAACTGATCACAGTTACAGATTGCTGATCGAGAATTGTGGGTGCCCATGATAGCCATAACCTGTAGAAGGAGAGATGAATTATGAGTTAGTATCAAAGAAATAATCTTAATTGGATACATATTTGTTGAAATTATAAACATAAATATGCATTTTGAATAAAATAATGATAAGTAGCGTTCAATTCTTTAAAAAAGGGTAATTTAAAAAAAAAACACGGGTTTTTTCAAATTTCACTTGAAAAAGTAAAAAAAAAAACATGGTAATAAAAGCCGGATTTTTTTATTTGCCAACCCTGGCTTGAATACTCTCCTGGATAGAAACATCGTCCAGAGGCTGGGCCCAGACTTTCCGACCTTCATCACGAAAAGGAGCGCTACCAAGCCAACTTCCTGTTACCCTTTAATTATCACATGACCCTTGAATAGCTTGTAGCGACCATATAGAGATTAACCTTAATATCAACGTTAACCCTATATTGGTACCATCACACACAAGTAAGAATGACAGCAGAGCGCATTGGGATAATTACGAGCGAATGCTATGAAATTACATCCCAGCGAACCTCGACGAAGCAACGCTCGAGGAAATAGACAAATAAATGGAGCGGGTAGGCCCAGATAATCAAGGCTGCATACAAATGGACCGATCCTATGAAGGGTTTGCTCCGTGAGATGGAATGATTATATCAAATGAGCATCACCACGAGTACATCCAGTGAGGCAATGTACCGTATGAGAGAAATAAAGGCAAACTAAAAATCTAATTTACCAACAAGAGAAATGGAATGAAGCTATCGAAGAACTCGATAGCGAGGCAACACCGAGGGAATTCTGGGCGAAGATCAAGAGGATGAGAGGAATGCCCCAGGAAAAAAGATGGAATTAGAAGACGACCACGGTGAGATAAAATCAGAGGAGAATGAAATAGAGGAAATTCTCAGGAAACACTTGGAACAGATTTTCAGAATCAGTGAAGAAAGTGAAGACTTTGACATTGACTTTGAAAATCAGATTATAGACGAGCTGAACGAAATCATTGAAAGGGCGCATCCGAACCACCAAGTGAACAGGGGAGGAGAAGAAAGAGTGATGCTAGAATAACTATAAAGCGCGATCTAGTCCTTTAAGCAAAAAGCTCCAGGCCGGTCAGGTTTGACGAAGTTAAACTTCGTCAAAGTATCGAGATGCGTGCGGGAAGGTTTACTCAACATCTTTAATGCCTACCTCAATGTAGGCTACTTCCCCGACGCAGAGAAAACGGCAAAAATTATCTTTATTGTCAAGCCTGGAAAGCCTCCAACAAGTAAAGGGAGTTACTGCCCAATATCCCTTCTAGAAATTGGGGGTAAACTCTTCGAGAAAATCTTGAAGAAAAGACTCGTTGAGCACTTGGAGGAGAATTCGCTCTACAACGAACAGCAATACGGCTTCAGAAAGAAGAGAAGAGAAGCACCGAGATGGCAATAAATGTCCCAGGGAGAAGATTGCTCAAGCGAAGAAAAACCGGAGATATATCGACATAGTATGCAGGGGCGTGTCAAAAGCGTTCCGAAAGCTATGGTTAAGGGGGATGCAATATAATATCCTCCAGCTGGGTTTAAGCGCAAACCTTGAAAAAATCCTCTGTGAATCCGCCATGGAGAGGTCGGCCTACATCAGTATAGGGCGCACGGACAGCCCCACCTTTCCTCTACAGGCAGGATTGCCTAAAAGCGGGTGCCTCAGTCCAACCTTATACTCGATCTATATAACTGACAGTCCAGAGCCAAGCTACCCACTAGCCTAAAAATCCAGTTTGCTTATGCCATAAGCCAACTCATAGTTAGTGGATATAGGAACGTGCCTTGGCAAGCTCGAATGACTGCCAAGGAAATAAGAAAAATAAATGAATACGAATCAAAATGGAAGATTCGAAATAATGGCGGCAAATTCAAGATTGTCCCATTAGGAAGAATAAAATCAGCAGATGTGAGAGTGGGGGATACGCGTTATCTCTACACGAACGAGTGCAATGTACTCGGGATGAAAGTCACTCCTACCGGGCACATGAAGCACATCACAGAACAGATACAGATATCAAAATCGGCAGTCAGAACCCTCTATGCTTTCAGAAACCTTAGCCAAAAGAATAAAAGAAAACTGTATCTGGCGCTAGTCAGATCCACCCTCATCTATCCCTCAGAATCTCTGTTCGGCGTCTCAGAAACAGCAAAAGAAGAGATGCAGAGAATACAAAACGAGTGTATGTATATCATCACCAATGCAAGAAGGAGGGATAGGAGGAAGAAAGTGGATCTGCACAGAGCGGTGGACATCAAACCAATCAACACAGTTTTAAAGGAAAGAGTATCAGATATGAAAAAGAAAATTACATCGAACAGCACCGAGGAAATTAGAGCATTAATCGAAGATAACCAACGAGGTCGAAGTCATGCAAGATTCCCAAGCAGCGCCAGCAAGCTTGGAATAGCAGTTGTCCCATTCCTCTTCTCACCCACTACTTCTACTCTAAACAAAAATATTACCAACCTCCTAACCTTCTCTTTCTCCTTACGCTCCTCGCCCTTTCTCCCCAGTTATCCTCTAACGGCTGATTGTTTAAGGTTGGTTTATCCTGATGTGTTTCTTGTGTTTCTCCAATCGTTAATTTTTAACTCGCAACATAATAATCCAGAAATTATCAATTACCTGTAAATTTATCGCTATCCCCCTCCTTAATTAACATTAAATACGTTCCATAAATTCGTCATTTTGATTATCTGTTTGGTTCTTAACTTAAATTATTTTCCACAAATTGTATTTCCAGTACCCGAAGATGGGGGAAAAGTTCACCCGAAACGTTGTATCAAGAAAATGAAATGAATTTCCCTTTATACGTCCTTTCGTTCATCCTTCAAATTATATATATATATATATATATATATATATATATATATATATATATATATATATATATATATATATATATATAATATATATATATATATACCCAAAACAACAAAACAAAGAAAGATATTAGCCTGATCTCCAGGCAACTTTGCAATATTGCAAACCTAAGACTTCATCTTCACCACTATTCCCAACCACACTATTCTTGTACACCAATATCTCTCGCACTCACAAACTCACCACTTCCCCACAATCAATCGAAATTCATTTTTTGCTGCTCGCCACTAAAGGAGGCAACGAGAACAGAAACTTCCCATCAATGCTGCCTCATCAATAACCAAGACTTTCGTTTGAAGATGCCTGAAGAAAGGCGAAAGCTCACGGCCAAAAATTTGTAAAAAATCCGAATATTTTAAATAGGAACAAATAAAATGGATCTTCCTCAGTTGAATTTCAATCTTCAGCTTCATATAAAAAAAAACTGCAGCCGACAGTTAGAACATGCGAGAATAAAATTGGTAAAGTCGAAATACAACCCGGTCTTTAAAAAAACATGTATAGAATAGAAACTACTCCCATCATACACAAATAAGTACTTGGATTCAGCCTTTCATTTTCCTGTGGGATTTTTTTAAATTATATATATATATATATATATATATATATATATATATATATATATATATATATATATATATATATATATAAGTTGAAGCGAAATTAATGTTCGATTATTTATAATAAAGTTTTAGATAGTATTTATTAAAGTAGTACCTCTTATTATCGTTTAGGAATGCTACAATGGGTAATTTATGCCTTTTCTTTCATATTATAAAAATATTGTTCATAATCTTCTTCCGTTTTCACCCCTATTTTCTTCCCATCTAAAGATCACATTAGTCACGTTTTACTCTATGAGTTTCCTAAAGGTATCAATGCAAGTACAGCAGCAAAATCCATTCAGAAGGTAGTTTTCCATTTTCCGAAGTGGAGATTTCGGTCTAAATGAAGGACCAAAAAAAGGTCATCCAAATGAACTTGATTCCGACAAGTTGGATAGAAAACCCTACTATAACTTCCGAAGTTCTCGCAGAACAATTTAACGTAACCCAACTGATGAGGATTGGAAAGGTTCCTGTGATTGAAAAATGGGTCCTCATGAACTTTACACGAAGAATCTGCCGCAATTGCTTTCAGGACACCTTCAGGCATCATTTTAGGGCAGGCCTTTTTACTGGTGATGAAAAGTGGATCCTGTAATCATAACGTTAAACGCCGCAGTTCGTAGATCAGTCGAGGAAACAGAATTTCTCAACAAGCTAGAAGAAGACTTCATCCAAAAACGATCATGTTGAGTGAATGGTGAGTTATTGAAGAAATTGTCCATTATGAACTGTGAGTCCATAATCAAATAATTAATGCTAATCTTTACTGAAATCAACTCCCGTCGTTTGAAAGCTGCTTTGGGTCAAAGGTGATAATGCCCGACCTCACACAGCGGGAATGACCAAAGATCTCTTGGAGGAGCTTAGTTAGAAAATATTGCTTCATCCTTCATATTCTTCTGGCCTTGCTTCATTTGATTATCACTTGTTTAGGATATAATAGAACCAGTTGGATTGTCTTAGGTTGAAATCAATACAAGAGGTTGAAAACGAGTTGGATTCTTAATTTGCATGAAAATCTAAAGAATTTTACATGCGTGGCATTTCTAAGCTTGTTGACCGATGAAATGAGATTCTAGAAAGAAATCGAGGTTATGTTCATAATTACATATTTCCATAGTCATAAGTTGTTGTTTTTTTTTCATTTTTAATATCTTAAGGTCGGACTATGTTTTTAAAGATGGTCGCTCAGAAGCAACTGCTGGAAGCATGACAGAGCTTTTTACAGGAATATTTCAACGGACACGCTAGTGTCTGCAGATGCTGCAGAAGGGATGAGGGACATAAATGGTACCCCGGTGTAAAAGGTTAACCTCATGAACGAATCAAAGATTGCCTCAAGAACAAAATCTGACACGTGTCCTCCATTCCTGCGGAGATTAAACACATCCTTTCTTTAAGTTGTAAAGAACTAGATAATTCAGGGTGTCTACTTGTTTGGTGATTTTGAATTCAAGGACTTTTCAAGGTTTTCAAGGACTTTTAAAAAAATAATCAAGGACGGGTTTTAGCTATTGTTTTTTTTCTTTAAATTAAAAAAGTGCAATAAACATTATGGGACATTGATAAAGGTGAGGTATTTAAGGGAGAAATGGATTATAAGCAAAGCATAACCAAAATCAACTCACCAGTACAAAGAAACAAGAACAAGGTACCCAAGCGACAGTCACAGAAGTATAGCGAGCATCCATCATAAAATACAACGCATCCAAAGCATACATATGTTCACTCACATTAGTGAGTAGATTAATTTAAATATTACTATTTTCCTAATAGACATTAAAAAGTATATAAATAGCGAATTTAAAAAATCATTTGAACAATCACTCAATGATTTATTTTATTAAATTCAAGGACCATCTACCTTTTTCATCAACAAAAAAATTCAAGGGCTTTTCAAGGACTTCAAGGATTTAAAGGGCAGTAGAAACCTTGTAATCGCATGGTATCGGTGGCTAGTAAAGAGGAATAAACCGCTGAATTATTTTTACGAGCATCTTTCTTCAGATCAGAGAACTTAGGTAGATTCTACGATTAAGTTATTTGTATTAATAATTGCCTAGAGTTTCTCTGTTACGAGAAGGGTAGGTATAATTTTAGTCAACCTTGGTCAACCATAACACGATATTTTGAGAACGGGATTTTTTGGAGGGGTTGAATAATAATTTTTTTTTCATAGTTAGGTAGTGACCTAGGTATATTTTAGTTTTTATCCAAGTTCATTCTAAGAGTTCTTTTAAAGTTTGAAAAAACAAAATGGTGAGGTTCAGAAATAAATATAAGTATCGAACGTTTGGGATTGTTTTTTAAAAACAAAAAGAATTACAATAGACGAAGCTCAGAAAATTGATTAAAATTTAGGCAAGTTATTTCTAAAATTGATTTTCAATTTTAATCTGTATTAGGAGAAAATAGCTACTGGCCCCTCTAAAAACGAATAAAGCAAAATGAAATTATCCGCGCAAATTTAAATGGAGAAAAAAAAATCGGGGAAATTGTTGTTTCCGTATTTAAAAAGACCCGCTAAAACTTTTTTTTTTTGCTCCTTAGGCCTATAAAACAATCATCCATTAAAAAAAAGACCAAAAGTAAACCTTTTTAAAAATATTTAGACCAATAAGCCGTTGTCAAACCGGATAAGACGCTGGCTAAAGGCCGAAAGGTCTGTTTGTGAAGCGCAAGCTCCTCCTGTAAGGAGTAATGGACGAGCCGCTCTTCTGCTAGCCTTATACTTTTTTTATTTTTAACTAAATCAAATTTAAACTTAAGATACAAAAAGCAAACATAAAGGTTTTCTTTGCTAAATTGCTTATATTTATTGCTAGAAATTAAGAAATGGCGAAGAAAAATCTTAAGACTTATACTAAAGCAAATCCACAACAATGAAATAGAGAATAGGAGAAATTATTTATATCGTATCTTTTTTACGTATAGTCTACGTCAGTTACCTAATCCCATGTCTTTATGTTGGCTTGAAAATTTATAAAATTAATTAAATTGATACCCTCTCTATCCCCCCCCCAAAAGAATACCTATGCTGTCAAAATTTAATTTGATTTTCTTCGGAAATTAAAAGGTTAATATTTAGAAAACCGTAATCGCTTAAAAACAAATTTCATCACTCCTAATGTGTCAAGCACACTTTTGCGAATCAATCTATAGAGAATTTATTGAGCGATCGATGTTACTATTAATATAATAACAGTTTGAATTTCAATATTTTTTCTCTTCCTTAATTGTGATGAGGTCACAGTGAAGTATTTTTGCAAATAAATTGGTACAATGACCTCACATTGTCTACATAATTTCGACCGAGCTTACTTAGTCGCCTTTTTACCCCATTTGCCTCTCTTTTGGATCAGGCAGATTTGCGTTATGACTTGTGGTGGATGTGAAATATATTTTGAAGACCTCGTAAAAGAGGTTCACACAGTGATCCTAATCGTGCGGGGCGCAGTGTAAGGATTTGGTCAGATCACTTTTCGCTGCACAAACCCGCTGGTTTTGTGGGTTTACTCTCTCAATTTACAAACACATTTTAGGTTAATATCCCAATTTCCTATTCATTTTTGGTGTTCGTAAGGCGAAATGCGGCAAAATCAGGATTTTTGTGCTTTCGAGTTGATTCAAAGGGGGGTAGGGGGAAGAAGGGCGAAGCCAACCTAATGTTAAGTACAAAAGGTTTGTATAATTTCTTCATTTATGGCGGTCGCAAAGCGAGGTTTACTCTGATTTCGACCGAATCGGAATAAAAATGATTTTCCGTATTTCCCTTTCCGATCGACAAAACTGAGAACAGAAAAAATGATTGCCGTAAAGTAGATAATAACTAATAAAAGAAGTCACAAGGCTATTAAAACCGTTAGTGTTAAACGTAACACCTCTGTTATCATCATCATCATCATCATCACTAACTCTATAATTTAAGAAGGGGATTTTTTTGAGTATATGAATAATAATTTCATCTTAGTTTGGTTAGGAGTTATGTTTTTTATCAAAGTTATTTCTAATAATTCTTTTCTAATAAAAAAAACAAAATGGTGAAGTTCATAAATAAATATAAGTATCGAAAATTTGGGATTTTTTAAAAACCCAAAGAATTACAAATGGTGAAGTTCAGAAAATATATTTTTATATATCTTCTTCTCTATAACTCTATATTTTAGCAACGTGATATTTTGAAAGGAGGGAAATTTAGTTTAGAGTTCCTTTTTAAAATTATTATAATTGGCGAAGCTCAGAAATTTCACCATTGTTGTATTTTTTTTATATTTTAAATTTTAATCTTAGTAGCAAAGCGCAAGCTCCCACCCATAGAGGGGGGGGGGAGTGGCGAAGCCATTGCCTGGTTATATTATTATATACAAGAGGAGCGGTTTTGCCACTCCTCACAGGAGGAACTTGCGCTTCGTAGCGCATACGGCATATCCGGCTCCGTCAACGGAGTTTTGGTCTAAAAAGAATTAAAAGGTTTCCAGTACATGTCTCCAAATAATTTACTTTTGGTCTATCTTTTTGTCACATCGATGCCTATTTTCTAGGCTTAAAAACAAGAAAAAACCTTTTATCGGAAGTCTTTTGAAATACGGAAAAAACAATCTTTACGACTCTTCTCCCCCCCCCCCCCCATTTAAATTAGCTCTAATATTTTTACTTTGATTCACTCGTTTTTAGGGGCCAGTAGCTATTTCCTCCTGCTAAAGATTAAAATGGAAATTCTATTTTAAAAAGAACTTCGATAAAACCTTCGAATATACAAAAAAAGAAAAGAAAAAGAAAGTCATGCCACAACTTTAATAAATTTTCTGAACTTCACGATTTGTAATTCTTTTTGTTTTTAAAAAAATCCCAGATAATCGATAATATTTATTTTTTAATAAAGTATATCAGCTTAGTTATTAAATAGTTCTAAATATAACTTCGAAAATTTTTGTGGCTTCAAGAAAACTTCTTTTTTTTTATATTATATTTAATCCCTAACAATTTTTTAGGAATGCATTTTTTTTTTTAACAGTTTGTATTTTAATTTGTGAGACGTAGCTAAATTTAAAGCTTTTATCCAGGTTCTTTCTAAGATTCTCTTTACAGTTCGAAAAACAGACCCCAGGGCTGTTTTTTCGTATATTTGAAATTTTTAGCAAAGGAAAAAAATAAATTTGACTGACGAATGTTGTGGAATTTTAAAAAAATAATAATAATTACAAATCGTAAAGTTCAGAAAATGTATCCAAAAGCAAATTTTAATACAAAATTTAGATAGGAAAAGCTCTGAAGATTGTTTTTTTCGTATATCAAAAGAATTCCGATAAAGTTTTTCTTATTTTTAGGCCTAGAAAATACCTAAGCATGGATCTGAAAAGCCCTAGACCAAGAGTAAACTATAAAAAAAAACAGGCAATGGCTTCATCACTTTCCCCTACGAGGGGAGCTTGCGCGTCGCTAAGATTAAAATTTAAAATCTAAAAAAAAATCAACCATGTTTAAATTTTTATAAATTTTCTCAACTTCGCCAATTATAATAATTTTAAAAGGGGACTCTAAACTAAACTCCCCCCCCCCTCCCTTTCAAAATATCACGTTGCTAAAATATAATTATAGAAGAAGATATATAAAAATCAATTTTCGGAACTTCACCATTTGTAATTCTTTGGGTTTAAAAAAAATTACCAAAATTTTCGATACTTAAATTTATTTCTGAACTTTTATAAAATACTTATTCACATTCGTTCCTTTTTTTTGTATATAGTCACTTTAATCACAGATTTCTATTTAATTATTTATGTATTTATTCACTTTTTTTTTTGAGTTTAGTCACTTTTACTAATTTATTATTACAGTTTTTGCCTTCAGTTTGGAATCGCCGAGGTTTTTTGACCACTTTTAATTAACTTAAATTTCTGCATATTAACTACGGGGACGCTTTGTGGCGGGATTTAGACGACTCCTTCCTCTATTAGTCCCTTATGCGCACATAAATAACCAATTGCAAGGAATGGTTGTCGAATGAAGCTTGCTAAGTACCTAAAATATGATCCCGCACGGGAGGTGTCTAAATAATAGAGTTCGGGACTTGATTAAATTTCTCTTTGTTACTCACGTTATCATTTTAGTTTTAAAAAAAATTCCAAAAGTTAAAATATACTCATAAACAAAATGATTATATCGATATCCCGAAATTTGCTCTTGGTCAATTTGTACATCAAACCTTTTTAAAAATGAAAAAAAAAAATTAAAATCTGAGTTGAAATATACCATAATGGAGTAAAGACATTTCCAAAAGTTAGGTCAATATTTGTGAATAAGTCGTTGTATTTCAGATTGGTGGGGGGGAAAAAGATCTACGTAAGATGGTAAAGGAAGGTACCAGAGAAATCTAAAAAGGATATATCGTATATCGTAAAAAAATCTATGGGTGATCGTTGAGAGATGAAGAGGCCCGAGAATCAAATTGATAGCGAGATTTAAGACATCGAACAGAAACTAAATTAATTGAACTTTTATTCCTTTGAAAATCCCGATGAGTTACGATATTGATATAATGGGAAATACTTTTTTCATTCGGATTCCGTGAACAGAATGGAGGAACCGATAGTGGCCAAGATTAAGAACCTAATTTTTTTTTTCTTTTATAAAATTACCAATATTTGGAATAGCTCGAAACGAGGTTTAGAGCCACCTTATAAATGCATTCATAACACGTCTGAAAAAAAAAAAAAGGTAAAATACGAAAAGAGAGCTAGTCTTAGAAGGGCCAGCTACTCAGGCAGGTCCTGGCTATTATAATTATTATTATTTTGGTCGTACATGCCCTGGCATAGGGGCATCATAGTTATCCACCATGCACACATCCAGCTCCATTCGCATATCTTACCTGAATATGGACGGCGAGTTTGCCGCAGTAGGTCGTGTCAATTTCATGTTTCTGAAAAGAAGATAAAATAAAATGAACAAGTACAACTCAAGCAACCATTTATTTTCTTATATATATATATATATATATATATATATATATATATATATATATATATATATATATATATATATATATATATATATATATATGAGGTTAAAGGGCTATTTTTGGCAAACACAGTCATCGTCAAAGCCCTCGGAAGGATCTCTTCTCACATACACGAGAAGGTAACACTTAGTTTTTTGACTATCTGAGAGAACGCTTATTTTAAATGTTACTTTATCGTGTATATGAGAATAGCTCCTTCTGAGCGCTTTTAACCGCATATATATATATATATATATATATATATATATATATATATATATATATATATATATATATATATATATATATATAGGAGCATGAAACTCAATACGCCGTTATCACACAGAATTTCCCTGGTCGAGACGGATCAGCGCAGCTGTATTTAATTTGGGGTGCTTTATTACAGTCTTCCCCCAGTTTGATAACGCCGTCTCACTCTGAGTCTCAGCAGCCATGTTCATATCCCCCTTTTGGGGGTAGAAGGGAAACTCGCTTATTTCCCTTTCGCCTCGTCGATGCTCCGAAATCATCAAAGTCCATGTTTGCTTAAGTCGCGTCCGATATCCCTTGGGACGCCTTGCTGCGCACAGCCTTCTGACGACCATGGTTGTGGCTCCTATTTAGGGTGATGTCTGCAAATCCTCAGCAGATAGAGAGAGCCCCAGCTTCTTGCCGTACAGATCCGAGTATCTGTCCTCCGTGAAGTGATCCCCCCGCCCTTGTGATATCGTCAGTAGATCGTCTTCATGGAATCCGCCCTGATCAGACGAAGATTACAGAAACCCCGTTTACGCCCCGAAAGATTGTCTTGGGTTTCTCTCGTCTCACTACATTGGTTGAGACTTCCTGCCGTCCAGCACGTGAATCTCGATTTGTGATTTACTTCTTCCTGGAGCGGAGGTAATCTCAGCCCCCTTCGGAGTCTCTCTGGACGCCTTCGCATCGAGATCACATCGGCGGAGATCTGGCCATTGTTCTTCCGGAAACCTCCCTAGTCCATCCTCCAGAAGTAACCAGGAGTCCTTTCCTCGTAAGTCCCACCTCTCCGTTCCCAGTCCTAAGAAGAATTCCCCATTTTGTGTAACGCTAATAGACTTGCTAAGTCTTTCCTTCAATCCAACTTATTGGATCACTTATATATTTTTCCCGGAACTAGTTTCCTTAGTTTTTGCCCGTCATAATATTATTTGGTCGTACTAATTATTATTTAGATTTCTATAATTATCTTTGCCCTTGTTTTTAGTATTCGTATTAAAGTTTAGTTTTGTAGAGGTGTTTATCTTTCGAATAGCCCCCGAGACGAACCCGGCAAACGTATTCCCATTCAAGGAGCCAACCTAAATAATATTGCACTCTAGTTGGAAGGTATTTACCATCCCCCAATTTAATTGTACACGAGCCCAGCGTCGACAGTGGCGGCCTGGCTTACAGACGTGTGTACCTTTTTGAGACTTTTGGGCCACACACCTTCGTCCCTCGACAATAAATATATATATATATATATATATATATATATATATATATATATATATATATATATATATATATATATATATATATATATATATATATATATATATATATATATATATCCATTAAACGGAAAGTGAAAGAGAAAACGGAAAAAAATTTCCTTGAAGTAATATTTTTATTATTATTACTAAAGGCTTACTTTTAACTGTGATCAAAGCGGTGCTCGCTGCCTCAGTGTGCCTGGTTCGAATCGCTTTCCTGCACGATTTTTTTAGAAAAATAAGGTAATAAAAATATTACTTCAAGGAAAAAATTTCCGTTTTCTCTTTGAATGTGGTTTAATGGATTCATTTGTATCATTCTCTCGTGCTCCTTTGATATATATATATATATATATATATATATATATATATATATATATATATATATATATATATATATATATATATATATATATATATAATGAGCATAATATAGAAAGCAGCCAAACGAATGGACGCCACTTTTCTTGGCAATTAGCAATTTTGAATACGTTAATCGAAAGCCAATACATTTTACTCTACTTAGTCAATACTTTAGGGAACTTAAGAACAATACTGCATTATGAACTAAAAATAGATACGAAAATAGAAAAGCTTCACTGTGCTGCACAAACAACATTAAATTATTCTACATAGATTCGAAGACTTGGCACATTGGTGTCGATGATGTGGTATCTTAAATGTTAAAATTAAATGAAGATAAGGAAGAGAGTTTAAGAGCCTACTTGGGAATGCTTGGAATCTAAGGTTCTATATTCTATAATCTTGCGTATCCTCATCGATGTCAACTAAGTACACTAATGTTAACAAATTTTAGACAATAATACTGGGTTTAATTTACGGGGCATTATTTTTAATTCCCCTTAATGCAACCAAAATCTAAATTGTGTTTTACTTTGCCCATGAAAACATCGGTTAAAATGAAGCAGCAATAAGTGAGGAGGAGGAATCTTAGAGAGGTATGGCCATCCTTCATATCTTCACTATTCTATCTTAGGCCTCGGCCTTTTCTCCCATTAATTCAATTTGCGACCGAATTTATTCCACCACCAGGTTCTCAGCACCCATAATCTCACAGGTGGCCCAAACGATTCTAATGGAGATGTTCAAAAAATTCCGGGATGAAGCTAGAAAAAGAATGAGGCCATGATGCGAGCTGCGAGGCAATGGGAGACGACAGGCTGTCACCTCCTCTGAGAGCCATACGCTTCCACTGACTCGAGTGTAAAGTGACCCATACCCTAAACTCCTAAACTACCCGGAGAGTAGTAGCAGTAGTGGTTCGGCAACCTGCCTTTATCCAGGCGGATACCCAACCGGATAATGAAATAGACATACAGGTCAGTATGGCAATCGCTGGTGATTCAGAGGGCACCAGGACCCTGTGCTCTTTAAGGAGAGGTGCCAGGAAGTATTATGTTTTGACATCCAACAGCGCTCAGGTGGAATCTTCGTCGCCCCCTGGGCAGAGAGACCTGTTCCGCGTCAGAGGTATGTGGATATAGATACTCATCGGCATGATTCCTTGGAATAGACTACCCGGAGTAATGAGGGGTATACTCCCTACCCCTACACTACCAGGAGAGTAAAGGAGAGGGGGTATACTCCTAACCATTACACTACCCGGAGAGCAATGAGGTATGCTCCCAACTTCTAACACTGACCGGAGTGAAATGGGAGCCACTTCCCGACACAACGCGCTATTCGCCGCAAATTATACTTACAAACCACAAATTGATTCGTACAAATCTCTTAACACTACCCCCACCCCCACCCCCGCCAGGTCCGCAACGAATGCATATCCTCCCTTGGGAGGGTCTTACCATTCTCCAAAAATGACCCCAGCCCGTGACTCGTGTAGCCTCGCACAACCCGCCATGTTGGGGGAAAACGCTCATTCGTTGTCAAGCGAAGCACCGTCTAGAAGAAGCCTTGCAATTAGGATCAAGTCGGATTTGTTCTAAGATTTACGAGGGGGGGAGAAGGGATCATTACGGGGTATTCAAGAAGCGGAACGCTTTACTACGACCCCAAGTCCCGCCCCCGGACCTGAAGCGTGGGATCTTCGAAGGGCAACTCTCTCCGGGGTGACTTCATGAAGGTGAAAGCGGCCCTAAGTTTCGTCATCTTCCAAGGAGCTCTTCGCCGTAACTGAAAATAATCGGCCACAATTTGTACCATAATCAAACAAATGGGGCGATGAATCCCAAGTTTTGCCTCGAAGAAGAGCAAAAATTGGAGGTACTCAGGGTAACAGTGAAAATTGGTCAAGTATACCATGGACATGAAGGGAGGTACAATCCAAAGCCCATGTTAAAATGTTCGTACGTTAGAGCACAGTGAAACCCCAATTACGACCCCACTTGCGAGGTGATCAACCTATAAGCCATAAAGACCCCCATTTACTAAAGGAACCAAATGAAGATCTAGGAGAACGAGGTGTTAAGTGTACATAAACGAACACGTGCCGGCGTGTGAGTTTAGTAATATTTTACATAGTTTAGCACATAGATGTGAGCGTGTGGGCGTATATGTTGATATAGTCTTACAGAGTTACGTATACATGTGCGCATTTAAAAATTATATGCGCATGTGTGGTTAGAGATAAGTGGGCATGTGTGCGTTTATCAATTCTGTGTGCACAGTTGCCTACATTAGTCATGTCTCATTTTTCAAAAGTTTCAGTCGAAAGTAAGTTAACTATATCATTATTTACATGCTTTATAAATCTTCAAATAGTTTTGAATGACTGTCGCTAGCTAGGTTTTCCTGCGAGGTGCACGTTATCTAATCTTGTAAATTTCACCACTAATAATTTTTTACGCAGATTACAATTGTATATTTATTTTGGAGGGAGAAATAATTAGTTTTAAAGTTATATTAGGATATGTAATGATACAATTAATATAGAATTTCAAAATAACTTTTACAGGTTTTAATTAATCAATTAATAGGAAAATTGCACTTTACGCAGTGATGGTATTCGGTTACCATAGCAATAAACATGCCCCTTCAAATTATTCTAGAACCAGGGGAAATGCAACCCTAAATTCTCCTTTCCACATGTCACATTATTCTAGAACCGGCTGAAATGCAACCCTTAATTCTTCTAAAGGTTTTGGCGATCTCGTGATTGGAACAGCGTCGATACAAACCCCATGAGTTTACCGACATAGCCCCGCCAAATACCCACTGGTGTAGAACTTTACCCTCGTTATATTTTCTTTTCGAAAACACTGTAAGAATTAGGTATGATGCCGTAGTCATGGAAACAAAATACAAGACATCTCTCTCTTTTTTCAATTGAATAACTTTTTAGGTTCCACACCGTAGAACTCATAATCGCAATTCGGAGGAGAGTTTTTTAATTGAATTAACAAACAAGTAGTATACATTTGTATTTTAATTTAATAATTTCAACCATTTAATTTAATAATTATCTAACCTAACCTAGCCTAACTTTAAAACGAATCATTTTAAAAATGGATATTTATAATTAGTGGTAAAAAGAAATCGGAGAATGTGCACCAAACCTTACCTAACTTAACTTTAAAAGTAATAATTTCTTAAAATAAGAAATATATATTTGGGATCAGCGTAGGAAACTGCATTAGTAGTTAAAAATACAAAAAGATAGAACTGAAATAAATATAAAGTTAATTAAGCTAGAAAAAGGAAAAATTGGAGGAAATTTGACAACCCTGCTTTGAAACAAAACTGTTTCAAAATGTTTCGACAGTACTGCTTGAAATTCAGCACTAACGTACACAATTTGACTAAATTTAATTTAGTTTTATTGGCAAACATCCTATCTACTATATTTATAACTAAACATACCCCAAACACTCCATCTATCATCAAATAATATATTAAATTATTACACTGAACGAAATTCAGCGTAATAATGGCAACTGTACATATGTGCCTTTAATAAAAAAATTGTAAATAGGTAAACGAGTGTGCGTTCATCAATTATGTACATAAGTGTACGTAAATGAGCATGTACGTGTATAAAATATTAAATAAGCAACACACACTATCACGTCTCAAAGCCTGTTAATATAAATATAGATTATCAGGAGACCTATTTACTACACCCAGTAATTAGCAATCGTATAACTGGGTTACCACAATTGCAATTACCCCCCTAAAGGTACAACAAGTGTCACATTTAACCTTTAATCCCAGGGCTTTAATAATAATGCTATTTACCCCCCCCCCCGGCTGTTACGGTTCTGAAAGGAGTGGCAGAAGTTTTTGCTCTCCTTGAATATACATGTGATCACCTGGCCGACTCATCCCCTTGCAGCACCTAACTGCACCTCCCCGATTACAGATTATGATCTGCCTCGGGGTTGTACAGATGCCAATATAGCATCCTACAACACGACACCCTCCTCTCCAGATTCTCTCCCGAACACCAAGAAAACTACCCAATAACCGCCACCAAACGTTCCTGATGTACCCTCAGATAATGAACAGTCCCCTCTCTGAGTACGGCTGGTCCAAAAGGGATGAACCGTAACCCCGCTCCTTTAACGTTCCAACGTACATCTGAGTCTAGGTTCGTATTGAGGTTGGAGGGTACTCAACTGTGGCCGTTTGGGGTCGGGATGGCGCGAAATATTTCAGATGTCATCTGCAGTATTGTTGGCCATTGAGTGCGACAAAAATCAGAAACAAACGAATATATCCACAGATTTACAAACTTTGGGTCAGAAAATTTGTGTAACCAACGAGGGCATTTCCATTCTTGAAAACCTACGAAAGGAGGGAGAGTAGAAATGAAATGTAGATACACACAAAAAAACAACAACAGGACAAGTAAACAAGAGTGAAATAACGAAACTTGCCACCGTTAATGTAAGGAAGAAGAGAGTATCATACTCGTAGAGATAGAGGGGGGGGGGAGAGACAGACCGACAGAGAAGTAGGATAATCTATTAAATAAAAATCAATCCGGGAGCATCCAAAAGAAAGGAATAATCGATAAGAAAGGAAACCATAACGAGAAATAACGGACTAATAAAATATCCGCCCATAAGAAGGACAAGGAAAAACTTTATGAGAGTGGACTACTAAAAATGGCCATTGTATACGCCAGTTCGGAAATGTAGAGAGAAAGAAAAGAAAAGTACATAGATAGATCCGTGGGGAAAGTGGGAAAATAATTGCCACCCCATTTCCCATTTTCCGCGTAAATCCCGTTTTCTTCGCAGCGAAAAAGTCTATGAGGTATAACTGTCCCAATTTCTTACCGAACCATATTCTCTTCTTTTTTTCGTGAAATTCCCCAAACTTTTCATCAATGGCGTCGTTGAAACTAATCTTTCACAAAATATATTAGTCCGTTCATCTTTAGATAGGGACCGTTTCTAAACGTGAATAGAACAAGGCTTTAAACTTTGCAAAGTCGTCCACCAAAAGCGTATCAAGTTTCCCCATCACGAGGAAAACATAAATCAAGTGCAGCACCCTTTTTTGATATATGGTATCGATTCAAGAGAATTTACATAGACTGAATGAACGGATATTAAGATGCAATCGGCGTGTTAATATGGATGTTTGTTATGATCATTGCCATCTCTCAACTTTACATTTTCTCTATTAGAACCAAGTCCTTATAATTTTCTTATGTCAGACATCCTTCCTTTACCAGCACTATGCATTTGGTGCTTTAGCAGTCGTTACAATCTTCCATCTATTTTCAATACTTTGTCCATAATTTTCTACTCTTTAACTCTCCAATGTGTCTTCAACGCTCAACTATCAGTTAGGGAGATCAATCATAGATAAATCTAGGATTTAAGTTTATTTTAATAATTCCTTAACATTCTCCAGACATTCTCGCAAAATTTCCAGGAACAGAAGTTCGTTTATCCTCATTCACCATTGTGCCAATCTAATGCTCAGATTAGCATCAAAGTCCTAGCTGAGTGGTCACAGAGTTACAAGGAAGAGAGACACCTCAAAATACATTTTGATAAATTCCTAGGAGGTACCAGTGTCTTATCTAATCTACCTCGTGCAGTACTTGTCCAGTCGAGACTTGAACTGTTCAGCCCATTTACTGGAAGGGGGTTCATTCTGTCGCAATCTTGCATGAGAAAAAAGTTCTCACAAACGCTAGTCCTAAATTGAGGTAGATCCAGCTTGTAATGGTGGTTGTGTGTGGGATTTAAGTTCAGGTGAAAACCTTCCTGTACATTCCAAGGGCCCCTTGAGAGATTAGCACAATGGACGCTCAACAATACACACATTTATTCCAAGGAATTCGCTATTAAGACTTTCCGTGAGTTTGCCAATTTACTAACACTTTCCTCTGCCAGTGCGCATGCAATGCGTTTTCTAAATGAACTACAGCATCCCCACTTTCTAGCCATCGGTCTCGTTTATTTCTACCCACACGCCTCCTCAAAGTTCTCTTTTATCATTTTATTAGGGGGTGTAATAAATACATATTTTAAATAATCCTGTTATTTGCCATCGCACATAATAAACGATCTGACTTCTAAATCTTTATTTATTCCTACTATGTGCGTACATAAAAAAAACACGTTCAAAGACTAACGACACCAAAATTGGTGCACAGACACATGCCCGAATACATGTTATTTAAATATTTCTCGCATAAAGACAAGGTAAATAAATACCTGCCCAGTTACCTCAAGAAACAAGTTTAATTAACGAGAACAACTGTAAATCTGTGGTGTAAATCGTGGTAGATGCAAACTCATGTAAATACCTAGAAATATTTGCCATCTCGCTCTTATTTTTATATTCTCAACTCTTCTTCCTTCTTAATCCTTGTCTTCCGTTTAATCTCCTTTGTTTCATTTTCTCTTCCTTAACTATTCTCATGAGTCTCTCCATGTATCCGATAGTGTGCGTTAGTTAAATTTCTCTCCTACCCTATTTTTATTCAAGTTTCCGTCGTGGCATGGAAGTACGAGGGGCGGTCAATAAGTTTTGCAATTCGGATATAAGGAAACGAGATATGAGGAAAAGTGTTTTATTATTTTTCAATATAACTACCCTCGACTTCAATGCACTTGCGCCACTTGTCCCTGAGGCTTCGAATTCCTGACAACCAGAAATCTCCCGACTGCTGTTCAATCTACTCCTGGATGGCGAGCTGGACATCTTCATCGTCCCCAAACCGGCGTCCACGCGGAATAAAAAGTAGTCGTCATGGGCCAGATCTGGACTGTAGGGGCGATGGTTGACCTCCTCGAATCCGCACTCACGCAGGACAGCTTGTGCAACTCTGACCTTGTGGACTTTGACGATGTTGAAGTCGATCATGGGGCGTGAGGTTTCTAGGGACCCAACGGGCAGAGACCTTGGTCATGGCCAAATTGTCGTGGATGATGTTCATAACACTTCCATGTGATATTCCAAGTTCTCGTTCGATTTCTTCGACCTTCACCCGTCGATTTTTGAGTATCATCCTCTCCACACGGGCCACATTGTCCTCGTTGGTCACGTCTGACGGGCGTCCTGGACGGGGGTCATCTTCAAGGGACTCACGACCATGGCGGAACTCCCTATTCCAGCGACCAATGGTTGCATAGGAAGGGGCGGTGTTGGTGTACACTGTAACCATGCCTTCATGGATCTCTTTTGCATTCTTGCCTTCCTTGGTCAAAAATTTGATCACTGCGCGGTGCTCAACCTTCTCCATTGTTGAAAAATTTGTGACTGACGATCTGCGATCAGCTACTGCTTCTTAGATATACGAGGCAGGAGCGTGCGGCTGCTGGTCCTAACTTGTCATAACTTGTCCTAACACCCCCACAAACATCCATCCCCCTTCCTCTGTTTTGCCCTACCGATTCACAATACTTATTGACCGCCCCTCGTAATAGAAGGGTTCCAGATATCTTAGAAATAGCGGTTGCAAACGACACCATTATTGTGGCCAACAAAAGGATATAAAAGCCTGTCCCAAGGTTTCGTACTTCGATTTCCTACTAATAATAATGACAGCGATAGGCCTGATCACCTGGCACCCTGCATCCTTTCGCAAAATTCCTACATTTCCTTCTCTTTTCGCCAATTTCTATCTACAGACAGGCACACTTACATACACTAATCGAATTTTACTTTTATTTTAGTCATACGACCCGTACAACCAGAATTTCCCCACTTCACATGTCCTCCAAGGCGTTCCTGGGCACACCCGTCGAAACACAACCATCTCCCGTTGCCCCGCCCTGTGATCCGTACATCGCAGAATCGCACCCGCTCTGCCTTAACGGATACTCAAGGCTTATTTTGCACAGCTAAACGATGCAGGTGGGCAGCGTGCTTTGCTTTCTCCATTCTACGTTTCAGCTGTCCTTAAATTTGCCTCAGTTTGTGGCAACTCTCCAATTTCATCCGACTTTACTCACGCTTCTTTTCGTCTTGCCACCTACATCTTCTATGCAGAAACCTACATCGTCCATGTACTCTGTACCATGATACGCACAGTGTCATGCATAACACTCCACACCTTATCAGCCACGAATATATCGTCTTTGTACTTCTTTACATGCCGTAAAGCACGGGGATAGGAAAGTTAAAAGATACCCACACCCACAAGTGATGCGCTCACAATTGCTACCCACAATTATTACCTATTCCCACAATTGCTAAGCATGCCTACAAATGCTACCTAGATCCACAATTGCTACCCACGCCTACAAATGCTACCCATACCTACAAATGCTACCCATACCTACAAATGCTACCCAAACTCACGATTGATACGTTCATAATTGCTACCCACGCCCACATTTGATACTCAAAATTGCTATCCAAGCCTACATTTGATACTCATAATTACTACCCACGCCAACAGTTGATACTCACAATTGCTACTCATGCCTGACATTGCTACCCACACCCACAATTGATACGCTCACAATTGCTACCAACGCCCACAGTTGCTACACACCCCTACAATGTTTTGTTCCCTAACTCACGAAGATCACAATTTGCTTCTTTAGATTCTCATTATCCCAAACGCCATTTTACCCTCGGAAATCTCTTCTCTCTCTCTCCACTCAGCCCGGCTAGCCCCCCCCCCCCTTCTCCCCTCCCTCACACCTATTCACCAACTCTGGAAGAATGGGAGAAGTGGGAATGCCGCAGATGGGGTTCCAATGCCATCATAAAAGCAAACCGAATGTTTCGCCTGGGTACCCCCCTCCCCTAATCGAATCAAGGGAATGGCCGGTTCGGCACACACCCATGTGTACACACAGTCACAGATGTGCACGCAAGCGTGTGTATCTGCATAAACCACGTAAGATTATCCGGGAAAACATACACACACACACAGATAGGCACAGAAAGCGTACGCTCAAACATATGTTTTCGTTCTCTGTCTGTCTGTCTCTCTCAAACATACACCAAGTTTAGTTCATCTTTCATACGTGAAGGGTTCCAATTAGCCTCTAATAGCCCACAGTTTAATTGCACCAATCATTTTAACAAGTACAATGCAACCAGCTTTCCTCCTCCGAACCAAACCTAAACAAAGAGCAATAATAATAATGATAATTATAATACTCATTTTTGTATGGCCCATAATCAAAGCCACATTGCCTTCGCCAACCGCATGTTTACTAACTAAGAAAAGGCTTGATGCAAAAGATAGGTTTTCAAAGCACGCCTGAAGGCACCGAAGGAAGGGAGAGCGCACAAGGACAGGCATCTTATTCCACAGCCTGGGAGCAAAACTCGAGAAAGTAGGATCACCTATGCCTCACAGACGAAGAACAAGCAATAAAGGGATAGAGCCTCAACATAGGGCTCTGAGGGACCGGGATAAGAGGAGGGGAGACAAGAGGGTGCCGGGCCATTTAAGTTATTATAGATAAAAGGGAAGACTTTAAAGAGGTGAAGATGGATCATTATTATTATTATTACGAACAAAGATGCAACCCTAAGGGAAAAGCAAATGCTAAAAGGTCGGTTCCAGTGGCGAGAGCATCACAGTACGAAAAATATGTCAAAGTAAATAATAAACTATATAAAAGGAATATCAATCAGTAAGAAACAAGATAAAATCATTAGATTTAGATATTACTCCTACGTTGATCTGCCCAACAAAAATATTGACCGCCAATTTAAACTTGTTCCAACGATTCAAAACATGATTAGGAAGCTCATTTCACAGTCTGGTCACCAGTGGAACGAAACTTCTAGAAATCTGCGGTGTGAACATCTGCAATGATCTGTGTTTCGATTGGTACGTTCAGGAAGGTATAAAGTGGTAAGGTCTGCGTGCACAGGATGGTAAAAATGGCGAGATTTTATTATGGAGGTACAAAGAGCTAATTGAACGCCGGTGCTAGAGATACTAAGATCTGGAATAAGAAAGTTAATGACACTCAGATCTGATCCAACAATTTAAGATGAAAATCAGCTGCAGATGACTGAACTGGTGAAGAATATTATAAACAAGGTAAAATAAATTCATTAACAAAATTTCTTATGATGATCTGACCCTCCCCCCCTCAATATCTTAAAAGACAAAAAAAAAATGTGCAGTTAAATTAGAAGCGACAGACAAGGTATGCTTTTCAACAGTGAATTTGCAATCAAAAGTGACATCAATTTTTTTTAAATCCTGGCCAATAATAATCAAAGACATTGTCAATGAAGAGGTGTGCGATGATGAAGGGGGGCGGGCAATGTCATGTACTTACAAATAAAACATAGAATTTTGTTAGGATTCAGCTTTATCTCCCATGATTTACACCAGTACATTTATTTTTGCTCGATCTCTCCTATAAGGAGATGATATTGACATATAAAGGGTAGCATCATCTGGATAAGTGACAAGATTGTTTTCTGGGCCAAATCACATACATATTTATCACGCGTATACAATATAAATAATAGTGGACCAAGAACACTACCCCGAGGAATACCAGGAATTACACTCCTGTACTCACAATAGTGTCCATCAACATCAATGATAGAAATGATTATCCAATGTGACGAAAGTGGTCATGGTAGTTTAGAAACGAATATGGTCACAGTGGAAGCAGATACTACAAAGATTACGGAGGGAACAGAGAGAAGCTCAGCAGACATTAGCAACATGAGTTTTGAGAGATAGTTTACTATCAAAAGTGAAGCCCTTAATGTAGGAAAAGTAAACAGGAGAACCACCAGGAGGCAATAGTTCTACAGGGAGCAGGATCCGAAGGGGTACTCACCAATAACAGTAGCTTTATGATGATTAAGTTTCAGATATGTTGAAAGGCGTGCGTTAGGCTGAAAGTTAGCCAAAGTGAGTGGTTTCACATACAGGAGGATGTAAGACAAGGCTGTGCGATGCACTATGGCTGGTTAATATCTTTATGGATAGACTAAAGAGAGAAATACGTATAGGATTGTGGGAAAGAGGTGTGAGATGGATGATAAATGGCTCTATGTTGTCATATGTTGATGGATGTTAATGAGAGGGATTGAAAATGATAAATGTAGCTTTTGACAAGGTGTGTGGAAGGGCCTAAAAGTGAATGCAGATAAGAGTATCCGAGTCCGTGGTATCCCCGTTGAACAAGTGCGAAGTTTAAAGTATCTAGGTTGTATTGTAACTGGTAGTTGTGCAGTTGAAGAATATTGCGACCACAAGGTTTTTAAATGGTAGGGAATCCTCAGGAGGAAATAGAGCGCTAATGAAGGGTAAGGGTTTGCGTATGGGATGTACTAGGACGCTGTCTGAGAGTATGTTGTTGGCTACAGTGGTGTAGGAAAGTGAGACGAAGGTATAGAAGGAGAAGGAAAGATCTCGAGTGAGAACAGTGCAAATGGACAATTTGGGAGGGATGCTTGGTGTATGAAAGGTAGGTAGAGTGAAGAACAAGGGGTAAGGGATGTTTAAGGTGTAAAGAAGGGTGTGGATGAGGTTGTGACTGAAAGTGTTCTGAGAAGGTATGAGCATATAATGAAAATAGATGGAAATAGACATGTAAAGAGAATAATATTAGGGTGAGAGAAGGGTTGGAAGACCGCGTAAAAATTGGATTGGTTAAGTAAATGTGTTTGAGAGGGAAAGGACTTACCGAAGAGGAAGGCGATGTTTTGGGGTATGAGAGGTGTGTATGGAGTGTGTTTGTGTGTGTGAAGGGGTGGGGGGGGGCGTGCTAGTGGCCTCATACTCAGAAATAAACCATGAATGGATAAGATTCTACAGCACATATCACGTCGTCGGGAAAGTTCTGATCGAGGTTGAGAGTTGTGTCTTGAAATCCTACATATTACAACTGTAATGTTCGTACTACTTTGTGATAGAATTGCCTAAGGCGGCTGCGCCTCGCTTCTATCACATATTGAAACTCATGCTTCCCACGTACATCCTGCGAGAAGAGAGTAGCATGGCGTCCTTATCGCCCAACATCCCCGAGTATTATCTTCCCCCGCCCCAAGTTTAATCAAGGAGGTTCAATCCCTCATTTGCTTGCAGGCGTCGATCTGGCCAGATTGAATTAGGCTTATGGGAAGATAAGATTGTTCCAAGCGCTACCAGGACATTCTATGGAAGTCCCCCATTGTCCCTTACCCCGAGGAGCTGGCTCCGGCTATTTATGCGATAGAATTTCGCGTTTGAATCAGATCCCGATTATCTTCGCCAGGCATCACGCCGATCTGGTCTCCCTTGTGCACCTAGGAACTCTACCTCGAGAACCCCCTTATTGTCCAGAAGAGGACAATATCGTTGAGTGCCAAGGTTCATGCCCCTCGAGACACCAAGTCAACAGCCCCCCCCCCCCTGTTGTTCAGAAAGAGAACAACTTTAGAACAGTCATTGTTCTTCGAGCCCATTCGATAAGAAACGGTTCTCGCTCCCCTGATATCACGTCAGTAGTAATTTAATTTCCCCTTTTAACGTTCTTCAAGAGAATGCTTGGTTACACCAATAACCTCAATTGTTCATCCAGAACATCTCCGATATCCTGTCTCAAGGATCACTCGTACTTCCGAGCCCCACTTCGCTCATACTCCTCGAAGTCTGTCCTCCCCCACTCGTTAAGGACAACCTCCCTAAAAACCCCTCCTCCTGGCAAGGAAATCACCAGTCGGACCGAAGCCATTCCTTCAAATCGCCGTCATCTGCACGACGACCTTATAAATACGTAAGCTACGAATTGCATTTAACTATTTAACTTTTTGCCAACGTAACTCCGTACTTTAGCACCGATTTAGCCAACCCTTTCCCTTCTTGTTTGTTTTTTCATTTAAATCCCTCCAAATCTTAATCCTCCGCTTAGTCAAATTTATCCTATGACCTTTTTCATTTCATGTGTATCTACCATTTTAATCCCCGGTCATGTAAATATTTTCCATGTGTTATTTTGTTAGATTAATTAATAAAATTCTATTTTATTAATGCTTGCAATATTATTTATCCTGTGGCTCCGTTCCACTTCTTAAGTATATTGAAGATAAATAAGCCCTCTCCAGGCCTATTTATTAACGTAGAGTCATACTCGGCCATCTGATTAGACCCCGCACTCGAATATAGAATAATCCCCACAAAGAATAGATACAAGCGAAGGTCCGAAATTCGAAAAGATACAGTGCCTGGACCTAAGTATTTGCACAACTCTATTTGTGATGTATTTTGAAAAGTTCGAGATCTGGTTTGGGGTAAAGAGTACACGTAGTTCAGAGAACATATATTTAACAGAATATTTAAGCAGGAAAAACAAAAATATATTGACAACCAGAAAATCAACTAAACAAAAAAATGTATGGTACAAAAGTATTTGGCCAAAATTAATATAATGTTAAATTATTTTTAGTTTATCGCACAATTTGAGTATCTTAATTTAAACACGTCTTCAAAGCTGCCAGAAACTTCCAGAAGCACATGTAATGTAAACAAACTACGATCGGCACAATCATTACTTCTCCAGAGTTTGTTGAAGTTGTATGCTCAGTGAATACAATGCCGAAAGTCAAAGAAATACCCAAAGCTATTCGAAAGCAAATAGTTGGACTTCGTAATGAAGGATTAACCTATAGGCAAATTGCTGCGCGTGTTGAGGTTCCATACTCAACTGTTGGGGCAATAGTTCGGAAGCATCGAGAGACTGGGGCAATCTCCAACCTGCCAAGAGTTGGAGCTCCTCGCAAGATCACGGGCCGCTCTCGACGCTATATGCTGCGTAAGGGTGATGAATGTGCCCATGAATACCCGTACAGACCTACAAAATGAACTGGAGTTACAAGGCGTTCACGTCAGTCGAAAAACGGTTTTTAGAGAATTGCATCGAAGTGGTGTACATGCCTTCACTCCACGTAGAACTCCAGAACTCCCCTTCTTACAGCAAAACATGCGAAAAATCGTCGTTTAACATTTGCCAAAGACCATCTTGACAAAGGAATCGAGTTGTATGATCCGACGAAAGCAAAATTGAACTTTTCGGCCGAAACGAAGCTCGTCGTTTGGAGGAAAGCAGGGACTGCCTATGATCCCGAGAACACCATCCCTACCGTCAAGCATGGAGGAGACAACATCATGGTGTGGGGCTGTTTTACTGTCCATGGTGTAGGGAAACTCCCCATCATTGATGGAAAAATGCATAGTTCCATGTACAGGCAGATACTGGAGCAGAAGCTGCTTCCGAGCGCAAAAATATTCTACGGCCGGCGCAAATGGATCTTTCGGTAAGACAATGACCCCAAACATACGGCGAAATTAACGAAAGAATGGTCCGCAAATAAGAAAATAGGTGTCCTTCCGTGGCATAGCCAATCGCCTGACCTCAATCCCATTGAAAATTTCTGGCGATTATTCAAAACTGCTGTGTACAAAAGGAGTCCAAAGAACCTTGCTGATTTGAGGATCATCTGCATGCAAGAATGCAACAAGATACCACAAACGGAGTGTCAAAAGTTAGTTTCCAGTTACAATAATCGTCTCCATGCTGGTATTGCAAATAAAGGTCACGCCACTAAATACTAAATACTTGTTTTTTTGTTTTGGACAAATACTTTTGTCCCATACATTTTTTTGTTTAGTTGATTTTCTGGTTGTCAATATATTTTTGTATGTTCTGCTTAAATATTCTGTTAAATATATGTTCTCTGAACTACGTGTACTCTTTACCCCAAACCAGATCTCGAACTTTTCAAAATACATCACAAATAGAGTTGTGCAAATACTTAGGTCCAGTCACTGTAAATTCTGCGTTTTGGTTCAGCCTGAGGTCAGATTGAGGTCAGAAACATCCTTTGAACGGACCGCCCAAATTGCATTAAATCCGCTACCCGTTATTGCAGGGGGAGGCGGGGGGGAGGCTCTTGGAATATCCTGATTGCCACTCATCGATTCATTGAAATGGAGAGTGCCATGTTGGCCCCCACCCATGAAAAAAAACTGAAGATCGTTATCACGCCCCGATAATTATTCAGCCTCCCAAGATGAGTCCCTTCCTTTCAAAATTAGATTTGGCCTTCGTAAGCGAAGAACCGCGTGTGTATTATTGGTGGATGTGCCAAGGCGAAAGTTTATGTATTGTGTGTATAAAACGGGCTGAATGTGTGAGTGTGTAGATATGGCTAAAAGTTCTGGAACAGACAAATTTGGGGGGTTCGTAATCATCAATGCTTCAGATTACTAACTCATGCTCTATACATGATTTTGACAGTAGAATATAAAAGAATAAAAAAGGGTATGTACGAGTGTTTCGAAAGTTTTTTTGCACTAAAACAATGAAATTTATTCATAAAGTTACAATTTAGCGTAGTAGTCTTTCATCTTTATTCTTGTACGCTTCTGGTGGTCCAACCGCTTTTTACTTGAGGCGAAGCACGAAGTCAAAACGTCGCTTTTTTTCAAAGGAGTAAAGTTCAATTCTATCCATTTAGAGCCATGAAATGACCTATATGACCATGGGACATATGGTTATTCACCCTCGAGATTTCAAATCTTCCATCGGATTTGGCGCTGGATGGCGCCATCTATTGGCAGAAGCCTCATTTATCCATTCAAAGGCACTTTGAAGTGATTTGAACCATGGGAAACCATCAATGCAATAACCATTAATCATCTTATCACAAAACGCCGCAGGTCATTGGAGGGACTTTCCTTCTTATTTAATATTGCCCACAGGTTCTCAATCGATGCAGTTCAGAGGAGGGGGGAGGGACCAGTCCAGAGAACTAATAATTCAATGTGCTTCTACGTTCGAACTGTTTTGTTACCACTAGTACCCTATGAAATGGTGCTCCATAGTGAAAAACGCGCGGATCGCCACCGAAAATGCTCTTGGATCGATGGTAGGTACCTTCAGAAAAAAAATGTTGATACTATTCTTAGTTCATTGGAAAGTTTGTGGATAGAAATAGGATACGCCCTTGCCCTTGTAAGAGAAGCAGATCCACACGTGGATAGTCTCTGGATGCTTCACTCTTGCTATATTGCAAGAATCGTGGATAGCGTTTATCTTTCCTTCCCTGGACAGTTGATCTCCTTGAAGTCTCAAACAGTGAGATGGTGCTTCATCAGAGAAAATAACGTTGTCCCATTTTTCCACCATCTGCAGAATGTTCGTCTGTCTGATGTTTTTTCTTGGTAATTAGTGACTTAGTTCTAACGTTGTCCCGAAGTCTGCTTCTCACCGTGCGCGCGAATGAACTCGGGGAAAACCTGATGCTAGTAACACTAGTAACCGTATTATTCTGAAGCTGATTCCGATACGAGACGGTCATGACGCTTACTGGACACTTTAGGACACCATGACCTCTTCCTTAACGTCCCTTGCTCCTGTCTCTTGAACGTCGTAGTGATCCAGTAGACGGTTCTACATGAGTATTATCCTAGCTGCAATTTGATTGAACGATAAGCCACTTTGGTGGTAAGCAATGATGAATGGACGCGTTCCGTTGCGAAGATCAAACAAAAATAAAATGAGATCAAAATTTCAATTTCTTTTCCAATGAATTCTTTGCGATGGCTTTGGTAAAAATGGTACTTTCACCTAACAAAATATATGGTAAGTGAGCAAGGTAGTTGATCGTGTTTCGAAGATAATTTCAATATTTACGCCGAAGAAAGTATGTACGTGCATTTATAGAAATGCAAAAGGCAGAGTGACGACACCACACCCCCCCCCATATATATATATATGGTTTGTAAACATTTGTTTGCAAATAAAATGCATTTGAGACTGTGTGGGGGAGGGGGGCAGACTTACACTTGGTTGTAGGAGCGGTACGCTCTCCTGGCCCCAGTGCCCCGGGGCTGTTTCGAACTAGATTGAGACTACCTGAGCTTTAATCCTTCGCGATATTTCATTTACTCTTTGGGGGACACTAACCTCCATAGCTTCTTTCACCTGCAAGGTGACGTCAGGTGACATCTGGAGGCTCGCGTGCCCTCCCGGCCTCAATGCCTGCATGAGGATCAGCCTTTCTATATCTTCCACACATTTCACTTCTTCCATCGTCACCATTTTCTTTTCAGATCTCTCCTTACAAACTTTCAACGCGATGCTGTCTCGTTGCTATTGCGCGATTAAATTAACGTAAAAAGGCTGTATGGATGTATGTTAAAGTACTTATTACCCTCTTTTACTCTTGGTTGGGTGAATGGATTGTTTAGGGGCAGGGCGGAGGGGGGGGGGGAGAGGAGACTAGGCTTGAACGCATAATGGGTGTTGTGGAAGCTTAATCTCTATTCCGTTTATGTGAAACGTGATCTCCTCTCAAAGAGATCCGAGTCGGGTTGCAAAATGCGCTCATTCTTAGCAGCTCTTTTAATAGCTCGAGGACTTAAGCTATAATGACATAACTGAATAATAAGTAGACACAGGGTCTTGGGCAGGAAAAGATTAATTCTTTCTTTTTCTCCTTTTTCCCTGTCCCTACCCATTCTCTTTACTTCCCTTTCTCTTTCTCTTTCCCTTTCTTTTTCTCCTTCTCTTTCCCTTTCTCTATCTCCTTTTTCTTTCGCCTTCTCTTTCTCTTTCCCTTTCTCTCATTCTCTTTCCCTTACTTTTTATTGTATCATCCAACAAGGAACAAAATTAGCCGCTAGTAACGAATAAGGGTGTAAAGGGTGTAAGTAACGGAGGACCGAATGTTACAAGGACTGAGTATTTTGGTAAAAGGAGATCGAATAATTTAGAAAGGTCCCCCCCCCACCAACAAGTCCTTTGAATAGTTACACAAGCCCCGCAGGAACGGGGAAATGCAAGGAACACGACCCAGGCAATATAATGGTAGAGGGCACTAATTTTAATAATTGTCATAAAAAAGGTGATGAAAAGGCCAGTGACGAATGATAAAATGTGGTATTTATATATTTGAGTCATCACCAACTCACTTTGGCTTAGGCAAAGGTGAATGAACGGATTATTTTTAAAAAAGGTTTAATTCATCGAGATGAAAATATATCTTGTTGACATCGCAAATTGAATATAAAATGATAAAGTTCTCATATATATATATATATATATATATATATATATATATATATATATATATATATACCAGGCAATGGCTTCGCTACTAAGATTAAAATTTAAAATCTAAAAAAAAAGCAGCCATGGTTAAATTTTTATAAATTTTCTCAACTTCGCCAATTATAATTATTATAAAAAGGAACTCTAAACTAAATTTCCCCCCTTTCAAAATATCACGTTGCTAAAATATAGTTATAGAAGAAGATATATAAAAATAAATTCACAAAATTTCGATACTTATATTTATTTCTGAACTTCACCATTTTGTTTTGTTTTTTATATTATAAAAGAATTATTAGAAATAACTTTGATAAAAAAACATAACTCCTAACCAAACTAAGATGAAATTATTAATCAAATACTCAAAAAATCCCTTTCTTAAATTATAGAGTTAGTGATGATGATGATGATGATGATGATGATGATGATGATGATGATGATACCAGGCAATGGCTGTTTTTTTTGGATTTTAAATTTTAATCTTAGTAGCGAAGCCATTGCCTGGTATATATATGTATATATATATATGTATATATATATATATATATATATATATATATATATATATATATATATATATATATATATATATATATATATATATATATATATATATATAAAGGAAATAGAACAAACAGCGAGCTTTAGAGACTAACAAACTGGGTTTGTTACAGTCTTGAAAGCTCGCTTTGTTTTATTTCCTTTGTAGGTTGCTGAATTCAATTTAGGGCCGCGTTTATTGCATGTTTTTAATCACTTGCGAATCTAGTTGCAAGCGACTCTACATCTCACTATGTCGGTTGGTCGGTCGGTCGGTCCCCGGTTTGCTTTTCTTTTGTTTTTGTAATAACATTGTAACTATCTGGCCGATTCTAACCAAATCTGAAAGCCCCATGTTATTTTTACATTCTCTTTCGAATTATACAATTTACAAAGTCCTCTTAAGGTTAGCCTGGGAATTATTTTGTTTTGGCAAGAACATCGTAACTATTCGGCAGATTCTAACGAAATTTGAAAAACTTATGCTATTTTACATTATATTTCGAATGATATAATTGCCAAAGTCCTCCCAAGTTAGCCAGGGTTTTTTCTTGGGGGAGGACGGCAATAACACCATAAGTATTCGGCCGATTCTGAGGAAATTTGAAACCCTTATGTTGTTGTTTTACATTCTCTTTAGAATGAAATAATTGCTAAGGTCATTTTAAGGTTATTCCGGGAATTAATTTCTTTTGGCAATAACATCATAACTATTAGGCTGATTCTAACGAATAATATAATAATATAATTGCCAAAGTCCTCCAAAGGTTAGCCATGGAATGTTTTTTTTTTGGGGGGGGGGGCAATAACATTATAACTATTCTGCCCATTCTAACAAAATTTGAAATTCTTAAGGTGTTTACATTCTCTTTCGAATGATAGAATTGCCAAGGTCCTCCCAAGGTTACTCCGGGAATTATTGAAAGTCGTAAGGACATAAATCAGAATAAGTTAGGGCACGCGACTTTGGGGTCAGCAGACCTTGTTAATATACCGGGTGTCCAAATTTCTTTTACATCATTTCATCACATAATATCGTAAACAATTTTCGTCCAAATTGTCTCAAGTTTTAGCAGTATGTCTAAACTTCAATACATTTATTAAGTATAATCTTACGTATATTTCTTTTTTTTTAGAATTTGCCATGCCGTTTACTGCAACAGAAAAGGCGTTTGGTGTATTGAAGTACGCCCAAACTCAGTAAAATGTGAGAGTGCAACGTGGATTTGTTACAAGATTTCATAAGCAAGCGGCAACGGGGCAGCAGATTTGGAGGTGGCATAATAAGTTTTAAAAGGAAGGCTATTCGTGTCGGCAAATAGGATTTGGACGGCCAGCAGTTTCAGAAGAGATTTTGAACCAACTTCGACAAATATTTATCGGAGTCCAAAGAGCAAGCCTAGAAACCCGGATCCCCGAGTCAACTGTTTCATGTATTATAAGAAAACGCTTGCGACTGACCCTCTACAAGCTTAGGCTTGTGCAGGCTTTGAAGCCAGTTGACAAGCAAAAGAGTAAAACGTTCTGTGAACATATGCAAGAGAAACTTGAAGATGACAACTTTGAAAACCGTCTTGTTTTCATCGAGGAAGCCACATTCAATACGAATGGCAAAGTGAACAAGCAAAATGTTCACATATAAGGCGAAGAAAATCTACATGCCAAAAGTGAATGTGATCTGCAATATCTCCAAGAACCGTGTGCATGGTCCATTTTTCCTCGAGGGAAACGTGACCGGCGACGACGATGTGGAGATGCTTCAGAACTGGCTACTTGAAGAACTTAAGGCAAATGAGAATAACAAATTCATTTTTCAATAGAATGGGTCTCTATCACACTGGAAAGTCACAGAGCGAACATTTCTTAACGAGAATCTGCCAGGAAGATGGATCGGGCGTGCTGGTGATTTTGACGCGCTATTGAAATGGCCTCCACGTCCACCTTACTTGACATCCTGCGATTTATTTCTGTTATATTATGTGAAAGTACTGGTCTATATTAGAGAAACTCAAAGAGAGAATCATTGATGCTCTGAATACTGTTACACTCGACATGCTGCAGCGAGTGTGGCAGGAACTCGACTACTGACTTGATGTGTGCCGTGTCACAAGCGGTATACACTTTGAACATTTGTAATAAATTGAATATAAAATTACCATCTCACACGATTTTTCGTTGGAAATTTACAGAATAAAACTTGATATGTTTAAAATTAAGCCTATTAACTTTCATTTCTCTTGACTATGCAGTTACTACGATATGGATATCTCAAAGAATGTTACTTTTTTGAGACACCAGGTAATACAGTATATATAGTCAAGGAGACTGCCAATCACCCCCATCTACACATCGTTAGCATTTTTAAACTCAGGATTTGTTGTAGGCAGTCGCCAGAGGGGCGCTATAGAAAAAAAAAAATCAACCCAAGAATGGAGTTCGGACTAACACCCTCTGATCAGAAGTCAGTGACATTAACCACGCCGCCAATGACACGTATATGTGTTTGAGGAAAACAATGTTTAATTACCCTAATTAGTTAAATGCGGCGTCAAAGATACTTGGGTTAAATGCATACAATCTTTGAACTCCTCAGAACATTTGTCAATCGCTTCATAAATGTCGGAACAGCGAATCTGCTATGAAAAAATACCCACAGCTTTAGTAAGGTATTCAAATGAAGTGATTGCACCGGCCAGGGCAGATATTGAAAAAAAAAGGACGATGTAAAAATAAAGGAAATTAAGTAGCGAGTGGCGAGGTGAGAACATCTTTGGTCGTCGCCGGATCTCCGTTGGCGAAAGACGTAGCGACTGCGTTATCTTAAGTCTAAAAAAAAAAATCATTCAAGCGAATCTTTTAAATCGCTCTCTTACACTTCTCGACACGCTACGATATTACTCTTTATTCATCCATCAGCTTGCAGGGATTTATGATCTTAACGCCATCTTTTTCACATTTTTCACGTTGCTCTTGGAATTTTTTCTGCTGTTTCTTCGGAAACGGTCTCTGACTTCGAAAGTGAATTATGGATACAATACTGACTAGTGCTCAAGAGTCATTGTCCTTCAGTGTTGGTTCTCGGCCCTTAGTCAGGAGTACCGAAGACTTGCCGTGATACTGCGATTTGTATATACACTCACAACAACCATAAAGACGGTTGCTGTTGAACTAAGGAACTATTTTCGTTTTGTATGGTTGCAAACAAACCACGTAACCGGGAACTAAATGAAGTCCTTTTTAGTCGCGTGACCGCGACTTTAGAAGTTACTATGTCAGTCCGTAGGTAGGTCGGTTGTATGGTAACCATTCTACTTTTCAATGAGTGTTTGGACAATAACATCGTAGCTATTCGGCCGATTCTAATGAATTTGAAACTCTTATGTTGTTTTTCATTCTCTTTCGAGTGATATAATGGCCAGGGTTTTACTAAGGTTATTCCGGGAATTATTGAATGTTTTGAAGGTCATAAGGTAGAATAATTGAGAGCACGCGACTTAGGTCTGTTGACCTTGTTTTAAGACATCGCTGATTTCTTCTTACGCCTCGACATACCTTCCCTAACCACATGTAATGGATTGACATACCACATAGAGACGTGGTTACAGCTTTGACAGAGATATATTTCGTCCCAAGAAAACCCGTAGAAACAGGTACCAAAATTAGCCCTAGGAGACACTGTTACGTACGAGCTATAACCATCATGAGGTGGGTGATCCATCACAGGGGAGGGGTGATCCATCATGGGGGTGATCCAGCAGAGGGGTGGACCATCGGGGAGATCCATCAGAGGATGGGTGATCCATCACAGGGGGTGGACCATCGGGGAGATCCATCAGAGGATGGGTGATCCATCACAGGGGGTGGACCATCGGGGAGATCCATCAGAGGATGGGTGATCCATTCGTTTCAAATCATGGTCAAGGCCAAGGTGTCACCTGGCACAAACTGGCGTAGCTTAGGGCAGAGCCAAAATAATGAGGTAGTAATAATGTCGAATAGCGAGGGGGAGAGAACCTGATTGGTGACAGGTTGTATTCAAAACGCCCCCAAGAAGAGGCTTTAAAGGAGATAAGAAGGAGTACGAGAAGACGTGCAAGATGTAGGTGACATACAGGTGTGCAGGTGATTTCTGGGAGTCGTGACCGACCGCGAACAGAGAGTACCCACCGCATACGGGTGGAAAATGAGCCTTCTCGATTTTTTGTATGCTTCGAGTATGCAGAAGGGGAAAGAACGTGGGTATGCAGAGACCAAAAGTGTTGAGGTGACTACTTTGATACGGAATTGAAGGAGAGAGAGAGAGAGAGAGGAAAAGAGTGAAAGACAAAGAGAGATAAGGGGGGAAGGGCGATAAAAAAAGGCCTCCTCCATTCGAGAGGCTTCCAGTCTCTTCAGTGACAAGGTTTCCAGAATGCCAATTCTTTAATTAACATGGGAAGGACGAGGAGGCTCTCATTGGAACTACTTAAGGGCCAGAATATTAGCTGATCTAAAGGTGCCTCTCGCGTCATATATATATATATATATATATATATAAAGTACAAGAGAAAGAGAAATTGGACGCGAATGAGCAATGAGACAAGAAACAGGAGTTTTTTAGAGGTAAGAGAAAGGTACATTAGAAGAAGACTAGAATCAAAGAGAGCAGAGGGCGGCACAATGAAGACAATCAACAGACCCGGGTTCAAGTCCCGGCCAGGAATTTCAAACTTTTTTCCCCTGGCGTTATCTCTGTCTTCTCGGTAAAGGATTGCCTTCATTGTGCCACCCTCTGCTCTCTTTGATTCTAGTCCCTTTCTCTCACCTCTAAAAAGCTCCTGTTTCTTGTCTCGTTGCTCTTTCGCGTCCAATTTCTCTTCCCTGTACTGTATTGTTCTATAGTCTGCAATGCGAGGTTTCTGCACCTTTCTTTCTCTCTTCAAAATTGTTTTGAAAAGCAGAAAATAAATATGGCGAAAGCCCTGTGGTGGTTGTTATCACCCGCAGAACTTGCATTTGCTCTT